>OY740789.1:73637352-74237352 GCA_963514005.1 Raja brachyura | reverse complement strand
TGCCTGTTAATCTTTGACATTTCCACCCTGGGGAAAAGGTTGTGACTGCCCACTTTATCTGTCTCTCAAACTTTTATAGATTTCCATCAGGTCTCCCCTCAACATCCGGCACACATGAGAAAACAATCCGAGACCATCCGATGTCTCACTGCCGCCGCTCCAGGTGTTCGTGCCTCTACTCTCCTCAAACTGTACTCAGTAGTTTTGCATTTGCATTTAATTCTTTAAGAGGGAGGATGTAGATTAGTGTCACTCATACTGTGGCTCCGCCCACAGGCTTATTAGAGGGCTCTCTCTCCCTCTGACTAGTAGTATGATGCTGAGATGAAAGCACCTTGTGTTTCCTCTGCGGAGTTGCTAATAAAAGACTGGATTCTAATCACTATGTGTGAGTCTGATCATTTTCCAACAGCTGCCCAAGCGAAATATGAGGTGCCTTTCTTCCAATTTGCGTTTGGCCTTAATTTGGCCTCACTCTGACAGTGGAGGAGGCCCAGGATAGAAACATGAGTATGGGAATGGGAAGGAATGCTAAAGGGTTGAGAGAGAGCCTGCAGTGAGAGACGCTGTGCGTGAGTAAGATATGCAGATGTGTTTAGGGTCATTATATGACCTGTAACCTCACCTCCTCTTCCAAACACACCTCGTACTCTGAAGATGGGTCTCGTCCTGAAACGTTGCCTATTTCCTTTGCCCAATTGATGCTGCCTCACCCGCTGAGTTTCTCCAGCATTTTTGTCTACCTTCGTACTCCCTTGAACTTTGTTAGTCTCAATGATCACATGTCTTGTGTTTTTTAATATTCTATCCCCTCTCCAACCTGCTGAGGAGGATTAAACCATCCAGTGTAGTCCTTTGTTATAAAGTATTTTGTGTTAAATAATTTGGAACCCCAAATAATCGGTTGTAAATTTGCAGTATTATTAAGTATTTTAAAGAATTTCCATGTGCAGAACATGCCAACAAAATGTTGAATTATAGAAATCCTACCTTTGCTTTGCTTTCTTCTACAACAAATCTGCGAAGCCTTTGTCCTCTTCCTATGGAGAATCTTTGACCCGCATCTGCTTCACAACCTTGAAGACTGCTTGCTGCTCCAAACATTCGTTTCTCACTTACCACCCTCTTTTCCTGCAAGTTCCAATGGGTTTAAATAAATCAAGTCATATATTACAGCCTGGAACAATAAACTATATATTACAACATTATTTTTCATATAAATTCGGTCCAAAGGCAAGTCTATCAATGCACTATTTGCCAAAATCTACACACACAAAACAGAACAAAAACCTGGGGAGTGAATAAAATAGGATTCGTAAATGGAGTTGTGAATCTGTGGAATTCTCTGCCACAGAAGGCAGTGGAGGCCAATTCACTGGATGTTTTCAAGAGAGAGTTAGATTTAGCTCTTAGGACTATCAAGAGATATGGGGGAAAAGCAGGAACAGGGTACTGATTTTGGATGATCAGCCATGATCATATTGAATGGCGGTGCTGGCTCGAAGGGTCGAATGGCCTATTCCTGCACCTATTTTCTATGATATTTGATGGTCAGCATTAGTCAGACTTCATGGGCAGAAAGGCCTGTACCTATGATATTTGAATTGAATTGTTGAAATCTTCGTTCTTATGCAAGTTCTGCTCATCAAGTCCGTTGACAATTGTGATTTTCAATTTTCTATCTTCTTTCCATATGTACCTTTCTGTATATTCTGATAAATTTTACCACTGTGACTCTAGAACAGACATCTTTTGAAATTGATCCACTTGTTACCTCCCAACTGTGAGCTCCTAGCTTGACAGCAAAATCAAATTTTTGCTGATAACCCCCAATTCCAATTCAACTTCACCTTCATTACCCCACACTGCCTCTGCCTTGTTGTCTAAAATGCATTTTTTATTGAGCTCAGTATTCATTATAGTAAATCTTGGCACGAACAAACTTGCTCGTTATCATTTGGAAAATAATGTGCTGATTAGGGATAGACAGCTCAGTTTTGTACGAGCCAGGTCGTGTCTTCCTAACTTGATTGCGTTTTGTGAGAAGGTGATGAAGGTAGGACAGTGGATGTTGTACAGATGGATTGACTTGGTTTTATGAACTCAGAACTGGGTTATTCATGGAATACAGCGCGTTGTGGTGGAAGGTAGATATTCTGGCTAGAGATCTGTCACAAATTGATTTTTGGAACAGATCTGTGCTGGGATCTTTGCCGTTTGTGATGTCCTGGACACAAATGTAGATGGGCAGGTGAGTAACTTTGTTGACTACACCAAAATTGGAGAAGTTGCAGACAGTAAGAAAAGCTGTCAGAAGATACGGCGGAATACAGATCTGCTACAGAAATGGGCGGAGAATACGCAGATGGCGTTTAACCCGACCACTAGGAGGTTGAATGTAAGGATAAAGTATACAGTTAATGACAAGACCATTTACATCATTGATGTGCAGAGGGATCTTGGCGTCACACAAAGGAACAACATTGGCCACCCTATAACCTGGGATATATTCCATCAGCCCCTGGGGATGAGGGATCTGCGTCAAACGCAGATAGGAGGGACTAGTGTAGATGGGGCATGTTGGTCGGCATGGGCAGGTCAGCACCACCTCCTCCTTCTCGATCTCAAACTGCCCTAGCCAATTTGTATTCTCCACTATCCTCGCTGTCCTCCAAGACCTTCTCCTCTGTGAATACAGATGCAAAGTACTACATTCTTCAACTCTTAGCATAGATTCCCTCCTTGATCCTGGAGCGGTCCTGCCTTCTCCCTGGTCACTCTCTTGTTTTTAACGCGTATATAAACCCTTGGGATTTCCCTTACTCTGACTCATCAATTATATTTCATGGGCTCTTTTGGCTCTTCTAATCGCCTGCTTAAGCTATTTACGACTCGCTTTATATTCCTCATAAGCCCCTTCTGATGCCACCTTCTTAAACCTGACATACACTTGCCTTTTCTTCCTGACCAGGTTTACAACCTCCTTGATCATCCATGATTCCCTTACCTCCCTTATTCCTCCTCCTTACTGGCCCATCCTGATCCTGCACTTTGATTAGCTAGCCTGTAAATGAGTCCCATTGCCATTTGTGGATTTACCCAATAACTACCACTCCCAATCCACCTTCCTTAGCTCCCACGTTACGACATTATATTCTGCCTTGCCCCAATTAAGTATTCCAAATAATCGTAAAACTTATGGAATTGTGATCACTGAATCCAAAATGCTCTTCCACCAGTCACCTGGCCAAGTTTGTTTGCCAATACAAGGTCCAGTGTGGTTCCTCCTTGAGTTGGGCTATCCACATACTGTTTAAGGAAACCGTCTTGAGTACACCTAACAAATTCTACCCAATCTAATCCTCTTGTGCAAGGATGCATCCTTTAGTATTTTTAGCTTACAATAACAAAATAAACTTATAGCTATTAAAAAGACCTTTGTTTTTAAAATTCCCACAGAAAAAATAACTTTGTTATTGCCAGTCTGAAATTCTCTAGCCCCGAACCTCCTTTTCCCCATTTACACAATGGTCCTTATAACATGATTTTCTTTAGGCTTTGGACATACAGCATGAACACAGGCACTTCTGCCCAACGAGGGTGGGCTGACCAGCAATAACCCCGTACACTAGCACTATCCTACACACTAGGGGCAATTTACAATTAACAAAAGCCAATTAACCTGCAAACCTGTACGTTTTTGGAGTGTGGGAGGAAAGCAGAGCACCCAGAGAAAACCCAACACGGTCATAGGGAGAACATACAAATTCCATATAGACAGCACCCGTAGTCAGGATCTCCGGCGCTGTAAGGCAGCAACTCTACCGCTGCGCCACTCTGCCACCCTAAAGTCTCTACCACTAGGTTTCTTAGGAGTACAACTATCCTGTTATAGAAAAACAGCTGTACAGGAAAATTAAAGAATGGAAAGCTCAGAAGACAATTCTTGTGATGGATGTTCACAAGGATTAATATTTGCAAGAACTACGAATAGTGTATTCATTAGCCCCCCAATTACATCCAAAGAAAAACCCTGCTGTTAAAACAACTTACATTTGGGGATTTTGTAATCGTGATCATGAGACTCTCTGGTTTACTTTTCCGAGTGACGAGAGCCATTCCTTCAAGTTCTGCCATTTTTTTATCTTCTTCAATTTCCTGCAATAATCAAATATCACTTTCATTAGTTTAGTTTAGTTTATTGACACGTGTACCAAGGTACAGTGAAAAGCTTTTGATGCGTGCTATCCAGTCAGCGGAAGGACAATACATGATTACAATCGAGCCATTTATAGAATACAGATACATGATAAGGGAATAGCGTTTAGTGCAAGGTAAAGTCTACAAAGTCCTATCAAGTATAGACCGAGGGTCACCAATGAGGTAGATAGTAATTCAGGACCGCTTTCTGGTTGTGGTAGGATGATTCAGTTGCCTGATAACAGCTGGGAAAAAATGTTCCTTGAATCTGGAAGTGTGCATTTTCACACTTCTATATCTTTTGCCTGATGGGAGAGGGGAGAAGAGGGAATGGCCAGGGTGCGACTCGCCCTTGATTATGCTGCTGGCCTTGCCGATGCAGCGTGAGGTATAAAAGGAGTCAATGGAAGGGAGGTTGGTTTGTGTGATGGTCTCAGTTGCGTCTACGATGTGTTGCAATTTCTTGCAGTCTTAAGGGGCTGTCCCACTGTACGAGCTAATTCAAGAGTTCTCCCGAGTTTCCCCTGATTCGAACTCGGAGAATTACGGTAATAGCTGCTCGTAAGTACTCGGGGCTCTCGTGGACATTTTTCAACATGTTGAAAAATCTTCACGAGCTTACCGCGTTTCCCAAGTACCTGCTGTTAGAGTTACGAGCTGCTAAGAGACGTCCCGAGCTCCGACGTACCCGCTACGTACATTCTACGTGCTTACCACGAGTTTCATTTTTTTAAAACTCGGAGAGCTTTTGGATTAGCTCGTACAGTGGGACAGGCCCTTAAGATGGAGCTGTTCCCAAACCAAGCTGTAATGCATCTTGATAAAATGCTTTCTATGGTGCATCTGTAGAAGTTGGTGAGAGTGGTAGGGGACATGACAAACTTCCTAAGCCTTCGAAGGAAGTAGATACGTTGGTTTGCTTTCTTGGTCGTTGCTTCAATATGGGCGGTCCAGCAGAAATTGTTGGTGATATTAACTCTTAGGAATTTGAAGTTTTCAATAATCTCTACCTCGGCGCCGTCAATGCAAACTGGGGTAAATTAAAGTTAAAGTTTTCAAATCTTTGGTAGCCCAACATTAGATTGCCTCCATGAATCAAAACAAGGAATTAATCAACAACATTGTTCATCATTTTACCGATAATTAAAAGCCAGGAATTGAGATCTGCAAATACACATGCATTTTAAAGCAAAAATGTAACCAGAAATGTCAAACTGTATTTTCACCTCACTAAAATTTCACCCGTGGTAATCTGAATCTGTCCAAGGTGGATGAATAATAATAATAATAATATATTTTATTGTCATTGCGTATAGGTGCAACGAAATTTGGTATGCAGTTTCCATCCGATGTCATAACTTTAACAACTAATAAAATGTAGATAAAAATCTAGATTTAGATACCCCAAGAAACATGATTTATAAAAAGAACAGTAAAACAGTAAAACAGTCTAAAGTGCAAATGTGTCTGTGCCGGGTCGATGTGCGACGTGACCATCCGAGGAAGACAATTCATGGGGGTGGGGGGTACTCAGCAGCACTGGATCAGAGCAGCTATAGCTCTGGGGATGATGCTGTTCCTGAGTCTGGAGGTGCGGGCGTAGAAGGCCTTGTAATGTCTGCCGGAAGGTAGGAGTTCGAACAGTCCATTACAAGAGTGTGAGGAGTCTTTGTGGATGCTGATGGCCTTCCTGAGGCACCATGTGTAGTAGATGCCCTCCAAGGCTGGTAGCTGCGTTCCAATATTTTTTTGCGCTCTGTGGATGACGCGCTGAAGAGCTCTCCTCTCCACCTCCGTGCAGCTGAGATACCACACAGAGATGCCATGTTTCTATGCTCTCTGTGGTGCAGCAGTAGAAGGTCATCAGCAGCTGTTGGGGCAGACCAGTCTTTTTCAATGTTCTCGGAAAGAACAGTCGTTGCTGTGCCTTCTTGACCAGCGCAGCGGTGTTGGTGGACCATGTGAGGTCCTCTGAGATGTGTGTGCCCAGAAACTTAAAGCTGGACACTCTCTCCACACTGTCCCCGTTGATAGAGATCGGGGCGTATTCCCCATTATGTGTCCTCCTGAAGTCGATAATCAGCTCCTTGGTCTTGGAGGTGTTTAGGAACAAGTTGTTACGTGAGCACCAGTCCGCCAGGTTCTGCACCTCCGCTCTGTAATTTGTTTCATCACCGTTGGTGATCAGCCCGATCACCATTGTGTCGTCTGCAAACTTTACAATGGTGTTGGTGTTGAATGCAGGAACACAGTCGTGTGTGAAAAGGGAGTAAAGCATGGGGCTCAGTATACAGCCCTGTGGTGTGCCGGTGCTCAGGGTGATAGTGGAGGACAGGTGCGGGCCCAGTCTCACTGCCTGCGGTCGCTCCGTCCGAACATTCAGGATCCAGTTGCATATCGGCGAGCTGAGGCCTAGCTGGTGGAGTTTGGTGGTGAGCTTGGTGGGGATGACCGTGTTGAAGGCAGAGCTATAGTCTATGAAGAGCATCCTCACGTGCGCGCCCTGTCTCTCCAGGTGAGTCAGGACAGTATGAAGAGCCAGAGAGATGGCATCCTCTGTGGATCTATTTGCCCTGTATGCAAATTGATGAGAGTCCAGTGAGGCAGGGATGCTGGATTTGATGTGGGAGAGGACCAGTCTTTCAAAGCACTTCATGGGTATTGGAGTTAGGGCAACCGGACGGTAGTCGTTCAGGTTGGCAGGAAGGCACATACTCTAAAAATGTAAACAATATCTGGACAAGCACTTCAAGTGTCAAGGCATGGTAGGCTACAGAACTAAGTACAACGTAAAAAGGTTAGTATGGAAAGGTACTTGATGGTTGGTATAGACATGGGTGATCTTTGGACCGGTTTCTGTGTTGTGTGGCTGTAAGATTTTAGGTGCATTTCTGTGCTCACTGGTAGCCCCTCTGCAACTGGATCCTCAACTTCCTGACCAACAGCCACAATCAGTGAGGATTGATGACAAATCACCTTCTACGATAATCCTCAACACTGATGCAAGGATGCGTTTCCAGCCCCATACTACACTCCTTAAACACTGATGACTGTGCAGCCAACTACCAATCCAACTCAATTTACAAGTTTACAGACAATGCCACCGTTGTGGGCTGGATATCAGATAATGATGAGATGAAGTACAGGAAAGAGATTGAGAACCTCGTAACCTGCTGCCAAGACAACAACCTCTGCTCAATGTCAGCAAGACAAAGGAAATCGTTATTGACTCAGGAAGCCAATCCGTATACACACCCCAGTACACATTGATGGCACTAAAGTAGAGATGATCGAAAGCTTCAAGTTCAATGGAATAAATATCATCAGCAATTACTCCTGGACCAGCCACACCAAAGCAAATGGCCAAGAAAGCACACAAATGCCTCAACTTCCTTAGAAGGCTTAGGAAGTTCAACGTGTCCCCAACAACCCTCACCAACTTCTACAGGTGCATCATGGAAAACATTCTATCAGGATGAATTACAGCATGATTTGGTAACAGCTCCATCCAAGACTGCAAGAAATTATAGAGTTGAGGGCATAGCCCAGACAATCACATTAATTAACCCTTCTATTGAGTCCATCTACACTTCATGATGCCTCGGCAAGGCCGCCAGCATAATCAAGGACCAGTCTCACCCCAGTAACTCTCTCTTCTCCCCTCTCCAATCAGGCAAGTGATACAGAATTTGAAAACACACAACTCCAGATTCAGGAACAGTTTCTTCCCATGTGTTATCAAGCAAATTAACCGTCCTCTCACCAGCCAGAGTGTGGTTCTGACCTCCCATCTCCCGTGGAGATCTTAGAACTATCTTAAATCAGATTTTATCGTACCTTATCTTGTACTAAATGTTGTCCCCTTTATCTGTACACTGTGGACGGCTTGATTGTAATCATGTATAGTCTTTTTGCAGACTGGATAGCACGCAACAAAAAGCTTTTCACTGAACCTTGGTATAGTGTTAATAATAAACCAAGCTAAATCATAGCATACCATTCCCAGTAATGGTGCAGATCTGTCTTAACTAAATGTTGAACTTTTAATGCACAGAAATAGTCAGTTGGCCCATCGAGTCTATCGTGGCTCCTGGTAGAGAGACACTATTCGTCCCATTTCCCCAATTCTTTCCACATAACTACACATTATTCTCTCTCCAGTACCTATCCCATTCCCCATTCCTTTTTAAAAGCTACTAGACCAAGTGGGACCCGTTGGGCCCCGCCCCCAACACGCCCCCCAGAGCCAATCACCCCCATCATCTCCCACAAGGAAAGTTATGGGATTTGTGGAGGCAATCAATGGCTGGGGGTCGTGGGGTGGCGGGCGGGGTGAAGTGGGGGGAGTGGCGGGGGGGGTTGGGGTAAAAAGGTGAGTAGGATGTGTGAAAATGGGAAGGCTGTGGCCTAGCATGTGGAAGAAGATAGGAATTAACCAGGTTGACACAGAGACACATCATGGGCACAAACACAAACAAGATGAAGACTTTTAGTTATATAGAGATGATCCAGTTTGCACCAGCCTTACAGACAGAGCACTAGATCATAACTACTCCCTACATTAAGTTTTACCTCGCATCTCTAGTGTAACATATTAAAATGACTTCTAACAGTAGCAGTGTTCCTCTATTTACCCTCTCTAAACCAGACATTATTTTATACAGCGCTATGGAATCCCCTCAAAAATAAAAATATTGCAGATGCTGAAATCTGAAGGGACAACACTCTCAAATTCTCTCTCCACAAATACTGCAAAACTTGCTGAGTGATTTGATCATTTTCTATTTTTACTCCCATCATTCTCTGTGCACCAAGGATCCAAAGCATCCAAAGTCTAAATTTACAAGGTAAATTCCTCACATTTGGAACCATTCTAGTCAATCTGTCCGGCACCCTTTACGATAATGCGCTTTTATATTTCCTAATACAAAATAGTAACAATGTAAAATTGGATAGCATACTTCACATGGCAAGAGTTATTTTTTCCTATGCATTTGGATGGAAAATGTCTAATAACTAGTGAATTTATGAAGCTAAGATTAAATATTTTGCAACAAAATTAAGTCAATTCAGAAAATAGAAAAATGAATGCCAACAAACCCAGTACGAGCATGAAAAATATAGAATATATAGAAATATAAAAATATAGAACTGCTACTTTAATCAGAAATAGCTTATTCAAATTCTACTTAAAGTAAGGAATAATTGACATTCCGCAAGATTCAAAACCATTTAATGAAAGTTACATACATGGTATCTTTTCATTAGCGCTACATTCTTCTTCCGCATAGCTTCTATCTTCTTATCTAGTTCTGCATCTTTCTCCTCTTTAGTTTTCAAAATTATGTCTACTGCTGCATCCTGGAAAGAAAAGGAAAGCATGCAGTACACATCAAATAGTTTCTATGGTAAACCAATTCACATGGCAAATATTGGAGAATTTGAAATGTTATGATATTTGCCAACTTAAAAAAAAAGGAGATTTAGAAAACTAAAAAATAATAAAAGAAAATTCAATGTTATGGGAAAGTGGAAGTGAGACAAACTGGTTGGCTCTTTCAAAACAGTGCTGGCTAAACAAACTACTTTATGTTCTATCATTCTTCAATTCTGAAAATGCGTACCTGCCATTGTTTTACCTAAACACATGACATTAGCACAGACAGTGTGCTATATTTCATATATCAGATAGATAGAGTCATGGAGTACAGAAACAGACCCTTCAGCCCAACTTGCCCATGCCGACCAAGATGCTGCATCTACACCAGGCACGTGCCGTGAGTAATTAGTCAGGGTAGGCAGTGGCTTTTAAAAATCTTGAAAACCGCACATGCGCAGATTATTCTCTCCCCGGCAAGCTGTCAGTTGGCTTTTTTTTAATAAATCGTGGAAACCGCGCATGCGCATAATGTTCTCTCGACTTTTATCAAGTAATTTGTCTTGAATAGGTCCTATCTCTTAATAAACTATTTAAAAACATAACGCTCAAAGAAATGTACTTACCATAATATTTGTATGCGAAACCCATTCTACTCTCTTTGTTTCCAGTTGTGCCAAGCTGTTTTAAATGTTCTAATTATTTTTGTTCCTTTGCGCTGTTGAAGTTCTTTAAGTTCCGGCGTTGGTCTGCCATTTTCAATTATTTTGGTCTTTTCCTCGTAAGTTTGCTTCGAGAAACTCTTCAGGTAATCACTATCCATCTTTGAAAAACCTGCCAAGAAACTGCAGGTGCAGTAGGCTGCTGCGCATGCGCAGTGCGCTACACAGCACATGCACGCAGTCCACGGTGTAAAGGCCTTTACGGACCGTTCCCACTGATGGCTTGAAGCATCGTCGACTGCACATGAGTAGCACATACATCCGCGTTTTAAATGTACGGCGGATGAAAGGCATCGGGAGAATTATGCCTCCCTAAGAGATGCCTCCCTAAGAGATTCTCCCTAAGAGAAGCATAATTCTCCCGTGCCTTTACTATTTATGACCAGTTTATATATGTTTTATATATATTTTATATATATAAAATAATGACCATTTTATAATTTTAGTCAGGGTAGGCACTGCCTACCTTGCCTACCCCGATGGCACGTGCCTGATCTACACTAATACCACTTGCCCACTTTTGAACCATATCCTTCTAAACGTTTCCTATCCATGTACATGATCTCTAAAGATAAACACAAAATGCTGGAGTAACATGGAGTGAAGTTATATCTATTCCTGTTCTCCAGGAATGCTGCCTTACCGGCTGAGTTACTCCAGCATTTTGTGTCCATCTTCGGTGTTAACTAGCATCTGCAGTTCCTCCTACATACTTGATCTCTAATGCTTTTCATTCATATTATTATTCATTAACATAACTGCATTCTGAATCGGAGAACTGATGGCTCATGGGAGTAAAAAGCAAAATACCAATACTCTTTCGTCATTTTACAATCAGAAACAAATTCTATTAAGTTGTAGGTATTTGGATGTGGGAACAGATACGGCCTAATTCCATTAGAAAATAACAGACTGTATGGTGGTCTTTAATAGAAAGATTAAACGAGAACTTACCGTTTGAAGTTTGATCTTTATTTTATGAGAGGTTGCGATGAGGATTACGTGAAGAAGCCCGCCAGCCCGCATGCGCATCAACCTTTAAAGCAGCGGTGTGAAAACACAGAAACAATTGCTGACCTGATTATAGGAAGATTTGAGAAACTAGAACTACCACATGATCTTTATGAGAATAGGGTTGGGAGTGGAGGGCACGTAATCCCTCATTGCAACTTCTCACGAAATAAAGATCAAACTTCAAACAGTAAATTCTCGTTTAATCTTTCTATTTTATTTCAATGTCACGTGAGTGACTACGTGAAGACTTTAAAGCCTGTGATTTCATGCTGCGGACCCGAGTCCATGCAAACACACTGCATCAGTTGACCAGATATGATTGAAAAGACAGTGCATTCAGACATGACATAGATTTAAAACATGCTGATGCTTTTAATGAAAGTGAAAATAATAATAGTGGTCCCTTACATCCGGGAAAATAAATTTCATTTAACAGAACTCAAAATCGTGTTGGCAAACGAACCCGGCCTGGCAATCGGTTTATTGTAAAAGGTCTGGAAAGTCCACTCATTCGACCATCCTGCTGTCGCTAGGATGCAGTCCAGCGGAACCTCCATGAACCTTGCTGCTGATGTTGTTGCAGCCCTGGTGGAGCGAGATTTTAAAACATCAGTGTCCACTCCTGTGCAAGCCAATACATGTCTTAACCACCTGGAGATGGTCTGCACTGATACCTTATTATGTGTTTTTTTATGACTAATAAACATAGCCTCTAAGGTTCTTTGTAGCCTTTATATATTGGTGAATGTATGTGACAACAGACAATCTACGGTTCATAGGATATGCCAAAAATTCCAGCTTTAGATCTAACACACCCGGTCTGCTTTGCTTGATTAACTCATTTATATAGAATGTTATCTTGTTGGCAGACATAACCGTCCTGTCCAGCCGGAGTTTATGCAACAACTGGACGCGATGCGCTGAAACCAGCGCCATGAGCATTATTACCTTATATATCAGCCGGACCAAAGATAAGGATGTAACTGTCGCCCAACTGCGAAGCACTGTTAACACAACGTTAACGTCCCATACTTCTGTGTACCTGGGCCTGGAAGGATTTATGTTAAATCCTCATGAATTTGGATATCAAAGGGTGAGACCCATCGGAGTGGTGTCCTGATCCCAGCAGCAAATATGATGACAAGGCAATTTTGGCAGGGGTGATGGCACTATAACTTAATCTTTTATCAAAAAACAACATTGAAAGAAACTCTAAGACATCAGTTATCCGTGCCGTATTATACGTTATATTTGAATTTAAACAAAACACTTCCCATCTGCTGATGTAGGAAATTTACTGCTTCTTGGTGCTATCCCGCCAAGCTGCAGTGATCACATAAACATAGAAATTAGGTGCAGGAGTAGGCCATTCGGCCCTTCGAGCCTGCACCGCCATTCAATATGATCATGGCTGATCATCCAACTCAGTATCCTGTACCTGCCTTCTCTCCATACCCTCTGATCCCCTTAGCCACAAGGGCCACATCTAACTCCCTCTTAAATGTAGCCAATCACGTCCACGGTTCGGTCGGATAATCCGAGCCCCAGAACAGGTCTTCTTAAACTCTGCAAATCAAAAAGTTGATTCTATCATGCAGAGGGTGAGATTCCAGAGACACGGGATGAATAAGCAAAACTTTGCATTTATTAATAACCATATAAGGTTCTATTATCATTCCTAACATCAATGGGAACCATGGCTGCTAAAATGCCTGAAGCGGAATCTTGCTTGATTTTTAGCAAGCACCGGCAGATGAGTCAAAATGGAGGAAAGGCATAAAAGAACATTCCTCCCCAGTGTAACGAGAATGCATCAATTGTTACTGCCCCTGGGTCTGGCTCCCATGCAACATATTTTGGCAATTGGTGATTAGCCTAGATGCAAACAAATCAATATCCGGTGTTCCATACCGAGCAACAACGTTGTGCTTATTTCTTTGCACGCTGCAAATTTTGATAATGTAAAGACCCAAATTGTGCAGCTGGAAAAGCAGCCACTATTTTGCCAATTATACCAGCCACCTGGCGGATAGATGGCTGCTCCATAACAATAAGGTTATTACAGGCTTCTATTAATTCCAATCTCTTGCCCCAAGGCAGAGTCACAGACATTTCAATAGAGTTAATGGTAAACCCTAAATAATCAATCACGCTACTCGGTATCAATTTGGACTTAACTGGATGGATGAGAACCCCCAATTTCTCAAATATGAGTTTTGTGGCTGAAATAGCTAAATTAGCCAAATACAGCATTTTTCCTATAATTAGAATGTCATCTAGATGGGCCATAACAATGTGCTCGAGCTCCGAGCAGACCGAGCACAGGCTTTAGTAATTTGGTGAATAACCTGGGAGCTGAAGTGAACCCATTAGGCAATGCTTTAAACTGCCATAGCTGCCCCATCCAGCTAAATTTCAAATATCTCCGGTGATCCCTGTGAATTGCAACTGAATAATATGCATCTTTCAGATCGATGCATTCCATAAAGCACCCCTTGGAAATCAGTTGTTTAGCAGTAAAGACGTTTTCCATTTTAAAATGTCTATACTGCACATATGAGTTAAGTTGTGGTAAATCAAGGATGATCCGACATCCTCCATCTTTCTTTTGCCTAGAGAATATATTGGAGACAAATTGATGATTTTCCTGACTTGATTTTTCAATTACCACTTTTCTGTGTAATACATGAATTTCTGCTTGTAACCCTTCTTGTTTGGAATGAATATACGCCCGACCTGGGGTAAGTTGTGTGGGTGGCAATGAATTAGGTAAAAACTCAATTTTGAACCCTTGTATACTGTGCAGTATAAACGGATCTGAGGTTATCCACCACCATTCATGTAAAAACAAGTGCAATCTACCACCAACTTGTAACTGGTCCACACACCCATGTTCCGAAAAGAACCAGACCGACCTACCTCCATGGTTACCGGTGGTCTGATAGCAGGCCCAACAGCCCCTAATACAGGTTCCGTTTCCGCCCGCGTGGTTTGGAGGGTTGAACTGCTGGGGTGCGAGGAGTGTGCATTTTTCATGACGGCCGGCCCGAGCCTTGGCCTAAAAAAGACCTCTGCCCAGGAAGATCATGTTTCGAGCTGCCACTAGCTTCAACAAACCACTTATTGCTAATGGAGGCGTCGGGGTGTTGTCGCCGATACTGTGAAGCTTTGCTCATCGTAGGTGCTTTGATCAGCCTGACAGCTTTGGCTTCGTCATCCAGGTCTTTCACCTGTTTGGGCAGGTCTTCCCCGAACAGAAGATTGGGCGGCTGGACATTACTGGATTTACACAGACCTGCAAACCTGCATTGCACATTAACGCCAGGGCATCCTGCTGGACGTCTGATAGTGGCCCGCCATCTACTGATCTGGCAAAGGCCGTGATGCCTGAAGCCAGTAATTAAAAATCCGTTGAAGTTTAATTTCCTGTGCCTTGATGCCACCTCCAATGTAACCCCAAATGGAGCTGTTGACTGCTGACACTTTTAAGGATGCACAATTCGCAGGCGTGTGGTATTTAGCAGCTGTTTTAACCATGACTTGTTCTTGTAACTGATGGGATGTGAGATAGTTGATACTAGAAGCCAGATCTTCTTGAAGAGACAGGGAGTCTCAACGACTACCGGCCAGTGGCACTCACCCCTGTCATCGCTCAGTGCTTTGAGCGGCTGATCCTGGCTCACCTCAAAGCCAGCCTCCCCCCAATTTGCCTACCGGTCAAACAGGTCTACAGAGGACGCCATATCGACGGCCCTACACTCTGCCCTGACCCACCTGGACAGCAACAACACCTACATCAGGCTGCTGTTTATTGACTTCAGCTCTGCCTTTAACACTGTCATACCCGCTAGCTTGATCACCAAACTCAGCGGTCTTGGCATCTCCACCTCCCTCTGCAATTGGACACTGGATTTCCTCACTAACAGACCACAGTCTGTTAGGGTCAACAACCTCACCTCCTCCACTATAACACTGAACACCGGCGTGCCACAGGGCTGTGTGCTCAGCCCTCTCCTCTACTCCCTCTTCACGCATGACTGCATCCCCAAGTATGGCTCCAACGCCATAATAAAATTTGCCGATGACACCACGGTGGTAGGACTGATCAGTGATAATGACGAATCAGCCTACAGGGAGGAGGTCCAGCACCTGACTACCTGGTGTGCCAACAATAACCTCGTCCTCAACTCCCAGAAGACGAAGGAAATAATTGTTGACTTTCGGAAGAACAGAGGGGGCAGACACACCCCCATCCATATAAACGGGACTGAGGTGGAGCGGGTCTCCAACTACAAATTCCTCGGGGTACACATCTCGGAGGATCTGTCCTGGTCCCTCAACACCTCAAAGCTAATCAAAAAGGCACAGCAGCGCCTTTACTTTCTGAGGAGGCTCAAAAAAGCCCACCTGTCCCCCCAGATCCTGACGAACTTCTACCGCTGCACCATCGAAAGCATCCTGACCACCTGCTTTACGGTATGGTACAGCAGTTGCACCGTGGCAGACAGGAAGGCACTACAACGGGTGGTGAAAACCGCCCAGTACATCATCGGTGCCCCGCTCCCTGCCTTGGATGCCCTCCACCGAAAACGGTGCCTGAAGCGGGCCGGGAAGATCATCAAGGACCCCTCACACCCTAATCATGGACTGTTTGCCCTCCTCCCATCAGGGAGGCGGTACAGGAGCCTCAAGTCCCGCACCAGTAGGACGAAGAACAGCTTCTTCAACTACACCATCCGACTGCTGAACTCGGAGCCCAGCTGATAGACTTGTCTGTACCCTGTATTTATTTATTTTCCATATTGCTACCACTGCACTCTGTATTTATTTTTCTATATCGCTATCACTAAGAACGACGCTAAACTGCATTTCGTTGTACCTATACTTGTATTTGTGCAATGACATTAAACTTGAATTGAATTGAATTGAATTGAAAGAGGCTCCCCTGTCTGTGAAGGTATCGCAAACCTCGATGCCAGAGCAAGCAACTCCTGTGTGTGAGCCTCATGCATTTCATGTATCCCAGTATGTCCTTCTGACATACCCCCGAATTCGGAGTCAGTCATATACTGACCCCTGGCACTCCCCTCATCAGAGTGTGAGGCACTAAGCAGCCCTGGAGCAGGCATGAAGGGAGACCTGCGATGATATGCTTCCGTATCACGGAGCATATTATGATAGAGCATCCTCTCCATGAGGTGCTCCATTTGGGATAAACGCCCGAAGACGTTATCCATAGGTGTAGGAGGGGAATCCGCCTGGCCTCACTTGTCTGAGTACACAGGCCTCTCAGACTTGCATTTGGCTTTTGCCCCCTTTTGAGGTTGCCAAAGTGCTTTGAGCAAGCACCAAGTCTGAAGTCGCTGACCGCACTGTCAGCGACTCTGACGGCAAAACCGACGGCCGCCGGCTACCCGCACCCTCGCGGTCCTCCGTAGCCAGTTTCCCCGCAGTCCGTCTGGGTTTGTTCGCCTTGGACTTATCCATAAACAGCGACCACTGTGAAGAAAAGATATCCAAAAAACACGACCTCAGAATAAGTTAAAAAACATACCTGTGAGGTTTTTAAACTTACCGCTGGAGGAGCGACGCTCGTCCCGGCCACTCGTGCGCCATGCGCTAGACGTATTGACGCGCATGCGGGCTTCTTCATGTAGTCACTCACGTGACTTTGAAATAAAATAGAGCTTCAGCAGAGTAGGCAGAAAAAAGCTGAAGATCTCTGCAGGTTAGGTATTTAAGTATTTTTGCTTTAGGACTCAGAAGGAAAGGAAAATATGCTTTTAGGTATCGATGTACAATGACAGATTTAGATTGGATTTTGTCTATGAAGCTGATGCACTACAATGCTGAGATCTATATTCTGCACCTTCCCCTTTGCTTCACCTATTGTACGTAAGTTTGATATCATTGTATCTATGTATGATATATCTGATCTGCTTATATGGCATGAAAAACAAAGCTTTTCATTGTACCTATGTATATGTACAAATATTCAATCTAAACCTAGCTTATGTACACTTGGGCAGCACAGTGGCGCAGGTATCAAGAGTTGCTGAGTCACAGCTCCAGAGACTCGGGATCAATTCTGATCTTGGTGCTGTCTTTGTGGAGTTTGCACGTACTCTCTACGACCAGCCCGTCTTAACTTACCTGATTTCCCCGTGGCTCAGCACTTCAACTCACCCTTCCATTCCCAATCTAACCTTTTTGTCCTGGGCCTCCCCCATTGTTAGTGGGGCCCAGCACCTCAGATTTTGCTTGGGTAGTTTACACCCCAGCGATATGAGCATTGGCTTCTCTAACTTTAAATAGCCCTTGCTTTCCCTCTCTATCCCACTCCTCCTTGTCAGTTCTCCCACCAGCCTTAAGGGCCTGTCCCACTTGCATGCGATTGCATACGTTTGGCACGACCAAATGGAAGCGGAGTTCACGTTAAGTACACGCTAAGTTCGCTGTAAGTGCGCGTGTGACGTAATTCGCGTCATACTAACCAATCAGCTGGGCAGGAGGCGGGCCGACTCAATTTGGGTGTTGCAAAACCACGCGCTAGGCGTATGCCGTCAAGACGCTGTGTACAACGTTAAGACACTGCGTACGCCGTCAAGACGCTGCGTACACCCTCAATGCGACTGCGGGCCGACAGGCCATTGGCGCGCAAAATATTCGGACAGTGCGGGATTTTCGGAGCCCCGCGTGATGTCGGGACCAGCCCCGCACAACTCTATACGCCTCCGCGCTTGGAAGTGGGACCGGCCCCGCGCAGCCCGTACGCCTCAAAAGACCACGTTTGGTCGCGCCAGACGCATGCAATCGCATGCAAGTGGGACAGGCTGTTTACTGTCTCGACCACATTCCATCTCTGTCCCACCCCCTCCCCTGATATCAGTCTGAAGAAGGGGTCTCGACCCGAAACGTCAACCATTCCTTCCCTTCAGAGATGCTGCCTGTCCCACTGAATTACTCCAGCATTTTGTGTCTACCTGCCTGCGACCATGTGGGTTTCCTCCAAGTGCTCTTCACCCCCACCCCACATTCCAAAGATGTGCGGGTTTGTAGGTTAATTGGATATGTGAAAGTGGAATAACAAAGAGCTAGTGTGAACAAGTAATCGATGGAATGGTCAGCATTGACTCAGTGGGCCGTACGGTCCGCTTCCGTGCTATATCTTTCAATCACAAATGTAATCCAAATAAGAATGTTTTGATGGATTATTAACAATTCACAGCCAGTTTGAGTGAAGAATTCTATTAAGGTTATCAGCATATCAATAGTGGAAAGTCCCATTCAAATTGATCATCTCAATTAAACTCCTTCACTCTGCTACCCTCTTCACAAATGCTACCCCCTTTGAGTATTTCAAACATTTTATGGTTTAGTTTCATATTTCAAACAAATGATAGTATTTTGCTATTACGATAGTGCCCATTTTGGGCTGGAAATTTATTTCCATTGAACGTCGTTTATGAGTGTTAGGTGAGAAAATTTCAGTGATTTTGTACATAAATTGTGCAAACAGGGTAACACTGGAGATTCAAGGAGCACATCATCCACTTAAGTATGGAGCTGTGAGACAGCAACTCTTAACACACATTTGGAGCACTGGTTGCTAAAACTGGATCAGGTCTAGTCATTAAGAAACACAGTGGGTCATTTACTGGGCACGTGCTTTTCGCAGTGCCAATTCACAGCACCTTAGCACTTTGAATAGTGTCTTGCACATTTGTAACTTTGGTGTTCAGTTGCTGTGCACTATCTTGGAGCCTCAAGATGAATCCAAGCTATAAAAGCAACCTTGGTAAAGTAAAGAAATAATTCCTTCTTGCCTTGGGTATTTGTTTTCAGTGGGTCTGCTGCATGAAGGATGCAACAGTAGACATCCGCTAAGAACCCAGAGTTTGAGGAAGAAAGTTTCATGGCACAGACTATTCCCCAAGTGTATACAAAGAACCACACTCCTACAAGCTCTCTGGGAAGCAATGTATCAGAGAATACGGTTTTGTAATCCAGTGTTGACAGTAGTTGGACCCAGACCTGGATTGCTTTGCTCGTACAGGTTGAACAACGATTTTCCGGCACCATCTGTTCCAGAGCCTTTCAGGATTATCCTTTTTCCGGGTCCATTGAGGTCACGTGATAATGAAACAACAGTGATAATGAAACCCTGGCCCATTAATGACACCGCTCCCATGGGTTAGAAACTTAAAGATAAAGATAAAACATAAACTGAATGTGAATGGAATGACCTGCTGACCCATCCCCAGCTCCCACCATGTCCCTGGAGACAGACCCACAGTAACCATGCATAGTTTTGAAGTGAAACGATACAAAGTGCTGCAGTAACTCTGAAGAAGGGTCTCGACCCGAAACGTCGCCTATCTCCTTCGCTCCTCAGATGCTGCTGCACCCGCTGAGTTTCTCCAGCTTTTTGTGTAACCCCCAGTTATGTGAATAATTTTGAGGAAGGGTCCCGATTTCGCCTATCCAAGTTTTCCAGAGATTTGAACCCGCTGAAGTATTCGCTAAATTACGGATTATCATTACCAGAAAATCAGTGTTCAACCTGTAGAATTAAGGGTCACCATCACTCAGCTCTACGAGGTGTTGGAATTATTCCAGGCAACAACAGCTGTATCACAGTACTTGTATCACAGCCTGTTGCTCTCACTGCATTTGAGATGCAAATGATGTTTTCTACTCAAGGAACAGGTACATCATTTATTTCCCCTTGAGTAGAGTTCAATCACTTCATGTTCCAATTCCCCTACATTCACTTTATGCTCCTATTTTGAGATCTCTACAGTATGAGAAGTGTAGGATGTTCAGAACCCTTGCAGATCCTTTAATCAATTGAACAGTTTTGGAACACTCACACAATTCCTTCAGTCTCAAGCTTCTAGTGCCTACCATAGTTCACATAGATGGCTGATTTTTGGGAGATATTCCCTCCTTCCTCAGCCTCACTCTTCTGCAGGCTCCTACAGGTGCAAATGAAGACCAATATAATCAGGACCATGGGACTACCAAGAGCCCAGTGACATTGATGATCTTAAAGCTAGAGTTGGAGCCTACAGATCACTAATGGAAGGAGACTCTGTGCACGATTTTCCAGACATAATTGATTCTTTGATATCATCATCGGCTGCATACTTCAGAATCTGACCATCATGGGCCCACAGCCCTTGTCCAACGCCTGGAGGAGGAATATACTGGGGGAGATGGAGAGGGGACAAGGATGGAGACAGGCAGACAATATTATAGGGTGGCCCCTTCTGAACTTGCTGCCACTATGCAATTCATTGCTCTTTTAAACACTCCTCCACAGCCTCAGTCAGACAAAGAAAAGTAAGAACTTGAACAAAAGAGGCTCATCTTTACATTACAAGTCTTTGGCATTCACTGGCTGGAGTCTACTATGAGAATCATCTCTCTGATTAATTGCATCTGTATTAAACGTTGCAGACATCACACACACTTGCCCACCCAAGTAAGACCACTGTCCATAATCCATGGTCGTAGCACTTGAGGAAAAACTATCATGAGAACCCAACATCAACCCGGCAAATGCTTCAGATTCTAGTGTTAAAGAAGGAACTGCAGATGCTGGAGAATCGAGGGTTACACAAAAAGCTGGAGAAACTCAGCGGGTGCAGCAGCATCTAAGGAGTGAAGGAGATAGGCGACGTTTCGGGTCGAGACCCTTCTTCAGACTGGTCAGGGATCAGGGAAACGAGAGATATAAACAGTGATATGGAGAGATAAAGCAAGAACAATGAGTGAAAGATATGCAAAAAAGTATTGGTGATAAGGAAAGCAGGCCATTGTAAGCTGTTTCTGGTGTGAAAATGAGAAGCTAGTGCGACTTGGGGGGGGGGGGGGGGGAGATGGAGAAGGAATGTCAGGGCCCGAGGGCTGAGGGAGAGGTGGGGGGGTGGGGGGAAAGGAGCAGTCTGGGTTAACAGAATTGAGAAAATTCAATGTTTAAGCCCAGAGGATGCAGACTCCCCAAGCGGAATATGAGATGTTGTTCCTCAAACTTGCGGTGTTGTTCACTCTGGCCATGGAGGAGGCCCAGGACCGAGAGGTCGGATACGGAGTGGGAGGGGGAGTTGAAGTGCTGAGCCACCGGGAGGTCGGGTTGGTTATTGCGGACCGAGCGGAGGTGTTCGGCGAAACGATCGCCTAGCCTCCGCTTGGTCTCACCGATGTAGATTAGCTGGCATCTGGAGCAACGGATGCAGTAGACGAGGTTGGAGGAGGTGCAGGTGAACCTCTGTCGGACTTGGAATGACTGCTTGGGTCCCTGAAAGGAGTGGATGGGGGAGGTGAAGGAACAAGTGTAGCATCTCTTGCGGTTGCAAGGGAAAGTGCCCGGGGAAGGAGTGGAGCAGGAGGGAAGGGAAGAATTGACGAGGGAGTTGCGGAGGGAGCGGTCTTTGCGGAAGGCAGATAGGGGGGGAGATGGGAAGATGTGGCGAGTGGAGGGGTCACGTTGGAGGTGGCGAAACTGGCGGAGGACTATCTGTTGTATGCGCTGGCTGGTGGGGTGAAAGGTGAGGACCAGGGGGACTCGGCCCTTGTTGTGAGTGGGGGAATGGGGAGAGAGGGCAGTGTTGCGGGGTATGGAGGAGACCCTGGTGCGAGCCTCATCGATAGTGGGGGAGGGGAAACCCCGTTCTCTGAAGAACGAGGACATTTGCGATGACCTGGTGTGGAACACGTCATCCTGGGAGCAGATGCGGCGTAGTCGGAGGAATTGGGAATAGGGGATGGAGTCCTTACAGGAAGCAGGGTGGGAGGAAGAGTAGTCCAGGTAGCTGTGGGAGTCAGTTGGTTTGTAGTGGATGTCAGTCAGGAGTGTGTCACCTGCAATAGAGATGGTGAGGTCAAGGAATGGTAGGGAAATGTCGGAAATGGTCCAAGTATATTTGAGTGCCGGATGGAAGTTGGTGGTGAAATGGATAAAGTCAGTCAGTTCTGCGTGGGTGCAGGAGGTGACACCAAAGCAGTCGTCAATGTAACGGAGGTAAAGGTCGGGGGTGGGGCCCTGGTACGTCGAGAACAAAGATTGTTCGACGTACCCGACAAAGAGGCAGGCGTAGCTAGGGCCCATGCGTGTGCCCATAGCTACGCCTTGTGTTTGGAGGAAATGGGAGGAGTCAAAAGAGAAGTTGTTTAGGGTAAGGACCAACTCCGCTAGGCGGAGGAGGGTGTCAGTGGATGGGTATGGGTTGCTCCTCTGGTCGAGGAAGTACCGGAGGGCTTTGAGACCATCCTGGTGGGGGATGCAGGTGTATAGTGACTGGACGTCCATGGTGAAGATGAGAGGATGGGGGCCTGGACAACGGAATGTGCGGAGCCGACGGAGAGTGTCTGAGGTGTCTTGAACATAGGTGGGGAGGGATTTAACAAAGGGGGATAGGATGGAGTCAAGGTATGTGGAAATGTGTTCGGTGGGGCACGAACAGGCAGAGACAATGGGTCTGCCGGGGCAGTCGGGTTTGTGGATTTTGGGGAGAAGGTAAAATCGGGCTGTGCGGGGCTGGGAAACGATGAGGTTGGAGGCTCGGGGGGGTAGGGAGCCGGAGTTAATGAAGCCGGTTATGGTGCTCGAGATGGTGGCCTGGTGCTCGTCAGTGGGGTCATGGTCCAGGGGTAAGTAGGAGGAGGTGTCCGAGAGTTGGCGCGTGGCCTCTGCTTTGTAGAGATCGACGCGCCAGACTACCACGGCACCTCCCTTGTCGGCGGGTTTGATAACCCAGTCTGGGTTGTTGCGGAGTGAGTCGATGGCAGTACGTTCGGAGGGGGAGAGATTGGAGTGAGACAGGGGAGTGGAGAAGTCGAGGCGGTTGATGTCCCGACGGCAGTTTTGTATAAATAGTTCTAAAGCTGGAGGGCCACGAGGGGGGGTCCACGAGGAGGGGGTATGTGGGAGACAGGAAAAGGGATCATCAGTGGGGGGCGAGGACTTGTTCCCGTGGAAAAACGCTGTGAGGCGGAGGCGACGGTAGAAAAGCTCCAAGTCGTGGTGGGCACGGAACTCATTGAGGTGGGGACGGAGGGGGACAAAGGTAAGACCTCTGCTGAGGACCGACCTTTCGGTGTCGGAGAGGGGGAGGTCCGGGGGGATGGTGAACACACGGCAGGGATGGGGGTTGTGGCTGGAGGAAGGCAGGTGAGTGGACTGAGGACGGGGTGTAGTGTGGTGGGGGGGTGGAGGGTGGTCAGGGGGTGGGGGGATATGGGGGCTGTGATGTGGGTGTGAAAGAGCAGGGGTTACATGGTAGGAGGGGGATGGGAAAGACCCAGTGGAATAGCCACTGAGGTCACCGGGGCTGGGGAGACGGGCACTAGGACCCAGTGCCGTTAGCAACAGAGAGGTGGGAGGAGTGAGCAACGTGGAGGCTTCAGGCCCGCTGCACAGTCCAGTCTGTAGGTGAGGCGACGGCTGCGGGCTGCTGGAGGGCGGTGGAATGTCGCGGGTCGGCGGGCCCGAAGGTAGGAGTCCGCGGGCAGTGGAGTCGGGGTCGGCGGGCAATGCGTGGGTGGTCCCGGTGGGCGAGTGGTCGGTGTGGCGGCAAGGTTCAGCCCGCCCGGTGAGGCGGCGAGATGAGTGGGGTGCGGTGCGGCGGCCATGTTCGGGGGGCCCCGGTCCGGCGGCGATGCAAGGTGAGGCGGGTGTGGCTGTGGTCTTCGGCGGGCCCAGTACAACGGCGATGCTGGATGGGCCCGGTACGGCGATGAGGGTAGGTGGTCCCGGCGGACGGCGAGGTTCGGCGGTCGCGTTGTGCTGGTGATGGGCGGTGGAACCAGGGAGGGTGAGATAAACAGAGTTACCGGGCAGGCAGCGGGGCTGGGCATCACCGGTAGGCAGGTGGAGGTCGGCGGCAGCATCGGCGTGAAGGTCGGCGAAGGCGGCGTCCTGGTGAGTCCTGGAGGTGCTCCTGGTGGCCAAGATGGCGTCGGGGGACTCAGGCCGGACTCTAGATTCTAGATGTTTTCAGAACTCTGATAAAGCTGCAGTAATGGCATTGTTTTTACTAATTTTTGCAATGTACCACCCAATGAAAAAGGTATTTAAAAATCATGGAGCAGAATCAGGAAGGAAACTGATTTTTGAAAAGCATAATGACATTTTCAACACAGTAATAAGCTTCATTAGCTGGAAATATCAGTGTATCCTTCCAAGCCGAAATCAAAAAGTTGAAACAATCAGAAACCTTGATTGCTTCAGTTCCGCTCACAACAGAAGAGCCGACTTTCATGTCATAACCAAGCAACTATTTAACTCCTTTCCTAATTTATATTTTTGGATGTCGCTATCACTGGTAGGACAATTATTTATTTCCCGTCCCTAATTGCTCTCAAGATATGACAGTGAGGAATAGTTTTGAATCACTGCATTTTCCCCGGTGAAGTTCAACAATAGTTTTGGGAAAAAATGGCAATATTCTTTGTAGGTCATGAATGACTTGTGCTTATTAACCTTGTCATTATTGGTGTTGGAGGTTACAAATTTGGGATGTGCCATTAGAATAGTAACTAAATGCATTTCATAGATGGTGCAGAGGGCACCCACAGTACATCTGATCTGGGGAATGGATGTTTAGGGTGGTAAATGAGGCACAAGAAATTCAGGCTTAAAGTTCTGGATGGTCACAAAATTCTCAAGTGGCGTTGAGTGTACTCATCCAAACTGACTGGTACCTTATTAATTGAGGAAGGGATATGGGATGTCAGAAGACACCTAAAGAACATAGAACAGTATAGCACAGGAAAGGACTCTTTGATCCACAATGTTTGTGGCGAACATGGTACCAAGTTAAACTAATCTCATCTGCCAGTAAATTATCCATATCCCTCTATTTCCTGCACTTCCATGTGCACTATTATAGCTGTCTCTACCACTGGTAGTGCAGTCCAGGCACCCACTCCTCTCTGTGCCTCGCACATCTCCATCAGATTCTCCCTCTCTCACGTTAGTGTTGATAATATTAGGTGCAGGAGTAGGCCATTCGGCCCTTTGAGCCTGCACTACAATCTTGCCCAGTCCGTTATTTGCACTCGTTGTTATATTTATCATCACTGTATACTCAATTCCATGCGAACAAGGAATTTCCGTGTGCCCTGGTATAAATGACAATTCACTGATCCGAATTCGAAGCTCTCTGGGAAAATGACTCCCCTTCTATTAATGACCATGTTACTGCGGAAGAAGAATGATCTGATAAGTAATGCTGATTTATAACAATCCTGAAAATACTGTGCTCACTGTCGCAATGTCGGCACGATAAATACATTGAATAAACGGATATCATGTCTCATTCTCCAAATGCCATGCTTTTCACTCCTACTTTCCATTAAAATGAAAAGCCTGGAGTCCAGAACAGCAAGAAATTTAATGAACGTAAGCATGTGCCAATTAAAGGCAATCAAAAGGTAAACAAAATTTATGATTAAAAAAAACCGAATGACCTTGGTGCTTTCTTTAATATTCTGTGGTATTAATGGGCCAACTAATTTGGCATACAATTTATTTCACATAGACTGCCGGACAGATAATCCAAGTTACTTCAAATGGGCTCTTGCATAAACAAGGAATTGCTGAACTTCCTGAGATATCTTAGCAGCTAAGTCATTCAGCTAAGCACTCCTCATGATGCCCAGTTGCAGGGCACCAGTTTCTTGAAGTTTGCCAGGAGTTGTACTGGGTAACAATGATACATTTATTGTATTATTGTTAATTATATATTGACATGTGTTTTTGCATTAATGGGCCTGTACAGTTGAAGCAAGAAAGATTTTCATTGTTCTGTTGTAAGCACATATGACTATTAAACACTCTTGAAATACCACCAATTTGCCATCAACTGGTGGTTTGGCAGCTCATTCAGACCAGACAAAATTATCAGACTTGAATGTCCCCCGGAAATCGCCCCGAAAATAAGGTGTCTAGGCCGGGTAAGGCAATGGATCTCGATCTCATTGGGAGTTCCATGGCCGAGCGCCAAATCAAAATTTCTCCCTGCTGCTGGGCCCTTGGAATTCCAGCCTGGCCAGAGCTGACAGATCAATTCCCATACCGAGGCTGACATTGCATCTCGGCCCCCCCAGCAGTCTAGGTGGACCGTTATGGTACCATCCAGCTCCTCTCTGTTGGTCCAGTTCAGTTCAGTTCAGTTTTATATGTAGTTGTCATATGTAGGTTAACACAGGGTCAACGGTACAATGAAATGTGTTTGACAAGACAACGGGTCACCTCAGCAATGATATTACAAGGATAAAATTAAGGTAAAAAAAAAAGAAAAGAAAAAAAGACAATGGTAGGTAAAAGACAATAATAAATAAAATAATCAACGTATATGATGTGTTTATGAGTTCAGAGGTCTGATGGCATGATGATAAAAACTGTTCTTAAGTCTGGTGGTACATGCAGCTATGCTCCTATATCGTCTGCCTAACGGCAACCAGGAGAACAGTCTGCGTGCTGGGTGGCTGTGGTCCTTGATGATGCTGTGTGCCTTCCGCAGGCACCACCGGTGGAAAATGTCCTGAATGGCCGGGAGACAGTTGCCAGTGATGTGCTGTGCCACCTACATCACTCACTGTAGCGATATGCGGCTGTGGGCAGAACAGTTCCCGCACCAGACTGTGATGCAGCCCGTCAGCAGACTCTCGATGGTGCAACTGTAGACGTTTGGTAGGATGCTGGCGTTCATGCCAAGCTTCCTCAGTCTTCTCAGGAAAAAGAGCCGCTGGCAGGCTTTCTTAGTTATTGTGTCCGTGTGCAGTGTCCAAGAGAGGTCCTCAGTGATGTGCATACTGAGGAACTTGAAGCTGCTGATCATTTCAACCTCAGCATCACCGATGTGAATGGGGAGGTGTCCACTCCCCTGTTGTCTCCTGTAGACCACGATCATCTCTTGAGTTCTGCTGACATTGAGAGAGAGGTTATTTTCCTGGCACCAGCTGTTTAGTGCCTTTACCTCCTCTCTATAGGCCATCTCATTATTGTCTGTGATGAGGTCCAGGATGGTCGTGTCGTCAGCAAAATTTAAGATGATGTTGGAGCTGTGCTTAGCAGTACAGTCGTGTGTGAACAGGGAGTGCAGCAGAGGCAGGCACGTAAAATTATAACATAGTAATTACTATATATAAATAATAAAGGCATGGGAGAATTATGCCTATCTAAGAGATCGATCTCTGAGGTAGGCATAATTCTCCGTGCCTTTCATCCGCAGCACTTGTAACCCTTGAAGGTCTGTGCAGCCCACGTGCCGTCAGCGCTGCCTGAGCCGTCAATTTCAAGCACGGCTGAAGGCAGCAGAAATTCTGCCTTTGCAGCGCTATGCAGGCGCAGCAGCCTACTGTGCATGCGCAGCGCTGGTTTCTTGGCGGGGTTTTCAAATATGGATTGGCATTATTTTAAGTGTATGTTTGGAAACTGGGAGAGAAGAATGGAGCTTGTGTAATGGAAATGTGGTAAGTACATTTTGTGTTTCTGATTTTAAATACCGTACTTCCCGTGGTGTGGTGGTTGGGGGGGGGGGGGGGGGGGAGATAGCTCCTTTCACAGCGTTTGGGGAGTCTGGCATGGGGTAAAGTTGCGGGGAAAGCACGATTGTTATGAAGAAGGGGATCGGGATAATGCCACTTGCTACGCTCCTTGCACGGAGGCGTGCAAAACCTCTCTCCTGCTGCTCGCTGGCCTCACTCATGTCCTGCAAATCCTTGAATTCGGACAGCGCGATTGAGGTTCCTCGGCTGTGGGAATGTAAGGATTTGCAGGAAGCCACTGACTTGAGCGAGCGGCAGGTGAGAGATGTTCAGACGGAGAGCACTGCCTGAAGTGAGCGGGCCGGCAGAAGGCGCTGAAGTGGCGAACAGTTTGACTGTCGGGTCCCGGCGGCCGCTCGCAGCTACCCGAGCTGCTTCTATCCCCGGCTACAATGTGGTGGCTCCACGCTTGGAGCGCCGCAGCATCGGTAAGTGAGTGAGTTACTGGCATTATCCCCGACCCCCTCATTCTCAACAGTCCTGCCCTCCCCACAACTTTACACCTGGCACAGACTCTCCATACGCTGTGAAAGGAACTGTCCCCCCAATTGGTCACTTGAACAAATGTTGTCATTCAATAAGATGACAACTGATTCAACTTTTCCCTGTACTCCCGTTTACCCCACCATCCCTCCACCTGCCATCACCCTTCACAGCCACCCATTCAGTAATTCAAAATAAAGGAGACCAGGAAGCCTTGGGCAAATTGAATTGTCACTGTCTTTATTTTTATTTTTACGGAGAGAACAATCTGCGCATGCGCGGTTTACATATTTTTTAAAATCCGACTGAGTGCCCACCCCGAGTAATTACTCACGGCACGTGCCTGAGGAGAGGACTGAGCATACAGCCCTGTGGTGCGCCTGTGTTGAGGATATGTGAGGAAGAGGTGTGGCTGCCAATTCTCACCACCTGGGGCCTGCCCGTCAGGAAGTTGAATATCAGCAAGGCTCTGGTATCAACGATGCTGAAGAATTGATGGACCTGTACAGTAATTAATGTGCTTTTACATTGTTCAGATAACTAATCATTATTGTTACACGTGCTTAACTGCATTTAAAAATATTTTCCCTTTTACGGTATAAAATTTTATAATTTTTTTTTCAAATGTTTAATAGCAAAATTTTCAATAGATTTTATATATTCACAAATATTCCAAGCTCTGATAGTATAACAGTTATAGCTTAACCAACCTAAGGGCAGAATTTGCTAACTACTGCAGACAAACAAGGGGTAGCTTCAGAATCAACCCTTCTTCATATTTGGTGTAAACCAGCACCTGCAGTTCCTTCCTACACATACAATGAATACATGCATTGCAGCTGTCATCGTCTCACAACCCATTTTCATGCTCAATCACAATTCCCTGATACTAACTGTTAGCTCATATAAAGCAGATACCTGTGCCCGACTGTAGTTAGCACTCTTTGGCTGACAGCAAACGGAACTTAATTGGGAATGGGTTGAGCTTTCGCTGATCCACCTGGACTTAATCCGTGCTTCTGACTTGGTAGTGGCAACATTGTGCGAATGTCATCTTGTGCTCACTAGGTGGGCACAGCTTCTCAAATTACCCAGAATTAGTTGGGGAAGAACTGCACGCTCTTTGGCATCTCTGGCAGGCTCTCTAAAAGGCCTGTTGACGTGAGAAGAATATCCATGTGCATCCATATCAATTTTCCTCATGTCTTTTCAAATCTTCCAGTACTAAATGTTTGCGTGAACTCACCTTATCGGGTTATAGTACAGTACTTCCATTACTCTCTGTAGTCTGCTAGTGTGAGGAGTCTCACTATAGAAAAGCACATCTCCAAAATAGGCTCTTTAATCTGCATGGTGACACAAACTAATCTAGCATAGAAACATCAAGCAAAAAATTGTTTGCCTTCCTCTTCAAATGAAGGAAGGAGACTGGGATTTATCTCAGCTGAATCTGCCACAGCTTAGACTAAGGAGTGTAATGATGGTGAGTGTATGTTGTTAAAATAATTGCTCACAGTCACATACATAAATTATGGTGTAGATACGATAAGCGGAGAAGGCATCTGAAATGGCAGGTCAGTTATGTTTACCTTGTATGCACTTTTGAAATCCTGGCTCCACAATCTGTATGACTCTGTCTTCCAAGGAGGAAAGCCTCCTGGCCCAAGAAGATCACTCTTTTGCTTAGTGATTTAAAAGTTTGCAAATGTGCCGGCATGTATATGCTGCAAGGGTGTGCTGCAAGATTGTAACAGCAATGAATAGTATAAAAGTGCATGAGAAAAAGGAGAGAACACATCAGCAGTAGTAAGGGGGTGATTGTTATGGTATTGTATTTATCTGTTTATACCTCTACTTAAACAGTCCCTTAGGGTATAGGATGACTTAGTTCCACTCCAGTTTTGTGGGTCTGAAGGGGCAAATGAGTCCAACGTGGAAACTATAGACTTTTCCACAGACAGGCCGAGGGAATGTGCAGTTTAAGATGTGGTGCACTCCTTACATTGCTAAAACAGGACTTCTGTGTGGTCCCAATGAATAAAATCAATGTTCGCAACATCATTCTAAATGTTCTTTCACCACTTTGAACGGTTGTGGGCCATGGGTTGCCAGGATATTCCACCCAGCAGTAGAGCTGCTGCTCACAGTACCAGAGACCAGAGTTCGATCCCAACTACGAGTGTTGTCTGTGCTGTGTTTCTGTCTGTGACTGCGTGGGTTTTCTCTGGGTGCTCTGGTTTCCTCCTACATTTCAAAGATGTACAGGTTAGTAGGTTAATTGGCTTCTGTCTTTGGTGAAACGTCAGCTATTCATTTTCTCCAGAGATGCTGCTCGACCTGCTGAGTTACTCCAGCATTTTGTGTCTATCTTTTGTGTAAGCTAGCAACTGCAGTACCTTCCTACACATCGCTAAGTAGGTTGGACAAACCTGGGCTGTTTTCTCCAGGCATTGGAGGCTGAGGGGAGGCTTGATAGAGAATGATGACAGGTATACATAGATTAGACAGTCAGAACTTTTTTCCTGGCATGGAAATGATAAAGACTAGAGGACACAGTAAGGTGAAATGGGGAAAGTTTAATGGAGATTTGCAGGTGTAGCGGGGACTCACAGGAGCCCAGCCAAAAACTGGTCGGACATGAGTTGTGTGCACTAGACGTGTTTATCCTCCCCATTACAGCTTCTTACTCCTCCTAGGATACGGGCGTTGCCTGACCTTAAATACCAACTCAGGTACCGACCCCGTGATAAGCGCCCCCCACACCAAGACGCCGTCCTCCAGAGCCGATGGTTCGTTGTGCGCTTGGGTTGCCACCAGGTGCCGCCACACAGGGCATTAAAACATTTTTTACACAGAGAGCAATGGGTGCTTGGAACACACTTGCCATGGGGGGTGGGGGGGGGGGGGGCTTGGAGGCAGATACGATAGTTACACTTAAGCAGCTTCTTTACAGGCACATGGATAATGTGGGGGATATGGATCATGTGGAGGAGATTATTTAACTTGCATCATGTTTGGCATGGACATTGGGGGTCAAAGGGTCTGTTCTTGTACTGTTATAACCATATAACAATTACAGCATGGAAACAGGCCCTCTCGGCCCTTCCAGTCCGTGCCGACCATTTATTTTCCCCCCGTCCCATCTACCTGCACTCAGACCATACCCCTCCATTCCCTTCCCGTCCATATACCTATCCACTTTACTGTTAAATGTTAAAATCGATCCTGCCTCCACCACTTCTGCTGGAAGCTCATTCCACACAGCCACGACTCTCTGAGTAAAGAAGTTCCCCCATATGTTACCCCTAAACTTCTGTCCCTTAATTATCATGTCATGCCCTCTTGTTTGAATCTTCCCTACCCTCAATGGGAAAAGCTTATCAACGTCAACTCCGTCTATCCCTTTCATCATTTTAAAGACCTCAATCAAGTGCCCCCTTAACCTTCTGCGCTCCAAAGAATAAAGACCTAACTTGTGCAACCTTTCTCTGTAACTTAGTTGCTGGAACCCAGGCAACATTCTAGTAAACCTCCTCTGTACTCTCTCTATTTTGTTGACATCCTTCCTATAATTAGGCGACCAAAATTGTACACCATACTCCAGAATTGGTCTTACCAATGCTTTGTACAATTTTAACATTACTTCCCTACTCCTATATTCACTGCTCTGATTTATAAAGGCCAGCACACCAAAAGCTTTCTTTACCACCCTATCTACATGCGATTCCACCTTCAGGGAACTATGTACAGTTATTCCTAGATCCCTCTGTTCCACAGCATTCCTCAATTCCCTACCATTTACCATGTACATCCTATTTTGATTTGTCCTGCCAAGATGTAGCACTTCACACTTATCAGCATTAAACTCCATCTGCCATCTTTCAGCCCACTTTTCCAAATGGCCCAAATCTCTCTGTAGACTTTGAAAATCTACTTCATTATCCACAACACCACCTATCTTAGTATCATCTGCATACTTACTTATCCAATTTTTCACCCCATCATCCAGATCATTGATGTACCTGACAAACAATAGTGGACCCAACACAGATCCCTGAGGCACCCCACTGGTCACCGGCTTCCAACCTGACAAACAGCCATCCACCATTACTCTCTGACATCTCCCATTCAGCCACTGTTGAATCCATCTTGCTACTCCGCCATTAACAACCAAAGATTGAACCTTCTTAACCAACCTTCCATGGGGAACCTTGTCAAAGGCCTTACTGAAATCCATATAAACATCCACTGCTTTACCCTCATCAATTTCCCTAGTAACCTCTTCAAAAAATTCAAGAAGGTTTTCAAAGGGTCTGTTCTTGTACTGTTCTATGTTCTATTCAAAGTAGTTTTGAATACTGCCTCATACTTTTTTTCTGATCCACCTGGCAATCTCCTCCCAGAACACAGCTTGAAACAGAGTATCCATTTCAGCAGTCTGGTGTTGAGCCTGCCCAATGTAGCCAACTGTGCATAACTAGGACATCAATGATGGGTATTTGGCCTGGCAGATGATGTTCACTTATCCTTTTTGTGAATTTGGTTAATTGTGCAGTGACAGCAATGATTTTGCTATGCCTAAAGAAGACCCTTGTGAGTGGTCAAGGCCCAGAGAAGCGACCACTGCTGCCATTTTTTCTACTTTACCCAAGATGGCACCCAAACCTGGCTGGCTTGCTCATCCCAGAAGTGGATCTGCAATCATTCATTATAATCACCTCACTCTTTTCTCTGCACAGAGGATGGCTTGAATTGTGTACAGTCTTTCTGTAGACTGGATAGCACACTACAAAAAAGCTTTTCACTGTACCTCTGTACACTTGATAACAACTAAACTAAAATGAGTTTAGCTCTCAGTCGGAAATCTTGATCTCCAAACCCGCATTTCACCAGTCGATCAAAAGCTAGTGCATTGAAGGAGTGGTCAATTTTTTCCTCAAGTGGTGAACTTTTCTTAATCCTAATTTTGATCTTCATCTCAAAAAAACCTCTGCAGGTATGGGGCTTAATGTTCAGATTACATTCCAGGAGTCGGTGTTGGGTCCACTACTTGTCACACTGTTTATTAATGATTTAGATGATGGAATTGATGGCTTTGCAGCCACATTTATGGATGATATGAAAATAATTGGAGGGGCAGGTAGTGTAGACGAAGCAGGGAGTCTACAGAAGGACTTGGACATGTTAGGAAAGTGGGCAAAGAAGTGGCAGATGGCATACGGCAGAGCAAAGTGTGCAGTCATGTAGTCGGAATAAAGGCAGATTCTTTTCTAAATGGGTATAGGATTCAGAAATCAGAGGTGCAAAGGGACTTGGGAGTGCTGGTGCAGGTTTGCCAAAAGTTCATTTGCAAATCGAATCAGTACTAATGAAGGCAAATAATCTCTGGATAGCCATCTGGCCCACCTGCAAAATGGCATAGGGTTGAGAAGATTAGAGAGTTGAACACCCAGCTCAAAGACTAGTGTGGAAGAAGAGGGTTTGAATTTGTGGGACGCTGGTACCAGTGTTGAGGAAGGGAACTATTCCAACGGAACAAACTCCACTTAACCCCAACGGGGACCATACTCCTGGCAAACCGTATAACCAGAGCCCTGGATAGAGCTTGAAACTAAATAGTGGGGGGGGTGGATAAATTGGAAGTGTGAGGGTGGAGTTAAAGGGAAAGAGAGTGCAGACAAAGTTCCAGAAGTACTAGGACCGGAAGTTTAAGAAGGGATAAGAGTAAGGTCGGTTAAAATCAGGAGGGAGAGGAGGGGAGGTGAATGCCAAATTAAAGGTGTTGTATTTAAATGCACGTGGTATAAGAAACAAAGTGGATGAGCTTGTAGCACAGTTAGAAATTGATAGGTATGATGTTGTGGGAATTACAGTGACGTGGCTGCAAGAAGATCGGAGCTGGGAGATGAATATTCAAGGTTATATGTGCTAAAAGAAATACAGACAGGTGGGCAGATGTGGTGGGGTAGTTCTGTTGGTAAGGAACAAAATTTGGTCTTTAGCAAGGGGTGAAATAGGATCAGAAGATGTAGAATCATTGTGGGTAGAGCTGAGAAAGGGTAAAAATACCCAAATTGGAGTTATTTACAGGCCCCAAACAGTAGCCAGGATATAAGATTCAAGTTACATTAGGAGATACAATTGGCATTTAAGAAACGCATTGCCACGGTGGTATGGCAGATTTCAATATGCAGGTAGACTGGGAAAATCAGGTTGGTACTGGACCCCAAGAAAGGCAATTTGTAGAGTGCTTCCGAGATGGTGTCTGAGGATATCTGGTATCTGGTAGTACTCCACTACCAGGGAAAAGGCAATTCTGGATTTAGTACTGTGTAATAAACCGGATTTGATATGGGAACTCAAGGTATAGGAACCACTAGGAGGTAGTGACCACAATATAAGATTTAACAATATAAGATTAACCTTCTCCCTCTAAATCTGACGTTTTAGAGGGAGAAGGTAAAATCAAATGTATCAGTATTACAGCTGAGCAAAGGGGACTACAGAGGCATAAGGGAGGTACTGGCCAAAGTTGACTGGAAAGAGACCCTAGCAGGAATGACGGTGGAACAGCAAAGGCAAGAATTTTCAGGGAATAATTCGGATGATACAGGATCTTTTTATTCCGAAGTGAAAGAAAGATTCTCAGGGGAGATTGCGGTGAGCATGGCTGACACGGGAAGTCAAGGACAGTATTAAACTAAAAGAGAAGGCTTATACCATTGCAAAAATTATTGGGAATCCAGAGGATTGGGAAGCTTTTAAAGAAGAACAAAAGGTAACTAAAAAGGCAATACGGGGAGAAAAGATGAAATATGAAGGTAAGGCAGCTGGTAAAATAAAGGATGTTAGCAAGGGTTTCTTCGGTTATATAAAGAGCAAGAAAGAGGCAAGAGTGGACATTGGACTGCTGGAAAATTATGCAGGAGAAGAGGGAATAAAGAAATGGCAGAGAAGTTAGCATCAGTCTTACCAGTGGAAGACACCAGCAATGTGCCTGAAATTTAAGAGAGTCGGTGGGGGGGGGGGGGGGGGGGGGGGGGGTAGGGGGAAGTTAGTGGAGTGGCTATTACTTACGAGAAGATACTTGGGAAGCTGAAAGGGCTGAAGGTGGATAAGTCACCTGGACCGGATGGACTGCACCCTAGGGTTCTGAAAGAAGTGGCTTTAGAGGTTGTGGAGGCATTAATAGTGATATTTCAAGAATCACTGGAGTCAGGAGTGATTCCAGACGATTGGAAAATTGCCAATGTTACACCCCCTGCACAAGAAGGGAGTAAAGCAGAATAGTGGGAACTATAGGCAGGTTAGTCTGACTTCGGTAGTTGTTAAGATTTTATAGTCCATTGTAATGAGTGAGGTTAAGGAGTACTTAGTTTATGATAAAAATGGGCCGGTCAGCATGGTTTTTTGAATGTCTTGCCTGACTAATCCATTGGAATACATTGAAGAAGTAAATAGCAGGACAGAATGAATGAATTAATATTTTATTGTCACATGTGACAAGTCACAGTGAAATCCTTTGCTGCATACCCAAGGTATGCAAATAGTTGCCTATAAAGAGAGATTTGGTAGATGTTGTTTACCGAGATTTTCAGAAAGCCTTTGATAAGGTGCCACACGTGAGGCTGCTAAGGAAGGTGAGAGCCCACGGTATCAAAGGGCAGATACTAGCATGGATAACAAGTTGGCTGGGTGGCAGAAGACAAAGAGTGACAACAAAGGGGTTTTTTTCTGGTTGTCTGCCAGTGACTAGCGGAGTTCCACAGGGCTCGGTGCTGGGGCCGCTACTCTTCACATTGTATTTTAATGATTTGGATGAGGGGATTGAAGGCTTTGTATCCAAGTTTGCGGATGATACGAAAATAGGTGGAGGGCCAGGTAGTGCAGAGAAAGCAGGAAAACTGCAGAAGGACTTGAACAGGTTGAGAGAGTGGGCAGGGAAGTGGCAGATGGAATATAGTGCAGCAAAGTGTAGAGTCATGCATTTTGGCAGTAGAAATAAAGGTGTAGACTATTTTCTAAATGGGGAGAGAATCCAGAAATTGGAGGTGCAAAAGGATTTGGGAGTGCTGGTGCAGGATTCCAAAAAAGTTAATTTACAAGTAAATTTACCGAATCGGTAGTAAAGAAAGAAAACTCATTGCTAGCATTTATTTCAAGAGGGATGTAATGCCGAGCCTCTACAAGGCGCTGGACAGGTTTTGGACATTTGGAGCATTGTGACCAATTTTGGGCACCATATCTGAGGAAGGGTGTGCTGGCCCTGAAGAGGGTCCAAAGGAAGTTTACATGAATGATCAAGAGCCAAGAGAATTGTTTTTTCAACTGTCCAAGATAGAACAATGAAATTCTTACTTGCTGCAGCACAATAGAATATGTAAACATAGTACAGAGTAAACAATATAATAAATGAGAAAAAAAGACCAGTGTGTGTGTGTGTGTATATATATATATATATATATATATATATATATATATATATATATATTGACATACAAATACACACACGTTAATATATATAAACATTGTTATTATTGCTTGTTTTTTGTGTGTATGTATGTGTGCGTGTCTGTGTATATATATATATATGTACATGCACACAAACACGCACACAAAAAAACAAGCAATAATAGTGCAATAATAACAATAAGTTTATGTAGTGCAGAGCTTATTTGAAGTTGTAGTGTTTAATAGCCAAATGGCTGTAGGGAAGAAGCTGTTTCTGGGCAGTGTTCACAACTTTTTGCAGTCTTCTTTGCATCTGGGCAGTCAAGTTGCCAAACCAGGCCATGATGCAACCAGTCAATATGCTCTCTACTGTATACCTGTAGAAGTCCAAGAGAATCCTCACTGACATACCAAATCTCCCTAATCTTCTCAGAAAGTAGAGGCGTTGATGTGCTTTCTTTATAATTGATCGCAAGAATGAGTGGGTTAACATATGAAGAGCGTTTGACGGCACTGAGCCTGTACTCGCTGGAGTCTAGAAGAATGAAGGGGGACCTCATTGAAACGTACCGAATAGTGAAAGGCTTGGATAGAGTGGATGTGGACAGGATGTTGCCACTAGTAGGAGAGTCTAGGACTAGAGGTCATAGGCTCAGAATTAAAGGATGTTCCTTTGGGAAGGAGATGAGGAAGAATTTCTTTAGTCAGAGGGTGGTTTATCATGGAATTCTTTGCCACAAAAGGCTATGGAGATTGGATATGGATATTTTTAAAGCAGAGATAGATAGATTATTGATTAGTACCGGTGTCATGGGTTATTCGGAGATGGCAGGAGAATGAGGTTAGGTGGGAGAGATAGATCAGCCTTGATTGATGGCTTCATTGCCCCAAGTGGCCTAATTCTGCTCCTATCACTTATGACCTTAAATGCAATGTTAGCATTCATTTTGAGAAGACGAGAATATAAAAGCTGGGATGCAATGCAGAGGTTTCATAAGCTGCTGATCAGACTGCATTTGGAGTATTGTAAGCAGCTTTGGGCCCCATATCTGAAGAGGGATGTGTTAGCGTTGGAGAGGGTCCAGAGGAGGTTTACGAGAATGAATCCAGGGGTTAACGTGTGATGGGCGTTTGACGGCTCTGAGCCTGTTTAAAAGGATGGGTGGAGGGGGATGGGTCCTCATTGGTACTTACTGAATAATGAAAGTCCTGGATAGAGTGGATGTTTTCACTAGAGGGAGAGTCTAAGACCAGAGGTCTCAAAATAAAAGGACGTACCTTTAGAAAGATGAGGAGGAATTTGTTCAGCCAGAGGGTGATGAATTCATTACCACAGACAGCTGCAGCTGTCTTTGGGTATCTTTAAAGCGAAGATTGACAGGTTCATGATCAGTAAGGTTGTCAAAGGTTAAGGGTATAAGGCAGGAGAATGGGGTTGAAAGGGAAAGATAGATCAGCCATGATTGAATGGCATAGTAGATTAGATGGTCCAAATGGCCTAATTCTGCTCCTACGACTTATGAATTTCGAACGAATAACACCCAAACCTCAGCGGTCGAGTTGCAGTGCACAGATGGTGCTTACAATTATGCATGCTGAGAGATCCATATCCACGATATTCACTGAAACATACAGTGAAGGAGGATGGGTCTGACACTCAACATCTGTTAGTCCCTCTAATAACCACCCCCAATGTTGCACCACACCATCCTCCGACAATAAAGATTTATATTGTTACTACGGGAAATGTGGACTATTTCCCATCACAGAAGCTGCTTCTTGGAGACAACAAACATTGATGATGAAATTCATCCCTGCTTTCAATGCACTAGATTCAATGACACCAATTTGTCTCTTCTATTTTAAAGGGTCACAACAGGCAAGATATACGGATCAACCTCCTCTCACTGCCACCTCCCTCTGTATCCCACCTCATCAGGTGTGATACAGAACTCTATATCTGGAAATTTAAAAGTATGCATCCTTGCCCAGTTAAAATCTCAATCAATTTCAGAACAACTTTCAGCAATGCTCAGGTGTTTTACATAACAAACTCCAAGAACAGATGAGTGACGGTGCTTTTACTGTCAGTTATCAATGTGCACTTACTGCATTCAAAACAACTTGTACAGCACAGAAGACACATGCATGCATCTGTACAACTCTCTTCCATAGCAATCATACTGGATTCCAAACCATTGCACAAAATAAAAGCAATTTTGGATGCATTTCCATCATTTGTTACGATCTTAAACTCAAATCCACGTGTTCAGAGACAGAAATTGCATATCGTTTGATGAATGAAAGAAGCAGGATCTGCATGTAGTGGGACATGGGACAAACGTATGCAGGAGTCGAGCAGTAGACAAATATCGTGCCAACTTAGAGTAAAGGACCTGACCTGAAACATCATCTATCCATTCCCCTCCACGAATGCTGCCTGACCCGCTGACCTTCATATGACCAGCATATCGTGTTTTTTGCTCAGGATTCCATGATCTGCAGTTACTTACATCTTGAGCATTATTGTAGGCCATTTACATTGCTTTATAGAGCCTCTCAACAAATGTAATGTAGCTATGCTAGTAAAGGGTCAGCAGAGCAGCACGGTGGCATGGTGGTAGAGTTGCTGCCTTGCAGCACCAGACACCTGGGTTCAATCCTTAGTAAGAGGTGCTGTCTATACAGAGTTTGTACGTTCTCCCTGTTGTACCCTCTCCGGGTGCTCTGGTTTCCTTCCACATTCCAAAGACATGCAGATTTGTAAGTTAATTAGCTTCTGTAAATTGTCCCTAGTGTATAGGACAGAACCAGTGGATCAGTGATTGCTGGTCGGCACGGACTCGGTGGGCCGAAAGGCCTGTTTGCACACTGTATTTCTAAACTAAACTAAAAAACAATTAAAGGCAATCATTCATCCGAGAGCAGTGGCTGGTGCAATAATGTCATGTCATACCATTTGATACGCATGGCTCTTGATATCCATGAGAGGTGGAAATCCATGAGAGGTGGAAATTAATGAAATGTGGTAATGTTAGGGAGGAATCTTATCTAATTCAATTTTTCCAGAGGGTAAACGTAAGGTATTGATGAGGGCAGCATGTTTAATATCTACATGGGCTGCAGAAGGCTTTTGACAACGTCCCACATTTGAAACAGGTCCTAAAGGTTAACGGTTATGGGATACAAAGCTGTGAATTCAAAACTGATTTAGTATATGGCACAAAAATTGGTGGTGTTGTTGAAAGTAAGGAGGGTAGTCTGAGAATACATGGATGATATTAAACTTCATATGAAGGGCAGAGCATTGATAGATGGAAATTAGTTCCAATAAATGCGTTGATGACCTGTGGGATGGATAATAAGGGTAGGACCCTGGGGATCACGAAGAAACACTTGGACTTTGGTACACATATCCAAATATCCAGAAATGGTAATAATCCAGAAATAGTAAATGATATTCAGTCTGAAGAAGGGTCCCGACACAAAACGTCACCTATCCGTATTCTCCAGGGATGCTGCGTGACCCATTGAATTACTTCAGCATTTTGTATCTTTCCAAATATCCAGAGGATAGCAGCACAGGGGAACAGATTATGAAGAAGTCATAAGGGATGTTTGCCTTCTTTAGCATGGCACAGTATACAAAGATGGGGTAATCTTACAAGTTATAAAGGTTAGACCGCAACTGAAGTAGAGTCGTAGTCATAGAAGCATGCAGCATGGAAACAGACCTTCAGCCCAACTTGCCCATACCGACCAACATGTCCCATCTACACTTGTCCCACCTGCCTGCGTTTGGCCCATATCCCTTTAAACCTGTCCTATCTATGTACCTGTCTAAATGTTTCTTAAACATTGCAATAGTACCTGCCTCAACGACCTCCTCAGGCAGCTCGTTCCATACACCCACCACCTTTTGTGTGAAAAAGTTACCCCTCAAATTCCTATTAAATCTTTCCCCCTTCACCTTAAACCTATGTCCTCTGCATTCTCGATTCCCCTACTCTGGGCAAAAGCCTCTGTGCTTCTACGCAATCTATCCCACTCATAATTTTGTATACCTCTATAGGAGCACCCCTCATCCTTCTGCACTCCAAGGAATAGAGTCCTTGCTTGCTCAATCTCTCCGTATAGCTCAGGCCCTCGAGTTCTGGCAACATCCTCATAAATCATCTCTCAACCTTTTCCAGCTTGACCTGTATCTTTCCTGTAACATGGTGCCCAGAAGTGAACACAATACTCTAAATGCAGTCTCACCAACATCTTATATAACTGCAACATGACCTCCTAACCTCTGTACTCAATACTCTGACTGATGCCCAACGTGCCAAATGCCTTTTTGAGCACCCTGTCTACCTGTGGTGCCACTTTCAACAAACTATGTACCTGCTAGATCTCCCTCTGATCCAGGCACGTGCCATCAGGGTAGGCAAGGTGGACACTGCCTACTCTGACTAAAATTATTAAATGATAATTATTAAATATAAATAGTAAAGGCACGGGAGAATTATGCCTACATAAGAGATCAATCTCTTAGGTAGGCATAACTCTCCGTGCCTTTCATACGCAGTACATGTAATACGCAAAAGTCTGTGCAGCTCACGTGCCGTCGACGCAGCTTCAAACCTTCAATGATAAGGGGAGCTGAAGGCAGCTGAAATTCTGCCATTGCAGTACTGTGCATGCGCAGGTTTCTTGGCAGGTTTTTCAAACATGGATTAAGAGTATTTTAGGAAACAAAGAGAGAAGAATGGAGTTCGTGTACCAATAATGTGGTAAGTAGATTTATTTGAGCTATATATTTTTAAATACCATATTTCCCGGCAATGAAGACGCTATTTTTTACTCAAAAATAAGGCACGAAAATTTGCATGTGTCTTGAAAGCCAAAGGTTAGATTGTTAGCCAAGAATGATAGACTTGGCTATCGCTCAGTACAGCAACATCAAGAACGATGTTGCCAGGTCTATCCCTCATTGCTGGCAACTGATGGGAAGCAGCTGTAAAAGGACAGAGCCGCTGGGGGTGGGAGAGTTCCTTTCACAGCATGTGGGGAGTCTGGCCCGGGGTAAAGTTGCAGGGAGGGCAGGAGCATTGAGAAGGAGGGGGTCGGAGATCATGCCAGCAACTAATTTGCTGCGACGCTCCGGGCGCGGAGCCAACACATTGTGCCCGGGGGGGGGGGGGGGAGAAGTAGCTCGGGTGGCTGCAAACGGCTGCCGGGACCAAACAGCGGAACCGGCCACCACAGCTCCTTCTGCCGGCCCCCACTCACCTCTGGCAGTGCTCTCCATCTGAAAACCTCGCTCCTGCCGTTTGCCGGCTTCACTCATGTCAGCAGCTACCCACAAATCCTTAAATTCCGACAGCGCGATCAAGGGACCAATTGAGGTTACTCGGCTGTCGGAATTTAAGGATTTGCGGGAAGCGGCTTACATGAGCAAAGCCAGTGTGCGACAGGTGAGAGATGTTCAGACAGAGAGCACTGCCAGAGGTGAGTGGGGCGGCAGAAGGTGCTGAGATGGCGGTTGGTTTCGCTGTCTGGTCCCGGCGGCCACTCGCAGCCACACAAGCTACTTTCCTCTCCGGCCACAATGCGGTCGCAGTGGCTCCGCGGTAGCAGTGACTGAGTTACTGGCATGAACCCCGAACCCCTCCTTCTCAATGCTCCTGACCTCCCCTCAACTTTCCCCCTGGCCAGACTCGCCACACGCTGTGAAAGGAACTCTCCCCCCGATTGGTCCCTTGAACTAGTATTGTCATTCAATCAGATCACAACTGATTCACCTTGTCCCAGTGTGCTCCCATTTTCCCACCATCTCTCCACCTATCATCACCCTCCACCCCCCACCCATTCAGTAATTCAGAATGAAGGAGATTTGGAAGCCTTGGGCAAATTGCTTTCCTTATTTTTATTTTTTTGAGCATGAGAAATTCTATGTCCCACCAGCCTTCTTTCAAAATTTAGCAACTCAAAATGGTGGGGTGTTTTCATTGCCGGAAAATATGGAACTTTATTAAGATATTTGGCTTTTGAAGACTTTATAAAAGTCGACTGACAGCTTACGGAGAACAGAACAATCTGCGCATATGCGGTTTAAGATTTTTTAAAAGCCGACTGACTGCCTACCCTGAGTAATTACTGACGGCATGTGCCTGCACTGATCATAGGTCCCTCTGCTCTACAACACTCCCCAGAGCTCAACCATTCACTGCGTGGTCTTGTCCAAGTTAGTCTTCCCAAAATGCAACACCTCGCATTTTTCAGTATTAAATACATCAACCATTCCTCAGCACAAAAATACTGTGTACAATTCTGGATGCCTTACTTTAGCAAGGATGTGATTGCACCAGAGTGTGCAGAGATGATTCATCACCGTGTTGCCTGAAACGTAGTGAATCTGATAAGGGGAACAGACTGGATAAGATGAGTTTGAACGCAGGAGGATGAGAGAGGATCTCAGGAAGATTTTTATTCACCCAGAATGGCTGCAATCTGCTGAGTGGTTGGAAGCAGCCATTCTCATCACATTTAAGATTTATTGAGATATACTTCCACGGTATAAATGGTTCCAGACCAAGTGCTAGTAAATAGTATTCATATAAGAAGGTTCCTAAAGGTCTACCAGAAAATGGTTTTGGTACTCTAACATTAATTTGGGAATAACATACAAGGAAGAAACTTCATATGATAATGTTGAGCAATCGACATGGTAGAAAAAAATATAGGCAATAAGTAAACGAACAAAAGACTTCGCGTGTATTTGAATTCTGATGTGAAAATTTTCCTCCCATCCCCCATTTATTTTCCACCCTCCCCCAATCGCCCCCCACCCCAGTCTTATCATGGTTCACCAATATTAATTTATCACGAGTCCTCCATTCTCAGCTTACACAAAGAGACAAAAGAATCTACAGCTGTTCTACAATTCAAAGATAGTGCTGCAAATTCCAAGAGAGAAAAAGCATGATGGCTTAAGTGAAGTTATTTGATTGTAAAATTGTAAAGCCAACTCTCATGCTGACAGAGATTTATATGCCAATAATTATCTTTGTTGCAAGCTAGTGTAATACCTAACATTCATACCTTTTTTGCTTTCAACACAAGAGCACAAATGCAAAGTCATAACCGTCTGACTGCTGCCTTATTCCAGGAATAGAATCCCTTTCATGTAGCGTCACACTTTAGTTTGAGTCCACTGATAACTGACTCGCACTCAGGAGAGTTTGAAGCATGGATTTAAATATATATATGTACATATTTCTTCTCAAATGCAGACAGACACAGACACACACATACAAACATACACACACACACGTGCTGATCATGCATACCCAACATTCAACTCCTGCAACCAGAATAGCTGTAACCAGAACCCAGCTGATCGACCAGCCTGAAAATGGCTGGCACTACCTTATATTTAATAAGCCATTTCTTTCTAATACAGATTTATAGTCGTCTCTACTCTGCTGCACAAAGCAGAACTTACTTTGTTATAGCTTTCACAAAGACTACATCAGTCTTTTAAAATACAAATGAAAATACTCACAGCCTTCTGCATTTTGAGTATGTGCAATCCTGGGCTTCTTCCAAACAGCTTCTAGAGACATCGGTCAGTATCCCAGTAGTAACTGCATGGTGATCGTGATCATGCTTTGATTACAAAAGCCTGCGGGCTTCAAGCCAAGTGCCTAGGCAGCTTGATAAATGCATACACAGCTCTGCATAGGGTATATTACATTGTCACTTCTACATGTATGCTTGCCATTAAATACCACAATTCCATGGACACAACTTAATAAACAATATCCATACCGTGGATTCCAAGAGAACAATTATAACCTCCACAAGCTAAACCCATCATTCTTATTTTCTTACAGCTCCCTTTGCTAACCCCTGTCACCAACACCCCCTACCGATTTGGAAAGCTCCATGTATTTTGAATATAATAACGAGATGTCTGATGCACTGCACACATCAGCCACTATTTTCAGGCACACACTGTAAAAGAATCACTTGCACAAAACAATTTTGCAAGCGATCAGCTATTTTCCAGTTTAAAACTAATCCATAGAGCGATTTAATAAGAATTAATATTAATGAAACCAATTTGACTATCTTTTCCTCGCAGAAAGAAAAACATCACTTCATTGCAGATTTAAATTACTGTGAATATTGTCATAGTCCAGAGACATAACAGAATAAAATATTATCAAGAATTTTGAAATGATGCGCAGTCACATCACTGATGAATACAGAGATCTCGAGTGAGTAGGATCTTTCACTCCAACTTAATTGTTTAAAGCATGGGCCCGCAGAGTACCAATTATGGGACAGGAGTTGTGTGAAAGATGTACAAGCAGAGAAATGGAAATTCCAAGTAGACTAAGACGGGAAAAGATTGCAGAAATGAGGGTTAGGTCAGTTCTGAAGATGACAAAGGCGTTCCTACAACATGGCCCAAGATTAAAATGGAAGAAGTCAACATTTATTTTTATTATCCTAATTTATATATATTCAAGGATTTGCAGGCTATGTCAGCAGTTAATTGCCCTTCACTAGTTATCCTTGAGAAGTTTGGCTGATCTCTGTCCAACTGGCCAAATGTTGCATGAAGAAGCAATATCTTAGAACCACTCATTCAGGATGGATCTCTTCTAATAAAAAATCTTTATTCTGAGCAGCCTGTTGGCTTAATTTATTGAAATGCAGCCTCTCAGAACACCATGGAAATATTGCATAGCTAATTCCCAATAGAAAATTATATCAAATAATAATTTAATACAGTGAAATCAAAATCAACCTTCATCATCACAGCTTGCTCAAACTGTTTTCTAGTAGATGTCGTGTTCAAGAAGGAACTGCAGATGCTGGAAAATCGAAGGTAGACAAAAATGCTGGAGAAGGGTCTGAAGAAAGGTTTTGGCCCGAAACATTGCCCATTTCATTCGCTCCATAGATGCTGCCGCTCCCACTGAGTTTCTCCAGCATTTTTGTCTACCTTCTAATAGATGTCATTGTTCAATCTTTTAAATCTGGGCACCTAAAATAGCCTCACAAGCTGACAGAATTATTAAAATAAAACCAAAATAAAGCAAAATATAGTGGCAGTATTTCTATTTAATTGTCTTCCCCCCTCCTCCCCCCTGAAAAGCATATACCCTTCAAATAACATGCACCTTATTCACTACCATTTCAGTGATATACTTGCCCTTTGGTGCCAAATTCTTTGTGGTTGTTTATAAAATAATGAAAGACCTGGATAGCGTGGCTGTGAAAAGGATGTTTCCACTAGTGGGAGAGTCTTAGACCAGAAGGCACAGCCTCAGAAAAAAACCCAACATACCTTTAGAAAGGAGATGAAGCGGAATTTCTTTAGCCAGAGGGTGATGAATCTGTAAAATTCATCGCCACAGATGATTGTGGAGGCCAAGTTTTTAAAATGGAGATTGACAGCTCTTAATTAGTAAGGGTGTCAACAGTGATGGGGAGAAGGCAGGAGAATGAGGTTGAGAGAAAAAGATCGATCAGCCATGACAAACTGGAGGAGTAGACTGGGTAGGCTGAATTCTGCTCCTACGACTTATGAAAATCACAAAACAAAGGTGTTGTCATCAACTTCAAGAGAATCAGATTAATGATTAGGGAGATTCAGAACTATAATCGTGTTTTAATCATTTACAACCCACAATATAATCGTATATCTCAAGAAACAATCTCCAACATCATTGAAGTACACCATATATCAAATCAACAAAAGACCCCATCCAAAAAAATGAGCCAAGCATCAAATATTTGGGAAGATACTGACAAACTCCAGAAACCTTTCAAATTGATGACCTTACATCAGAACCTTTCACTTTGCTTCTCTCCCTACAGGTGCTACCTGAGCAGGTGAGTATTCCTGCTGTTTTGTGGTTTAAATCAGATCTCCAGCATGCAATGTGGAAGTAGCCATCCAATAAATAGTTAGCCAATAATAGAGCAGTGTTTTGTATTCTGCAGTACCAGTTCGAGCTGTTTGAAATGAATTGACACAATATTCCCAAATATAACAAGGAATATTAATTGTGTAAAAGTACTTTTGCACACTTACCATAATTTCACTATCTTCATGTATCCTTTACCTTCTCCCTACAAGCATAAATTTCAGAATTAGCACCACGCTGTAAATAAATTACTGTATAGAGAGAGCACATGGGCAGAAACTGAAGAAAGCATACAAATGGATATCAAAAGATTAGGTGTTCTATATCCAAACAATAACACAAATAATACTGTGAAGACTAAGACCATAATTAGATGATGTTACCAAGAGGCAAGAATGCATGGTTGTACCTTTCTAGGAAAAAAAAGTAAAGGATTACTGACGCCACCAGGAAAGTCACATTCTTACAGATCTGGATAAGCTCCTGATATCTGGAGCTGTCAATGTGGAGCTTGCATGCACTCCCTTTGGCCATGTGGGAATCCTCTGTGTATTCTGGTTTCCTCCCAAAGATGTGTGGGTCAGTGGCTTAATTGGTCACTGTAAATTGCCACTAGTGAGTGGATGCATCGAAGAATCTAGGGGGAGTTTATGAGAATGTGGGGAGAATAAAATTGAATTAATGTAAGAGTAGTGTAAATGGATATTTGATGTTAGGTGCGGCCTTGGAGGGCTGAAGCGCCTCTTTCTGTGCAGTATTTCTGACTCGAGTTAAAACAGAAAAACCATTCATTCCTTTGCATCAGTAATCCTTTACTTTTTTTTCCTTTGTTGTGCGCGCAACCATTCAACCATGTGTGCATGCAGAATTTGCAGAAGCTTGCATAATTTTGCTTTGAGAATGCTACTTTCAAAATGTGTATACAAACTCCTGACCATTCCAATTTATCTGTGGGATGCATTTGTATTATTGTCACAGTAATGGATCCCTTTCATTACTCAGCCCAATGCATAGCAGTCTCATCACTTCAAATCCTATGCACATTTCGTTTTTTTTTTTTAAATATACTGTTTTATTGGCATTCCACAGCAAACACATTTCCATAAAACCGGTTTCAGGTATAATGCTATATGTATACAACATCCATTTATGTTTGTCTTGAATTGCCTCTTTTTGAGATTTGTACAAAACAATATAGAAACAAGAACACAGTAAAAACTACAAACACTTCCTTTCTTTACCATATGATCAAAAATTTGTAAAAGTAAAGTCTGGCCTATGAGGCTTTACATAGTTAACCCAATTTCCCCAGCGTGACACAAATAAATCCAGTTTAAAGTTAACATATACTGTTATTTTCTCAATTTTATAAATGTCCATTGTGACGTCCATCCATGCATTCAGACTTGGGCTCTCCTGTGATAACGATTTCTTTGTGAGAGCTTTTTTACCAGCCACCATCAATATATTCAGTAAGTATTTGTCTTTATTCGCCAGTCTTCAGGTATGTCCAAAAAACATGGTCTTACTCTCCAGGGGCACATGACATCTAAAAATGTCTTGTAAGGCATCATGTAACTCTCTCCAAAAATCATTAATAACAGGGCAATCCCAGAGAACATGGTAATGATCTGCCTTTAAATTAATAACAGGGCAATCCCAGAGAACATGGTAATGATCTGCCTTTAAATTTCCACATTTTCTCCATCAAACTGGAGAGTTCCCACCGTAATGGGATTTCTGCGAAGGCATAATAAAATGCCGTATCAGACTTTTCCAACTAAACTCCCTCTAGTTTTGTGAGCTGGTACACTTCCATTGATACCTCCATATTGCTGTCCATTCTTCCTCGGATATGATTATTCCACCTTCCTTCTCCCATTTCATTTTAATATACAAGGTTGAGTGTGATTTAAGAAATAATTTTACTACCAGTATTTGAGTTATACGCTTCCCTAAATAATCCCATCAAACCTATACTCCGTTTTATTTTTAACATTTTTTTTTAACCTTGATCCGCATCTGTACGTATCGATAGATGTCTTGTTTTTCTAACAGGAATTTTTCTTTAAGCATTTCAAAACATAACAGTGTTCCTTCTGTCATTATGTTACAATGAGCAGTTATGCCTTGAACTGTCTACTCTTTAAACCTACTATCTAATTTATTAGGAGTGAAATCTGTGTCATAGGCGCACCATTTAAGAATTTTAATGTCTTCCTCTAAATTATACTCTGTTATAACTGTTTTCCATATTTTGAGAGTCAATTTTACCCAAGGATTTTCAATAGCATTTATATAGTCTTGTTGGTTGCTGTCAGCTATGATCGCTTGTACAGGAATGGCAAGTGTTCTCACTTCAATATTTTTCCATTGAGCATCATATCTTGGGTTGCACCAGCATATCATAGATCTTAATGGTGCTGCCTGACAATAGGCTTTGAGAGAGGGTCGCCCCATCACCCCTTTTCTTTTGTTAACTGTAAGGTTTTGGGACGGGTCTATTACCTTGCCATGTATATCTTGACAATATTTTTTCCGATTCATTAAATTGTTTTTGATTCGTGTAGGTCGAGTAGCTGATTTTCTTGTTGGTTTATAACATTTATCATCTTAGCTAGCACCTGCTTCATGTTTAGCACATGGTCTTCCACCCTCTCGAGCCGCGTCTCCGCCACCGCTATTTTTTGATTAACCTTGGTGAGTTGGCCTTTAATATCGATTAGCTGTTCTTTTGTGTCTTTGCGAAAGTCCTGTATCTCCTCCAAAACAGTGGCTAACCTTAGCTCTACGTCTTTCTGGTGCGGGTTGTTGCTAGCTTGGCCCTCTAGTATCTTTGTAGGTGAGTTGTCCGTGTTTTCTTCGTTTTCGGGTTGTTCAGCGGCTCTTTTCTTGTTTGCTTCTCGTCTTCCCATTCTTGCCCCTTTCATCAGATCAGTTATTCTCAATAAATGTTATATTTGACAAACTAACAGGGCCAAATAAGTATTTTTTGGAGGAGTTGGTACCTTATGCTGCCAATAAAGTAACTACATTGATGAAATCCAATACCCCCTCAAAAAGCAGAGATAAGAATAGACATCACTATGTATTAATCATATTCTTCCTATAGTGTGGTCACCAGAACTGCACACAATACCTCAGATGCAGTCTCATCAACATCTTGTACAGTTATAACAAAACTCTTCAACACTTGTCCCAGTGCAAGTATGCCATACGCCTTCTACATCACTTGCCTAATGGCGTCAGCACTTTCATGGAGTCATGTATCTGCACCCCTAGATTTCTCTGATCTGCAGGGCTCTGCCATTCACCACGCATGTCTCAAGCTGGTCTAACCTCCCAAAGTACATCATCCTACACCGTCTAAGCTAAATTCCATTTGCCAATCCTTTGCCCACTATGCCAGTTGATCTACATCCTATTGTAACATTAGACAACCTTCCTGACTGTCCACCACACCACTAATCTTGGCGCTATCTGCAATCAACCTATTATACCACCTACATTCAGGAAGCGGCGGCAGTCCGTTTTGCCTTTTCTTTTTTTGTTTTTTTTGTCCCATTTCAGTTTATTTTAGTTTATTAGGTTGTGTATGTGTATGGGGGGGGGGGGGGGGTGGGGAGAAAGTGGTTTTTAGTCTCTTCCTTTTGGGGGATGCGACCTTTTCTTGTCGTACCCCCCTCTCCGCTGAGGCCTACTGGCGGAGCTGGCGGCCTCCAATGGGGACCGATCTCGACTTTGGGGCTCTGGCGGCATTCCGGCGGCCCAACTTCAGGGCTGTGGCGGCTTTCCGGCGGCCCGACTCCGGGGCTGTGGCGGCGTTCCGGCGGCCCGGCTTCGGGGCGGCGTTCTGGCTGCCCGACTTCGGGGCTGTGGCGGCGGCGACCTGACTTCGGGGCTGTGGCGGCGTTGGTGACCTGTTTTTCCGGAGCTCCCGCAACAACAGCTTCGTCCGCTGGACTGGAGGGCGGCAGCTTCGACCTCCCCGGGCCGCGGAGTTTGAATCGGCCCGTTCGTGGACTTCGGATTCAGCCGCGGGACTGACGTACTTACCATCACCCGGCGGGGTCACAACATCGGAAGCCTGGATCACCTCAGCGCAGAGGGAAAACAAGGAGGGAAGAGACAAGGACTTTAAGACTTTTGCCTTCCATCACAGTGGACTCACTGTGGTGGATGTTAAACTGTGTTGAGTGGGTGCTTTGTTATTTTATTCTATGTGATGACTGCAAGGTTCACAATTTCGTTCAGACTGAAATGTTTGAATGACAATAAAGGATACTTTCACTTTCACTTACATTCGCACCCAAGTAGTTAATATAAATGACTGGCACCAATCCCTGGAACACATCACCGGTCTACTGGTATATGCCCCAATTCTAAAAAAAAACCTCCATTACCACCATCTGACTCACACCATATATCAAAAAATAGCCAAGTCAAGTAAAAACACCAAATGCTGAACCCCAGCAAAACACAACTGTAGATGTGCTTTAACAAAACTCAAAGAATCTAGAAGAGCATTGTTCATTTTAACTAACCCCACCTGCCTGCACAAGATCTATTTACCTTCATTCCCAGCCTGTTCTGTGCCTGTCTAGTTTAAGATTTAGGTGTATTATTGTCACGTGTACCGAGGTACATTGAAAAGCTTTGTTTTGCATGCTCTCCAATCAGATCAGATATACCAGACATAAATACAATCCAGTCAAACTCAAATACAATAGACAGAGCAAAGGGAAAGATACAGAGTGCAGAATATAGTTCTCAACATTGTAACACATCGCCTCTTAAATGTTACAATCGTATCTGCTTCCACTACTTACTCTGGCAGTGTTGCAGCCATCTACCATTGCCAGTGTAAAAATAAACGCGTCACATGCCTCCTTTAATTCCCCCCCCCCCCCCCCCCCCCCCCTCAGCCTATACCCTCTAGTATTTGACATTTTCACCCTGGAAAACAGGTTCTGACTGTCTACCCTATCGATGCCTCTCATAATTGTATTTATTTCTCTGTCACCGTCATCTTTCCAGGGAAAACAAGTTTGTCCAAAGCTAATACCCTCTAATCTAAACAACATCCTTGTGAACCTCTACTGCCTCCTCCCCAAATCCTCCACATGCTTCCTGTAATTCAGCAACCCAAACTGCACAGAATACTGCACGAGTGCCCTACTGAGACATGCCCTCTGCAACACGACTTTGCAACTTTTATATGCAACTAGACTAAGTGGTACCCGTTGGGTCCCATGTTCATACGGGAGGGCTGATCCCCCAATGCAATATTCCACCTCTCCACCAATTCTAATATTGGTGGCCAGTGGGGGGGGGGGGGGGGGGGGGGGCTTTCTGGAGCGCTAGTATGGGTATTGTGGGCTGTAGGGACTGGTTTCCAGTGGGGTAGTATGGACATTGTGGGCCAAATGGATTCTTGGGGTGACAGCTCAGTCACTCAAGCCGGATGCGCTGGTAACGCACTCACGGCTGGTGGGCGAGCAGTTGACTCACAGCTATTCCTTGAAATTCCATTTCAAGCAGGGTGCAAGGCCATCAAATTCAAATGCAGTTTCCTACCAGTTCAAGCAGGGTGCAAGGCCACCAAATTCAGGTGCAGTTTCCTACCACTTCAAGCAGGGTGCAAGGCCACCGAATTTAAATGCAGTTTCATACCACTTCACGCAGGGTGCAAGACCACCAAACTCAAGTGTAGTTTCCGACCACATCAAGCAGGGTGCAGGGCCACCAAACTCAAGTGCAGTTTCATGCCACTTCAAGCAGGGTGCAAGGCCACCAAATGCTAGTGCTGTTTAATGCCATTTCAAGCAGGGTGCAAGGCCACCAAATTCAAGTGCCGTTTCATACCATTTCATGCAGGGTGCAAGGCCACCACATTCAAATGCAGTTTCATACCATTTCAAACAGGGTGAAACCACCATAAAACCACCGTTAAACCACATAAAACACCACATAGACACCACACTCACAGTTCAGTAGACATTCAGTGTGTTCAGATGATTCACAGCTCAGGCAGAGTCGTGACTGCTCCTTCCCCCATCTTGCAGAGACTGAGCCACACACATGGGTTTTATAATCCCTCCCCCTCCCACTGGAAAGGGGCGTGGCCTTCATGGCATTATTAACAGGAGAGTGATTCTCAACATTTTTTTTAAACACTAATAACAATTTTACTTTTCATTGATGGGAAGAATCCTCTGCACCTGATGAACGGAGGGGGGTGGCTAAAAATCACAGCCCTAAGTGGTAGCGATTTATCTAAAATCAATATACAGTACAAACAGGAAGTTGTCAAGTTACCACCACCAACAACCATTTGCAGTGCAGCATTTCAAAGCAGTTACCACCACCAACAACCATTTGCAGTGCAGCATTTCAAAGCAGTTACCACCACCAACAACCATTTGCAGCGCAGCATTTCAAAGCAGTTACCACCAACAACAACCATTTGCAGTGCAGTATTTCAAAGCAGTTACCACCACCAACAACCATTTGCAGTGCAGCATTTCAAAGCAGTTACCACCACCAACAGCCATTTGCAGTGCAGCATTTCAAAGCAGTTACCACCACCAACCATTTGAAGTGCAGCATTTCAATTCAGTTACCACCACCACCAACCATTTGCAGTGCGGCATTTCAAAGCAGTTACCATCACCAACAACCATTTGCAGTGCAGCATTTCAAAGCAGTTACCACCACCAACAACCATTTGCAGTGCAGCATTTCAAAGCAGTTACCACCACCAACAACCATTTGCAGCGCAGCATTTCAAAGCAGTTACCACCAACAACAACCATTTGCAGTGCAGTATTTCAAAGCAGTTACCACCACCAACAACCATTTGCAGTGCAGCATTTCAAAGCAGTTACCACCACCAACAACCATTTCCAGTGCAGCATTTCAAAGCAACCACATCAAGGGCACTCACAGTTGAGTAGACATATGTTCAATATTATTCACAGCACAGAGAGACGTGACCCTCGTCGCCTCCACCTTGCAGAGACTGAGGGAGGCACAACACTTCCGGGTTTTATAGTCCCTCCCCCCTCCCACCAGCAGGGGCAGCAGAGAGAATGTGAACATTTTTAAAATATATATTTTTATTTTTTTATTTATTAGAGGTAAATACATCAGTGTACATCACACATATATTGTTACAATCATTGTACCCCATACTTTTATGGCTTTTAAAGAAAAATAATAAAAAGAGAGTGAAGTAGGTGAAAAGAGTTGTGAAAGTGAAAGAGCGTGCCAAAGGGGAGAAAAAGGGGAAAAAAACCCTTGGTCAAAGAATTAGAGAAAGGGGATTAAGAGATAGACCCTAGAAAAGAAGAAGAAAAAAGAAAGAGAGACAAAGAGAAAAATAAAGCCAGTTACTATATTATATATCACGCAAAAGGAATCCACCAACTCGATAGTTTTTCATCTCCCCCTACCGAGGCCCGAGGTACTCCTGCACCCTATCTTTGTAGCAATTATATAAATACAGACCACGTCTGATAGAGGCAATCTGATTTTCCTGCCAGGCGGATTCTCATATCTTCCAGATGTAATGTTTCAAACATAGTTCAAATCCACATATTTAATGTTTTTCATTTAAATGTTAGCATTTTTCCAGAATTTTAAGATTAGCTTTTTTCCTATTATTAAGCCATAATCAAATAGATTCTTTTGATACACATTTAATTCTGAACTGCCTTCTGTCATTCCGAAAATAATCCATTCTGGCTTTGGTGTCATTTTTATTTTAAACAGTTTTGTGAAAATTTCAAAGATTTCAATCCAAAACCTTTGAATTTTTGTACAAAAGATGAATGAATGCACCATAGTAGCTTCTTGACACTGGTATTTATCACAAATTGGTGAGACGTTGGGGAAAAATGTATTTAATTTAGTTTTTGAGTAGTATAATCTGTGTAAAATTTTAAATTGTATTAAAGTGTGTCTTGCGTTAATTGAGCATTTGTGCACATTTAATAAGTACTCTTTCCACCTTTCATTGGAAATTTTTATGCTTAGTTCGTTTTCCCACTCACCTCTGATACCTTCCGTTGTTGGTATTACTGCACTTAGTATAATATTATATATATATATGAAATTACATTTGCTGATTCCGCCTTTGTATTCATCTAGCAAGTTTAATGGCATTTTGTGAAATTTCTGTGCATCTTTTTTCGGATAATCACATATTTGGAAATATTTAAAATACTGATTGTTACCCAGATTGTATTTTAGTTGTAATTGTTTAAATGATAATAGTTTTCCTGTATCATACAAATTTACCAAAATTTTAATTCCTGCTCTTTCCCATTGTATAAATGCTTTATCTATAATTGAGGGTTTAAACAGAGGGTTTTAACAATAGGAGATAGGAGAGATAAGTTTCTTAATTTTAAGTTGTATTTTATTTGTTTCCAAATTCTGATTGTACTATGTATAATTGGGTTTTTGTTGCAGTTTGTATTATTCACCGTCATTGGTGAAAGGAGGATCACAGCAATATTAAAAGGGGAGCAGTCCTCTTTCTCCATAATGATCCATTCCGGTTGATGAAGAGAATTATCCAACAATTGAATCATATTTCTAATATTTACCTACCAATACTACTACTTTGATATTTTGGGTTACTAAGATATTAAGTTATACATGTTAGTTTATAAATCAACCCCTTACTACCAATCTGGTTAATATTCATTACAATTTCCATGATAGTTTTAAGTGTTAAAAGTGTTACTTCTATAACATTAGGTTATTCAGTTAAATTCTTAAACCACGGTAATTGCTCTGTTCAGGTTATGTTGTAAAGTGTTCAGTGTTTATCTTTTTCCGCTTCACTTGGAACCCAGTATGTCCTTGAATTAGCATTCCTCCATAAGCCATCGAGTCAAAAGACAAGGAGAATTCCATCTTCTGGTAAACACATTTCATGGTGAAGTAATAAAGAGATAGAATATCCATACAGTTCAGCTTTTCAAGTTACTAATTCTCTTCCACGATGGTTAAGGCATATGTATATGCGCTCTCTGGATTTGTGAACGATTTTTGCTGGTCCTTGTAAGAAATGCGCATTCTCGCGGGATAGTAGACTCCATATCTGACTCCCTTCACGCCTTGGAGAGCTTGCTTTACCTTAAAGAACCAATTTAGTTTCTGCACAACCTCATAGGGATAATCCTTAAATATTTTGAATGATGTCTGCTCATATTTCAGTGGCGCTCCATATTTAATATTACTCATAACCTCTTCCACGAAAGAAATGTCCCGGAATTTCACAATGATATGACGTGTGCATTCTGAGCCAGTTTGGGATTTTTGTTTGAATCTCGGGACTCGATGTGCCGCTTCAATTTTCGGAAGGTGAGGAAGATTGAGAGCTTCCTTAATTAGATCCGCAGCAAACTCCCAAGGGATATCTCCCTCGGCTTCCTCAGGTACTCCTACTAATCTTAGATTAAAGCAACTTGAACGAGCTTCTAAGTCCAAGCAGTTATGCGAAAATTTTGCCAGCTGCTTTGCAGTGAGGTCGTGATGTATCTTCATTTTCTTCATATCCTCGGCCATTCGTCCCATCTCTTCCTCCATCTCTTTCATTGTTTTCACATATGAGGAGACAGTCTCATGCACTGCAACAAACTTCTTAGTAGTGTCTTCTTCGGCCCTGCCCAACCTCTCCAATAGTTCAACTCTCACATCTTCAATTATTTTATATACAGTGCCGATCGAATCCTGCACAGACTCAATAACTATCAAATTGCCCGTGTTCGTATTCAGCATTAGCTGTTCCATCATATCTCTCATCATTTTTTCCATCTGCTTTCCGTCCACCTTTTCATCTTTCAGTTCTCTTACCGATTGCTTTAAGTCCTCCAAATCTTTCTCCTTATCTCCCTTATCTCTTGTAGACATTTAGGAAGGTAAATTTCCTTCAAGAGCCACTTCAAAAGTCGATTCTTCAGGCTCTTCAGGCTCTTTCTCAGTGCTCTAGTAAAGTTTTGAAATGTTTCTCTGAGGACTCGGAGCAGAAACCGGATTTTGCATTTAAAGGGTTAAATCCACAGTTTAATGCACAGCACTTACTGATGACGTCATCAGCACAGCGTCCAAAGGCTCCAGTAAAGATTTTAAAAATCGGTCCCGAACTGTAGACCCAGTTTTAATGCGAAAAATCGCAAATGGTCGGGAGGGGAGCTATGTGTGGCGACTGTTAACAAACATGGCGCCACCGGAACTGAATGTGAACATTTTTTAAACATTAATAACTCTTATATTTTTAATCGATGGGAAAAATCCTCTTGCCCTGCGCAGCTGGAGGGGGACTCTAAGATGGCCAAAAATCACAGCTGTAACTGGCAGCGTTTTTTCAAAAATCATGAAACAGAAAAACAGGAAGTGGTCAAGATCTTACTTTTAGTAATATAGATGCCTCAACCAGTAAAGACAAGTAGGTCATATGCCTTTTTTACCAACCCATCTACATGTGTTGTTCTTTGAGCAACGCAAGTGGACTTGTATCCCAAGATCCATCCATACATTAACCCCTTTTAGTGTACAGTTTTCTCTCACATTTGACATTGAAAGGTGCAACGTCCCACACTTGTCCAGATTAAACTCCATCTGCTATTCGCGGCCCATATTTCTGACTGATCAATATAATTTGACGACCTTCCTCACAATCTACAACGACACAATTTCCACTCTATCTCCAAACTTACTAAGTAGCCCAGATATATTTCATCCACATTTTATTTATCAGAGATCTCAGCATTGATTCTTGCAAAACATCACTAGCACAGACCTCCATCCAGCCAAAATAACAGGCCAGGCTCTTTTCCCGGAATCAAGGGATATGGGGAGAAAGCAGGAATGAGGTACTGATTTAGGATGATCATCCATGATCATATTGAATTGCGGTGCTGGCTCGAAGGTCCGAATGGCCTACTTCTGCTCCAATTTTTCTATGTTTCTATGTTTCCCAATACAAGGTTTAGTATGGCTCCTTCCCTGGTTGGACTGTTTCCAAACTGTTTAGAGAGTCATAAAGTCAAAGTGATACAGTGGAAATAGGCCCTTCGGCCCACCTTGCCCACACTGGCCATCATGCCCCAGCTAAACTAATTCCACCCGCCCGCATTGAGTCCATATCCCTCCAAACTTGTCCTATCCCTCCAAACTTGTCCTATCCATGTAATTGCCTAACAGTTTCTTAAACGTTGGGATAGTCAACCACCTCCTCTGGCAAATTGTTCCATACACCCACCATCCTTTGCATGTAAACGCTTACCCTCTGGTTCCTATGAAATATTTTCCCCTTCACCTTAAATCTATGACCTATGGTCCTCGATTCACCTACACTGGGCATCTGAACTATGCATAAACTGTTTCTAGAAACACTCCTGGGTCAAGGATGTAACAAGTAGAATGGATAAGTGAGAGCCAGTGGATGTGGTGTATCTGGACTTTCAAAAAGCCTTTGACAAGGTCCCACACAAAATATTAGTGTGCAAAATTAGCACACAGTATTGGGTGTAAGGTATTGACATGGATAGAGAACTGGTTGGCAGACAGGAAGCAAAGAGTAAGTAGGAATTAACGGATCCTTTTCAGACTGGCAGGCAGTGACTAGTGGGGTGCCGCAAGGCTCAGTGCTGGGACCCCAGTTATTTACAATATATATTAACGATTTAGATAAAGGAATTAAATGTAACATCTCCAAGTTTGTGGATGACACAAAGCTGGGTGGCAGTGACCTGTGAGGAGGATGGTATGAGGCTGCAGGGTGACTTGGATAGGTTGGGTAAGTGGGCAGATGCATGGCAGATGCAGTGTAATGTGGATAAATGTGAGGTTATCTACTTTGGTGGCAAGTAGGCAGATTATTATCGGAATGGTGTCAGATTATGAAAAGGGGAGGAGCAACGAGACCTGGGTGTGCTTGTACATCAGTCACTAAAAGTAAGCAGGCAGGAACAGCAGGCAGTGAAGAAAGCAAATAGCATGTTGGCCTTCATAGTGAGAGAATTTGAGTATAGGAGCAAGGAGGTCCTACTGCAGTTGTACTTGGCCCTGGTGAGACTGCACCTCAAGTATTGTGAGCAGTTTTGGTCTCCTAATTTGAGGAAGGACATTCATGCTATTGAAGGAGTACAATGTAGATTCACCAGGTTTATCCCCGGAATGGCGGGACTGACATATGATGAAAGAATGGATCGGCTGGGCTTGTATTCACTGGAATAGTAAGATTAAACGAGAACTTACCAGTTCGAAGGTTGATCTTTATTTCATGAGGAGTTGCGATGAGGGATTTCGTGAAGAACCCGCCAGCACGCATGAGCGACATTCTTCAAAGTAGCGGTGTGGAATCACAGAAACCAACAACAGAAATGACTTGGCATAGTAAGATTGAAGAGACTCTAATTACCAGTTGAGTATGATCGAGGGTTGGGAGCGGAGGGCACGAAATCCCTCATCGCAACTCCTCATGAAATAAAGATCAACCTTCGAACTGGTAAGTTCTCGTTTAATCTTACTATTTCATTTCGGAGTCACGTGAGTGACTTCGTGAAGACTTCAAAGCTTCTGTGATTGCACGCCCTGGACCACGTCCATGCTGACACACCACTAGCAAGGATGGATGGGAGTAAACAATTTTCCAAACTGCTTATACTGAAAAACAAGAATAATATTTATTAATAACAAAGCAAAAAAACCCTTATTCGGGGACATCTCCACGTTCTTGACCTGCATTCAGCACGGCCTTCGCGAACTGTACAGGAGCAGCAACAGGCTTGTTGTAAAATCGCTGAAATACAGCTTCATTCGCCCATCCTGCTGTAGCGAGAATATGGTCCATGGGCACCTCCATGACCCTCGCCGCCGACGTTGATGCAGCCCTGGTGGAATGGGGTTTGAAGACATTAGTGTCGATACCTGACTTACCCAAGACGATCCTGAGCCACCTGGATATCGTCTGGACTGTCACTCGATGGTGAGGTTTCTTGTGAGTGACAAGCAGGTATTTCTCCATTCCCCTTATATTTCTCGTCACCTTGACATAGTGACGGATATGGGCGGCTAAACATAGCCTTGCATCTGCGGGGTATGCCGGGAACTTCAGCTGCAGCCCTGTGCACCCAGGTCTATGCTGCTTTAGTAGCTCATCGATAAAGAAGACTACTTCTGCAGGGGTAGAGATCATCCTGTCAATCCGGATTTTATGCAGTGTCTGTACCCTCTGCGCTGAAGTCAGTGCTAGTAACATCACCAGTTTCATGGTGAGTTTGTCCAGCTCTAGCCCTTCCATGGGCGACCACGTCCTGAGCAGGGTTAGTACTTTCCTGACATCCCAGGTGATATTATAGCGTAGTCTAGGCGGATTCGAATTGAATATACCCCGCATGAGCCTGGACACCAGCCTGTTGGATCCTACCTCAATATTGAGGTAGAATGACAGCGCGCTTCTGGCGCTGTTGATGGCACTGTAGCTCAAGTGTTCATCATGGTGCAACCCCGCGAGGAATTCCAATACGTCGGCTATGGATGCATCGTCATATGTGATTTGAGAGCGGCTGCAGTAGGCTTCCCATTTTCGGATGTGGGAGAGGTATTGCCGCCTGGTGGACTCCCGGCATGATGCTCCAATGGTATCCATAGTTCTGGGTGACAGGCCATACTGCAGTAATGGCCGGTTTAGAATCTGCAAGCCAACAAATTCAGATAGCTATGGCAAGGATGTGGCTCCCCCGACACAGGGTTAGTGACCAATTGTGGGCAACCCTCTAAGAGGACCCAAGGCTGACTGATCATGTCAAAGACCACCGGATACCATGGATGCGTAGGCCAGTCGGGTATAATAAGAATGCCCTTAGCAGCATCCATCTGGATTTTCTGCAATACCCGACTGATGAGGCAAAATGGGGGGAATGCATAGAAAAACCAATTCCCCCAGTCCAGCGAGAATGCATCCATCACCATTGCCCCAGGATCTGGTTCCCACGAAACGTATGCTGGTACCTGATGGTTCAACCGTGACGCAAAGAGGTCGATATCCGGTTTACCAAATTTAGCTGTAATTTTAGCGAAGATTTGAGGATGCAACATCCACTCGATGTTGTCATTAAACTTGCGTGACCTGGTGTCCGCCACAGTATTGAGCTCACCTGGTAAATAGGTAGCTGAAATCCAAATATTCCGTTGAATACACCAGAGCCAAATTGTATTAGCCAATTCATCACATGAAATTGACCTGGTACCGCCCATATGGTTTAAATATGCCACCGCAGTGGTATTGTCTATTTGGATACGGACATGAGCGTCAGTAAGATTGGAACAATAAGCTCGAAGTCCGTGAAATGCTGCAAGCATCTCCAAATAGTTTATCCCTTGTGACAACAACATAGTAGATTCAAGGGTGTCCCATCTGCCCCCGCAACTAGAGTAGTTGCCCGTAGCTCCCCAGCCATAGGAGCTTGCATCGGTTTGCAAGTATACCATCGGATTGGGCACAATAATGGGTTTAAATGAGTCACCAATATGGTCCACCCACCATTGTAACTCAATCTTAGCTTTAAGAGGCAGCTGCATTGATCTATCGAAATGACCGGCGTTCTGTTTTAACGTAGAGATCTTGGCTCTTTGCAAATTTTGATAATGCAAAGGCCCGTATTAGGCTGCTGGAAACAATGCTAAGATCTTGCCAATCACCTTAGCAGTTTGCCTAATTGATGGTATACTGGCGCAGGCTAAATCTTGACATGCTTGGGTGACATCCCGAACCTTGTTAGCCGGTATGGTGGCCCTCATGCGATTGGAATCCACGGTGAACCCCAGATAATCCATAACCTGTGAAGGGCAGAACTTCGATTTATCTGGATGGACAATAAACCCCATTTCCTGAAAAAGTGCCACAGTGGCTGAGACTGCCTGGTCAGCCGACTCCAGGGTGTTGCCAACAATCAATATATCATCCAAATAGGCCCTCACTATATGATGTTGCTTCCGTAGCCTGGCCATAATGGGTTTCAGTAATTTAGTAAACAATCTAGGGGCGGTAGTAAGCCCATTTGGCAAAGCCTGTATTGCCAGAGTTGATCCATCCAGTCAAATTTTAAGAACTTCCTGTGGTGTTTCCGAATGGATACAGAATAGTATGCATCTTTTAAATCAATGCATGCCATAAAGCAGCCATGAGAAAGCAATGACTTGGCTGTTTCGAAAGTGCCCATTTTGAAATCGGTGTATGTTACAAAAGTATTCAAATGGGTCAGATCACTAATAACCCGACATCCTCCATCTTTCTTGGGCCTGGTAAATATATTTGATACAAATTCAATTGGTTCGTGTATAGTTTTTTCTTCTTTTTTCTTTACGCCTTTTTCTTCTAACCTTAAGATCTCAGCACAGCCTGCTGCCTGGTCAACGGCAGACAGTGTAAATGTCCGATTGGGCATATGCTGGGATGGAGGAATGTTGCCGTTAATAAATTCAATTTCATGACCTTGAATACTTTGTAAAATAAATTTATCGGAAGTGATAGTTTCCCACGCCTCCAAGAAAGACCGAAGGCGCCCACCAACATGTGAAGTTAAACACACAGGTACATGAAAACCAGACCGCCTTACCTCCCTGGTTACCGGCGGTCCCTGACATGTTTGGCGGGTCGTGGAGGTGCTGGGTTGGGCTGGTGCTGTGGCGTCCGCATCTTCCACGGAGGACGTTGCGGGCCTTGCCCTAAAAAAGGCCGCGGCTGCTGGGGCTGCTGGTATTGAGGAGGAGCTGGAGCGTAGGTCCATGTCGGTCTGGAGACAGGGCCTCGTGGCCTAATAAATGGCGCTTTCTCGGCCGGCGGCCTGGGGGCGATCTGAGACCGCATTAGTCCCACCGTTTTGGCATGTTCATCCAGCTCCTTAACCTTCTTCGGGAGGTCTTCCCCGAACAGCTGTCTGGGCGGTGGTGGAGGAGGCGCCTTCCACAACCCAGCAAATTTTGGGTTGAGCGTGGGGCGGATGCTGCTTTTCCTGAAGGCATTTATTTCGTGCTGAGTAGCACATAGCAGCGCGAGAGCATCTTCCTGCTCTAGGTTGAGGTCCTCTCCATCCACCGACCGCGCAAACGCGGTGATTCCAGCCGTGAGCAGCCTCAGGATACGTTGGAGCTTGATCTCCTGAGTCCTGATGGCTGTGCCTATGTTGCCCCAGATCGGCGTATTGACCACGGGCACGTTGAGGGAGTTACAGTTGGATGGGGCTTTGTGCCTGTTGATGGCCCGTGATAGAACTTCCTCCTGGAGCTGGTGGTTAGTGAGGAAGTCCACGATGGCAGCCAGTTTGGGGTTGAGGGGAAGTCCCGCTGTTTCCGGAGAAGCAAATTTTGCCGCCACATCCAGGAGTTCCTCCTGCGGCACCTTGGATGGAACCGGTGTAGGGTCTGAAAATTCCTCCTCTTCTGGCTGCCTCAGGCTGGCTGTTGAGACTGGTGAAACCTCCCTGTGCCCTTCGATGCTGGATGCCTCCTGCCGTTGGTTCTGTAAAAGGAGCTCCAACATCCGTTCCATACGGTCAATACGCCCTTCACCCTGAACACTCGGGCGGTCGGAGTCCTCATGCTCTGATATACTGCTGAGGCTCCTTTCATCGGCCCGCACCTCGTCGAGGTGAACCCGGTGCCGGAAGTTGTAGCTGCCAGCCGCCGCAGCAAAGCTGAGCGATTCCCGCGCGGGAGGTGTGTTCAAACGTCTTCGTTTGGCGGAGCCTAATGCCGCTGCCACAGAGGGCAAACGCGGTGGAGAGTCGGCACCCAATGCCTCAGCACGGTGACCCGACGCCCGCGCGGGCTTGCCGGCTGCCCACATCGTGGACCTTGCCGACGCATGGTCTCATCCTCCCATCCATGGGGGACTCAGCGACCGTGGCGGGACTCCTCCCAAATGCCCCGTCCCGGCCTCGGTGGTTGGGGAGTCAACACTGGACCTCGCAGTGGACTTGGGTCCCGCCTTTGCACCAGTCCGCTGTTTGGCGGCAGGTGATGCCTTTGCCGCTGAGGGGTTAGGCTTCCGGGCTCCATCCCTCCCTCTTCTCCGAGGGCTGAGGGAGAAGGGCCGTGCAGCCGCACGCGAGCCCTTGCCCAGGTCCGCCAACGGGCCCGTTGGCAACCTCAATGCGGAGGCAAGGTCTACCTGCTCCGGCGGCACACCGCAGTCCAGCTCCTCAAACTCCTCCCCGGAGCTGCGGTGTATCAGCGGGTCGGGTCCTGCAACAACAGGGCTCCCCGGTTTCCCCGCCTTCTTCCCGGCCTGTCTCGCAGGTGCAGCCGATGATGAGGGCTCCGGGACAGATGGCCGGCGACTCCGGACGGATGTCTTGCGGCCTCTCGAACTCCCCTCCATGCCCTTGCTGAAAGACAAAGAAGTACTCGCAGCAAGGACCAACCAACTTAAGGTTAGTACAACTTACCTTAGCGGTCCCTTATGAAGGACTGGCGGGGAGTGCACCCCACCGCCAGCCGTCGACAGCAACGCGTTGCGATGATATGTCGCGCATGCGTGCTGGCGGGTTCTTCACGAAGTCACTCACGTGACTCCGAAATGAAATTTAGAGGGATGAGAGGGGATCTTATAGAAACAAATAACATTTTTAAGGGATTGGACAGGCTAGATGTGGGAAAACTGTTCCTGATGTTGGGGAGGGGGGGGGGGGGGGGGGGGGGGGGAGGGGTCCAGAACCAGGCGTCACGGTTAAAGAATAAAGGGTAGGCCATTTAAAACTAAGATGAGGAAATACTTCTTCACCAAGAGAGTTGTGAATCTGTCGAATTCTCTGCCACAGAAGGTAGTGGAGATCAATTTGCTGGATGTTTTCAAGAGAACGTTAGATATAGCTCTTGGGGCTAACGGAATCAAGGGATATGGGGAAAAAGCAGGAACCGGGTACTGATTTTGGATGATCAGCCATGATCATATTGAATGATGGTGCTGGCTTGAAGGGCCGAGTGGCCTGCTCCTGCACCTATTTTCTATGTTTATGTAACTAATTCTGCCCTCTCCAAGCCTCTGGCACTTCGGGAATCCTGGTCAACATTGAAGAAATTAAAAGTCACCCACAACAACTATCCTGCTGTTTGTAGATCTTTCCATTGTCTGCTTACATATCTATTCCTGTATCTCCTGCTAGCTATAGGGTGGCCTGCTGTACATCTGCCCCTTCCCCGCCGGTATAACCATCAGAGTGATTGCGCCCTTCTTATTCTTCTTTGACCTATTCATTCAGGTCATGTTTATCAAAGTGTACAGTCCCTTCACATCTCCATCCCACATCAGGATGGACTGAGGGCCCTCTGCATCTACCATGAGCAGAGGCCCAACCACCTTTCTTCTATCAACATATTCACATACAGATTACCTGTACTAAAATTGCACATGGCTAGAAGTTGAACACTTTTCTGAATAAACTATATGAAGAACACATGGAGCATGTTAACGTGAATTCCTGAAACTATTGAAATTTACTGTAGAAGTGGTGGATTTTCAACCCATTGTACATGTGCCAGCCAAACCAATACTATTTAACAAGCCCAGTGCCCGGCACTTTGCTTATAATGCTATAGATTATTGTACTTCAGGTGCTCATCCAGTATTAACATCTGTAACATGCACACTGCCTGAATAAAATTACTTTCCCAATAATATTATTGTCCAATTGACTTTATGGTCCAAATATGTACCCCACAAATAACAATCTTTGATCAGTACAGCTTATGAGAAATTAAACTAAACCTCAAGAACATTTTTTTTAATTTTATTTTTTTAACTGATCAATATCTAAGGGACCAGGGGCTACCGTCACTGCTTTTGAGTGTTCATTATTCTAACATACATTCATCTTCAAAGACTGTCCTCAAAGACCTATCAAATAAATTATTTGGATTTTTACGATTTAACAAAAGAATACCATAACTTTTTAAACAATCACACTATGTATATATCTCATTCAAATAATATAATTACCAGCTTTTTAAAGCAATAAATAAACGATTTTGAAACAATTATAGATTCACTATAAATAAGAATGGTGTTTGGATAATGATAAAGGGCAATCAGTTCAGAACTTGATCATAAAACCTGCATCATAGATGAGCAATGTTGAACAAATTAACAATTTTCATACATTATACTAAAGAGTATCAAATTTGAATCTGTACTTTGACCTTTATTTCCCACTTGACCCAAGGATTAGATACAAATTGGTTTACTAAAGCAAGAGAGGAAGATGCTATGAATTTATTAACATTATAACAAAGACGAATCTGAAAAACTTGACTCGGGGCGTATGAAAATATTGCTAAACTCTTCACTGTCAAATACCATACCCCGTTTCTCTTCTGTGCTTGCCAAAAGTCTCAGCTAACAGACAAATCCTGTGTTGTTGTCAAAATTGGCTTGATAACATTAACAACCACATTATGTATGCAGCACAATTTTAATCACAAGCTTTTTAAGCGACTTATTCACTCTCCAGAGAGCAATAGCACAGATGCATCATGTTGGTGTATAGAAGATTGCTGACAAGAAAATAATTTCGCAAATTAAATCATAACTTCCTGATGAGCAGAGGTATATCTCTCCTCACTGTCATTTCATTACATCTAACCAAATTTGGATTGGTTGTGTAAACTTTTCACATTCATCTTCAGTAATCTCACCACAGATAAACAAAATCACTGAAAATTATATATTGTTTTCTGTAGAAAATAATTTAAAGATCTCAAATTTCTGATAACATCAACATCATAAGCCTTAAGAAAAATGCAGGCAACAACATACAATAAAGCAAAGTGACCCAGAGCTTAATAACTCCAATAATTTATCCAAAAAATTATTGTGAAACTAGACTAGCAGAACATTGGCACATTAAAACTAGCTTAATCACCATGTGCTTTACAGTCAAAACCAAATTGTTTATAACCTCATGGGTATCAAATGCTGAAAATGAACCAAATAATTTGTTAAGCACTGATATTAGTGCTGAATAATAGAATCACAGAAAAGTTACCATACAGAAGAATGGCATTCGGCCATCGCAACCATGCTAGTCAGAGAAGTACACCCCAACCTAACCGCACCTTCCAGCACTGGGTCCATAGCCCTACAGGCTATGTTCATCAAACCCATATTCATGTACTGTGTAAATGTGATCAGTTTTCTGTTTCCAGATACCCACCAATTGGAAAAAAAATCCCTCATATGCCTGTTGATCCTTCTACTAATTACTTTAAATCTTTGCCCCTGGTTTTTGAACTGACTGCCTCCTCCTATGTTTGAACATCCTCCTATGTTTGGTCTAAACTATTAATGTTCACCATAAAAAGCACAGTACTGAATACTGAGTAGGAAGGAATTGCAGATGCTGTTTACACTGAAGATAGACACAAAATGCTGGATTAACTCAGCAGGACAGGCAGCATCTCTGGATAGTAGGAATGGGTGAAGTTTCAGTCTGAAGAAGAGTATCGACCTGAAACATCACCCATCCCTGCTATCCAGAGGTGCTGCCTGTCCCGCTGAGTTACTCCAGCATTTTGTGTCTCTCTCGTACTGATTAATGAATTCAGTAAAATAGTAACAATTTCCAGTCACAAAACTCAACCCCAGTCCACCCCTCGACTATCACGCTTAAAACAATCAATCCGCAGAACGGTCCTGCCCCAAATCGTCACCTATCATATTCCACCAGAGATGCTGCCTGACCTGCAAAATACCTCCACCACTGTGTATGCTTTTAAATTAATCAGTTCCTTATGTCTCCTCAACCATCACTATTTGCTTCAGGCCACCGAGACAATTTTGGATCCAACTTGCCACTCTTGCTTGAATCCTACACCTTTTCACCTTTTTGATCCTTGTGATAGACTGGGCTTTGACCAACACTGTGCAAAAATCATTAGTGCATCATACACTCCTCACAGGAGGGTTGAGGAGTTATTTGAGAAAACAGGAGGGTTAATTAGATTATGACCTTCCCTGAACAAATCCATGCTGACTGTTCCACAGGATACATGATGGTGACTTGGAACTAGGCGAGGGGCATTGGACATGGGTTGCAGTAACTGGGTGGGATTGCTGCCGTTAGTCCGGTTCGATCTGGAGACGTACTAACCAACCCATCTACACTTACGTCCAATCGTACTTGCTAGAGCAAAAGTTTGGAGAAACTTTGATTGTTTTCTCTGAGGTGTGGGTGGTTTCAGGGTGGCCTGATAGAAGTGCATAAAATTATGAGAGGCATGGATAGAATAGACAGTCAGAACCATTTTCCGAGGATGAAATGTCAAAGACTTTAAGGTCAGAGGGGGATAAAGGGGATGTGCAAGCAAATTCTTTTTTTTTTTACAGAGCGTAGTGGGTGCCTGGTACACGCTGCCAGGTATGGTGGTGGAGGCAGAAATGATAGAACATATAAGAGACTTTTACATAGGCACAGGGACAGGAGGGATATGGATCACAGGCAGGCAGACGAGATTAGTTTATCTTGCAATCATGTTCTCCATAGATAATTTGAGCCGAAGGGCCTTTTCCTGTAATGTACTTTTCTATGCTCTATCACAAAAAAAACATGTCCCGACTTCCGGTGGCGCCATCATGAGGTGAAGACGCCCTCCCAGCCAGCTCCATAAGAAGGTTGAAGAAAACGGGGTAAAAAACGCTGAAAAAGACTTACCTGTCATCTGAAATCTCAGTACTGATTAATACGGAATTGCTGAGTGACGTTATCAGCCCTGCGACGGCATGCAGAGAACCCCAGAAGAAAAACTGAAAACCCGGCTACCGACCGTTCGGGATCCGGTAGGCCGTTCTGAAGCCTCGATCTCGGGTAGAACCCGATCCCAGGAAGACATTGCAGGAAAAAAACCTTCTGGAGTTGAAGAAATTAAAACGAAACTGGAGATGGAAGGATTGAAAACTCTTATTGAAAAAGAGATGGGAGGTATTAAAACCGAACTATTGAATTTAAAGAAAGATATGAAAAAGTTGAATATTAAGGAGGAAGTCGAAAAGATTAATGAAGAAGTGAAAGACTTGAAAACTGAAATAAAAGACTTGAAGACTGAAATCACTGAATCTGCTCAAGCATTGAAAAGAGAGATAACGGATAAGTTAAAAGAGCAGAACAAACAGATGAAAATTAAAATCGAAACCCTGGTGAAAGACAAACTGTCTGAGGTTGAAGAAGCATTGAATTTACATTCGACAGATATAAGCATTATTAAAGACTTAGCTGAATCATCGGCTCGGAATTCAGACAGAGACATAAAATGCTTATCTGAACTTCTGGACAAGATAACAGAAAAATGCACGGAGTTGGAAGGCTACCAAAGAAGGTCGAACCTAAGAATTGTGGGTATTCCGGAAGGCATGGAGCGGAATAATCCACGAGGATTTACAGCAGATTTACTGCAACAAGTTTTAGCCTTGGATCAGAAACCCTTATTAGCTCGTGCACACAGAGTAAAGAGGCGCTTTAAAGGACCTGGTGCTCCGCCAAGACAAATGATTTTAAAAGTACAGAATGATTATGAACTGGAAGAAATGATGGGTAAGATTGTAAGAAGTAAAAATCTTAGTTTTGAAGGAGCACGAATCAGTATTTACCGAGATTATCCTGCTGAAGTTGCCAAGAAACGAAACGCATTCAGGGAGACTAAAAGAATTCTGAGAGAATTGAAGGATGTAAGGTATACTTTGAGATACCCCGCTACTTTGAGGGTGACCTATGACAATCAAGATCATTTCTTCAAGAACCCACAAAATGCACTTGACTTTGCGCAGGGGATTAAGAATCAAGAAGAAGACTGAATAATATTTCACCTTTGAACTATATTAATGAATAACTGTATATTTGCATCTGGTTTAAAGGATTACAGGATTATGGACTGGTTATAGACTGGCTACAATCAAGAAAGATGAAGAAATGAGTGGACCTGTTCCCTACACTAAAGAGTGGACTGGACTTTCTCTTATGGATATTATTAATTAGAATAATAACAATACTAATAGAAATAATTAATATACAATAAAATACTAATATACTAAAACCTAACCGGTAGTACTGTTACTAACTAAAACAATAATAAATACTAATCACTAAGGCTTAGGTATAAGTAACTTTCTTATTACTTCCCACATACATATAATTTACTCATCAATAATTAATACTAATCTACATAAAATTAAAACAAATAGTAATTAGTAAATATATTTCCTAAGATCATACATTTGATTATACCAATAATAGTTAAGATTTCCTTGATCTTTGCATTTAAATATGTTATAGGATTGATGAAACATTTTAGAATTATATATTCCCGTTAAAATACCTTTTATAAGACAATAACTTTAAGGACTTATGGAGCTGGCGAGTTAACATCATCTACACTGGAAGTCTGTAGATGGCTAGCCATGCTAGTATGGCTTTCACTAACTGCACCTACTATAGCTGTAGTTTTTCCTTACTTTTCACTATTTACTAACCCTTTTTTCTATCTTCTGTTTTTTTACATTATCTCATGTTTTTATTTTTTTACATCACAGTGGACTCGTAATCACAAAAGATATACCCGTGCGAGATATTTGAAAATCTTGAAACTCGTCCATCCGGAGTTCGGGGGTAAGGTCGGGTATGTCGAGCTGAGACATGTGAACCATTATAGACCACCTTAAATAAAATGCAGGACTTAAAAAAGAATTTGGGGAATGAGGGAATAATCTTTGGCAGTTGGAATGTTAAAGGTCTTAATGAACCTATTAAAAGGGGTAAAGTATTGGCACATTTGCAAGCACTTAAAATCGACATTGCGTTCCTTCAAGAGACGCATCTAAAAAAAGATGCCGAGCATAGATTAAAGGCTAAATGGATTGACAAAATATATCATTCCTCTTTTACTCATAAATCTAGAGGCGTAGCAATACTGATACGTAAAGGTACTTTATTCAAGCATACATCAACTATAATTGATAAAGATGGAAGATTTATTATTGTAACGGGTGAATTATATGCTCAAAAAGTAATATTAGCCAATATATATGGCCCAAATTTTGACAGTCCAATTTTTTTAAAGAAAATATTTAATACAATTCCTGATCATGCACAACATAATTTAATAATTGGAGGAGATTTAAATTGTACTTTAGATCCTTATTTAGATAGATCGTCAGGACAGAGGAAACTTAAATCACACTCCAGTGATTTAATAAATGCATACATTGACACTAGTAAAGTTAGAGATGTTTGGAGAATGGAACACCCATCAGGACGAGATTATTCATTTTACTCCTCGGTACATAAAACATATTCTAGAATTGACTATTTCCTTGTAGATATAAAGTTAATTCCATACATCTATAACTCTAAATACCACAGTATCATTATTTCAGATCACGCTCCATTAACATTTAATATTAAATTTAATGATAACATGAAAATACGAGGACAATGGAGACTTAATCCACAAATTTTGAAGGATAAGTCAACTAATGAATATATTATAAAGCAGATTAAGACTTTTTTTGAAATAAACGATAAACCAGAAATATCTCCATCCCTACTATGGGAAACTTTTAAAGCTTTTACTCGTGGAATTATGATATCTTCACAAGCATTTCACAACAAAGAAAAGCGGAAGGAACAAAATATTCTGGAAACGGAGATAAAACAATTAGATATAGAAAATGCCCTCAACCCTACAATGATAACACATAATAAAATTACTGCATTAAAATATAAATTAAATAAGATATATGCTGACCAAGTGGTTAAATTATATCAATACACAAAACAAATACAATTTGAATTTGGGGACAAACCACAAAAATTACTGGCTCGCCAATTACGAAAAATACAGGGAGAAAAAATAATACATCGGATTAAATCAGAAAATGGTGAATTCTTAACACAGAATAACGATATTAATGAGAGATTTTTACAATATTATAAAGATTTATATTCTTCCAAAACGACTGAAAATCAGATAGGAATTAATACATTCTTAAATGACTGTAATCTAATAGGATTGGGTGTAGATGATACAAAGCTATTAAATGCTGAATTAACAGTTAAAGAAATTGAGGATTCTATTATATCATTAAAAAACGGGAAAACTCCAGGACCAGATGGTATTGGTTCGGAATTTTATAAATCATACACGGATCTGATAACACCTTATTTGAAGACACTTTACGAATATATATATGCGCAACAGAGGTTACCAGAAACACTAAACGAATCCATTATAACACTCATACCAAAAATGGATAAAGACCTAGATGATCCGGGATCATATAGAGCTATTGCTCTCTTAAATACGGATCAAAAGATATTAACTAAAATATTAGCTAAAAGATTAAGTGTAGTGATTAATAAAATAATACACCCGGATCAAACAGGATTTATACCTAAACGATACTCATCATATAACCTGAGACGATTGTTTAATATTATATACTCGAAAAGGAGTTATAATAAAGACTTAGTAATAATATCGTTAGATGCAGAGAAAGCTTTTGACCAAGTTGAATGGCCATATTTATTTGCGGTTATGGAAAAGTTAAATTTGGGAGACAAGTTTATAAAATGGATCAAATTACTATATACAAATCCAACTGCTAAAATCTTAACCAACCAAATGATATCTACCAAATTTAATTTATTTCGAGGATGCAGACAAGGTTGTCCCCTATCACCATTATTATTTGCGTTGGCTATAGAACCATTAGCCATTCGGGTAAGATTACACCCCGAAATGTTTGGATATGAAACTAACGAAACAAAAAATAAAATTTCTCTATATGCAGATGACGTATTATTATATATTAAAAAACCTGAAATTAGCATACCTAATTTATTGAATTTAATAACTCAATTCGGCTTGTTTTCTGGATACAGAATCAATTGGAATAAAAGTGAACTTATGCCATTAACACAAGATAATTTAACTACATTAAAACAATTTCCTTTTAAGATTGTTAATGAACAGATTAAGTATTTAGGAATTCACGTTACAAAAAAATATGATTCTTTATTTAAATATAATTTTTTACCTATACTAAATAAATTATCTAAGAATATTCTATATTGGAGAACACTACCTATCTCAATGATAGGTAGAATTAATGCGATAAAAATGATTTTTCTCCCACAATTATTATATTTATTTCAAATGATCCCGATATATCTTTCTAAGAATTTTTTTAAAAAGGTTGACTCTATAGTCACTAATTTTATTTGGGACTATAAAAGCCATAGAATAAATAAAAAATATTTATGTAAATCGAAAATTAATGGAGGTTTAACATTACCTAATTTTATATATTATTACTGGTCAGTTAGTATTAAGAATATGAACTTTTGGTGGGTTGAACTGGATGAAAATCCAAACTGGTTACTTATGGAAAAGGAAGACTGCTTACCGTATGAAATCAGTTCCATATTATTTTCTAAAATTACAATATTTAAGAAAATTTATCGTGAAAACCCAATAATTAATAGTGAAATTAATATTTGGAGACAGTTAAAAAGAACGTTAAAACTAGAAGATATCCCATTAGTTCTTCCCATTGCTAATAATGTAAGTTTTAAACCATCCCTGGAAAATTTAGGATTCTTACAATGGAAAAATAAAGGGATTAATAAGATCAGTGACCTCTACAGGGACAATCTGTATCTTTCATTTAAAGAAATACAGGAAATATATGGACTACACTCTAAACACTACTTCAGATATCTACAAATAACTGACTACATTAAAACAACTGCACAGAAATATAAAAAGAGAAAGATGGGAATTCTAGATGAATGCTTGAATAAACACCCAAACACGGAAAAATTAATATCATACATTTATAACGTTTTATTAGAAAATGATATACCCAATACGGAAAAGTACAGACAACTATGGGAAAATGAAATGGGTGAAACAATCGAACCCGATATCTGGGATGAAAGTTTACGATATATACATAATTGTTCATTAAATTCTAGACACTCTCTGATACAATTCAAAGTTTTACATAGATTGCATTTTTCAAAATCTAAATTACATAGAATGTTTTCTAATGTATCTCCTATATGTGACAAATGCCAATACCCAGAAGCTAATTTAACACATTCTTTTACAACTTGTATAAAAATTACGAATTTTTGGTTGGAAATATTTAAGGTAATCTCGAATGTTGTAAATAAGAATCTAGTTCCAGACTCAAAATTAATAATATTGGGAATATTAGAAAGGGATCAATTACTCACGACAGCACAAAGAACTTTCATAGATTATAGTTTAATAATTGGTAAAAAATTAATTTTACAATTTTGGAAAGGCCCCATACCCCCTACAATCAAATTGTGGATTTCAGGAATGGCTGAGACTTTACACTTGGAAAGAATAAGACTTGCACTTTTAGGCAAGTTAGACCAATTTAATCTGATTTGGTCTCCATTCCTTGAATAGCTTAAGGGACCAATATGACTCGGTTTGTGGACCTGATCGAGACCTGAACGAAGGATTGAACGAAGAATAATACATTATTGATCACGGATGTATTATTATATAAACACTGTTTGTAGAATATACCACTGTTATTTTATTTACTTTTCTCTCTTGGTTATTTTATAACTATTTTTATGTTAACCATTTTTCACACTTTCCTACTTTTCACTAAAAAAAAAACTACAATAAAATGTTTAGAAGTATATATAAGAAAATATGGTAATTATTACCTATCTCTTTATCAAGAACGTTGTTTTTACATGTACTTATATTTGTACTTACACCTGTACTTATACTTCTAATAAAAATTATTCAACAACAAAAAAAACATGTCCCAGCACAGATCCCTGCAGAATACCACTGGTCAGACCTCAATCCAGAATAACACCATTCCATCACTACCCTCCGTCTTCTATCAGCTGACTGAATTTCAGCATCTGCCGTCTCTTGTGTTTTTTCATGTTTGAAGATTAAGTTGTAGCATTTTATAAAATCTTATCTGACCAATAGAGACTGTGCCCCCCTCCTGCCTCTCCCCCTGTGCCCCACCTGGATTTGCACTTATTTTTGCCCTCAGCTCCATCAACGTTCATTCCTCTAGCATCACAATTCACAACTCTTCAATCCTTTTGTTTCACACCTTCATTCATCTCTGGCCTTTGTCCACCATCTGCCGATCAAAAGCCCTCCCTCATCTGTGTCAACCTATTAACCGCCAGGCTCTGTCCTGCGTTCTGCGCCCTCCACCCCACACCTATCCAAGCTCTCCAGAGATGCTGCCTGACCCGTTGAGTTACTGCAGCACTGTCTTTTTTTGGTAAACCAGCATTGGTAGTTCCTTGTATCCATAGAGTCTATAGACATGTTTTCCCAGTGACTGTGTCGGTACCCCCACCCACATCCTAAAGATATGGGATGATTTCCCACTGTAAATGACTCCCAACTTGGGTAGTGGAGGGGGGGATCCAAGTGAAGTTGGAGGGCATGTGTTGAGGGTATAGCAGATGATGGAGGGCATGTGAAGTCCAAAATTTCACCTATCCATGTTCTCCATAGATGCTGCCTGACCTGCTGAGTTACACCAGCACTTGGTGTCCTTCCCCAGAGATGCTGCTTGACTTCATTAGTTACTCCAGCACTTTGTGTCTTTTCTTTGTAAACTAGCATCTGCAGTTCCTTGTGTCTACACATGATGAGGGAATAGTTTACATGGGAATGTGGGGAAATGGGATTGCTCTCTGCACCAGTATAGACTTGATTAGATGAACATCGTGCATTGTTCGTGAACGTGAATGCCTATGGTGGGGAATGGGATGTATCCAGAGGTGTGATACCATTAGATTTTGGAAAAGACCCAGCATAAGAGGTAACTAAACGAAGAGCAAGTGGAATTGTAGATTCTACACCAGTGCGGATTGAAAGTTGGTTGGCAGATAAAAAACAGAATAGGAACAGGTTCTTACTTCTGCAGGCTGATACTGGTGGTATACAATGTGGATCAATCCCTGGTCCCCAACTTGGGGTTTCACTACATAGTTTGATTTTACTATGGTTGGTGAGGCTGTACCTGGTCACCCTGTTCATGGGAAAAACACAATTAAATTGGAAAGAATGCAGACAGGATTTACAAGGATTTTGCGAGAAGAGAGCCTGAGCTATAGGGAGCATGGTCAGTATATTCCTTGGTGCGCAGGAGGGCTGAGAAGTGATCTTATAAAATCATATGGGAATAGATAGGGTGAATGCACAATCTTTTTTTTTCCATGATAGGGGAATCAAGAAGTAGAGGGTGTAGGTTTAAGGTGAGAGGGGAAATATTTAACAGGAAATTGAGGGACAACGATTTCAACTGCAGGCAATGTAAGGAACAAGCAACCTGAGAAAGTATTTGATGAGGGTACCATACAACATTTAAAAAATATCTGGACTAGCGCATGACTAGGAAGGGGTCTTTATGCACTTTGAAGACAGAGAACAGTACAACACGGGAATTGGTCCTTCGGCTCATGATGTCTGTGCTGACCACGATGATAATTTAAACTGCACATGGTCTATATTCCTCAATTCCCTGCCTAAACGACTCTTAGAACATTTTCAACGTACCCAACCCTACACCCAATTCATCACTCTCTATGTGAGATAGGGCGGAGGAGGTCGGGCATGTTAGGAAAGTGTGTGTGTGTGTGGGGGGGGGGGGGGTCTAGCAGACACTTGATGGGCTGAAGGGTTTCGTCCCATGTTGTTGGTCGCTATAAGCTGAGGGACAGCATCGGTGCGGATGGCCAGAGTGCTTGGAGGGGGTGGCACAACTCCCCGGCCGATGTGACGAGGTGGGCGGGCGAGTAGGTAGTACGTACCCGGCGTGGCCGTCACCTCCGCCGCTCAGTTCACACCTCAGCACGGCTGCCTGGGTCCCCTCACCCGCTACTTGCCTCCATGTCCCAACGGCCCGGTCGGTGCAAGTGCAAGTTGCAGCCGCGGTCTCTCCGTCCGTTGTGCGGCCGCTCTCGCGACGCCGGTACGCCGCCGCCACCAACACGCGGTGCCCTCCCACCAACCCCCTCCCCGGCCCAATCACAGGCCGCGCCTCACTCTCACCGCCAATTGGACAAAAGGCAAGCCAATGAAATTGGACCCCCTTCCAATTGGTCCCTAGCGCCCATCTACGAATTCTATGATTGGACAAAGCCTCGGGGGGGGGGGCGGCTCCCTCTTTCTGAAATATTCATTAAAATTAGGATCGGAATATTCATGAAAGTTACTTAATATTAATGAGGGGTTGACGGTTGATTGGCGGAGGCGGCGCGAGGCAGCCACCCCCCCCCCCCCCCCCCCCGCGGGTGAGGCCGAGGGAGGCGCTCGGGGGTCCAACCTGGGGACGACGCTGTCTGCCGACCGTCCACATGCAGCATCCCTGGGGTAAGGGAGAGGGACACTCGCAACCTCCCTGCGGAAAGGGAGTCAACAACTCACTATCACCTGGCCCACAGCCAACAATGGGGCCCTTGCCCCGTGTAGTCTATTACTGTCACTTGTACCGAGGTACAGTGAAAACTTTTGTTGCTTGCCAACCAGTCTGTGGAAAGACAATACGTGATTGCAATCGAGCCATTACAGTGTATCGGTCATAAGGACTAGAAGCAGAATTAGGCCATTCGGCCCATCAAGGCTATTCCACCATTCAGTCATGGCTGATCTATCTCTCCCTCCTAACCCCATTCTCCTGCCTTCTCTCCATACCCTCTGACATCCGTGCCTATCAAGAATCTATCTATCTCTGTCTTAAAAATATCCACTGACTTGGCCTCCACAGCTTCTGTGACAAAGAATCAAGAATCACCACCCTCTGACTAAATAAATTGCTCATCACTTCCTTTCTAAAACAAGGTCCTTTAATTCTGAGGCTATGGCCTCTAGTCCTAGACTCCTCCCACTAGTGGAAACATCCTCTCCACGTCCACTCTATCCAAGGTTTTCACTATTCTGTACATTACAATTAGCCCCCCCCCCCCCCCCCCCCCCCGCATTCTTCGAGTGAGTACAGGACCAGTGCCGACAAATGCTTATCATAGGTTAACACACTCATCGTTCCTGGGATCATTCTATTAAACCTGTGGACCCTCTCCAGAGCCAGCACATCCTTCCACATATATAGTGCCCAAATTGCTCACAATATTCCAAATGCAGCCTTACCAGCAGCTTATAGAACCTCAACATAAATACATGATAAGGGAATAACGTTTAGTGCAAGGTTAAGCCAGTAAAGTCCGATGGTCTGAGGGTCTCCAATGTGGTAGATTGAGTTCAGCACTGCTCTCTGGTTGTGTGGTATGATAGTTGCCTGATAACATCTTGGAAGAAACTGTCCCTGAATCTGGAGGTGTGCGTTTTCACACTTCTATACCTTTTGCCTGAGAGGGGAGAAGAGGGAGTGGAGATCTGTAAAATTCTATGGATCTCTAAGTTTTTGGAGGGGTAATAATGTTGTTACTTTAATACCCAATGATCAATTGAAATATGTAAGGAGGCTTTTCTTCTCGAAGGGTTATGGATCTTTGGAATTCTCCAACACAGAGAGCTGTAGAGGCAGAATCATTGAACGATTTCAAGCCCCAAGTTAGATTGTTGACCCTTAGTGAATTTGAGAATCATGACAAACATGTTGGAAAATTCATAGAGATCACGGCTGATTCCATTTTGACCTGTGACCAAGTCAGAATCGACTGTGATCTTATTTGAATGGTGGAGTACATTTGAGCTATCATATGGCCAATTCTGCTCTTAATTATTGTGTTTCCAAAATCACGATGACTCCTCTGAATCAGGGCTCCCTTTGCGTGCTTTCCTAATTTTTCAGTGCATTTCGCACCTTGAATGTTGGGTGCTCAGTACTAGCAACCTTCAAGCTAAAGTTCCCGTATGGCCACTGCATTTTCCCCACAGCTAATTGCGCCTGTAGCTCACCAATCTAATTCACCATACTTTGTGCATTTATGTACACAGATTCCAAACCTTGTTATCGTAAATTGTTTAGTTTAATTTAGTTTAGAGATACAGCGCGGACACAGATCCTTCAGCCCACTGGGTCCGCGCCGACCAGCGATCCCCGCATATTAACACTATTCCACGCACACTAGGGACAATTATTTTTTACATTTTTCAAGCCAATTTACTTACATACCTGTACGTCGTTGGAGTGTAGGAGGAAAACGAAGATCTCTGAGAAAACCCGCGCGGTCACCGGGACAAACTCCGTACAGACAGCGCCCTTAGTCAGGATTGAATCTGCGTAACCGGCGCTGTAAATGCTGCAAGGCTGCAACTCTACCGCTGCGCCACCGTGTCATTTTTCTCAGTCAGAACCCATCTAATACAGCACTACCTTCTTCAATATTGTTCAGCATTCCTTTCTATCTGTCTCTTTGTTGAATCACAAGAAAGTGCAAATGCTGGAAACTGAGCTACAACAGAGAATATTGGAGACTCTCAGCCTGCCAAGAGATAGAAACTCCGTGTTTTAGCTCAATGGCCCTACATTAGAACATATAAACAATTTATTATTTTATTAGTGCCTCATTTTTATCCGGATGAATCGTTAGTAATTGTTTTTACCGTCTTTGGCTGTTTCATTATCGATGTGCTAATTCATAGGAAAGTAAGGAATTTAGAACATACTTACCATTTTCGTTTAGAGTGTTTATCATATTCTTACAATATTTATAAATGTTTTTCATTCCTCCAGACAGATCTAGATCAAGTAGGCCTGCCCCTGCTGGCATTGTAGTGGCCACAATGAGGGCACATCTTCAACCACACTCTCCTTTGCCTGTTCACGTGGATGCAAAAGCATTCAGAACTAAGTCGCAATTAATCGTCAAAATTCCAATGGCTCAGCATCTGGCTCTCGGGGTCCATTCCCAACTCTTCTTTCAAAAACACATCCCCAATCCCCCTGTAAACACACCGGGGTCCCATTCCGAGTCTCCATATAAATACTGCGGGACCCTATCCCTAATCTTCCCATTAACACTCCGCAGCTCCAAAATCACCTGATTCACTCCAGGATTCATGACACCACAGTACTGCCTAATATATATTTTAAATAATTTCAATTGCATCTAATTGATATGTGATATACCAAGAGTCCAGAACAGCTCCCGTTCTGCACTGTGAAAGTCCAATCATGCTGGATTATCAGCGGTTTGGTGTGTCAGACATGCTCTGAGCCAACACTGGTCCTCACCTGTCCCAATTCAAAATTGTTGTTTCATTCCCTATTTGTAGGGCTTCGCATTCACAGAATGGCTTCTCCCATTGGCCGAAATTCACCACACTTGCCATTCTTCAAATGATTAAAAAAAAGGAAAAAATGCATTTATATACCACCTTTCTCAATAAAGAAGGCTCCAAAGCACTTTTTATCAATGAAGTACTCAGCCAGTGGCACCTAGGAATAGACTGGGTGACAACCAAGAATAGTTTGGTGACTACTGGAGAGACAGTTGACGGCACGGAAAGACGGCACCCGGGAAAGGCTGGGTTAGCATCCAGCTAAGGAGAAAGTCACCCAATAAAGCTACGGAAAGGCCTAATGAACCACCATGGCCTAAAAATCCATCAGGCGAGAATTAAATGCTCGGAGAAGGAGAAAGAGGTGCAGCACACAGGCCTTGAACCTGGTGAGACGCAGGAGGGGCCACACATTAGAATCTCCCAACCCCTGCAGAATAGTTATTAACATGACTGATCTGTGGGCGGTTGCTGCTGGGACGCAAGTTGGGGCCTGATCAACCCCGGCTGGGTCGCCTGGGCGAGGGTGTCTGATGTTGTGAGACCTGAAACACCCGATGACCCCAGATCACATCACTGAGGATGAGTCCCAGCGCATCTAGAAGATGTATATTTTTCACACTGGTTTATTTAAGTAGGAAATATACAATCACTTCTACATAACAAGATTCCATGCATAATTGTAAGATTATTGACAGAACATTAGTCAACGTCAGCACGGAAAGCATCCCTTCAGCCCACCGTGTGATCAGCAAACAATTCTATAGACTTCTTTGCTGATTCATCGACAATACCTCAATATTGTGAAAGTACTCTTCCACCACCAAATGCTTTACAGACATCAGTCCAGAAGAAATATTTATTGGCACCCAGGGAGAATTTGTTAAATCTTATTTTATCACCCTGGGAGAGCCATGGAGCACTGGATTTATCATCTTGTTTAGTACCTCCAACATTGCCGGACTCCTTCATGTCAATGGGAGTGTTTAGATTTTCCATTCCAATCCCTGTCCTTGGGGTCAGTAGAACATCAGAGATAAAGCTAGATATAATAAATTCACTCACTCATGCCTGCCTTGACATTCAATGAGATTGTTGCTGATCTTTTAGTGAATGCCAGATTCCTTAACAGTCAAAACTCTATCTAACTCAGTTCTGCCTTGAAAAGACTCAGCAACCGAGCCTGCACAGCCCTCTTGCAACCATTCACCACCCGCTGGGTTACTCAGCCCTGTCCTGAATCATTGATCCCTTACTTCAAGACTGATCCTCAGTTCTAGACAACCCAGCTGGTTTGCCCCATAGTTTTATGCATAGTCCAGATGCTGGAATCTTGAGCAAAACACAAGTGATTTGGAACTCAGAGAGTACTTTGTGTTTTACTCAAGAATCAAGGGCAAAGCCAATAAGCTTTGCCTCACCTTGAAGAATGCCAGAGGTGCCAGGACTGGTTACTCCCTAATCACTGGATGCTGGAACCCTCTAGCTGTTGGGCACAATGCCCACACGGCCAACAGGAAATGGAAAGTTTATTTCCTTCGAACAACAAATCTCATGCCCTGGTTTCTCACTGTCGGTTCTGTGCATGCTGTTACTTGCAAACTGCACATAGCCCAAGATGGAGGAAAAACTGAGCTAATGGCCATATTGCTTCTGAAATCAAAAACAATTATTTTTTAACAGCTTCACTGTCTCACAATGGCATGTTTCCCAAGATATGACCAATCAGGTTTTTTTCAATATTTTCAACAATGAGTTTTTAAAAATATGTAAACTTATTTTACTTCGGAGTTACATGAGTGACTTCGTGAAGACCCCGCCAGCACGCATGCGTGACATATAGTTGACCGCATGCGAAGCGACAGGCAGGGAGGAGGGTCGCTCCACCACCGGAACGGACCTGCAGGTAAGGTTTTCTTTCAGGGACTCTGTGGGACAGAGTACCCCACCAACGGGCCACCTCAAGAGACTGACTGCGCAGTCAGCGGGGGCAGAACTCACCTCAGAAGTTGGTCAGCCCGTTGACCCGGCAGGGTCCGGGCTCACAGACTCGGCGTTCGCAGGGAGCGACGGCAGAACACTGCGGACTGACGGCTACGCTACCCAGAAGTCAGGACCTCCGAGACAGAGTCGGGGCCCCGACTCAAACGCAGGCGGCACAACGCCTGGAAGTGGACCCGCCGGGGTTTGGGTTCACAGACTTGCCGTTGGGGCAGTCTATATTCCCCCATGAGCAGGTGGGGAGCACTACCTCCAACATGGCACACTCCAGCAGGAGTGTGGTCACCACAACATCTCGTGAGATACCAATGTTTCGTGGGAGCTAGATCAGGTATTGCAGTAAATCCAGCTAGATTCTGCATCAGGGATTCTGATAATACCCGTCTGCCCCACACAGCCATGGTTCCCGGTGGTCCTCGACATGGTGAAGAAACCATGGATGCAGGTTCCTAAATGCCCGAACCTACTGATACATCCCATATCAGGGGAAAATCATCCGTGCCGTGGTCATCTGAACCTGTTGGCTTGCAGGTTCTGAAGAGACCTTTGCTGGAATTCGGGCTGTTGAACAGGACCATGGATATCGTCATGGCATCATGCAGAGAGTCCACGAGGGAGCAGTACCTTACCCATGTAAGGAAATGGGAGGCCTTCTGTTCCAGGACTAATATCACCTACGACTCTGCCACCATCACAGATGTGCTGGAATTCCTCGCGGGCCATCACTATGATGAGCGCCTCAGCTATAGTGCCATGAATAATGCCAGAAGCGCATTGTCATCCTACCTCACTATCGGAGTAGGATCCCATCAGTTGGTGTCAAAACTCATGAGGGGTATTTCAATTCTAACCCTCGTAGACCACGATACAATATGACCTGTGTTATTGGGGTAGTGTTGTCCCTACTCAGGTGTTGGTCACCAGTTTCGGAACTCCCACTGGCCAACTCACCTACAAAGTGGTGATGCTAATGGCATTTATACAGCTCAGCGGGTCCAGACCCTCCACAAACTAAACTGGACAGGATGGTCTCGACCCCTACCAAGGTAACCTTTTTCATTGATGAATTACTTAAACACCATAGAGCTGGTACAACCTGTCTTAAATTGGAATTCCATGCATTTGCCATTGATGTATGCCTCTGTATAGCCACTTATCTCCGACATTATATTAATGTCACACAAAATATAAGGAGAATGGATACAGGTCTATTCATCAGTTTTTAAAGCCCACATCACAGGGTAACTGTGCAGACAATTCCAGGTGGCTCAGGGTGGTGTTGGATGCAGCAGGGGTAGACACTGATATTCAAATCTAATTCTACCAGGGCTGCGTCCACATCAGCGGCGAGGACCATAGAGGTACCCATGGACCATGTCCTCGCAACAGCAGGCTTGGCCAATGGAGACACGTCTCAACGGTTTTATAACAAACCTGTGGCCACTCCTGCGCCATTTGCAGATACTGTTTTAAGTTCTGTTCCCTGAATGGTTCCCCAACTGAGGGATTGTTTCGTTTGTATTAATGAATACATTATTGTTTTTCAGCTCTGTTACAAGTCTGAAATACGTTAACACACTTCCTCCATCAGTTATTACGGCAGTGTGTGAGCATGGACATGGTCCAGGGCATGAAATCACAGAGCTTTGAAATCTTCACTAAGTCACTCACGTGACTCCGAAGTAAAATAGTAAGATTAAACGAGAACTTACCAGTTTGAAGTTTGATCCTTATTTTATGAGGAGTTACGATGAGGGATTTTGTGCCCTCCGCTCCCAACCCTCTATCATAAGGTCAACTGGTATATGGTTTCTCTTAATCTTACTATCTCCAGTCAATTCTGCTATCTGTGATTTCACACCGCTGCTTTGAAGAATGTCGCGCATGCGTGCTGGCGGGGTCTTCACGAAATCCCTCATCGTAACTCCTCAGAAAATAAGGATCAAACTTCAAACTGGTAAGTTCTCATTTAATCTTACTATCAGACATTAAAGCAAATTTTTGTTACACTCACCATGGTGGCGCAGCGGTAGATTTGCTGCCTTACAACGCCAGAGACCCGGGTTCGATCCTGACTATGGGTGTAGCCTGCACAAAGTTTGTACGTTCTCCCCATGACCGCACGGGTTTTCTCTGAAATCTTCGGTTTCCTCCAACACTTCAAAGGCGTGCAGGTTTTTTCAGGTTAATTGGTGTGGTATAATTGTAACATTATCCCGTGTGTGTGTTGGATAGTGTTAATATGCGGGGATCACTGGTCGGTGCAGACTGGGTGGGCCGAAGGCCTGTTTCCGCGCTGTATCTCTAAACAAAACTAAACACTGTATCATTCATGGTAACTCTTCCATTATAAATCAAATTCTCTTCTGTGAGATGACATGAAAGTTACACGACCAGGTTCTGTTCGCTGTCTCTGCTGCATCTGCTTTTGAGTGAAATGTTACAAAGCAAAGGAGTAGTCCCACACTGGAGTATCGAAACTTGCATTGCAGTAGCCAAACATGAAGCAATGTTGAGACCCTTGTCATGACGATGAGTCATGATAATGACATGCAAATACCTTGGCCTTTGTAACAGCTGACTTGGAGGTCAGATCGCATGTGCGCTGTGTAAGCCACGGTAGGAGACCATGGTTGGGGAGACAATAAACACGAAGACCAAGGAATGTAACCTGTAAATAGTGTGTCAATATCATTATTATTCCACATCTGAGGCGAAGATGTGACATTGGCGACGAGGATATTTTGGATTCTGAATCCGTGGCTACGAGCTGGAAAAACAGAAGAAAAAGTTTCATAATGGCAGTCGCTGGAGCTGATTTGTTAGCACTTCGCGGAGTTCCACACGTCGATCCGACGGGTGATGCGAGTACCATCAGCGTGAAGTGGAACTCTTGGCTGGAGGAATTCGAGGCCTACGCCGACAGCCAAGGGCTCTTTCTGGAGGAGAGTACGCCGGTGTAGAAGACACAGCGGAGAGCGTTGCTTCTCCTCACCGCGGGGCCAGTGGTTCGAGAAATGTTTAAAACACTCCCTGACACCGGAATGAAGGAAGACTATAAGAAAGCCATTGATGCTTTGAACAGTCATTATGCGGTGGTGCCGAATGCTATATTTCAACGCCATTTATTCCGGAAAACAATGCAGGAAGAGGGCGAGCTGCTCAATTTGTGACGAGACTCAGACAGGTGTCTGTACGATGCAAATATGTGGCTGCTGATGTGGAAAACCGGATATTGGATCAGGTTGTCCAGCATTGCAGGTCAGACAAGCTCAGGGGAAGGCTGCTAGAAAAAGATGGTGAGTTAAACCTTAATGATGCTTTGTCGATTGCAGCAGCACTGGAAGCTGTTGAGGGACATTCACAGCATAAAATTGAAAGATTCCAATTCTGGGCAAGTTAACCATCTGTCCTACGGTAGACCAAGAAGTATGCCTGAATATGAGATTGAGTGTTACAGGTGTGGCAACAAGGGTCAGCAAAAGGTAGAACATGTAGGAAATGTGGAGATAAAGATCATTTTGCAAAGAAATGTAAAAGTAAGTCCAAAGACAAGACAAATGATTAGAACAAGAAAGGGAAGTCCAGTGAAAAGAAAGACAGACCTTGGCAGAAAAAGAAGGGTCATGTCTGTCACATAGAAGGTGATTTCGGAAGTGATGAAGACAGTGATGAAGCTAGTGAGCATGCTGTTAAAAGGAATTATCACTTTGCATTGAATGAGAGCCATCACAAGAAAGTTGCAGTGACCATCGGAGGTGTTACAGTGCCAGTGATTGTAGATTCTGATAGCGACAGCAACGTTATTGACAGATCACTTTGGGAATGCTTGAAACAGCAGAAAATCAAGTGCACGTCAAGAAGGGTAGTAGGAAGTTATATCCATACACCGCAACTAAACCATTGCAGACTATTGGATGTTTCACGGCTAAAGTAGCAGTCGGAGATAGAAAAACTGAAGCAGAGTTTGTGGTGATAGGGGAGAAGAGAGAACCTCTGCTGAGTAGAAATACAGCTCTAAAGCTGGGAGTGCTTCACATCGGAGTGCATGTCAATTCAGTGCAGTCATATGATGACATGAGGCAGGAATTTCATTCAGTATTCCAAGGGGTTGGAAAATTGAAAGCCCGGCAAGTGAAGTTAGCCATTGATGAAAATGGCGATAGCTCAACTGGTGCGGAGAACACCATTTGGACTTTGTGGAAAAGTAGAAGCTAAAATCAAGGAGTTGATTGATCGGGACATTATTGAGCCAGTTGAACGTTTAACACCATGGATGAGTCCAGTAGTGATTGTGCCGAAACCCAATGATGACATTAGACTGTGCGTTGACATGAAGAGAGCCAATGAGGCAATAATCAGAGAAAGACATCAAATTCCTATGGTCGATGAGGTGCTACAAGAGTTATCAACGAGTAAAGTGTTCTCCAAAATTGATCTCAAGTGGGGATATCGTCAATTGGAATTACATCCTGAGTCAAGAGAGGTGACAACATTCGTCATTCACTGCGGAGTTTACCGGTAAAAAGACTGATGTTTGAAATCAATGCTGCTCCCGAGATCTATCAGTACGAAACCCACAGAATGATTCAAGGTGTACCAGGAGTAGGAAACATATCAGATGACATCATGGTCCATGCATCAATTCGAAAAGAGCATGACAGGAGGTTGAAACTAGTGTTGACTAAACTACAAGAAGCAGGACTCACCGTGAATGAAGACAAGTGCAAGTTCGGCATCTCTGAGATGGATTTCATGGGACACAGACTCACAAGTGAAGGGCTGAACCCAGCCAAGGCTAAAGTGAAAGCTGTTGCAGATGCACGTGAACCTCAGAATGAAACCAAGATGAGGAGTTTTCTACGACTGGTCAATTACTGTGCAAAATGTATTACACATTTTGCTACACAGGCAGATCCGATGAGAAAGTTGACCAGGAAAGACGTACTGTTCCAGTATGGTAATGAACAAAGGCAGGCATTCAAAGCACTGAAACAGAGTCTAATGAGTGTAGAAATTGGATGTTATGACCAAACGTCATAGCAGATGCTAGTCTGGTCGGCTTGGAGCAGTGCTGGTGCAGACACATGCAGATGGACCCAGAATCATAGCATATGCCAGTCGCTCTTTAACCAGCGTGCAGAGAAGGTATTCTCAAACAGAGAAAGAAGCACTGGGACTAGTGTGGGCCTGTGAAAGGTTCCATGCTTACTTGTACGGCATTGAATTTGAACTTGTTACAGATCACAAGCTGCTGCAAGTGATCTATTCGACAAGGTCTAAGCCATGTGCCAGAATAGAACGTTGGGGGGACTTCCGGTGGCGCCATGTTCTAGGAGAGAACAGTGCCAGACCAGCTCTTAAAAAATCTGGAAAAAAAACGGGGTTAGAGGAGGCTGCTAACACTACTTACCGTAGGAGATCGATTTTAAACGGCTCCGGGTGCGATTGTAAGCTGCGTGACGTCATCAGGCGCGCGACTTTAGCGACTCCGGTAAGAAATTTAAAATGAATCCCTCCTCCCCCACACAGCCGAAGAAAAGTTCCAGAAGGGAGGCAGGCCCTACCAAAGCTTCAGGCTCGGGACAGGCTGCCTCCCAAGAAGAGATTTCACAAAGAAAAGCTGAAATGGAAGATTTTAAAAAGTCTTTACTGGCAGATATGAAGAAAATGCTGAAGGAAACACAAACAGAAATGAAGAAAGATTATAAAGAAACTAAGGATGAAATGAAGGCCTTAAAAATGGATATTCGAAATATTAAAGATGAATTAACAAGAGAAGTTAAAGAAATGGTAAAAACCATGATGTCGGATTGGAAAACAGAAATTGAGGAGGACATACACAATCAACTGATCGAGGCAACTGATAAGATTGCTGGGATGGAGCGATTGATGGAAGAGATGATGGATGCGAAAATAGAGGCGAGGTTAAGCCCTATGTCAACTGTATTGGATCAACAAAATGATACGATTAAAGAATTAACTGATGCTGCTCTAACAACTGCGAGAGAGAATGAGAAGATAAACGAAGAGAACAAACGCCTCTCTGAATTATTACGTAAAATTAATGAGAAATGTATTGATTTGGAGGGGCGCCAAAGACGTAAGAATTTGCGCATAGTAGGTCTGTCTGAGGGACGCGAAGGAAACTATGACCCACGTAAATTCTTTGCAAAACTCCTAAAGGACATTTTGGATTTGGATGAAGAACCCCTGTTGGGCCGTGCCCACAGGGCTTTAAGACCGGTCCCTAGGAGGGGTGCGCCACCAAGACAAGTAATTGTAAAGGTGGTTTATGACAGTGTCTTTGAGGATATGATGAAGATAATCATAAGAAAAAGAAATCTGAAATACGAAGGAGATAACATCAGTATCTTCAGAGACTACCCGGCCGAAGTGGCTAAAAGAAGAGCTCTATTTACAGAAACAAGACGCATCTTGAGAGACATAAAAGGAATAAAGGAGATCAGATATGGTTTGGTGTACCCGGCAATACTTAGAGTTACCTACGAGAATAAGGATCTTCGTTTCACCAAACATACAGCGGCACTGGAATTTGCTCGGAAAATACTGAAGGAGGCAGAAGAAAGAGAAGAAGGAGAAGAAGGAGACGCTGTGGAAGAAGGAGTAGACCCAACTGGGTAGTGGATGAATGAACTTTATGGACCTGTGGCTGTGAATCATTTACTGAGAAAAAGGCGGAATAATGGACATCGATTTGTAGTTTTATAATGTTTACTAATTAATTAATAAATACTAATTTGTAATTTTTAATTATTAATTATTAATTACTAATTGGTTTGATTTCCCTTACTCCCCTTATATAGTATTACTAATTATGATAATAATTATAGCTGAGATTAACAACTAAAAATTAGTAATATGAATAATAGAAAAATTTATTAAGAAAATAAAGTTAGCACCCCCACCCCAATATACACAGTATTTCAAATAAGAGCTGGAATATTTAACATCTTTTTTTTTTAATACGGAAGTCGTTAGATTAGTAGCCATGTTAGTGTGGCTTTCACTTGCACTCACTACACATTATATAAGTGTAGTTTTTTTTTTTTCTGATCACCTTTTTTTCACCCTTTACTTTTTTTATATTCACATTTGTTATTATTTTTGTTATTTTTTGCATAACACATACTTGATATTATATTATATATTATATAATCATGACTTTTATCTATTTTATATAATCAGATTAAATGAATATGGTTTAACGGAATTGGAAATTCGCATCGGATTGAAGTTGGGGTGTAGTGTCGGGCTGGAGGAGCCAAGAAGGCTACTCCAAAAAAAGCCACCCTAACAATAAAATGCAGGATATGAATGTAAGGAATGGAGATGATGGAATCACCTTCTGTAGCTGGAATGTTAAAGGAATCAATGAACCAATTAAAAGGGGAAAGGTACTAGCTCAGTTGAATAGATTGAAATCTGGAGTTATGTTTCTTCAAGAGACACATCTTAAAAAAGATGCTCAATATAGATTAACCGCGAAATGGATTTCAAAAGTATATCACTCTTCGTTTATACACAAATCTAGAGGAGTTGCAATAATTATTCGTAAAGGTATACCTTTTAAACTTAATTCATTAATAGAGGATAAGGAGGGTAGATATTTAATAATTACAGGGGAACTACATTCAAAAAAAGTAATTCTTATGAATATATATGCACCTAATTTTGATAATCCACTATTTTTTAAGAAAATATTTAATAGTATTCCTATATCCACCCAATATAATTTAATAATTGGAGGTGATTTTAATTGTACTTTAGATAATTATCTGGATAGATCTTCTACAAAAATTAAGGCTCTCTCTAAATCAAGCAAGCTTATAAACTCCTTTAGTAAGACATTGAATGTTAAAGATATTTGGAGATTGGATAATCCTACCGGACGGGAATATTCATTTTTCTCGCCGGTATTTGGAACATATTCGAGGATTGATTATTTCTTAGTAGACTCAAAACTACTCCCCTTTACATATGATGCAAAGTATCATAATATTATTATCTCAGATCATGCCCCTTTAACATTTAAGATAAAATTAAAAGATATGGTTAATAAAACTAATATTTGGAGATTCAATACACAGATATTAAAGGATAAAGACTGCTGTAACTATGTGGAGAAACAGATTAAATTATTTTTTGAAACTAACGATAAACCTGAGACTTCCTCATTACTATTATGGGACACATTTAAAGCATTTATGCGTGGTGCAATAATATCAGCACAAGCTCATTTTAATAAAGAAAATCGAAAGATGGAGCAAAAGTTAGAAAAAGAGATAAACCAATTAGATAGTGAAAATATAATACACCCTTCAAAAGAGTTGAGTAATAAAATTGCAATATTAAAATATAGATTAAATAAAATTTATGCGGACCAAGTGATAAAATTATACCAACAAACTAAACAAGTTCATTTTGAATTCGGTGATAAACCTCAAAAATTATTAGCACGACAACTCAGAAGATTAGACGATGAAAAAACTATACATAGTATTAGATCGGCGCAGGGAAATACGTTGACTATACCAAAAGACATTAATGATACATTTTTACAATATTATCAAAATCTTTATTCATCTAAATTAACAGGGCAAACAGATGAAATGGAAACATTTCTAGAAAAATGTCATTTTAATAAGTTAAATTTTGAGAGTAGGCAATTATTAAATGCTGAAATATCTGTAATAGATATCGAAGAATCAATTGGATCGTTAAAAAATGGTAAAACAGCGGGCCCCGATGGCCTGAGTGCAGAATTTTATAAAAAATTTCACGATCTACTTTCACCTAGATTACAAACAGTGTACAGACACACCTATGAATTAGGAAAATTACCAGACTCTTTAAATGAATCTACAATTACATTAATTCCTAAATTAGATAAGGACCTGGAAGACCCTGGATCATACCGAGCGATTGCCCTTTTAAATACTGATCAAAAAATACTAACTAAAGTACTCTCTCGGAGGCTAAGTTTAGTGATTTCCAAAATAATACATTATGATCAAACAGGTTTTATTCCAAAACGTTACTCATCACATAATCTTAGACGCTTGTTTAATATTATTTACTCGAGAAGAAGGAGAGATATAGAATTAGCAGTTATATCGTTGGATGCTGAAAAAGCATTCGACCAGGTGGAATGGTCATATTTATTTAATATAATGGAAAAATATCAACTGGGGGATGGATTTTGTAAATGGGTAAGAATATTATATTCTAACCCTACTGCAAGAATTTTAACCAATCAAATATTATCACCTAAATTTAATCTCTTTAGGGGATGTAGACAGGGATGTCCGTTATCCCCTTTATTATTTGCCTTGGTGATAGAACCTCTGGCTGAAAGAATCAGATCAGAACCCGAAATATATGGGTACAACACTGACATAACAAATAATAAGATATCTTTATATGCAGATGATATTCTGATTTATATTACTAAGCCGGAACGTAGTATTCCAAAGCTATTCAATGTTATAAATGAATTTAGTGTATTTTCAGGATATAGGATTAATTGGAGTAAAAGTGACATAATGCCTATAACTGGTATAAATGTAAATATATTACAAAAATACCCATTAAAAATAGTTACAGATAAATTTAAATATTTAGGAATTAATGTGTCTAAATCCTATAAATTATTAATTAAAGCTAATTATTATCAATTATTAGAGAAACTTAAAAAAAACATTTTATATTGGAAAACACTTCCTATATCTATGATCGGTAGAATTAATGCTATAAAGATGATTTTTTTACCACACTTGTTATATTTATTTCAGGCAATTCCTTTTTTTCTTCCAAAAAGTTTTCTAAAAAAAATTGATACCATAGTTAATAATTTTGTCTGGGATTACAAAAACCATAGAATAGGTAAAAAACACTTATGTAAGTCGAAGATAAATGGAGGGCTGGCACTTCCAAATTTTTTATATTACTATTGGGCAGTCCAGATTAAGAATATGAATTTTTGGTGGGTAAATATGGATGTTGAACCAATGTGGCTAAAAATGGAAAAGGAAGACTGTTTACCCTTCACTATAGAGTCGATTATTTTCGCACCAAAGGAAGTACAAAAAAAGACTTATAGGGACAACATTATCATTCATAATATTAGGCGTATTTGGAAACAGATAGTTAAGACCTTACATCTGGATAATCTTTCTTTTAGGTTATCAATTAGGAATAATCCACTGTTTAAACCCTCAATCTTAGATGCGGGTTTTAGACTGTGGGAGGATTTAGGAATTAAAAGAATAGAACACCTTTATAGAAATGGAAAATTATTATTATTTGAAGAGTTACAAGATATTTTTGGATTACCTTCACAACATCATTTTAGGTATTTACAAATTAGAGATTTTATTAAATGTAACACATACGACTATAAAAATAAAGGACCAGGCTTATTAGATGAAGTGTTTAATTTACATCCAAATACGGATAAGCTTATAGCTTATATCTATAATATTATTTTAGATAAAGAGAACCCAACAACTGAAACATATCGTCAAGCATGGGAAAATGAAATTGGATTACCTATAACGAAAGAAACTTGGGAAGAAAGCTTACAAAGAATACATTGGTGTTCTTTGAATGCCAGACATACATTGATACAATTTAAAGTTATATATAGATTACACTACTCGAAAACCAAATTAAAAAGTATTTTTCCTAACCTTTCCTCTATTTGTGATAAATGTAAGAATTTTGAAGCAAATTTAATACATAGTTTTGTAACATGTCCACGGTTGAATTTTTATTGGATTGAAATTTTTAAAGTTATTTCGGAAGTCCTTAAGGTTAAACTTGACCCAGACCCAAAATTAATAATATTTGGAATCCCGGAGCCAAATTTGGTACTTACAATTAATCAAAGAAATTTTTTTGATTATTGTTTAATAATTGGGAAAAAAATGATACTTAAATTTTGGAAGGGAACATTATCCCCAACAATTAAAATGTGGAAAGCAGAGATGTTGGAGACGTTGAATTTGGAAAGAATTAGATTTGTCCTTTTGGACAAGTATAATTCTTTTGAATTGATATGGTCTCCATATATACAGTATTTAGAGAAGTAGCTATTCTTGGAATCACGGCTTCGACGGGCACCCTATGGATCCGATGCGAATAACTTACCTATAATTGATAATATTGTGTATTTATTAGAGATATTTCTGAATGAAATAGTATCTCGTACAATGTCTTTAGTTTTTGTTTATATATATATATATATATATATGTAATATTATTGTTTTTCAAATTATCTTTTTAATTTTTAATTGATATATGAGCGAAAATTTTTTTTTTTATTTTATACCCTTTTATTTTTCCTTTTTTCTTTATTCTTTTATATATCTTTTTCTTTATTTCCATAAAAATAGAAGATATTATGTATTGATATGCTATTTGTAGTAATACTGAATTAAGGTGTTAGTTTATAAAGTAAGCTATATATTGTAAACTATTTACTTCAAATAAAAAAAATATTATACAGAATAGAACGTTGGGTGCTGAGACTCCAACAGTACAAGTACAAAGTAGTCCATATTGCTGGGAAAGCAAGCATCGCGGACCCGCTGTCGAGACTGTTGAAGGATGACAGCTGGGAGCAACATCCATGCTAGAGAGGGAAGCAGACAACTTTTTGCGTTTCATAGCAATTCAGTCAACGCCAGCGAAAGAAGTTGAAACAGAATCAGAACATGATCCTGGACTCAAAGATACCAGAGAGCGTATCCACAGTGGGCAATGAGATCAATGCCCTTACAAAGCATATGTTCCCATAAAAGATTAATTTTGTGTAATTGGTCAGTGTGTGCTGAGAGGTAGCAGATTGGTGATCCCGCAGGCGCTACGACCAAGGATTGTGTCAGTGGCTCATGAAGGACATTTAGGCATTGTCGGTACTAAACAGAATTTGTGGAGCAATGTGTGGTGGCCAGGTTGTGAGAAAGACGCCGAAAATGTTGTCAAGACCTGTCACGGATGCCAAATCACAAGCAGGAACAACCCACCAGAACCAATTAGAAGTACAAAGTTGCCAACAGGACCATGGGTTGATACAGCTGTTGACTTTCTTGGACCACTTCCAACAGGTGAATCAATTATGGTAGTGGTCGACTACTATAGAAGGTATGACGAGTATGCAGTGATGAAGTCACTTACAGCAGAAAAGACTGTACAGGCATTAGCAGAGATCTTCACCAGACATGGGTTGCCTGTTACATTGTACTCTGACAATAGGCCACAGTTTGTTTTCGAGATGACATTTCTGAGGTGTTTCCAGAGGCAGCACGCTGCAATGCAGGTGGTGAACAGAGAAGGCATCTGGGTGACAACACCTTGGCAGATTTAACAGGCACTGATGCTTTTGCGCCTGCAAGTAGACCAAAACGTGAAAGGAGAGTCCCCAAACAATACGACGATTTTGTATTATAGGTTATAGTTTTGCTTAGTAATTATACAGATGAATATGACATTTGGTTAGAGGCAAAGGAAGCCTATAGGTTAATATTTGTATTAAGGGAAAAATTAATTTGTTTGTTTTTGTACAAGTTTAGTTAGTACTAGACTAAGTGGGACCCGTTGGGTCCCAGCTTCACAATAGACAATAGGCAATAGACGCAGGAGTAGGCCATTTGGCCACTCGAGCCAGCACAGCCATTCAATGTGATCATGGCTGATCATCCCCAATCAGTACCCCGTTCCTGCCTTCTTCCCATATCCCCAGAGATGGGAGGGCTGGTCCCCCAATGCAATATTCCACCTCTCCACCAATTGCAATATTGCTGGCCGGGGGGGGGCTTTCTGGAGCACTAGCATGGTGTTGTGGGTCGAAGAGACTGGTTTTCAGAGAGCTAGTATGGCCATTGTTGGCTAAATGGATTATTGGGCTGGCAACTCAGTCTCTGAGAACACTCACTGACACACACACAAACACACACACACACACACACACAGACACTCACACTCACATATACACGCACAAACATATACACCCACACACTCACTGACTCACACACCATATATATGGCAGTAAACTTTCTTGAATACTCACACGGCTGAATGCGGCCTCTCCACTTTGGGGCTTCCGCAGTCAGCGGCACTTCCACAATCAGCGTGACCTCTGCACTTACAGGAAATTACACAATCAGCGCGACCTCTGCACTCACAGGAAATTACGCAATCAGCGCCACCTGTTCACTAAGCGGAAGTCATGAACCAAACACAGTCGGACTTAATAAAGTATTTATTCCTTCCAAACATTGTCGGACCTAATAAAGCATTGCAGTTTCAAGCACAGGCAGAGCAGCAGGCAAAACAACTCATGGCATTGTCATTAAGGGCTTACAAATCATTTATTTCAAGTACATTGTAGACTCACAATTCAGTTGATTAACAGCTTAGAATGACAGTGGTGCCCCCCCCCCCCCCCCACCCCCGTAAGGGGCGTTACCTTAATCGCGGTGATTGACAGGCGAGAGGACCTCAAGTTTTTTTAAACACTTATAACTTTTTTATTTTTCATCGATGGGAAAAATCCTCGGGACCTGCTCAGCGGAGGAGGACTGTGAGTAAAATGGCCAAAAAGCATAGCGATACATAGTGGCTTTTTTCCTAAAATCAATATACAACGTAGTTAGGAAGTGGTCAAGATGAGACTTTTAATTATATAAATTTCATAGGCTATGCTGTATTTGGTTAATAAAGCCAACATAATAATTCTTAAGGGTAAATAATTGTTTCATTTTGCAGCTGTGTCAATAGCACACTGTTTATTAAGATACTGGCTATTATAATGCTTATGATCAAGGAGTTTATTAAGGTTACAAGAATGTAACAAATTTTTACTTTCTCTATTTCTTCCTTCTGTTACTTTCCTATCATTAAAATTTAAAACAAGAAGTGGTACATGAAATGTATTATGTTATTTTTGGCTTATACTACTGTACTGTACATTACTTCTAATAAAAAGGGGAAAAATAATAATAATAAGAAGAAATAAATAAAATAAACGGATGAAAGGGTTTGGGGAAAAAAGATAGTTGTAATGCATCTGTTTAGTGAGTTATTAGAACACATTGATTTAAAGTTTAATTCTGGTAAAGGAGGGATGTCATGACGATGAATCTTGATAATGATATGCAAATATCTTGACCTTTGTATCAGCTGACTTGGAGGTTAGATCGCATGTGCGCTGTGGAAGCCACGGCAGGAGGCCATGGCTGGGGAGATAATAAACACAGAGACCAAGCAATGCAACCTGTAAATATTGTGTCAGTATCATAATTATTCCACATTTGAAGTGAAGATGTGACAACCCTCACTCTCCTTAAAGCCAGAGGGCCATTGTTTCACAATACTGCAGTGCCCAATGTGTTTCATTTGCATGTGGATAAACACATGAGAAATAAGCAGGGAAGGAGCAAAGTAAGATGGAAGAAACCAACAGAGAGAAATAAAAGGAAACCAAAAATACTAAGAGGCAAATATAAATACACTTGTATTATCATTGCCTCGGTAATACGGTACGAACTAAAAATAACATAAAATCACAGGTATATAGAAAATAAAATAACATTTAGATTTTTCACAAATTTCTACCTGGATCCCGAGGATGAAACCGTAGCTCACAGCCTGCAAATACCTCAGTTGTGTTTTCTCAAACGAGCCGGCGCTGTTTTTTGGGGTCAGCTTTGTCTTATGCAGAGCTGATTACCTGAGACTTCAAACCAATATAAATGTTTCTAAATAGTTCAGGAGATAACGGGTCCCAAATTTAATTAGCCATGAAACAAATTCCTCCATAAATGTGACCGTCAAACATAGTAGTTTATTATAGGAACTGCAAAGGTCAAGAAAGATGTGCCGTAAATTATTTGTTTTTTGTTCTATCATAGTATAGAAAACTCTGTTTGATTTTGACTATTCTGTAGTTTCTTTTTTTAAATGTATCGGTAATATTTATTATTATTTTGTGGGCTCAGTATCGTGTATCCTTCCCTCGGAGTCTGTGATAACTGCTATCTATAATAGCATTCTAAACCTGCTACCAGGGGGATAATTCTCCCATTGATCAGATGTGGAGACTAAATGATTGGGATTGATTTTATACATACAATATCATGTAACTGCAACACATACAATGTTTTGTCGGTGAAACAACATTGATTTCATCATAAGATTCCACTGGAGTCTCAATGAATTTTGTGATTCCCGTGATTTATAGTGAATTTTAAACTTACCACGTCATAGATCTTCATTTTGTTGGGATTAATAGACTTTCATCAAATAAAGTGAGAAAAAAGGCCAGTGGGCCTCACACCTTATCTAATCTGGCCACAGATGCTTGAAGAATGTGCGTGTGTGTGTCGTAGTGTGTCTTACACTCACCATACACATGTACAATTGATCTCTTCCTCTGGGTAATTTAAACCAGGTATCAAAACCTAGTACCTGGATTAATTTATCTCACATTATTTCTCAATTTCTTTGTATAATGTTCTTTGAGGGTGGGAGGCATAGAGTATAAAATTGTTAATTCTATTGAGCAGTCAATATTCTACCGAAAATAAATCGTCGCATTATTTTCCTCTTCTGGATGTACATATCTTTCCTTAACAGTAATCTTGACATTTATATTCCCTCTTTCCTGTATCTGCACAATGTGGACGGCTTAATTGCAATCATGTACAGTATTTTTACTGACCGGATATTACGCAACAGGAAGGTGTTTCACTGTACCTCGGTACACGTCACAATTACAAACTAAGCTAGAATTTTGCCATAATCACCTGGTTTCCAAAGCTATCCTACTGTAGTCGGTTCAGTTGTGTCAGCTGGAATAGGGCTGGGGAGAAACAACTGAGGGCCGAAGATACCATGGTCAACGTCACACTCTTGAGGTGGGAAAAGTCAAAATCGGGTTAAAGGAATAGACAGATTATGTTATTGGCCCTTTCAACAAAGAGTGAGGCAATATTTATACTCATGCCCTATTGTTGTGTTTAATGATCATTGAAGTTACTAATGGCACCATAATGATCTCATTGAACTAATCTGTATGGCCAATTCCACCCCTTCTTCCCTCTCCTTGGGCATTTCCTGGAGCAGTGCAGCTTACATGATTGAATCTTTCTCATTCAGGCATCGTTGGTAAGGTCAGCATTTATTGCATATCCCGTCAGAAAGTGGCCAAAGTGAGCAGTTTTCTTCAATGCTGCAGCCCTTCTGGTGCTGTTACCCTAGACAGCGATGTCGGGGAGGAGGTTCAGTGATGGTGAAGGGATATGTTTCCAAGTCAGGATGTTGTGCATGTGGTATGGAGGCGAGCCTGTTGCGAGTGGTGTTCCCATGCTCCTACCATAGCCAAGCCTGCTTATTCCATCCTCTCATTATCATTTAGAGTGTGGAAGCTGAGCATCAGGACTGCTGCTTTGATTTGCTCTCTCATACTAAATGGTAATTTATTGCAGATAGAGTTACTGCAATGAAAATATTTTGCAACTCTTAGTAATCTCTTGTCATCTGGTTATGATAGTAAGATTGAACTGTTTGGAACGGGAATATTGTGCACACACGGACATGCTCATACAGAACTTCAACATGCTACCTTGAAACATGAGCTATGGGGAAAAAATACTACAATGCACTTGTTATTCAGTGTGTCAGACAGGATGCCTGGAGAGGTTGCTTTTTGGGTTAGAGACCTTTTTCAGATTCCACTGCTCTTATCGTTCCGTAGATCGGACCTGACCCAAAACACCACCTATCCTTGTTCTCCAAGGATGCTACCTGACCCACGGAGTTTCTCCAGCAATTTGTGACTTTTTTTTGTAAACCAGCATTTGCAGTTCCTTGTTCCTACATGAGCTATTGGGATGGGTTGCATCTATGACTTCTTTAGTCCATTCTATGCTGTTCTTCTCCCATGAAAATGCTCACTGGTATGTGTTATCTCATTCCTCCTCCTCTTCTCTCCTTATCTGATACTCTTTTGTCTCCTTTTCACCTTTAGCCTTTGTCATTTACTTTACCCATCTGCCAATCAAACCCCCCTCACTTGTATCCACCCTTCACTTGCCAGGTCTTGTCTCGCCCCACTCTCTTTTCCGGCTTTCTTATTCTTACTCCTATCAGTCTGACGAGGGACCCTGACCCGAAATGCCACCTTTCCATTCCATCCAATGCTGTCTGACTCGCTGAGTTTCTCCAGCACTTCATGTTTGCTCCAGCAACTGCTGTTCCTTCTGCCTTCATGATAAAATACAGTTTGCTGAGAAGAACAGAGGCATCTTGAGTGCATGTCCAAAATGTGGACAAAATATGAAGAAAGTGTGGCAGGTGGATAAGGTGGAAGTGAAACCATACTTTTTTACATATTTATTCATTCATTTCTTCTATTTCTCCCTACATCACCATCTATATCTCTCGATTCCCTTTCACCTGACTCTCAGTCTGAAGAAGGGTCTCAACCCAAAATGTCACCCATTCCTGTTCTCCAAAAATGCTGTCTGACCCGCTGAGTTACTCCAGCTTTTTGTGTCTATCTTCGGTTTAAACCGGCATCTACAGTTCCTTCCTACACATACTTGCCTATACCGGTGGAGCCACTGACAATGAGGGTCAAGATGTCTTGCATGAAACAGTTGAGTAAATGTTCAGGTTACCATACAAACAAAGGATATAATAGCAACAAAGTGTAAGGGAGACAGAAGAGAATGTTGCCAGGACTGATGGATTACAATTAGGGGGAGAGATTGGAGGTGTTTTCTTTGAAATAAAGGGAATGGAGAAGTGATTTAATTGAGGTGTGTTATAATTGAGGCGTGTAAAATGATGAGAGGTCTATGCAGGATAAACAGAAGAGAGTTATTTCCTTTTGCAAAGGCCTGGGGCATAGGTTTAAGTAAAATGGTCGGATTAGAAGGGAATGGGTTTCTGGAACGCTCTGCCTGAAAGGACAGCCGAGGCAGAAAGCCCAGTGACTTTAAACCATGCCTGAATGTGGACTGGAGGAGCTGTGACCTACACGGCTATGGTCCAGACTCAGGAAGTGGGATTAATCTGGTCTATTTTAAGACATGGACATGATAGGCCATGGCTTATGTCCAATTAAGTTTCAATGTCTCTGTAATTAGATAGACTGTTATTTGGCTGAAGAGACGTAGAGCGGTTGTGGTAGGATTTAGATCCATTTGAAGCTTAGTGCAGTTCCACAGGATTACATATCAGAACCGTTCGTCATTGTTTGTGTTAAGGAACTGGATGTAAGGAGGGCAAATGTAAGGGGGAAGTACAAAGTTAATGCCTCGACCCTGAACACCATTGATGTATAGAAGAATCTTGTGGTCCAAGTTCATACTTCTCTGAAAGTAGCAACAGAAATAGAGTGGTAAAGAAGGCATGTAGTATCCTTGCCTTCACCAGGCATTGAGTGTAAGGGTCAGGAAGTCATGTTGTGTCTTTCTGAAACTTTGATTAGGCCGTATAATGTGGAGTTATGATGCCTCATTACAGCATGTAAAGTGGTTTACCAGAATGCTGTTTGGATTAGAGGGGTATTGCTACAATGAGAGGTTGGATAGACTTGGATTGTTTTGACAGCATCAGAGGCTGTGGGGAGACCTGATGGAAGCATATAAAATCATGAGAGACATAGATAGGGCGGACAGTCAGAGCTGTATTCCCAGGGTGGAAATATCAAAGAGTGGGAGGCATAGCTCTAAGGCTCCAACATCTCCAAATTTGCAGATGATACCAAGCTGGGGGGTATAGTTAGGTGTGAGGAGGATGCTTGTAGGCTGCAGGGTGATTTGGATAGGCTGAGTGAATGGGCAGATGCATGGCAGATGCAGTACAATGTGGATAAATGTGAGGTTATCCACTTTGGTGGCAAAAACATGAGGGTAGACTATTATCTGAATGGTGGCAGATTAGGTAAGGGGGAGATGCAACGAGACCTGGGTGTCATGGTACACCAGTCATTGAAAGTAGGCATGCAGGTGCAGCAGGCAGTGAAGAAAGCAAATGGTATGTTAGCATTCATAGCGAAAGGATTTGAGTATAGGAGCAGGGAGGTTCTACTGCAGTTGTACAGCGTTTTGGTGAGACCACACCTGGAGTACTGCGTACAGTTTTGGTCTCCAAATCTGAGGAAAGACATCCTTGCCATAGAGGGGGTACAGAGAAGATTCACCAGACTGATTCCTGGGATGTCAGGACTTTCATATGAGGAAAGATTGGATAGACTCGGTTTGTACTCGATGGAATTTAGAAGATTGAGGGGGGATCTTATAGAAACCTACAAAATTCTTAAGGGGTTGGACAAGCTAGATGCTGGAAGATTGTTCCCGATGTTGGGGGAGTCCAGAACAAGGGGTCACAGTCTAAGGATAAGGGGGAATTCCTTTAGGACCGAGATGAGGAAAACATTCTTTACACAGAGAGTGGTGAGTCTCTGGAATTCTCTGCCACAGAAGGTAGTTGAGGCCAGTTCATTGGCTATATTTAAGAGGGCGTTAGATGTGGCACTTGTGGCTAAAGGGATCAGGGGGTATGGAGAGAAGGCAGGTACGGGATACTGAGTTGGATGATCAGCCATGATCACATTGAATGGCGGTGCAGGCTCGAAGGGCCGAATGGCCTACTCCTGCACCTATTTTCTATGTTTCTATGTAGCAGGGGAATGGGAACACGCTAGAGGCAGGAAACATGTTCCCGATGTTGGGGGACTCCAGAACCAGGGGTCACAGTTTAAGAATAAAGGATAAGCCATTTAGAACGGAGATGAGGAAAAACATTTTCACCCAGAGGGTTGTGAATCTGTGGAATTCTCTGCCTCGGAGGGCAGTGGAGGCCAATTCTCTGGATGCTTTCAAGAGAGAGTTAGAGAGCTCTTAAAGATAGCGGAGTCAAGGGATATGCGGAGAAGGTAGGAATGAGGCTCTGATTGTGGATGATCAGAGTGAATGGCGGTGCTGGCTCGAAGGGATGAATGGCCTACTCCTGCATTTATTGTCTATTATGGAGATGTGTAGGGCAAGTTTTTTTTTTTACACACAGAGTGGTGGGTGCCTGGAACTCACTGCCAGGTGGTGGAAGCGGATACAATAGTTGGATTTAAGTGACAAAGTATTGTGGAGTATAGTGAGTATTGAAGATGTTCCTAGATTACGGACTGATCTTGTCTCATCTCAGAGTATTGGGCTTACGTCTGGTAAATTGCTTTCTTTGCATGTGAACAGAGGGTATCCCGGGGGGCGCAAGGGGGGCGGGGAGCGCGTAGACTGGGGACCCGCCCGGAAGACCCGGCTTGGCCGCCTCGGATCGAGGACCTGCGGGAACCCACCTGGAGGGCCGGTTAGCAGACCGGCTGCGGGAGGGAGTGCACGGCCTCGACGGTTGGAGGTCCTGCAGCTGCCTGGGGCTCGGCTGGTCCGGGCGTCACTCAAAGAGGCCGAGCATGGGGGCTGGACGCACCCTGCAGTGGCTGAGGACACCAACGGCCACACTTGGCCAGGCCGACCCTGCAACGTGACCAGGACAACGGATCCTTCATGGTCAGATCAAGAATCCTGCACTTACAACTGGGACTTGAAAATGACACCAAACTGGCGATGCCCTATACTGTATTAGTGCACTACTGCTATACATTTGAACTGTATCAGAAATGCTTATCTAATATGTATCTACGTGCTTATGTGTAGTAATACATGAACTGAACTGTATACAAAAATGGATTTCACTACCTCGGTACATGTGACGAATAAAGTACCATACCATAATGAACCATCAGCATTGGGCCACAAAAGGATCCTAATCAGGCTTTGAAAGATCTGAGTGTTCTAGTGCACATATTGGTGTAGTGTAGTGGAAGCTGACTGACTGCACTATATTCAGCAAGAGGTGGACTCATGGCCACAATAGACTCCTAGACTTCTTTCAACCTCCTGAATGGATCAGAGACAGCCCTTCCTGAATTTTGCTTCCACAAAGTGGTCTGGTTTTCACCTTACCTAGAAATGTCTGGGGTGGGGTTTATGTTGTGCTGTTTGTGGATTGAAGAGAATTTATTTCTCTGTTCAGTCTGATCCCATCAGCCAAAACAGCAGGAGGTCTTCATCCCACAGGCAGGGTTTTTTTAATTGTTGCCTCCTCAGAAAAAACACTTGCCTCACACGTACCTCCCCAATATATGCAGAAAACCCAATGCAGATTTCTTTCCCTTTTCCTTTGCACTGTGCTGCTGCAGAGGTTTAGTGCATAGAACTGTGCCACCAAGGAGTGCATTCACTCTCGCTGACAAGCTTTCAGCTGTCCCAAACAAGACCCTGTCTCTGTAGCTGGACGGGAATTAAATTGATTCTACGCTGCCCTCAAGCTCTCAAGCCTTGATTCTGGTTCACCCAGCACCGTACAGATTCCAACTGGAATTCGCAAAGGTTCAGTCAATGACCCCAACACATCAATTAGGGTCATGGTAGGATTGTGCAGTGATCCAGAGAGATCAGGGAACTACAAGGAAGATTGTGAATGCAAAATAGGTGCCATGGTTATTGTCCAATCTTTGTGGTTTTCTGTGCCCTTCCTATACCAGCAGTGCAGCAAATAACTGCCCCAGAAACTTTTCCAATTGTGCAACATGAATGATTTAATTAGATGTGTGACAAAACCATGGCTGGTGACACTTCTGAGAATGTACTAGCAAATGCACGAGACACATCTCCGGAGATCCCTTCAACGGTTTTAATTATAATACCACAGTGGCTTTTAATAACATTTGCTCCCTCACGAGCAGTTTGCTCCTTTTAATTGATCACATTCATTGTTGCACTTATTAAACTTAGGGATGTATGTTAGTGGTTGCAAATGAAACAGGTTCTGAGTTTGGCAGCTGGGGTTAATGGAACACAAGATAAAAGTGCAGAGTAAATACTGTCACTCACATCCACCTAACTCTGGCCAGCCGTTGGCACGTCAATTTCGAGAGCTGTTCCTCCTTGAACTGTAATCCCACGCTTGGCATCCTGGGAGTTCTGATCAAGCGGGCTAAACAAGGGAGTAGTTTACAACGTATGAAGAAATGAGTTAAGGTCCCAAAACTCCATTGGAACTCAGCTCACCAATATACAGCAGAGCTTTTGATTAAAGTAGCCTGCTGCTGGCTGGGAGTGCAGAGGTGAAACTAAAAGTCTATTGCATTAGCTTACTCATGCCCACCCAGCTTTACATAGGTTGGACATTGAGAACAGTTCCTAAGATATAAGCATCACATTACAGCTAAGCAGAACTTCCTCTCACGAGCATCAGGACTTTGAGGAATCTTTGAAGGTCATGTACTTGTAGACGGTCTCGCGGAAACGACGGTCTCTGCTCAGTGTCCTGGCTGTCTCTTTCAGCTCCTCCATTTCCTCTTCACCTTCACCTTGGGGGACAGCCAGAGAGTGGGAATTGTTCGCTGAAACAAAGTGGAAGGGTTAAGAACGTGGACATCATTGACAATTGATGCTCAAACCTTTATACTCAATACCTTTCACAATGAAGGCAAGTGAGCCAAATGCCCTTTTCCCCATAATGTCTGAAAGTCTCATGATCTCTCATATCCTGTAGGAGGGATATACCACTGGTATCTTGACTGCACTTAGACCAAAGAAGAAAGTTACAAAAAAGAAGGCGTTAGCTCATCCTGCTATCACACTCTGCTCAGCATCCTTGCCGAAGTCTCTCGAGCCTAAGCCTCAACATTTACAATCAAAACACAGCCCCTCACAAAGGGGCTCCACTGTGCCTCTCAGTGACCCAAACAACCAGAAACGTCACCTATTCTCCAGAGATGCTGTCTGACCTGCTGAGTTACTCCAGCTCCTTGTGTCTCTCTTCGGTTTAAAGCAGCATCTGCAGTTCCTTCCTACACTACTCAGCATTACATCCCTGTTTTTATATTTTAGTCCTCTCGAAATGAATGCTAACATTGCATTTGCTTTCCTTACTTCCAATTCAACTTTCAAATTAACCTAGAAACATAGAAAATAGGTGCAGGAGGAGACCATTCGGCCCTTCGAAACAAGGCACCGCTCATCACCTGGCCAATACCATACCTACGGTGAAGCATGGTGGTGGCAGCATCATTCTAGGGGGATGTTTTTCAGCGGCAGGAACTGGGACACTAGTCAGGATCGAGGGAAAGGCCTCTTTGCACCTCCAATTTCTGAATCCTCTTGTGGTGGCACCCAGTGGTTGGGCCACCAGCTACACGAACCCTCAGCAGTCGGTCACATGACTGGGCAATGGCAGGGAGGAGTTGTCACGGTGTACAGGGGTGTCTCCTGGGATATATAACGAACCCTGGGACAACCCTCTCTCTCTCTCGCTCTTATTTCGAGCTGACCAGTTCTCTTCTCTCTAGGGGTGAGTGTCCTTCCACCTCAGCAGGGGCTCAGCTCAAACCCGCGAGGCAACAGCCTCGCAGCAGCAATAACAACTTTAAGTTAGAGGACCAACGTGCATGTCTAACAAACCTTTTATGCCTGAATAAAGTAACCCATTTGTTCACCACGTTTGGTGCCTCTACACTCTCCCCATTTAGAAAATAGTCTAGCCCTTTATTCCTACTACCAAACTGCATGATTGCCCACTTTGCTATGCTGCATTCTATTTGCCACTTCTCTGCCCAATCTCCCAACCTGTCCAAGTCCTTCTGCAGAGTCCTTGCTTCTGCACTACCTGCCCTTCCACCTATCTTTGTATCATCTTCAAATTTGGCCACAATGCCTTAAATTCCCTCATCCAAATCAGTGATGGACATCTTGATGAGTTGCAGCCCCAACACCGACCCCTGCGGATCACAATTAGTCACTGGCAGCCAACCATTGCCACTGCCAGTCTGGTCAAGCTTCTATCCATCTAGTAGAACATACTTCCACATCTACAGTGCATTCAGAAAGTATTCAGACCCCTTCACTTTTTCCACATTTCATTACGTTACAGCCTTATTTTTAAATGGATTAAATTCATTTTTTGTATCATCAATCTACACACAATACCCCAGAATGAAGACGTAAAAACAGGTGTTTAGAAATTTTTGCAAAGTAATTAAAAAGAAATATCACATTTACATAAATATACAGACCCTTTGCTATGACACTCAAAATTGAGCTAAGGTGCATCCTGTTTCCATTGATTATCCTTGAGATGTCTCTACAACTTGATTGGAGTCCACCAGTGGTAAATTAAATTGATTGGACATGATTTGGAAAGGCACACACGTGTCTATTATAAGGTCCCACAGATGACAGTGCATGTCAGAGCAAAAACCAAGCCATGAAGATGAAGGAATTGTCTGTAGACCTCTGAGACAGGATTGTGTCGAGCCACAGATCTGGGAAAGGCTATAAAACAATCTCTGCAGCATTGCAGGTCCCGAAGAGCACAGTGGCCACCGTCATTCTTAAATGTTAGAACTTTGGAACCACCTGGACTCTTCATAGAGTTGGCCGCTCGGCCAAACTGAGCAATCGGGGGAGAAGAGTCTTGGTCAGGGAGGTGACTAAGAACCTGATGGTCACTCTGACAGAGCTCCAGAATTCCTCTGTGGAGATGGGAGAAACATCCAGAAGGACAACTATATCTGCAGCACTCCACCAATCAGGCCTTTATGATAGAGTGGCGCATGACAGCCCGCTTGGAGTTTACCAAAAGGCATCTTAAGGACTCTCAGACCATGAGAAACAAGATTCTCTGGTTTGATGAAACCAAGATTTAACTCTTTGGCCTGAATGGCCCGTCTGGAGGAAACCAGGCACCGCTCATCATCTGGCTAATACCATACCTACGGTGAAGCATGGTGGTGGCAGCATCATTCTGGGGGATGTTTTTCAGCAGCAGGAACTGGGAGACTAGCCGGGATCAAGGGAAAGATGAACGGAGCAAAGTACAGAGAGTTCCTTGATGAAAACCTGCTACAGAGCTTTCTGGACTGGGGTGGAGATTCACCTTCCAACAGGACAACGACCATAAGCACACAGCCAAGGCAATGCACGAGTGGCTTCGTGACAAGTCTGTGAATGCCCTTGAGTGGCCCAGCCAGATCCCGGACTTGAACCTGATCGAACATCTCTGGAGGGACCTGAAAATAGCTGTGCATCGACATCCAACCTGACAGAGCTTGAGAGGATCTGCAGAGAAGAATGGGAGAAATTACCCAAATACAGGTGTGCCAAATTTGTAGCGTTATACCCAAGAAGACTTGAGGCTGTAATCGCTGCCAAAGATGCCTCAACAAAGTATTGAGTAAAGGGTCTGAATACTTATGTAAATGTGATATTTCAGTTATATCTTTTTAATTACTTTGCAAAAATTTCTGAACACCTCTTTTCACATTTTTTATTATGGGGTATTGGGTGTAGATTGATGATAAAAAAAATGAATTTAATCCAATTTAGAATAAGGCTGTTACGTAACAAAATGTGGAAAAAGCGAAGGGGTTTGAATATTTTCTGAATGCACTGCAAATATCTATCTATCTATTTAATTAAAAGTGTCATCTTGACCACTTCTTGTCTGCATTGTACATTGATTTTAGAAAATTCGCCACACTATATCGCTATGATTTTTGGCCCCTTCTGGGGTGGGGGGGGGGGGCAGGACTATAAAACCCCGGAGGCCTGGACGTGAGTCTGTCACTCTGCAAGGGAGATGCCACGATTCTCATTCTAAGCTATGAATCAACTGAACTGTGAGTCTGCAATGTACTTGCAATAAATGATTTGTTAGCCCTTAATGACAATGTCATGAGTTGTTTGGCCTGCTGCCCTGCCTGTGCTTGAAACTGCAATGCTTTATTAGGTCCGATTGTGTTTGGAAGGAATAAATGCTTTATTAGGTCCGACTGTGTTTGGTTCAAAAGGCCCACTCATTTCATGACTTCCGCTTAGTGGACAGGTGGCGCTGATTGCTTAATTTCCAGTGAGTGCAGAGGTCGCGCTGATTGCGTAATTTCCGGTAAGTGCAGAGGTCACGCTGATTGCGGAAGTGCCGCTGACTGCGGGAGCCCCGAAGTGGAGAGGCTGCACTCAGCCGTGTGAGTATTCAAGAAAAGTTACTGCCATATATATGGCATGTATATGAGTGTGTGTGTGTGAGTGGTTTCAGTGACTGAGCTGCCAGCCTAAGAATCCATTTGGCCCACAATGTCCATACAAGCCCCCCTGGAATCCATTCCCTTCAGCCCACAACACCATGTTAGTGCTCCAGAAAGCCCTCCCCCAGTGGCCAGCAATATTGCAATTAGTGGAGAGGTGGAATATTGCGTTGGGGGACCAGCCCTCCCGTGTGCAGCTGGGACCTAACGGGTCCCACAATCTAGTTTATTACTAAAACTCTCATCTTTGTGTGTGTGCGATTCATGGCCTGAATTACGCCAAAACGGTACCCAATAGCTCTACAATTTTTTGGACCTCCTTACTCACTATTGTCCTGTGGTGTGTTGTATAATTTCATTCAGATTAATGGTATATTTTACAAGCTATTCAGTTTTAAAACTTGAAAAAAACTACTTTTCATTAACTTCTCAGTGTGAAAAATCCTGCTGGCCCTACCCGCAGCAATGTTTCAATCACAGGACTGAGTCTGGCAGAAATGGATTTGTTTTCCTGGCACCAAGTGCAATTGGATTCTTTTTTTAGGTTTAAAATGAGGGAGGGTGAATAAGGGGAAATGTGCCACCCCTGCACAGTTGGGGGCTATGGGTGAGTGGTGGAATATTGCGTTGGGGGAACGGGATACGTTGGGGGACAGGGACCCAACGGGTTCCACTTGGTCTAGTCTTCAATAAAACTTGCATTTCATTTGCCATGCATTCAGCAACTGTTCTCTGAGCTTCCTCTTGCTATGTTGTGAGTTTTGTCAACTTGCTCAAACTCATAGAAAGCGCCTTACAAAACTAACCGTTCACACTTTTTGCCAACTGAACTTAGCATTTAGATATCTTTTATTCTTATATTTTCTCCTCCAGTGAAATGGATGCATGTTGTCTGTACAGGTGTACAATGGAGAGCATGCTAACTGGTTACATCATGGTCTGGTTCGGTAACATCAAACGCTCAGGAACGAAAGCGGCTGCGGAAAGTATTGGACTTGTCTGGTTCATCGCAGGTATTGACCTCCCCACCATCAAAGGAAGCATTACTTCAAGAAGGCACCTAATATTATCAAAGACCCTGGCAACCCACTCCCGTCACTGTTGCAATCGGGATACAAGAAAATACAGGCGCTTGAGAACCATCACCTCTAAGTTCAAATAGCTTCTTCCCATCAACCACACTGAACAATCCTAACCACAACCGTACCATCAGCAACCATCTACTGTAGACCTTTGCATTACTCAAGCTGCACTAAATACGTTGACTTGCACTATTATGGTCTGGTTTACCAAGTAAAACTGATTATTTATTGTATATTTATTTGTTGTGTTGTAGCAATTATTGTGTCTTTAAAACTGCAGCAAGTAAGAATTTTATTGTTCCATTTCGGGTGCATGTGACAATTAAACATTCTTGACTCGTGTCAGTTTCAAAAACTACACTTTGAATTTCTGGAAAAATGGATTAACCATACCTCGTATCCTGACATTAACCTGCTACAGTCTCACCCACATGGTGGCACAGCGGAAGAGTTGCTGGCTTACAGCGCCAGAGACCAGGGTTCAATCCTGACTACAGGTGCTGTCTGTACAGAGTTTGTACGTTTTACCTGTGACCTGTGTGGGTTTTCTCCGGGATCTCCAGTTTCCTCCCACACTCCAATGTCGTGCAGGTTTGTAGGATAATTGGCTTCTGTAAATTGTCCCTAGTGTGTGGAAGATAGTGTTATGCCCCTGTCCCACTTAGGCGATTTTTTAGGCGATTACAGGCGACTAGGCAGTCGCCAAATGGTTGCCAGGGTGTTGCCTGTATGGTCGTGAGTAGTCTCCTCAGTCACCCAAAGAATCGTAGCGTTTTTCTGGTCGCCGCTGGATTTTGAAATGTTCAAAACTTTTCAGCAACAGTTGGCTTGACGCCAATGAGCGTAGCTTGACTTCTCCTGTCGTAGGTGCTGTCGTAGGTTGTCGCCAGGTGACGTAGGTTGTCGCAGGTGCTGACTTTGGTGAATTCCATTGGCGACTACCTATGTCAACTGGCGACAAGTACCGGCAACTGAATTGTCTTACCTTGTTGTAGCTTGTCGCGGGTGGATGTAGGTTGTCGTAGGTGTGGCCCTAATAGGTGGTAGGTAGACGTCCTAATGGGTCGCTGGTTGTCGGTAGCTTGACGTCGACTAGGTGGTATGTTGTTATGAACACTGTCGTAGACATTGTCGTAGGTTTTCGGCAAGCCGTTAAAACTATGACAGTCGCTGGCAATTGCTGAAAAAATCTCCTAAGTGGGACAGGCCCATTAGTGTGCGGAGATCACTGGTCGGCACGGACTTGGTGGGCTGAAGTGGCCTACTTCCACACTGTAACTCTGTATCTCTAAATTAAACTCTACTCAAGTCCCCATCCCATGACAAAAAGTGGCTTTTGCTATTGTACAATACAGGGGCCTTGTAGTCAATCAGTCTCTCTCTCTCTCTCTCTCTCACTCACACACATACATGCTACAGGGGCCTTCTAGTCCCTCTCTCTCTCTCTCTCTCTCTCTCTCTCTCTCACAGACATCCACGCAAGTACTCCACATCATGCCTGCCCGACAACCTTTCACCTCCTTGCTAATCAATTATCTGTCCACTTTTGTTGAAATATTCAAAAAAAATTTGCTTCCATGCCATCCAAGTAAGTTCTAAAAATGAATAACCCTCAAAGTGAAAAAAATTGCCCTATTCTTTTCTTGAATAGGTGAGCCTTCATTTTTTTTAATACAATGACCCTAATTCAGATTCTTTCACCATAGGAAACATCTCCTCCACACCCACTCTGTTAAAACTCCTTGGGAACCAATCAAGTAATCTCTGACATGTTTAATTCCCTTGCCTGGTCTTCCCCTCTTCTCATAATCTGTTCATCTATTCCAGTTGAGTAACATTTCTCCAAGTTGTTTCCAAGGCATTATCCTCACGTGAAAAATGAGCAGCCAATAATAATGTTTATTTGGCATTCCTAGTTACACACTGTACCTGTGCACCAGCTTTTGGTGAATCATGTACCCGGACACCAGATTCACGTGTGTCTCACAGTTGTTGAACCTTTGAACACAAGGTGAGGAGAAAACTAGGACCACTGGCTACTCTCACCCACTGATTCACATCCCTAGACTTTCAGGTAAACCCCAGAGTTACATAGAACAGTACAGCACAGGAAAAGGTCCTTCAGCCCATGCCAAGTCTGATGCCGTTAACTGGTATCCTCTGCCTGCACGTGATCCATATCCCTCAATTCCCTGCATATCTATGTGCCTAGGTTCACGTGTTGAATATGCACTCAATTTAATATTTAAACATTTAATATTAGTACAAAAGGGCAAGGTGTGTTAACTGCCAAGTGAAGACTAGCTCCGTCGTCTGTTGCACCCCATTAGCTGACCACCCTGATCGGCGTTGGTTGGTCAGCCCAGATCACAGTAGCTCACACGAGAGCTTGAGCTCGACGATCGAGACTAAAGTGGCTCGGCCACAAGATGGCGCCACACTATCTAGATACCTTTTAAACGCCCTATTGTATCTACCTCCACCATTACCTCTTCCATTCACCCACCACTCTCCATTGAGGCTTGCCCCATTCATGTCCTTCAAACTTTGCCTCTCTCACCTTACAGCTATATTTCTAGCCTGTGAGAAAGATTACGACCATCCACCGTGGGGTTATCGACAAGGTAGGTATGTTACAAAACTTACCTTGAGCAGCGCTGCAGTTCTGCCGCTCCCCGTGTGCGTGACTTTGGCGCCTTTCAGAGGGGGGCGGCTTAAAGTGCCGTTTTTCTACAGACTGGGCAAATCGATCCATGTCGGGCGATTTTGTTGCGGAAGAAAAATTGCTCCGACATTTCATTCATGAAGGTATTTTTAAATTACGCTAGATTATTTATTAACTAGAGTAATTTAAAAATCACCTTCAAAAGCCGTGAGCGCCGACAACGGGAAGGATTTTGCGTAGGGGAGAAAAAAAGGTACACAGTTTATTTTTATTTTAAAAGGTGGTTTTTATGGAGGCTTTAATCATATTTTCATGTTGCAAAATGGGGTCCAAAAAAATGTATGAACCAACAGTATTTTTCCTCCTGACTTCACCGCAAACCGCAGCGTTCCACTCCACCGCATTCCACTAAAACCCACTTGCTAGTTGATTTAAATGGCCATTAATTTACAGGCATTAAACACTAAATTCCTTCCATTTGGCCCCGAAATTCATGAAAATGCGATTTAAAAATTATGTTATATTGTGGATTATTGTGTGAATGTTATTTGGACACTTAGGCAATTTCAAAAAAGTTTATCTTTTCTTAAGAAATGGATAGATGTTTAGATCTACTCATTGAATTTTGTAATTAGCTACAATTAGATAACTAATTAATTATATGCTTTAATTTCAGGTCATCCAAGTAAGATTGTTTCATATTTGTTTCAGAATGCTTCATTCTATAATAACTGAAAATTTCATTGAGTTCTCTTAATTTTTAAGAAAGTTAAGGGCTTTTAGCGGTTCTAGATCACAGCTTTTGAGTTAAGTCAATTGAAAGGCAATGGGGAACAAGATGCTAATTTCCGAGTATGAAAATGGTCATAACTTTCTTAATACTGAAGATATGAAAGTGAATTATGTGTCAAATTAAACTTATTTTTATGCTTTATCTGATGGGATAAATTGCAGACTTGATTTTTTAAATCTCAAAATTTTGTAACGTTGCTAGACAAGGCCAATTCCAGAGGATTCAGCATAAAGTCTCAGCTGAAACTCTCAGACAGTACTTAGGAAGTCCCACACAGTCAAACATGCGGTGGTTGAGCCGGAACAACATCTATCCTGAAGAGTATAGAAGTTATCCCCTCTGGACTGCTTGGAATCTAGCCCTCAATCTCAAAATTTTAAAAATCACTGGTCCAGGAGAATCCACAAGTTCCTCTCAGAACTGCCCATCAATTCCCTTCAGTCGCATTTTAGAGACTTTTGGATCGGCACATAGATATGCAGGGAATGGAGGGATTTGTAATATGTGCAGGCAGATACAAGTTGGTCTTGACATCATGTTCGACACATATATTCTGGGCTGAAGGGCCTGTTCCTGTGCTGTACTGTTCTATGTTCTAATTTCCTGTCACGACACTTGGTATTCCTGCGTGAGTGTGGATGTTACTGATCTGCTTTCCCAACCGCACCCCAATGTTGTACTGGTGTGGAGGCTCACATTCCCCAGCACCTCACAATGGCGTCTCTACTGGTTGTTAGGGCAACCATAACTCTGGCTGCCAGCAACTAGACATTACACAACTTACATTTTCCTGAAGTTATTGGCTTTGTTTTTCATTACAACTACTAAGTGCTTTAAAATGTAAGAGTTTTTACAATAGTTTTAGTCATTAAATATCTTTCACAGATTTGATCATGACACATGGCACAGCTTGTAGATTGGCTGTCTCACAGCGCCGCAGACCAGGATTCAATCCTGACCCTGGATGCTGTCTGTGTGGAGTTTGCATGTTCTCCCTGTGACCGCGTGGGTTTCCTCCGGGTGCTCTGGTTTTCTCCCACATTCCAAAGACACAACAGTTTGTAGGTTAATTGATCTCTGTAAATTGCCCCTAATGTGTAGCCAGTGGATGTGAAAGTGGAATAACATAGAACTAGTGTGAACGAGTTTAGTTTAGCTTAGGGACACAGCACGGAAGCATGCCCTTCGGCCCACTGAGTTTGCACCGACCAGCGATCCCCGCACAATAACACTATTCCACACACACTTGGGACAATTTTACATTTATACCAAGCCAATTAACCCTCAAACCCGAACTTCTTTGGAGTGTGGGAGAAAAATGAAGGTCTCGGAGAAAACCCACGCGGTCATCGGAGAACATATACTCCGTACAGACAAGCACCCGTAGTCAGGATCGAACCCGGGTCTCTGGCACTGTGGCAATAGCTCTACCACTACGCCATCGCGGTGCCCAATGATCATTGGTTGGCATAAACTGGGTGGGCTGGAGGGCCCGTTTCCATGCTGCATCCTTTAAACAAATTGTCAGCCAGCAAGTTGCGGGCCTAGTTTTGCAAACTATTCCCAGGTATTTTTGAGGGTGACATTATTTCGAGTCACTCGCCCCTCCCAATGGTAGCAGTGAACAGCAGAGAGCCTCCCCACTGAAGGTGTCCCCGTTAGGAGGCTGAGGCTGACAAACACAAAAACTCAGCACATTGCCTTTAAACTTTGCCCCTCTCACATTAAAGCTATGCCCTCTGCTATTTGATTTTTGTTAATCCTAAGAAACAGGTTTTGGCTGTCTACCCTATACATGCCTCTATTAATTTTATATACTTCTATTAGGTCCCCTCATGATCTCCAGAATCCAAGAGAAAACAATCTAAGAATTTCCAACCTCTCCCAGTAGCTAATACCTGCTAATCCAGGCATTATTCTTGTAAACTACCTCTGCACACTTTCCAATACTTCCTATAATGGGGTGACCAAAACTGCATGCAGTACTACAAATGCGGCCTAATGAAAGTCCTATAAAGCTGCATCATGACTTCCTGACGCTTATACTCACTGTCAACTCTTATCTACCACGCTATCTACTTTGGTGGCACTTACAGGGAGTTATGGACTTGGACCCCAAAGATCAATGCTGCTAAAGGTCATGCCATTAATTGTATATTTTCCCCTTACGTTTGACCTCACAAAATGCATCACCACACATTAGGTATGTTACAAAACTTACTTTAAGCGGTGTTGCAGTTCCATCACTGGCCGTGTGCGCGACTTTGGCACCTTTGGGGGGGGTGGGGGGGGGGTTAAAATGTGGTTTTTCCCTTGCCATCCGGAATTATATTTTCTCGGAGTGCGAGCTATTTCTGGAGATTCGTTCCGACTGCCGGTATGTGAATTTTTATTTTTTTTTAATTGCCCGCCTATTTCAGCGCTGCAGTAAAATAATAATTAGCTCCTAATGCCGTGAACGCTGACAACGGGGACCGATTTTACGTAGGGGACAGGTAAATGAAAGCTGTTTATTTTTTCATATAAACTTCCTTGTTTAGATGACCTTAATCAATATTTCATGTTGCGAAACGGTGATTTATTCCCCATATGAACCGGCAGCGTTTTTCCTGCCGATATTGGGTTTAAATGCACCGCAACCGCAACGTTCCAATCCATTGCGTTCCAGAAAAACCCACTCGAAGCTGTTTAAAATGCCCATTACTTTACGGGCATTAAACACTAAATTCCTTCAATTTGGCCTATAAATTCATAACAATGAGATTTAAAAATCATGTTATATTGTGAATTCTTGTGTAAATGTTATTTGGACACTTAGGCTTTAAAAAAAAGTTAATATTTTCTTAAGATACAGATAGATGTTTAGATCTAGTAATTGAATTTTGTAATTAGCTACAATTGGGTAACTAACTAATTATATGCTTTAATTTCAGGTCATCCAAGTAAGATTTTTTCATATTAGTTTCAGAATGCTTCAATCTGTAATAACTTAACATTTATTTCAGTTCTCTTAATTTTTAAGTTAGTTATGGGCTTTTGACTGTCCTCGATCACAACTTTTGTGTTAAGTCAATGGAAAAGCAATAGGGAACAAGATGCTAATTTCCGAGTATGAAAATGGCCATAACTTTTTTTAATACTGAAGATATTAAAGTGAATTAGGTGTCAAATTAAACTTCTTTTTATGTTTTATCTGATGGGATAAATTGCAGACTCGAATTTAAAAATCTCAAAATTTTGTAACATTGCTACACACTTGCTCAGATTCAAGTCCATCGACAATTTCTCTGCCTATTTCTGAAGCTGATCTACATCTCACTATATACTTTGACAGCCTTCCTCACAGTCTGCGATCCCAGAAATCTTGATGTCATCTGCAAACTCACTACCCAACCCATCGAAATCATTTAAATCTATCAAAAAAAGCAGAGGTCCCAGCACCGATTCCTGAGGTACTCCACTGATCTCAGATCTCCAGCTTGAAAATTGGCCTTCCACCAAAATCTCTGCCTTCTTTCAGTAAGCCAGTTCTGAATACATATGACCAAGTCACTGTCAATCCCTTGCATCTTAATTTTCTGGATCAGCCTACATAGGGAAACGTTATCAAATGCTTTACTAAAATCCATATAGATAACATCTACTACCCTACCCTCATCAATCACCTTCTCACCTCCTCAAAAAACACAATTAAGTTAGTAAGATATGACTTGTCGTGTGAAAACCCATGCTGATTGTCCCTAATTAATCTATAATTTTCCAAATGGGAGTAAATCCTATCCCAACAAATCCTCTCCAATAGCTTCCCTACCGCTGATTAGAGGTACAGGGGCCTATAATTCCCTGGATTCTCTCCACTCCCTTCTTAACTAAAGGTACAACATTAGCTACTCTCTAGTCCTCTGGGACCTTGCCTGTGGCAAGAGAAGATGCAAAAATCTCCATCAAGGCTTCCGCCATCCCCTGTCTTGCCTCTCTCGATAACATGGGATAGATCCCATCAGGTATGGTGATTACCCACCTTAATATCTTTAAAAGCCCCATAATCTTTCATAATCTCAAATTGCCCTTGCATATTAGCATTCCCCCACTGTTTTATGGCCTTCCATGTGCTTCTCCTTGGTGAAAACAGTATTTGTTTAATACCTTGCGTCGAACCCTAGACTCCAAGTACAAATACCCTCCCAAAATCTGCCCCATCTACCCCTTTGACACTGAGCATGTCCCAGTCATTATTGACTCCCATCTGAGTGCTTGCACTTTTCTTATATTCGAGCTGTACCCATATTGCCTCAGCGGCCAAACCCATCAGTATCTCAGAGAAGTGTGAAAACTGTTATCAGGTAACAGAACCATTCTACCACAAGCAGAGAGCAGTGCTGAACTCAATCTACTTCATCGGTGACCCTCTGAGTTTCTTTGATCAGACTTTATTGGCTTTACCTTGCACTAAACGTTATTCCCTTATCCTTGCACTAAACATAATTCCCTTATCATGCACTGTAAATGGCTCGATTGTAGTCATGTATTGTCTTTCCACTGACTGGTTAGCACAGGACAAAACCTTTTCACTGTACCCGTGATAATACGTGACAACACGAGACAATAAACTAAATAAAATAAAATAAATTGAAACTCGGAATGCCGTCATGACAGTCTCCCGGATTAGTAGCGCAACTCCTCCACCTCTTTTGCCTCCCTCTCCATCATCAGAGTCTGAAACATCAAAACCATGTAACGTTGAGCTGCCAGTTGTGTCCGTCTCGCAACCACATTCCCACAGCGGCCACAACATCCCCATTTGGAACTCGTCCTACTATCCCATGATCGGTGAAGTAGTCTGGAACACTTGAAGTCACGAAAGAATAGAAACACTTGCATCGTCAATTAAAATCACAGTTAATATCTACATTTAGCACTGAGGGAATTTGATACATGAATGTTTTCGACAAAGAAGTCATGGTCCCCAACCTGCTGTTCCTGGACTTAGGCTGGGAGGTGGAGAGTAAAACTGCCTCTGCCCACAAAACCTGGTGAACCGCATTGTAATCGCATTTGTCGGGGTCTGGAGAGTTGTCGGCAAGAAAGCGTTTTCACTTGGGAGTTAGTGCAAGGATGGAGATGGGGGAAAGAGAACAATGAAGGCAGCAAGTGAAACCGTCATTCTTTGTCTTGCAGTGTCTGGTTGAGACGCACATCTCAGGAGGATAGTGGGCAGGCTCCATAACTGCCACAATGAATAATGGATAGCTCCAGGTGGGAGTGGGATTGTACAGTTCAGAGGTGTGCTGAGAAAGAGGAAAATGTCAAACTGAATTTAAAACATTCCCATTTTATACCTCTGTGGATATAAAGGAGGTTTCTATTGAACAACCTTGCTCAACTCAATTAATGAAATCACTACAAAATTTAAACAACACAATTAAAAAATATATTATTATTGGTATTCTATTATTGTTTGACACCTTTGATAATTGACAATTTTTAGATTGTTCATAAACCCTAATACCAATATACATTTAACATGGATGTAATGGTTGAAAGGCCTCCCATGCAGTGAATGCGTCTAATTCCAAGCTTTAGGCATTTGCTGGATACCAATGATGTGCATGTCTGCTGCGAGCAGGGATGTGAAGTGATAGGTTGCAAGGCAACACTGCCATCTGCTGACGGAAGGCTGGAATACAGAGAGATTGACAAATTTCCTCCGTACACCAGGCACAAGGCAGAACGAGCAGCAGGAAGAAAAGCCAGTGGAACTCCGTTGCTGTTATATTATAATAAAGCCTCTCAGATTGCAGGGACAGTGAGGCCACAATGACGTGCTCTCCATTGTGGGCAGTGAAACACATTCCCGCTGGCTGGAGTCTGTCTCTCTAAATGTTTCTTGGTGAACACATCCCTATCTAAGTCTGGGATGTTTCCAATCCCTTCTCGCCATGTGAAACCTCCAATTTCCTGGGCGCAAGGCTTGACCCTACATCTCTCATTGGGATGGCCTGTGGATCCTCCCATGGCCACAGCAGCCAAAACAACTTAATTTCTATCCTCTTTTACTTCCTCAAAATAGATATTGGTGTGGGACCCTTCCCGGACCGCAAGGAGCTGCTACGTTGTGGAGCATACATTACTCTCCACTCAAGTCTACATCTTACTGTGTAAAAAAACATGCAGCGGGTAACTTGGTAAACATCTCCTTTCAACTTTGCTTCTCCCACCTAAAAGCCATGACCTCTAGTCATTGATCATTTCCACCCTGGGGAAAAGATCATGACTGTCTATCGTATTTATGCCTCTTATATATACTTCTATTAGGTCTCCCCTCAACCAAAATTCAACTTTGTAGACAACAACTTCTCCTGGACCACCCATATTGAAGCAACGACCAAGAAAGCACGCCAACGCCTCTGCACCAACGTTCAGCATGTCCCCTGCAACTCTCACCAACTTCTAAAGATGCACCATAGAAAGCATTTTATCAGGATGCACCATAGCTTGGTTTGGGAACAGCTCCATCCAAGACCACAAGAAATTGCAACGAATCGTGGACGCAGCCCAGACCATCACGCAAACCAACCCTCCCTTCCATTGACTCCATTTATATCCCACGCTGCCTCGACAAGGCCAGCAACATAATCAAGGACAGATCACACCCTCTTCTCCCCTCGGGCAAAAGAAGTGTGAAAATGCACACCTCCAGATTCAGGGACTGTTCTGTCCCAGCTGTTGTCAGGCAACTGAATCATCCTACCGCAACCAGAGAGCAGTGCTGAACTACTATCTACCTCATTGGTGACCATCTGACTATCTTTGATTAGACTTTGCTGGCTTTACCTTGCACTAAATGTTATTCCCTTTTCATGTATTTATACATTGTAAATGGCTCGATTATAATCATGTATTGTCTTTCCGCTGACTGGATAGCACGCAATAAAAGCTTTCACTGTACCTTGGTACACATGACAATAGACTAAACTGAAACTGAATTAACACTTCAAAGAAAACAATCCATGTTTGTCCAACCTCCCTTATGCCTAATACAGGCAGCATTCTGGTAAAACTCTTCTCCACCCTCTCCAAAGCCTCCACATCTTTCCTGGAGTAGAGTGACCAGAACTGCACACAACATCCAAATGCAGTCTAACCAAAGTCCTATGAAGCTGTAGCTTTGACTCTTGCACTTAATGCCCCGACCGATGAAAGCAAGCATACCATACGCCTTCTTAATATCTTCACCTATTGTGTTGGCATTTTCAGGGAGCTTTGGACCTCTCTCACCTTTGATGCCCTGACCGTTATCTTACCAGCTGCTTGCTCTGAAACACCTCCTCATGCCTTTCTTTCGATCCTGACCCCACCACCGAATAGCTCCTTCACCTTCATCCTCGCCATCTCTGATGGTTACGTTCATGTGATAGGAGCAGAAGTAGGCAATTTGGCCCATCAAGTCTACTCCGCCATTCAATCAAGGCTGATCTAGCTCTCCCTCCTAACCCCATTCTCTTGCCTTCTCCGCACAACCCCTAACGCCCATACTAACCAAGAATCTATCATTCTCTGCCTTAAAAATATCTATTGGCCTCCACAGACTTCTGTGGCAATGAATTCCACAGATTCGCCACCCTCTTACAAAATAAATTCCTCCTGATCTCGTTCCTAAAGGCTTTAATTCTAAGGCTATGCCCTCTAGTCCTAGATCCTCCCACTATTGGAAACATCCTCTCCACATCTCTCCAAGCCTTTCACTATTTGGTAAGTTATGACCCTCCCTCGGCTGGTATACCTCCAATCTCAGGTTGGATCAGATGTTCACAAGCCCACAAGCCCCTGCAACCACCTGGACAATGTTTTCTCTTGCCTTGTTTCCTGTAAGGACCTCATTCCTTTCTTCCAATTTCTTGGCCACCGCCACATCCTTCCTGGTGATGGTCATGTCCCAAACACCGGCTGCAATACGTTATCCATTTTTATCCTCAAACGTAGAGCTTCACTGGCTCTTACCATTTCCTTCTTTCTAATCTCCGATGGGAGTCTTCCTGGTCATTGCTTTCCAGCCACCCATCTCCACTCTCCTGGGAACATCCACCACAATGTCACCACCAGACTACGTAAGCATTTCAGAGGCTCCATTCCTTCTGCAACAGCCCATCCTCACCACATTCCATTCCCCAACTCGCAAACCACAGTTGACGCAAAATCTTGGATTTCTCGCCTTCCTTTCATACCATGCCGAGAGGAAGAAGCAAAAGTGTAGCACGTTTAATTTAATACTGTACCTCCCTCCGAAGTATCCATGCTGTGAACTTGTCCACACTGTTTTCACGGTCCAATCTATCCTGCACTGTATTCAGGGTGTGATTCATCCTATGCTACATACATGACATGGTCCTTCCCTGAATTAATGGTGTCATCTCCTTTATAGTGATCAATGATGTGATTTCACCTGTACTGTATTCATATTTTGTGATGGAACCCCTCTACACTGTATATCTGGAGTCATCTCCTCTACATTCATATTTTGATCTCCGTAAAATATATTGATGGCGTGGTCACTCCACAATGTATTCATGGTAGTCACAGTGTGACCTACCTGACCCTGTAGTCACAGTGTGATCTCCCTGGCTTAGGAAGTTCAGCATGTCCCCAACAGCCCTCACCAGCCTCTACAGATGCACCATAGAAAGCATATTCTCAGGATGATGCATCACAGCTTGGTTTGGGAACAGCTCCATCCAAGCCTTCCAGAAATTGCAGCAAATTGTAGATGTAGCCCAGACCATCACACAAACCAACCTCCCTTCTATTGACTCCATTTATACCTCATGGTGCCTCGGCAAGGCCAGCAGCATATTCAAGGACAATAGACAATAGGTGCAGGAGCAGGCCATTCAGCCCTTTGAGGCAGCACCGCCATTCAATGTGATCATGGCAGATCATCCACAATCACTACCCTGTTCCTGCCTTCTCCCCATATCCCCTGACTCTGCTATCTTTAAGAGCCCTATCTAGCTCTCTCTTGAAAGTATCCAGAGAACCTGCCTCCACAGCCCTCCGAGGCAGAGAATTCCACAGACTCACCACTCTCTGTGTGAAAAAGTGATTCCTCATCTCCGTTTCAAATGGATTATCCCTTATTTTTAAACTGTGGCCCCTGGTTCTGGACTCCGCCAACATCGGGAACATGTTTCCTGCCTCTAGCGTGTCCAAATCCTTATTAATCTTATATGTTTCTCATCCTTCAAAATTCCAGAGTATAAAAGCCCAGCCGCTCCATTCTCTCAGCATATGTCAGTCCCGCCATCCCGGGAGTTAACCGTGTAACCTTGAGGACGAGTCGCACCCTGGCCACTCCATCTTCTCCCCTCTCCCAGCAGGGAAAAGATACAGAATTGTGAAAACGCATACCTCTTTGTTGTCTTTCCTCTACAACCTATTGCCTTTCATCCTCATCCCACTTTATGTCCCGAATTCCACACTTTCATGCACTGCCCACTTTTGTTCCCCCCTCCTCCACCTGCTGGCCTACTCTCGTTTCTCTCCGATCTTCAATCAGATCTGATACGATTGAACCGTTAACCCTGCATCTCCCTCCACAGATGCTACTTGACCTGCTGAGTGTTCCCAGCAGCTTCCGTTTCTATTTCTGATTTCCAGCATCTGATTTGCAACATTTTTTTAAGACTGGATACACCTGAAGATTTTATCGACGCAGTCAACCATACAGTCCCTCCGGGGATGTTTACTAATTGAAAGCAACCACATGTGCCTCTTAATATACAAGCTTTCCACACAGATTGTTTTCTGTCACATGCCAGTGCAAACAACAATATGTATTTATATAGTGTTATCAATACTGCGTCACCTCTCAATGCACTCCCTTGAGGGTTATTAAACGCATAGACACAGAAGCACCAATGACCATGTAACCGGTTGAAGAAAGAGGCCTTATAGTACAGTTTAAGGGCAGAAGTGAGAGCCAAGTCTTGGGCACTGGTTAAAAATCCAGCAACGTCATGCGGACAATACTGGAGGATTGGAGAGACATAAAGATCTCAGCGAGTTACTGGGGGGGAAGAGTGGGGAGTGGAGCCATTAATTGAAGTGAAGGAGGCAGAAAGGGTGAAGGACCAGGAGAGAGGGAAAACCGACATAAAGACAGACCTGGGGATGAATCAGGGCGATCTGAGACACATGACGACAGAACAATAGAACCAATGCAGAGATGGAGGAGATGAGAGATCAAGGAGGAGCTCATAGAACAGGACATGGAATGCCTTGCAAGCAAGTACCTAACTGCAGGGTACGGAGTGTGGAATGTGTAGCTCAGAGACAGGCCACTCCATGGGCCCGTGCAATCATCCAGTGGATTGCCCACTCCTTTTTCCCTCAAGGACAAACCTAGCTTCTCCTTCAATGCCTCAACATCGTCACATGCCACACTCTATGGGAAGAAGAAGTTTGTCCTGAATTCCCTGCCAGATTTACAATTGATGGACCAACCAAGCAAAACTGATGACATCTACATCAGATCATGGAGAAAACCACCAGGTCCATTAAACCTCTATTGGAAAGAGGCATTATGTAGGTATGTCACAATACCTACCTTTAGTAGCGCTGCTGTACTGCCGCTCCCCGTGTGCGCGACTTTGGCGCCCTTCCGAGGGGGGCGGGTTTAAAATGCCGATTTTTTCTAGGCAGTCCAAATAGATCCACGTCGGGCGATTTCGTCGCTAACGAGAAATTGCTCTGACATTTCATTCATAAAGGTATTTTTAAACTACGTTAGATTATTTATTAACTAGAGTAGTTTAAAAATCATCTTCTAAAGCTCTGAATGGTGACAGCGGAATGGACCTAAGGTAGGCGATAAAAGAAGCTACACAGTTTATTTTTACATAAAAACTTGGTTTTTAGGAAGGCTTTAATCACATTTTCATGTTGCGAAAAGGGGACAAAAAAAAAATGTATGAACCGGCTGTATTTTTCATACTGACTTCACCGCAAACCGCAACATTCTAATCCACCGCATTCCACTAAAACCTACTCGCTAGTTGATTTAAATGGCCATTAATTTACAGGCATAAAACACTAAATTCCTTCCATTTGGCCCAGAAATTCATGAAAATGAGATTTAAAAATTATGTTATATTGTGGATTATTGTTATTTGGACACTTAGGCAATTTAAAAAAAGTTTATCTTTTCTTAAGAAATGGATAGATGTTTAGATCTACTCATTGAATTTTGTAATTAGCTACAATTAGATAACTAACTAATTATATGCTTTAATTTCAGGTCATCCAAGTAAGATTGTTTAATATTTGTTTCAGAATGCTTCAATCTATAATAACTGAAAATTTCATTGAGTTCTCTTAATTTTTAAGAAAGGTATGGGCTTTTAACTGTTCCAGATCACAGCTTTTGAGTTAAGTCAATTGAAAGGCAATGGGGAACAAGATGCTAATTTCCAAGTATGAAAATGGTCATAACTTTCTTAATACTGAAGATATGAAAGTAAATTAGGTGTCAAATTAAACTTCTTTTTATGCTTTATCTGATGGGATAAATTGCAGACTTGATTTTTAAAATCTCAAAATTTTGTAACATTGCTACATTATGGTGGAAGCCTGGACTGTTTGTGCCTGGGTTACAGTTCCAGGGAGTTAGATATTCACTGCAAACCAAGGTGTGGGACTCAGAGTCATGTTGAAAATGTTGTGCAAAGTTTTTATTCTTCAACTGCTTCTACAATGGATCTACAGATCCCACATGGTTTGACATTAACAGCGTTTATTCTTCTCCTTACAAACATCCAAGCCTGCTTTTTCTAATCAACGATATAGAGCAAAGACTACATGGAGAACTCAGCGGTTCAGGCAGCATCTCAAGAGAACATAGATAGGTGACGTTTTGGGGCGGGATCCCTTTTCAGACTGATGGGGTGAAGTGGGGGGAACAAAGCTGGCAAAAGGGAGGGGCAGGACAATGCCTGGCAAGTAATAGGTGGATACAAGTGAGGGGGACTTTTAAGGCAACTGGTTGGACAAAGGACTGAAATGTAGACAGAGGGTGTGAGACAAAAGGATCGAAGAGTTGCGAATTATGAAGCTAGAGGAATTAATGTAGGTGTAAGGGGAGGGGAGAAATAGGTGTGAGTCCAGCTGGGGCACAGGGTTGAGAGAGGGGGGTGGGGGAATAAAAAAGGTGACGGGGGGAGGATGGGGGAAGAATGTATCTAAACTGTAAATGGCTGGATTCTAATCATGTATTGTCTTTCTGCTGACTGGATAGCACGCAACAAAAGCTTTTCACTGTACCTCGGTACACATGACAACAGACTAAACTGAGACTGAAGGGGGTGGGTTGAAGATATTTAAAATTGGAGAGAGTTCATACCATAGGGCTGTCAGCTACCCAAGTGGACTATGAGATGCTGTTCCATCAGTTTGCTTGTGGCGTCACTCTTGCAATGGAGGGGGCCCAGGACAATAAGGTCGTTATGGAAATGGATTTAAATGGTTAGCATTCAGATCCAATCGCTGGATCTATGCTTAGTCTTGTTGATGTAGAGGAAGCCACATCAGGATCACTGGATGCAGTAGATGAGCTTAGAGGTTGTACACGTGTAACTCTGTCTAACCTGGGACTGTTGGGGTCCCTAGATGGAGGAGGTATAGGGACAGATGTTACATCTCCTGCAGTTGCAGGGGAGAGTACTTGGGGAAGAGGTGGTTTGAGTGGGAAGCAATGAGTGAACCAAGGAATTGCAAAGGGAGAGGTCTTTACAGAAAGTGGAAAGGGGTGGGAAAGATTTGACTGTTTCCCTTTCCCCTTGCACTTACATTCCTTCATCTAGCTTCAATTCCTTTGCCTCACACCTTCAGTCTTTTCATCTCTGGCCTTCATCCAACCATCTGCTTCTCAGAAAACCCTCCTTCGCCTGTATCCACCTATCACTTACCAGGCTTTATCCTGCACCTCTTCTCTTCCAGCTTTCTCACTCCCCGCTCTTCCCCACACACAATCAGTCTGAAGAAGGGTCCCGACCCAAAACGTTACCTACCATGTTCTCCAGAGATGTTGCCTGATCTGCTGCGTTGCTCCAGCATTTTATGTTAATTTTTGTAAACCAGCATTTACAGTTCTATGTTTCTGGAACAAAGACTAACTCTTGTATTAGATACATAACATTCGTCTCTGAGAGCAAGGGAGGGGGTCTCAGGTATTGGGTCAGAGGGAGTTTGTTACCTCAGACTGATGCTTGTGTGTTGGGCCAGACACCTCAGATTAAGAAAGCAATTAGGAGGGCAAAAGAGAACATGGAATGGAAGCAGCAGTCGAGGTAAAGGAAAATCCCAGCTGTTTCTCCAGGGATATTATGAGAAAAAGGATAGCTAGTGAAAGAATAGGTCCCCTTTAGGATCATCGCGACTGTCTTTGAGTAGAGCGTCTGTTTTTACTGAGGAGAATATCATGGACGCTGAGGCAGTTAGGGGTGGGCCTGCTGCTCTTTGTTATATACATTAATAATAATTAAGGCAATGTAGTTAATATTGTTTTTTTTTATTACAATGGACACCAAAATTGGTGTTTGTGGACAATGAGGAAGGATATACAAGTTTATAAGATTTAGTCCAATTGGGAAGGTTAGCCAAGGAATGGCACATGGATTGTGTAGGAAAGAACTGCAGATGCTTGTTTGAGGAAGGCTGACACTGAAGAAGGGTCTCGACCCGAAACGTCACCCATTCCGTCTCTCCAGAGATGCTGCCTGGCCCGCTGAGTTACTCCAGCATTTTGTGTCTGTTTTCGAATGGCACATGAAATTTAACTCTGACTAGTGTGAGGTGTTGCACTTCAGTATGTTGTACTGTCACAGTTAATGGTAGAGCCCTGGAGAGTGTTGCAAACCAAAAAGATCTGCCAGTACAGGTGCATGGTCCCTGAAAATGGTGAGTCTAGTGGACAGCATGCTACGGAGACATTTGGCACACTTGCCTTCATTGGGAAGTTGCTGAGTACAAGTGTTGTGATGTCATGACTCAGCTGTACGACATTGATGAGACCACACTTGGAGTACTGTGTGCATAGCTGATCACTCAGCTGTGGGGAAGGATAGCATTAAGTTGGAAAGGGTGCAGAAGAGATTCACCAGGATATTTGACACAAAATGCTGGAGTAACTCAGCGGGCCAGACAGCATCTCTGGAGAGAAGGAATGGGAGATATTTTGGTCGAGACCCTTCTTCAGACGGAGAGTCAGGGCAGAGGGAAACAAGAGATATCGACGATGATGTAGAGAGACATAGAACAAATAAATGAAAGATGTGCAAAAATGTAACGATGATAAAGGAAACAGGCCTCGACCTGAAATGTCACCAATTCCTTTTCTCCAGAGCTGCTGCGTGCCCCGCTGACTTACTCCAGCTTTTTGTGTCTATCTTCGGTTTAAACCAGCATCTGCAGTTCCTTCCTACTCATTTCACAGGGTGTTACTTGGCCTAGTGGGCTTGAATTATAGGTTGGATAGGCTGGGAAAGGAGGCTGGGTGACTTTATTGTGGTGAACAAGATCACGAGCGCCACGGATAAAGTAAACGCTCACTGGCTTATTCCCCCCCAAGGTAGAGGATTCTAAAACAAGAGGGCATAGCCTTAAGGAAAGAAGGGACTTCAGGGGCAACATTTCCTTATAGAAGGTAGTCTGTATCTGGAAGGAGCTGCAGTGGAAGTTACAGAAGAGGGTACAATTACAATTATTAAAATACATTTGGACAATTAAAAGGATAGGAAGGGTTTAGAGAGCCAAATGCAGGCAAATAGGTCTAGCTCAGTGTACAAGATGGGCCGTAGGGCCTGTTTCCATGCTGTGAAGCTCTAACTCTATGGCTCTGACTGATGCCCGTGTTGGGGTAGGGGAAGTTAATCACCACAGAGAGAAGCTGCCTTCACTTCAGTCTGGACCTTGGGGAGGTGGTTTGCTAGCTCCGTGATGATGGGTTGGGATGTACTGAAGCCCCCAGCAGAGTCAGCAGACTGTGGGTTTGACCAGGGGTCTGTCCCACCACAGTCACTGTCGCCGGGGTGAGGGGGCAGAGGGTGGGGGAGGGTGTGGAGTGGCGATGTTGTGCTGAGGGTAGTGATGAACCTCCTCCCCCCCCAGCGGGTGAGCAAGCCCCAGACTGCCCCGTCCCCGGCCCACACCCCGCTAGGCCGGGCTCCAGCAGCTTCACTCCCGCCGCGCGAGGCATCTCCGTCTTCCGCTGCCGTCTCCTGACCCCCGTCTCAGGTCTCGGCCGACTTTCCCTGTGAGTGATGCCCGACATCAGCTGCAGGAGAGAAACAGGGCGGCTGGCAGTGACCCTCCGGCAGCCCCCTAGCACCAGGGGGTGGGTACGGGGAGGGGTGAGGGGGTGCGGGAGGGGCTGTGGAGAGGGCTGGGTGGGGGACAGGGGGTGGGGTAGGGGGAGAGTTGGGATCTCTGCCTTTCGCACTGAGGTTTTCGGGGATGATTGCCGTGTGGGCAAAATGCCGCGGACTGTGTGAGACTCACCTGCTGCACTCCCCAGCAGTCAGTGGACACATCCTGGGTGGGTGCTCCCCGTCCCACCTCTCCACCAGTGCAGCCCCACAGTGGGCTGGGGGCAGCTATCACCAGGGTGTTGAGCAAGAGCAGGGCTGCCCAACGTGCCACCACTGGAGGTTGCAGCCTCCGGGTCGGGTAGGAGCCTCGGACAGAGTGGGGCGGAGGACAGAGCCTCGGGGTCGAGATGGGCTGAGGATGGGGTCGGGCTGAGGTGGACCGGCCGCCTTGCCGAGATCAAAGGGGGGCTTGGAATGGGAGGGGGACAAGAACAAATGGGGACCTGGTGTTGGGGAACGTTGAGAACAAATGGGGGAACGAAGAAGGGATGAGTACGTTTGTAACTTTGTCGACGGCATTGTGCCAACTCTTCTGCGTGCTTACAAAAACAAATAAATTCACTGCAGTTAGCTGGGCACGTGACAATAACGTCTGATCATCTTGGAGGGACCCGCTCCTCAGCACCAGCGGCAGAGGTTCAGAGCAGGGATCTTAAAACAGCCGAGTTACATGTAAAAGGAAGCAGCACCAGGGTCTGGACAGCAATCTTGGAACACACAGCGGATGCAAGCTTAACACTGACACAACAGGAGACACAACACAAGGAGTGAGCAGATGGAGTAGATGGCAGAGAGACTCGAGCCTTGGCTTCAGTAGCGAAGTGGCCAGCGGGCATCTGGGGCTGGAGGAGCTGAGGGGAGGGGGTAGCAGACAAGAGCCCTGGAGGGGTGAGGACAGTGAGACTCAAAGCGTTTGTGTGACGTTTAAAATGGAGGAGTGGAAATAAGCAGAGAGATGTTGGAGCATCAATGTAATGGAAAACATTGGACAGAACAAGGCAGTCCCAAGGAGAGAGACACACGGGATTATAACAACTCCTCTGGTTCTGCTCTGGGACATCCACAACCCATTGACAAATTTGACAAACAAGTCAATGCCGTGGTAAAAGCTAGCTTTTTCCAGGTTCGGACAATAGCTAAAATATCCTCAAATCCTCCAATTTGACGACCTCGAAAAGATAATCTACACATTTATCTCCTCCCGCCACGATTACTGCAACTCCCTTTACACCGGCATCAGCCAATCTTCCCTGTCCCGCCTGCAACTGGTCCAAAACGCCGCAGCGAGACTCCTGACGGGCACCCGAAAAAGGGACCACATCACGCCGATCCTGGCCTCTCTCCACTGGCTCCCTGTGCGGTTCCGAATACATTTCAAAATCCTTCTTTATGTCTACAAAGCCCTTAACGGGCTTGGCACCACCTACATCAAAAGTCTGCTTACCCACCACACCACCTCCAGGTCCCTCAGATCGGCCGACTTGAACATACACTAGGCATAAGCTCATGGAACAGCATCCCTCTTCCCATCAGAACTGCCTCCTCCATCGACTCTTTTAAGTCGAGACTTTAAACTCATCTCTAATCTCAAGCCTTTCTTGACGTCCTCTGAGGGAGGGCTACATGTATGTATTTATGTATGTATTAAATCAATGAACCACTGTTGTATAACGTTAGTACCTCCACCAATGTAAAGCACTTTGGTCAACGAGAGTTGTTTTTTAAGTTGTTTGTGCTATATAAATAAAAGTGACTTGACATTGCTCAGGCCCAGAGGATGATGGAGTGGAGGGAGGTGGGTGCAAGAAGGCAGTAGATGGGTGAAGAACCGACCCTTGTGTGGGTGGGATCAGCAGTGATTGTAAATGGAACATGGTCTCTGGATAAACTCAGTCACAGGGGCAGGGCTAGGCGGGAAGTGGGGCAAACTTTCCCCACTGCGCCAGCGCAGGCGACTATTTGTGTGCTGGCCACAGAAGCAGATCTACAAGCACATATTACAATCACTCCACACTCTTATCTCTCTAATCCTACAGCAACACTTCCTACTTCAGCTAAGATCTGTACGCTGTCAATGGCTTGATTGTAATCAGTGTTCACGTATTGTCTTTCTGCTGACTGGATAGCACGCAACAAAAGCTTTTCACTGTACCTCAGTACACGTGTCAATAAACTACAGTGATACTGTGCCATGATAGCCTCATCGATTACACAGGCTCTTGACATTTCTGGGGCAGCTCGTCTCTCTGCAGCCTGAGCCAGGGGGTAGGAAGGTCACAGCTACAGGAGCACCAGGGGGCCACATGCTGCCGGGTAAGCAGGCGTATAATTGAGGAGCACAGTGATCTAGTATCAGAAATCACTAACACTACCAACAAAGCATGCAAGCAAAGGACCGCAGTTGACTTCTGTAATAGACACAAAATGCGGGAGTAAATGCTGGAGTTAGTACATTCTCTCAGAGATCTTCTTCAAATCGTCAGTGGGGTCATGGTCCAGGGGTAAGTAGGAGGAGGTGTCCGAGGTCTGAAGAAGGGTCTCGACCCGAAACGTCGCCTATCTCCTTCGCTCCTTAGATGCTGCTGCACCCGCTGAGTTTCTCCAGCTTTTTGTGTAACCCTCTCAGAGATCTTCCCACACTCCAGATGTACAGGTTTGTAGGTCAATTGGCTTGGTGTAAATGTAAAATTGTCACTAATGTAGGATCAGATAGTGTAAAAGTGCGGGGATCACTGGTTGGCGCCGACTCGGTGGGCCGAAGGGCATATTTCCGCGCTGTATCTCTGAACTAAACTAAACTAAACTTAGCTGGACAGGCATCATCTCTGTAGAAAAGGAATGGGTAACGTCTTTACCCAAAACGTCACCCATTCCTTCTCTCCAGAGATGCTGCCTGTCCCGCTGAGTTGCTCCAGCATTTTGTGTCTATCTCCGGTGTGAACCAGCATCTTCATTTCCTTCCTACACCCGAGGCTGACTTCTAGACGGTCAGAAAGAAAAATGTACATTAAACGTAGGCCGAGCTTTGGTTAGCGCATGTTTGGAGAGCCCGTTCACAGCTCTGCTCTGCTCTACGCAACATGCAAGGATTACAGCAGAACTGAGCGGCAGAATCGCCAGCAGCTGAACAGATGGCTCTCCTTTCTCATGGAGAAAGGCTGAGAAGGGGGGTGCATCCCTCAAGGTTTAGACAGTGATGCATCAGTCAGATGTTAATCAGCTGGTGAACCCCTCCACTGATCCACACCGGTTCCCAGGGGAAAGTGTGGGAACAAAAAGAATGGTCATCCCAGCAGGTAAAGCGAATAGTCGGCCTGCTAGTGCTTCTACTGTTCTCTGAGGGAACAGGGCGCGGAGATGTACAAACAGCCACCAGGATGCCTGCTGTTGAGGTGAACAGCCAGTTAGCCGATGAGGACCATCAGCCAAAGGGGGCAGTGTATGTGTACATGGGGAGGAGCTGGAGAGCTTCCCCTCATCTTCCCCTTCACCCAGGTGGACCACAGGAAGACGAGGGACTCAGCACCTGGCCTCCCTCCATCTCTTCCCCAATCAAACACAACTGCGCACCTTTCCATGGATAAAGACTCCCCTCCCCATCGCCCTCCCGGTCCCCTCACCGTGCTGGTGGACACTCACCGAAAGAGTTCCAGACGGCGGTGGACTTCCTCCGACGGAACCGGCAGCTCTTTATCCGGCGAGCGGCGGCCCGCTGCACGTAGACAGAGTTCTTCATGATGATCGGCAAGTTGGCCTCGATCTCAGCCTTCCGGATGCACTCCTCAAAGAACTCTGTGGAGGACAAGCACTGAGTAACACATGGGCAGCGCATGGGGCAAGGCGTGGCTACAGGGTTAACTCCACCACAGCATCCCGTGGTACTGCAGCACCGTGTATATGGGTCATGCATGGGGCAAGGTGTAGCTCCAGAGTCAACTCCCACGTCATCCGAGCTGCTGACAGTGGGCAAGTTTGGTGAATGAAGATCGCGTGGTCATTAATCTGTTGAGGTCGTGCCAGCCCCCTCTCCTCTTTCCACCCCCCAAATCCTATGCTCACACATTTCTCCCACTATCTTGGTCAGCTTGTTCCTTTCCCTCCCCCCTCATCTCCCTCCCCCCCCCCCCCCCCACCCATCCCACTCCAACCCCGTTACTCGAGTCCCAAATTTTGCATTTATCCCACTTCCCCCTCCCCTGTCTTCTTCCACCCATACCCCTCCCTCTGGCATCACGTTTCACTCATACAAATTGGTTCGACGAACAAAGGGGCTGTACTGGTCAGTGACAACCACACTCCAAGAGAACTACGGTTTCAAGGAGCTTCTCAGTGGAGATTGAGGCTCTATAAGGCACTGGTCAGGCCGCATTTGGAGTATTGTGAGCAATTTTGAGCACCATATCGGAGGAAAGATGCGCTGGCTCTGGAGAGGGTCCTGAGGAGGTTTACAAGAATGTTCCAAGGAATTAGTGGATTAATCTATGCAGAACTTTTGTCGGCACTGGGCCTGTACTCGCTGAAGTTTAGAAGAATGAGGGGGGACCTCATTGAAACCTACAGAATAGTGAAAGGTTTGGATAGAATGGATGCGGAGAGTATAGTGGGAGAGTCTAGGACCAGAGATCGAAGCCTCAGAATTAAAGGACGTTCCTTTAGGAAGGAGTTGAGGAGGAATTTATTTAGCCAGAGGGTGGTGATTCTGTGGAATTCTTTGCCACAGAAGACTGTGGAGGCCAAGTCAATGAATATTTTTAAAGCAGAGATATATTCTTCATTAGTACGGGTATCTGGGGCTGTGGATCAGCCATGATTGAATGGCGGAGTAGACTTGGTGAGCCAAATGGCCTAATTCTGCTCCTATCACTTATGATCTCATGACCTTATGGAGAGATGGGAGTACAGAGGTCGGGTACCAGGCAGCCGATGGGGCCTCCACTCCAGCACAGAGATGGACAAGGACCAGTATCCTTCAGAATACCACACACTTCGTAAACTCACCATCTGAAGCTAGACTCACACCGACACAGTGCCCCCTGACCCAGTGCCCCCTGACCCAGTGCCCCCTGACCCAGTGCCCCCTGACCCAGCCTGGCTAGCAGAATTGTCTATATATTAATTCTCTACATGACCTCCCCATTCAGTCTGAAAAAGGTTCCTGACCCAAAAAGTCACCCACTCCTCTCCAGAGATGCTGCCTGTCCCGCTGAGTTACTTCAGCATTTTGTGCCTATCTCTCCCTTCGGTACTTGTGGAAACTCATCCATCACACTGCCCTCAAGGAACTCAGCGCCCTTGGAGCCAAACCCAAACTCGCTCTCCTCCGCCAGCTCCTCACTCACTGCCTGAACCTCTTCCCTTTGAAGAAGTGCCATCGCTGGCCATCGGTTTGGCTGGGAGGGAGTGGGGGGGGGGAGCGAGGGACGGGGGGGGGGGGTCAGAGCACATCACAAACCATCTGGGGCCCCGCGCCCACCTTCCTGCTCACTTACTCCTCAGCTCGCCCACGTCTCCCTTCATCAGCTCGGTCTTCTCGACAGTGCGCTCGTTGGAGGACAGCCCCTGCTCCAGCCGCACCAAGGCCTCCTCCGCCTCCTTCAGCCGACGCTCCAGCTGCACGCGAGACTTCATCTCCTCCTGGCCCAAGAAACAAGGCCCCATTTGAGTTAGAGGGAGGTGTCTCTCTGGTCTACGGCCCCTGTGCCACTGGGTTAGTCTACAGTGTGAGGCAGGATTCATACGGTCGGGGGCATGGATAGGAAAGGTTTGGAGGATAAACACATGCTAGAATAACTTAGCTGGACAGGCAGCATCTCTGGAGAGCAGGAATGGGTGACGTTTCGTGTTGGGACCCTTCTTCAGACAGAGTCAGGGGAGAGGAAGACTAGATATACGGAAGGGTACAAAGAAAATGTACGGCGTAAAAAGGACAGGGCAAGGTGTGAAAACAACAGATCAAAGTAGAATGTTAAATGGTTCATTGTTAGCTGAGCGGAGGGTGATAGTGAGGCCACACACAGAGCAAGATTAATCAGGAAGACAGTGAAGCTCGTCGGAGGACTAAGGTGGGGGAGGGACAGAGAGAGAGGGAAAGCAAGGGTTATTTGAAGTTAGAGAAGTCAATGTTCATACCGCTGGGGTGTAAACTACCCAAGCAAAATACAAGGTGCTGATAGAGGATATGGGTCAAACACAGGCAAAGGGAAAGACTTAGATGGGCACTTGGAAAGGATGCAGAGAAGATTTACTAAGATGTTGCCAGGATTTGTGGGCTTGAGCTATAGCGAGAGGTTGGGCAGGTTATGACTTTATTCCTAACAGCCCACCAGTCTTTGGCTGAGTCATAGAGTGACACAGCGTGGAAACATGCCCTTCAGCATAACTTGCACACACCAGCCAACATGTCCCAGCTACACTCGTCCCACTTGCCTGCATTTGGCCCATATCCCAATAAACCTGTCCTCTCCATGTATCTGTCCAACTGTCTCTTAAATGTTGCAATAATCCCTGACTTTACTACCTCCTCCAACAACTCATTCCAACACCTACCGCCCTTTGCGTGAAAACGTTACCCCTCAGGTTTCTATTAAATCTTTTCCCAACCACCTTAATACTTTTCTATTTAATGTTATTTAGTTTAGTTTAGAAATACAGCGGGGAAACAGGCCCTTCGGCCCACCGGATCTGCACTGACCAGCGATACCTGCACACTAACACTATCCTACACACACTAGGGACAATTTACCAAGTTGATTAACCTACAAACCTGTACGCCTTTGGAGGAAACTGGAGATCCTGGAGAAAACCCACGCAGGTCACGGGGTGAACGTACAAATTACACACAGACAAGCACCCGTAGTCCGGATCAAACCTGGGTCTCTGGTACTGTAAGGCAGCAACGCTACAGTTGCGCCACCTTTACAGCCATGTCCCACTGTACGGGTTCATTCAAGAGCTCTCCCGAGTTTTAAAAAAAAATCAAACTTGTGGAACCACGTAGAATGTACGTAGCGGGTACGTCGGAGCTCGGGACGTCTCTTAGCGGCTCGCAACGCTAACAGCAGGTGATCGGGAAACGCAGTAAGCTCGGGAAGACTCGTGAAGATTTTTCAACATGTTGAAAAATGCCCACGAGAGCCCCGACTGCCTACGAGCGGCCATTACCGGAAATCTCCGAGTTCGAATCGGGCAAGCTCGGGAGAACTCGTGAATGAACTCGTACCGTGGGACAGGGCTATTAATATTCTTGACCTCCTTTGTTCACCACAGATTGTGTTTCTTTCTCCTCATCTCCCTCTTTCTCTTTGGGATACATTTCCACCAAGCATTGCATCAACAGCTTGATTGCCTTCCACTCTTCCTCTGTTGACCCCAGCCCGTTTACCTAGGCCTCTCCAGGTAACTGGGGAAGGTGAAACACACCCTAAACCAAGGACACCAAGCATCAAAGTAAATCCTCGTCGCAGGGCACTTAAAATTTGAAGGTAATAATGCCAAGCTAATAGAGAATCTGCCTCAGCTTCTATACCCAGTCCACTCCACACAACACTTCCTTCCCAATGTGGGGACATTTTAAAAAAAGATGTCCAAGACAAGAACGTAGACACAAAATGCTGGAGTAACTCAGCGGGACAGACAGCATTTCTGGAGAGAAGGAATGGGTGACGTTTCGGGTCGAAACCCTTCTACAGAAGAAGAACAAGAAGAAGGTTTATCAAGAAGTTTTTGTTCACATACAGACAGTGGTTGCTGTCAGGAAGGTTCTATCAGAAGAGGTGGATGGGTCAGGTACAGTCACTACATTTAAGAGACATGTAGACAGACACTTCAATGGGCAGGGCACAGAGGGATATGGTCCTAATGCAAGCAAATGGGATTATATTATCTGGGCGGAGAGGATAGCAGGGCCAGTTTCCGTGTTGTATAACTCTGGGACTCTTCACACTGCTACAATTGCCCGTATTAAGCTGAGGACACTGGGTTTGGATCTGAGGTGTTTGCCTGGCAAGTGAATCTGGGTGATCATGTTTTCAAGTACCCAACCAAAGCACAGGCAGGTCCAGAGGTTGTGGGAGTCTCAAAAACAAACCCTTCTGTGATTTATCCGAAGAGTCAATTACCCCTGTGATCTCAGCGCTCCACACAGGTTCTGCTCCACATTAAGGAGCAGCACACCTCAGCAGCGACGTGGTCGGAACCAGGTCCCAGCCACTCACCCTACACCCCGTCCTCTCACCTCATACACATCACTCACCCCTCAATCCACATCCCTCAACCCCACCTCACTCCTCACTCCCAACCCTCACCCCCACACACCCCTCCCCTCACCACACACACCTCAGATCTGTCCTCTGACTCTCACCACCCCCCCACCCCATCCACCAGGGTGTGTGTGTGTGTGTGTGTGTGTGTGTGTGTGTGTGTGTGGGGGTGGGGGTGGGGGGGGGTGTGTGTGTGTGTGTGTGTGTGTGTGTGTGTGTGTGTGTGTGTGTGTGTGTGTGTGTGTGTGTGTTGCAGGATGTTCCCCGGCCTCACCCTCAGCTCGCTCTCAGTCTGCTGTTTCTCGGCGGTGAGCTCGGACAGTGAGAGCTGCAGCTCCCGGGACTGGCTGGAGTAAAATTCCCGCTCCTCCTGCAGCGCCAGCGAGCGCTGCTCCCTCTCCTTCAACCTGCGGACAACACGGGGGGGTGGGGTCAGTACCCCGTCACTCCCCCCCCGGCACACCCCATAGACCACTCACCCCCCCACTGACCTCTCCCCCCGCTGACCTCTCTCCCCGCTGACCTCTCTCCCCGCTGACCTCTCTCCCCGCTGACCTCTCTCCCCGCTGACCTCTCTCCCCGCTGACCTCTCTCCCCGCTGACCTCTCTCCCCGCTGACCTCTCCCCCCGCTGACCTCTCCCCCCGCTGACCCCACCCCCTCTGACCCCTCCCCCCGGTGACCCCTCCCCCCGGTGACCTCTCCCCCGGTGACCTCTCCCCCGGTGACCTCTCGCCCCTGACCTCTCGCCCCTGACCTCTCCCCCCACTGACCTCTCCCCCCACTGACCTCTCCCCCCACTGACCTCTCCCCCCACTGACCTCTCCCCCCACTGACCTCTCCCCCCACTGACCTCTCCCCCCACTGACCCCCGATCATCCCCACTCACGGACGGCTACCCAGACCCATCCTCACTGACCGTCCATCCCAAACCCCCCTTCCCCACCCACTGACTACCAATCCCCCACTGACTGCCCAGCCTGCCCATCCTCCACTGACCCTTCTCCTCTGTCTATCCCCCTTTGTCAACCATCCATCCCTCTCCAAGCAATAGCCTCCCCATCCCCCTCCTCCTCCCTGCAATATACCCACCGGAGTTCTCTCTCCTCTACATGCACCATATAATCCCTCCCTGCAGTAACCCTCTCAACTGTACACCCTGCAGTCTGCCTGTGCTCCATAGCTACCTTGCTCGGTGCCTTCCCTGCTGTCCACCCTCCCTATAGTATCACCTCCCAGAAATGCCCCCTCCTTCCTTGCACTTTCACCCCCCCTCCCTCTGTCCCTCCCTCTCTCACGCCATGTCCCTCTCTTCCTCTCTCTCTCCCTCTCTCCCTCCATCTCCCCCTTCCTCTCTCTCCCTCCCTCTCTCCCTCTCCGCCTCCCTCTCTTCCTCCCTCCCTCCCTCTCCCTCTCTTCATCCCTCCCTCCCTCTCTCCCTCCCCCTCTCCTTCCCTCACCTTTCTTCCGCCAGCACTTTCTCCCCCTGCAGCTTCTTCATGTCGTCCTCGATGCGCTGCAGGATGGTGCGGAAGGAGCCACTGGACTCGGACAGCTGCACGTTCTGGTTGGTCAGCTGCTGGGTCTGCTGCTCGCTGTCCTGCAGCTTCTCCAGGGTCCTCTGCTTTTCCTGCGACAGGGTCTGTAGCAGCGGAGAGAAAGGCAGGTCAGTGGAGGCCGGGCTGGGCCAGCTCCTGGCAACCCAGTGCCAGTGAGCAGCAGAACAAACCCTTCCCAGAGAAGGTTCGCGACCCAAAACATCACTCATCCATTCTCTCCGCAGATGCTGCCTGCCCCGCTGCGCGACTCCAGCACTTTGTGCATGTCTTCAGTATGAACGAGCATCTGCAGTTCCTTCCCACACAAACTCCACTTAATGTCAGTTTCGGAATGGGCATGAACCTCTAAAGAGTTTCACCTCTCTTAGCAAAGTGCTGAACATACACAGTGAATGGCTCAGGCGTGCCTTGTAGTACAGACTATCTATCCTAGGGGTGCAGGTACATAGTTCCCCAAAAGTGGCCACACGGGTAGACAGAGTGGCGAAGAAAGCATTTGTAACATTTGCATTCATCAGTCAGTGCATTGAATATAAGGGTTAGGACATCATATTACCACTGTACTGGAATTTGGTGAAACCGCACATAGAGTATTGTATGCAGTTGTGGTCACCAAGCTGTATGATGGGGTGTAGATAGCTAGAGTTTATTTCCCATGGGAAGTGTATTGAAAACAAGAGGCCGCATGTTTAAGGAGAAAGGAAGAAGGTTCAAAGGGAATCTCAAGGGTAGATTTTTCACGTAAAGAGTAGCTGCTATCTGGAATGAACTGCCAGAGGAGGTGGTGGTGGAGACAGTAATAACATTTAAGAGTAATAACATCTGAGAGGTGCTTGAATGAGCAAGGCACAGAGGAATATGGAATTATTGCAGGCAAATGGGATTAGTATAAATAGACATCGTGGTCAGCAAAGACAGTGTGGGCTGAAAGGTCTGGATCGATGGTGTAGAGCTCATCACATCCACACGTGGCGATGTTGGCATGCATCAGTGATGGACAATGCACAGATCACAAGGGACCATGAAGAGTTGGGCTGAGCTACCAGCAGCAAAATATGGGGTTGTGGATCCTTGAAGTTGGGAGCACAGACGGCAAAAGTCACTGAAGATTTTAAATCGATAATTGATTTGGTGTTAACTAGATACTATTTCCTCGGGTGCTGTTGGGGAACTCTGAAATTGGGGATATAAGCTTGACATAGATGGTATCATACTCAGTGAAGATAGCTATCACAAATAACAGTGCGTATTTCATCAATTGGGCAAATGGGCTGAGGAATGGACAAATGCCCATTCCCAAGCAGACATTAAGTGGAGTTTGTGTGGGAAGGAACTGCAGATGCTGGTTCACATCAAAGGCATGCACAAAGTGCTGGAGTCACGCAGCGGGGCAGGCAGCGTAGAGTTTAATTCAGATGAGTGTGAGCTGCTGCACTTTGGGAAGTCAAACCAGGCAGGTCCTTCACAGTGAGTGGAAGGTCACTGGGGCGCGCAGTAGAGCAGATATATCTAGGGCCACATTGTCCCTGACAGTGGCGTCACAGGTGGACAGGGTGGCGAAGAAGGTTTTTAGAATGCTGGCCTTCATCAGTCAGGGAATTGAAACTAGAAGTTAGGACATTGTGCACAGCAGCATCTGCTGTTCCTCGCTGCACATTATGTTACAGTTGTACAAGGCATTGGTGAGGATGCACTTCGAGTTTTGCATTCAGTTTTGGTCACCCTGCGATAGGAAAGATGTTGGAAAGGGTGCAGATAAGATTCACGAGGATGTGGCCAGGACTTAAGGGTCCGAGCTATGGAGAGACATTGAGCAGGCTAGGAGTTTATACCTTGTAGCGCAGGATGTTGAGAGGTGATCTGACAGAGGTGTATAAAATCATGAGGGGAATAGATAGGGTGAATCGACAGTCTTTTTTCCCAGGTTAGGGGATAGTAAAAGCTAGAGTACATAGGTTTAAGGTGGGAGTGGAAAAATGTATTCAAAACCTGAGGTAGATTTATGGAACATGCCGCCAGAGAAAGTAGTTGAGGCAGGTATAGTAACAATATTTATAAGACAGGGATGTGAGGCCAACTAACTTGGATGGTCGCCTTGGTCAGTGTAGGTGGATTGCACTGAAGGGCCTGTTTTAGAAACATAGAAAAATAGGTGCAGGAGTAGGCCATTCGGCCCTTCGAGCCTCCACCGCCATTCAATGTGACCATGGCTGATCATCCAACTCAGTATCCCGTACCTGCCTTCTCTCCATACCCCCTGATCCCTTTAGCCACAAGTGCCACATCTAACGCCCTCTTAAATATAGCCAATGAACTGGCCTCAACTACCTTCTGTGGCAGAGAATTCCAGAGACTCACCACTCTCTGTGCAAAGAATGTTTTCCTCATCTCGGTCCTAAAGGAATTCCCCCTTATCCTTAGACTGTGAACCCTTGTTCCGGACTCCCCCAACATCGGGAACAATCTTCCATCATCTAGCTTGTCCAACCCCTTAAGAAGTTTCTATAAGATCCCCCCTCAATCTCCTAAATTCCAGCGAGTACAAGACGAGTCTATCCTGTCTTTCCTCATATGAAAGTCACGACATCCCAGGAATCAGTGTGGTGTTTCCTGCTGTACGACTATGACTCTCTTCAGGGTTGGTACTGGGTGGTCCGTCGTTGCGGAGTCATTATGGATAGATCAGGGTCTATTTTCCTGGAGCAGAGGATGCTGACGGATGACCTGATAGATGTTTATATAGGTCTTTATTCTTTGGAGCGCAGAAGGTTAAGGGGAGACTTGATTGAGGTCTTTAAAATGATGAAAGGGATAAACAGAGTTGACGTGGATAAGCTTTTCCCATTGAGGGTAGGGAAGATTCAAACAAGAGGGCATGACTTGAGAATTAAGAGACAGACGTTTAGGGGTAACATGAGGGGGAACTTCTTTACTCAGAGAGTGGTGGCTGTGTGGAATGATCTTCCAGCAGAAGTGGTGGAGGCAGGATCGATTTTAACATTTAAAAGTAAAGTGGATAGGTATATGGACGGGAAGGGAATGGAGGGATATGGTCTGTGTGCAGGTAGATGGGACTAGGGGAAAATAAATGGTCGGCACGGACTGGAAGGGCCGAGAAGGCCTGTTTCCATGCTGTAATTGTTATATGGTTATATGGTTATAATTCCAAGGGGCATAGTTTGGGTAGAAAGCCAAAGCCTGCTTCCCTTTACGGAGTGCAAATCCTCACTTCCAAAGTACTCCTGGTGTCGGGAGGTGGGGGGGGGGGGGGGGGGGGGGGGGAGAGGGGGGGGGGGGGAGGGGGGGGCTAATCAGGTGGGACACCTATGGAGACTGGTGAATTTGGTTGGATAAGGCTGTGGTAGTCACAGGTCAAAGAACGAGTTGATGGAGTTAGTGAGTAGTTTGGCTGCAATCCAGTGAATGGTGGAGCATCACCAAGGAGTGTGGACCCTTCACAGTCCACAAACTCTCAATGAGAAATTCTCACAGTCCAGAAGCAATACAATAGGCAATAGGTGCAGGAGGAGGCCATTCGGCCCTTTGAGCCAGCACCATCATTCACTGTGATCATGGCTGATCATCCCCAATCAGTACCCCATTCCTGCCTTCTCCTCATATCCCCGGACTCCACTATCTTTAAGAGCCCCATCTATCTCTCTCTTGAATGCATCCAGAGAACCTGCAGAGAATTCCACAGACTCACAACTCTCTGTGAGAAAAATTGGTTCCTTGTCTCCGTTCTAAATGGCTTACTCATAATTCTTAAACTGTGGCCCCTGGTTCTGGACTCCCCCAACATCGGGGGAGTCCAGAACAATGAGCACTCTTCACAGTCTCCCCAGAACACTTCATAATCCACAAACTCTCAAGGAGAACGTCAAAACAGTGCGTACAATGCACTCTTCTGCATGGATTCATATCCTAAACTCTGATCTTAGATATCACAAATGGGTAACTCTGGAACTGTGATTCCCCAAACTCTGCATAACTGGGTCTCCTCACCGCCAGAAGGTAAGTGGAGTAACTCAGCGGGACAGGCAGCATCTGTGGAGGAAATACATTAGGTATGCAAGCAAAGAATTTCACTTTGCCTTGTCACATGTGAAAATAAAGTATAAAGTAAAGATGGTGGAAAGACTTTCAGGTCAATGATCTCCTAGATGATCAGTTCCTTTGCAACATTAACTCTTTTTCACTCTCCTCAGCTGCTGTCTGATCTGCTGGAGCTTCTCCCTGTTTTAACTTCAGATTCCGGGCATCGACCGCCCCAGGCCGCGGAGTTTGAACCGGCCCGTTTGCGGAGCTCGGATTCAGCCGCGGGACCTGCTTACCATCGCTCGACGGGGTCACAACATCGGGGGCCTGGATCGCCTCAGCGCAGAGGGAGAGCAAGGAGGGAAGAGACAAGGACTTTGGGACTTTTGCCTTCCATCACAGTGAGGAGGTGCCTGGTGGACTCACTGTGGTGGATGTTAAACTGTGTTGAGTGTGTGGTTTGTTATTTATTCTATTTTATGACTGCAGGCTAAACCATTTTGTTGTACTGAAAAGTGCAATGACAATAAAATTGAATCTGAATCTGATTCTTCCACGATTCTCGTTTCCCATAATGACATATAATTGACCTTTTAACTTTCTTGCCAATGAGGGGGGAATGAGCTCATTGAAATTAACCAAATAGTGAAAGGCTTGGATAAAGTGGATGTTGTGAGGATATTTCCACTAGTGGGAGAGTCTAGGACGAGGTCATAGCCTCAGAATTAAAGGATATTCTTTTAGGAAGATGAGGAGGAATTTCTTTAGTCAGAGGGCAGTGAATCTGTGGAATTCTTTGCCACAGAAGGCTGTGGAGGACATCAGTGGATATATTTAAGGCAGAGATAGATAGCTTCTTGATTAGTGTGGGTATCAGGGGTTATGAGGAGAAGGCAGGAGAATGGGGTATAGAGGGAGAGATAGATCAGCCATGCTTGAATGGCAGAGTAGACTTGATGGGCTGAATGGCCTAATTCTGCTCCTATCACATGATGATCTTTAATGCTGAATTACTCAAGCATCAGGCTGGGCATTGTGCTCAGTCCTTCAATGCAGGGTTTGGCTGAGCTGAGAGGTATTGAGCAGTAGGCAACACAGCACAGCCAAGGAGCCAAGAGTCAGCGCTCCTGATGTAGTCAACATCAGCCTGGAGCGTTCTCTCGAACATCACTCATCCTTCATCTATGCCTCTTTCAAACACTCACCTCTAAATTGTTTTGCAGGGATTCTGATAGTTGGTGCAACTCTTTCTTTTCTTCCTCAATTGCTGTTAATGACTTCACCGTCACCTCCAGCTCACTGCAAACAACAACACCCGACTCATTACCACTTCTGCATGTCCGCCAACCTTAGTAATAGACAGAAGTTTGCAGTGATAACAGTAATAGCAACTCAGAAAAATATTAACAGATGTACCAGAGGATTTTGAGTATTCACTATAATATGTGGAGTGTACATGTCGTACAACGTGGCTTTTTAGGGTGAATTACCATCGAGGTATGTTTTCAATGTAGGCTTCAAGAAGCCATGCAGCATTTCAGTTTAGTTTATTGTAACGTGTACCGAGATACAGTGAAAAGCTTTTGTTGCATGTTATCCAGTCAGCGGAAACATTTACAGTGTATAGATACATGATAAAGGGCCTGTCCCACTGTACAAGGTAATTCAAGAGTTCTCCCGAGTTTCCCCTGATTCGAACTCGGAGAATTACGGTAATGGCCGCTCGTAGGTACTAGGGGCTCTCATGGACATTTTTCAACATGTTGAAAAAACTTCACGAGCTTACCGCATTTCCCCGAGTACCTGCCGTTAGCGTTACAAGCCGCTAAGAGACGTCCCGAGCTCCGCCGTAGCCACTACGTACATTCTCCATGACCTAATCTGTTCACAATGTTCTTGATTCAGACAGCATAACTGATTAATGTATGCAACATAGCACACTGAAGAGCACAACAAAGGAACAGACCCTTCAGCCCATTCGCCTCATGATCGACAATCCCATTACATCGGTCAGTGTTAACTAGGCAGCCAGTCGCATCAAACTCTACACTCTTTTTCAGTTTTCTCCCCACTATTCCAATCAGTCCAAAGAAGGGTCCCAACCAGAAATGTCCATCCATTCCCTGCACAGATGCTGCCTGATCTGCTGGGTCCCTCCAGCACTTTGTGTATTGCCCAAGATCCCAGCATCTGCAGTTTCCTGTATCGTCAGATGGGATTAATGTCAGATTAGTGATGTATCTGGCATGTAAACAGGCCCTTCGGCCCAACCCGTACATACCAAGTGCCTATCTGAGCTCTTTCCATTTGCCTGTGGCATCATAGACTCCAGTCGCTGATGTCTAGTCTAGGGTTAGTCTAGTCTATGAGTCTAGCCTACAGCCAGTGGTGTATGGTGGTGGGCACAGACTCTTTTGTTTAGCTGGGTGTGGAAGTATCTGTGCCTGATCTAATGAGTAGCTCTATGATGTGATGGTGAGTATCAGTATCACATTCAGGTGGGTATGAGACATGCCCTGCCCCAAACAATCAGCCCGTCGCAGTGTTACCTCTTTATTTGTTCTTGCTCCAGCCTCAAATCCTGCACCATTTCCTCAATCTTGTTTTTCTCCGCCTCAAGGATATGGTTTAGTCGCTGTAGCTCCTGCAATTGAATCAACATCCATGTAAACATGTACGGCCACAACAGAGATGGCCTTCAAAGCAACACTCTCTCACACCCACAGGCACTTCTGAACTCACTGTGGATCTTTACAAACCCGTTGAACAAAGTGTTAAGTGCTAAAATCTTAAATCTTCAACAGAGAATGCGTGTGTCCAAAAGCTAAACTGGTGGTTAGTGGGAAAGACAGAGAATGGAAGGAGGGAGAGGGGACGGAAGGAGGGAGAGGGAAGAGGGAGAGAGGGAAAGCAAGAGGGAGGGAAGGAAGAGGGAGGGAAAAAGGGAAGGAGACGAGGGGAAAGAGAAGGGAAGAAGGGAGAGAGCGGAGAGGAAGGAGGGAGAGATGAGGGAGACACACAGAAGAAGAAGAAGAAGAGAAAGAGGGGAGAAGGGAATAGATAGGCATAGTATAAAAGTGAGGGGATTAATTTTGTGATTCTTTAGTCTCTAACCTCTTTCTGCTCCCGTTGCAGACACAGTTCCTCGGTCTCCTCCATCAGCTTGTCTGTAAAGCACATCCACGCAGCAGCTGTTAGTTAAATGCTCCCTGTAAGCAGTGCAAGACCAGTCTATGTCCCAGCAGTGGCCAGAGTAGGGGATGAGACTGAAGAGTGGCAAGTGTTAACCATGTTACATTACTGCAATTAATGTTACATTACTGCAATTCAGAAAACTCTGTAAATGGAATATTGGGTGTAGCTGCGGTGTTGTAAGGTTGTTGGATTGTCACTAAATGCCCAGTTCAGTTTTGTTTATTACTGTCACGTGTACTGAGGTACAGTGAAAAGCTTTTGTCGCCTGCTATCCAGTCAGCGGAAAAGACAATACGTGATCACAATCGAGCCACTTGTTTTTGTTTCACTGGAGCTGAGGGATTTCTCCGAGATCTTCAGTTTCCTCCCACACTCCAAAGACGTGCAGGTTTGTACGTTAATTGGCTTGGTGTACGTGTAAATTGTCCCTAGTGTGTGTAGGAGAGTATTAATGTGCGGGGATCGTTGGTCGGCGCGGACTCGCTGGGCCCAAGGGCCTGTTTGTGCGCTGTATCTCTGAACTAATCTAAATTAAACTAGAGGGTGTCCTGTAGGTGCATGGTGAAGGATCGGTTTAGAGGGGATGTGTAGAGAAATTATTTCACGCAGAGTGAGGTTGGAAACTGGAAAGAACCGACTGAGAGGGTGGTGGAGGCAGGGACCCTCACGATATTTAATGGTCTAAATGAACACGCGAAGACCATGGACCAAATGTTGGTGAACATGATCAGTGTAGATAAGTACGGTGGTCGGCATGGACACGATAGGCTGAAGGGCCTGTTTCTGTGCTGAATTTCTCTGACCCAAGTACTCTTGCTTCTCCTTGGCCAGCTGCAAGCCCTGGGCTTCTAGGCTTCCGATCATCGCCTCCCCGAGTTGTGCATTCTGCCACGTTCTGTGGAGAGAAGGCAGAGTCAGACTTAGTGCGAACCTTCTGCCCACTCATTCTATCCCACATCTGGCCTGCTCACCAACACACACTGCACTGGCATCTCGGTCTACACGCAGCGCACGCATCCATAAATTTATGAAATAATATAATTCGCCAAAGATAACAAGATCCCCTTACAGACAGAGACAGGAGAATGTGCAGGAAGGAAGTGCAGATGCTGGTTGAAATCGAAGCTAGTCGCAAAATGCTGGATTAACTCAGTGGGACAGGCAGCATCTCTGGAGAGAAGGAATGGGTGACATTGAGGGTCTGAAGAAGGGTCTCGACCCGAAACATCGCCCATTCCTTCTCTCCAGAGAAGCTGCCTGTCCCACTGATTTACTCCAGCATTTTGTGTCTATCTGAGAGGAGAAATTATACAAGGGAGGAGAAATTAAATTAATATTTTATGTTCAGGCACAGAAAACCTCTTGGACAACAGATGCAATGAAAGGCTCAGATGATTGAATTAAAATATTAGCACTGGAGAGATTAGTTATGTGGAAAGCAATAAAATTCCCAGATGACCTGCATCCTGGGGCATTGACGGAAATGTCTACGGAGGTCCTGGATACAGTTGTAGCATCCAAAATTCCATGGATGCCAAAATGGCTCGCACGGCAAACGTAACTCTGCTGTTTGAGTCTTTCCAAGCCTTTCCACTCGTCACTTTAATTTCATGTTTCATGTATCTTGTGTTTTTATGACTGTTGGCAGATCAATTTCCCTCCTTGGATAAATATTGTATCGTATCGAGGGAGGCGGGAGAGGGGAAAAACAGGGAACGAGAAAGCATTAGTAGTAATGAACAAGCTGGAATCAAATAGTAATGGATTGGGCTGAGCTGGCTTCTGCAAAATTGCCGTTTAAGTGTAATGAATGGATATGAAAGTGGGACAAGATAAAACTAGTGTGAACGGGTGATCAATGGTCAGCATGGACTTGGTGGGCTGAAGGGCCTGATTCCATGCTGTATCTCTAAACTAAACTAAACTAAATCCAGCTGCAAGGTTTCACTTATTTAAATATATTTAGCTGGCCCATTTCACCAGCCTGTCCAATACCTCATCGGATCTCTCTGTGTACTTACACCTTCCCGGATTCCTGCAGCATATGCAGCCAGTGCTGCTGATCAAATTCAGTCTCCGCTGCGAGTAAAATATTCCCCTGAGAAGGAAGGACAGAGTTTGCATTAATGATGCATTCTTATTACCAGGTCATGCTGAAAGCAACGAGCTCCACGTGTGAGAATCATTTTAGCGCTGGTGAAATGTATAAATTGGACAGGGAAATAGATCGATTCATCCGAATAAAGAGTGAGGAAGCACCAAGTGACAAATGTAGGCTGTCTGAGGTGAGTGATAGTTCTCCAGAGAACAGGCCAGCCCACCCACTTGCCCACGAGAAGGAACCTGTCTTGCAGGGGCAAGGACAACCTCAGCAAATAAGACCACCTACTGCTATTGTCAGAACATGGAATTACAATATCTACTGCACTAGATTTGAGTTCATGCATGGAGATGAGAAAGCAGTCCCCAGATTTTCTTCCATCTTGGCCTGGGCATCTCTGTAACATCTCACTGAAACTTACCGAATAGTGAAAGCCCTGTATAGAGTGGATGTGCAGAGGATGTTTCCACTAGTGGGAGTTTCCAGGACCAGAGGTTATAGCCTCAGTATTAAAGGACATTCCTGTAGGATGGAGATGAGGAGGAATTTCTTTAGTCAGAGGGTGGTGAATCTGTGGAATTCATTGCCACAGGAGGCTGTGGAGGCCAACTCAATGGATATTTTTTAAGGCAAAGATAGATAGATTGTTGATGAGTACGGGTGTCCGGGGTTATGGGGAGAAGGCAGGAGAATGGGGTTAAGAGGGAGAGATAGATCAGCCATGATTGAAGGACCAGAGGACATACGTTTAAGGTGAAGGGGAAAAGATTTAATAGGAATCTTAGTATAACATCTTCACGTAAAGGATGGTGGGTGTACGGAACAAGCTACCAGAGGAGGTAGTTGAGGCAGGGACTATCTCAACGTTTAAGAACCAATTAGACAGGTACATGGATAGGACAGGTATAGAGGGATATTGGCCAAACGCAGGCAGGTGGGACTAGGGTAGCTGGGACATGTTGGTCGGTTTGGGCAGGCTGGGCTGAAGGGCCAGTTTCCACACTGTATCACTCTATGACACTAACTCCCAGTTGCAGTATTTCTAATCTCAGTTAAATACATTTTAAGACTTCCAACATCTGCAGTTTTATTTTTGATTTTTGTCAACCATTACTTCCAGTTTCGACATTGACAATTGGTGAGCAGCTTCCATGGATTTGTGGGATGAGGTTCCCATCTCCCTGAATAAGGGAGCATCTCCTGACATCAGCCCTGTGTGGCTAGACTGGAGCATTAAGGTCCTACTGCCCCATTGCACAAAATAGCTTCTCAGTTCAGTTTAGTTTATTGTCACGTGTACCGAGCTACAGTGGAAAGCTTTTGTTGCGTGCTATCCAGTCAGCGGAAAGCCAAGACATGGTTATAATCGAGCCATTTACGGTGTACAGATAAGGGAATAATGTTTAGTGCAAGGTAAAGACAGCAAAGTCTGATCAAAGATAGTCCGAGGGTCACCAATGAGGTAGATAGTAGTTCAGCTCTGTTCTCTGGTTGTGGTAGGATGATTCCGTTTCCTGATAACAGCTGGGAAGAAACTGTCCCTGAATCTGGAGGTGTGCGTTTTCACACTTCTATATCTTTTGCCTGATGGGAGAGGGGAGAAGAGGGAGTGACCAGGGTGCAACTCATTCTTGATGATGCTGCTGGCCTTGCCGAGGCAGCGCGAGGTATAAATGGAATCAATGGACGGGAGGTTGGTTTGTGTGATGGTCTGGCCACAATGAACATCAACCTCATCAAATCTGTTCTTTGCAAACGGTTCATTCATAATCTTTAAGGGAGCCCAAGCAACCTGCCCACGTCAGTTAATCCTCTTTAACTCCAATGTCATTCTGGAGCATTTCCGTTGCACATCTTCCAAGAAAAATAATTCTTCCTGTTAGGATTGTCGTTTGGGAGTGTGGTGTTGCTGGCAGGGAAGGGTGCACAATTACGAGATGAGAGGGTGTGACAAGTAGCAGAAAGAGCCTTCAAAAACCCCAGCGAGCTGGGCAGTGCCAAGATCCTATTGAAAGAATTCACTCAAGTTAAGTAATTGGCTGGCATCCATTTATTGATTGCTAGTGTAATTAAATTAATATTTAGCACAAGTAAATTTGCTCAATGTTTCTGTCCATGCTGCAAAAGATTCCCAGTGCAATTTAATAAATGGATTGGGTTCACCGCATTATGTGTGCTGGGGTGAATTTGATACATTAAACTGGGTAATCACATTCTGAAGAAAGGTCTTGACCCAAAATGTCACACATTCCTTCTCTCCAGAGATGCTGCCTGTCCTGCTGAGTTACTCAAGCATTTTGTATCTATCTATCTTCTTCTTCTTCTTCTTGCGTATGGCGTGCACAGCCTAAAGTTGTAGGACAATTTGTTCTATTTGACCTTACTTGATTGTGCTCGCCAGGTTGATTGCATTCGTCGAAACAGGGCGGACCACGTAGAAGGTTGCAATCGCCCACACTGTTTCTATCTTCAATCCCATTCTATAGTGCAAGCGGTCCTCGTTCTGGCAGTCTTGTGTAAACTGCGATGCTGCAGGGATTGTGGACCCTGCAGTATCAGCCGTCAGTCGAGGGCTGGGTCCAACACCGCTCTGAACTGACATCTCCAACGCCCTTCACCCACTCCCAGGGTCTCCAACCTCCACCCACTCCCAGAGTCTCCAATCTCCACCAACACCCTGAGTCTCCTGGTGTCTCGGATCCCCCTCCCTCCCACTCCAGAGCTCTGGGACGTTGCCCTCAATCCTGGTGTCTCTGAACTCTCTCCCTCCTGCTCCCAATGTCTGTGACCACCCTTACCCATTACTGGGGGCTCCCATACGCTCCCCCCTCGAGATCTCTCAATGCCCATCCTGACCATTCCGAGGATCTTCTCCCTGTCCCACTGAGTTACTCCATCTTTTTGTGTCCATCTTCATTATAGAAGAAGACACCAGGTAGAAGTAGACCGCCATGTCTGCCCTATCTTGCACTTTTCAACTTTAAAACCACCGTCTCCTGCCCTCGCCAGTTCCAGTTTCATGCTTATTTCTCCAGTTAGACTCTCCCCGCCCCAGTACAGAGCCAAGCACCATTTCCCCAATGACAGCCCTGGGCTTACGTGGAAATCATCGTGCGAAATCTTCATCACAAAGGGCATGTTGGGCTCCTCCTTTGGCTCCACGATGCATCCGCCCAGCGGAATCACCCCCTGCAAAACAATGCCACACAATGAGTCTGGAGAAGGGTCTCGAACGGAAACGTCACCCATTCCTTCTCTCCAGAAATGCTGCCCGTCCCGCTGCATTTTGTGTCACAGAATGAGACCTTGGTCAGGTATCACAGACACTGGTCAGCTGCGGCTGATTCACGGGATGTCCCGGTTCAACGTTAGTCACACGCTGCGCCAGTACGACCAGACGGCCTGGAGTCTGCCTTGTAAACCAGAGGTCATTGGCTCAATCCTCTGCACCTCCTGTGTGTGGTTGAAATTTGCACTGACCTACAGTGTAGGAGCAAAGTTACACGCAGAGACTCAGCAAAAGACTAACAAGCTCGTAATAATGGGGAAGATTAATTTTGAGAGAAGACGTGTGCGATATCAAAAGAAATAGCAGGAGCTTACACAGATATATAAATAAGTCAGCTATAGAAGGTGTGTGACCTCCGGAAAATGAGGCTGGGAAAGTAATTGAAAAATGGCAGATAGGATAAATCATTTTTATTGCATCAGCCTCTGCGCTGTATCACTAAGACTAAGAACTGAAAACTAAAACCATAACCAAAAGTAAAACTAAAACTACATATCCATTAGGTAAATGATGGGCTAACTTCAAATAATAGGCAGGAACTTTAAAAAAAAATCAATCACATGCGGTAAGGTATTGGAGAAACTCACAGGGTGGATAAAATCACACAGATCCGATAACTTGTACCCCAGGGGGTTTAAAGGTAGTGGTGACAATGAGAGCAGACCCATGGGGTGGAATTTTTCTTAACTCACTAAATTCCAGGAGGGTACAAGACAGTTGGAAAACAGCCACTGAGACTTCCTTGCTTAAGAAATGTGGAAGGTTCATAAATGAGTAGGCTGGTCAGTTTTGATGTTACAGGCAGTCACACGCTGTTTTAGTTCAGTATTGATGTGGATAGAGAACTGTCTGGCAGACAGGAAGCAAAGAGTAGGAGTAAACAGGTCCTTTTCAGAAAGGCAGGCAGTGACTAGTGGGGTGCCGCAAGGCTCGGTGCTAGGACCTCAGCTATTTACAATATATATTAATGATTTGGACGAGGGAATTGAATAGAACATCTCCAAGTTTGCGGATGACACAAACCTGGGGGGCAGTGTTAGCTGTGAGGAGGATGCTAAGAGGCTGCAAGGTGACTTGGATAGGTTGGGTGAGTGGGCAAATGCATGGCAGATGCAGTATAATGTGGATAAATGTGAGGTTATCCACTTTGGTGGCAAAAACAGGAAAGTAGACTATTATCTGAATGGTGGCCGATTAGGAAAAGGGGAGATGCAATGACACCTGGGTGGCATGGTACACCAGTCATTGAAAGTAGGCATGCAGGTGCAGCAGGCAGTGAATAAAGCGAATGGTACAGTGGCTTGCAAAAGTTTTCATACCCCTTGAACCTGCAAAAGTATTCTGCCCCCCTGAGTCAATACTTTGTAGAACCACCTTTCGCTGCAATTACAGCTGCAAGTCTTTTGGGGTATGTCTCTACCAGCTTTGCACATCTAGAGACTGAAATGTTTGCCCATTCTTCTTTGCAAAATAGCTCAAGCTCAGTTAGATTGGATGGAGAGCGTCTGTGAACAGCAATTTTCAAGTCTTGCCAGAGATTCTCAATTGGATTTAGGTCTGTACTTTGACTGGGCCATTCTAACACATGAATATGCTTCGATCTAAACCATTCCATTGTAGCTCTGGCTGTATGTTTACGGTCGTTGTCCTGCTGGAAGGTGAACCTCCGCCCCAGTCTCAAGTCTTTTGCAGACTCTAACAGGTTTTCTTCCAAGATTGCCCTGTATTTGGCTCCATCCATCTTCCCATCAACTCTGACCAGCTTCCCTGTCCCTGCCGAAGAAAACCATCCCCACAGCATGATGCTGCCACCACCATGTTTCACAGTGGGGATGGTGTGTTCAGGGTGATGTGTTGTGTTAGTTTTCTGCAACACATAGCGTTTTGCATTTAGGCCAAAAACTTTAATTTTGGTCTCATCAGACCAGAGCACCTTCCTCCACATGTTTGCTGTGTCCCCCACAGGGTTTGTGGCAAACTGCAAACAGGACTTCTTATGGCTTTGTTTCAACAATGGCTTTCTTCTTGCCACTCTTCCATAAAGGCCCGATTTGTGGAGTGCACGACTAATAGTTGTCCTGTGGACAGATTCTCCCACCTGAGCTGTGGATCTCTGCAGTTCCTCCAGAGTTACTGCAGTTGTCCAGGGTCTTGGTGAGACCACACCTGGAGTATTGCGTACAGGTTTGGTCTCTTAATCTGAGGAAATACATTCTTGCCATAGAGGGAGTACAGAGAAGGTTCACCAGACTGATTCCTGGGATGTCAGGACTTTCATATGAAGAAAGACTGGATAGACTCGGCTCTTGGCTGCTTCTCTGATCAATGCTCTCCTTGCCCGGCCTGTCAGTTTAGGTGGACGGCCATGTCTTGGTAGGTTTGCAGTTGTGCCATACCCTTTCAATTTTCGGATGATGGATTGAACAGTGCTCCGTGAGATGTTCAAAGCTTGGGATTTTTTTTATAAACCTAACCCTGCTTTAAACTTTTCCACAACTTTATCCCTGACCTGTCTGGTGTGTTCCTTGGGCTTCGTGATGCTGTTTGTTCACTAATGTTCTCTAACAAACCTCTGAGGCCTTCACAGAACAGCTGTATTTATACTGAGATTGGATTACACACAAGTGGACTCTATTTACTAATTAGGTGACTTCTGAAGGCAATTGGTTGCACTGGATTTTATTTAGGGGCATCAGAGTAAAGGGGGCTGAATACTTTTGCACACCACACTTTTCAGTTTTGTATTTGTGAAAAGATTTGAAAACAATGTATCATTTTCCTTCCACTTCACAATTATGCGCCACTTTGTGATGGTCTATCACATAAAATCCCAATAAAATATATTTACGTTTGTGGTTGTAACGTGACAAAATGTGGAAAAGTTCAAGAGGTATGAAAACTTTTGCAAGCCACTGTATGTTAGCATCCATAACAAAAGGATTTGAGTATAAGAGCAGGGAGGTTTTACTGCAGTTGTACAGAGTCTTGGTGAGACCACACCTGGAATATTGCGTACAGTTTTGGTCTCCTAATCTGAGGAAAGACATTCTTGCCATAGAGGGAGTACAGAGAAGGTTCACCAAACTGATTCCTGGGATGTCAGGACTTTCATATGAAGAAAGACTGGATAGACTCGGCTTTTACTCGCTAGAATTTAGAAGATTGAGGGGGGATCTTATAGACACTTACAAAATTCTTAAGGGGTTGGACAGGCTAGATGCAGGGAGATTGTTCCCGATGTTGGGGAAGTCCAGAACACAGGGTCACCATTTAAGGATAAGGGGGAAGTCTTTTAGGACCGAGATGAGAAAAACATTTTTCACACAGAGAGTGGTGAATCTCTGCCACAGAAGGTAGTTGAGGCCAGTTCATTGGCTATATTTAAGAGGGAGTTAGATGTGGTCCTTGTGGCTAAGGGGATCAGGGGGTATGGAGAGAAGGCAGGTACGAGATACTGAGTTGGATGATCAGCCATGATCATAGTGAATGGCGGTGCAGGCTCAAAGGGCCGAATGGCCTACTCCTACACCTATTCTCTATCTTTCTATGTTTCTATGTTTTACATCTTTTGTTGGAAATACGCAAGAGTACCTCTATTTATTCCCTCATCAAAACATTCTCAAATTGGTTAAACACGGTTTAGCAGCAAAATAGGCCCTTCGGCCCATCTCATCCATGCCAACACACTTGTCAAACTGAGCTAGTCTCACTCACCTACACTTAGCCCTGACCCCTACAAACCTTTCATATCGATGTACCTGTCCATGTGTCTTTAAAATGCTGCAATCATACCAATACTTCCGGCAGCCCGTTCTGTGTATGCACCACCCTCTGTGTGAAAAAGCTACCCTTCGGGTCCATCTTAAATCTTTCCTTTCTCTCACTTTCAATCTAAGCCTTCTATTTCTGCCCTTGACAAATTCCCACTGATTTGCCTTAATGAATCAATTTTCCTCCAGCTGATGATTAATCCTGTCCTGGATCAATGTTTCGGAAAACTTTCCCAACATGGAGTTGCTGGATTATCCTTGCTCCCTTTTTTAAACAAGGGAGTGACATTTGTCACTCTTCAGTCCTCCCGTTCACCCCCCTATCAACAGGGCACTGAAAGATCATCGCCAGTCCATAATGACCTACCTCTCTAATACCATCATACTTTCAATTTTTAATATATCGGATCTCTACAATCTCCTCCTTCGCTGGTCCTTGTAGCACCTTCTTCCCTGGTGAAGATAGGTCAAGGTGATAGGGGAAGAATTAGGCCATTCAGCCCATCAACTATATGCCATTCAATCATGCCTGATCCATCTCTCCCTCCTAACCCCATTCTCCTGCCTTCTCCGCAGAACCCCTGACACTGGTACTAATCAATAATCTGTCTGCCTTAAAAATATCCATTCACATGGCCTACACAACCTTCTGCAGAATTCCACAGATTCAACACCCTCTAACTAAAGAAACTCATCCTAATCCTCCTAAAGGAACATCCTTAAATTCTCCCTTCTCCCATCAGGCAAAAGATAGAGAAGTGTGAAAACGCACACCTCCAGTTTCAGGGACAGTTTCTTCCCAGCTGTTATCAGGCAACTGAATCATCCTACCACAATTAAAGAGCAGTGCTGAACTATCTACCTCATAGGTGACCCTCGGACCATCTTCGATCGGACTTTACCTTGCACTAGATGTTATTCCTTTCATCATTTGTATAAAATCACGAGAGGAATAGATCGGGTAGATGTACAGAGTCTCTTGCCCAGAGTAGGTGAATTGAGGACCAGAAGACACAGGTTTAAGGTGAAGGGGAAAAGATTTACTAAGAATCTGAGGGGAAGCGTTTCACACAAAGGGTGCTGGGTGTATGGAACAAACTGCCAGAGGAGGTCGTTGAATCAGGGACTATCCCAACGTTTAAGAAACAGTTAGACAGGTACATGGATAGGACAGGTTTGGAGGGATATGGGCCAAACCTGGGTATGTAGGATTAGTGTAGCTGACAAGTTGTGGGCAAGTTGGACCAAAGAGCCTGTTTCCACACTGTATCACACTTTGATTCCATGACTCTATGTATCTGTACACTGTGAATGGCTCGATTGTAATCATGTGTTGCCTTTCCACTGACTGGTTAGCACAAAACAAAAGTTTTTTCACTGTACCTCGGTACACGTGACAATAAACTAAACTGATGATGGTACATAAGTGATTGACCACGCTCACCTCCGATGAGAGAGTGTAATCACCCACCTTGATCATTCAAGGGCATTTGTCAAATTCTCCACTATCAACATCCTGATGATCACCATTGACTAGAAAAACTCAACTGGACCATCTGCAGAATCAGTCTGAAGAAGGGACTCGACCCAAAAAGTCACCCATTCCTTATCTCCAGAGATGCTGCCTGTCCCGCTGAGTTACTCCAGCATTTTGTGTCTATCTTTGGTGTAAACCAGCACCTGCAGTTCCTTCCTGCACATCTCGTGAAGCATCTTGGCTACAAGCGCAGGCCATGGCTGTGACACTCCTGCTGACAGTCCAAAGGCATTCCACCTTCGACGGGGCACAAGCCTGGCGTGTGGCATAACTCTCTCCAAGTGCCCGGGCAGTTCCAACAGCACGCAAGAGGTTGGACAGTATGCAGGCTCAAAGGGCCGAATGTCCTACTCCTGTACCTATTGTCTATTGTCTATTTTAGTTTAATTTAGTTCAGAGATATAGCGTGGAAACAAGCCTTCTGACCCACTGAGTCTGCGCCGACCAGCAATCCCTGCACATTATCACTATCCTACACACTCTGGGGACAATTTGTAATTTTACCAACCCAATTAGCCTACAAACCTGTACACCTTTGCAGTGTGGGAGGAAACAGGAGCTCTCTGGAAAAACCCCACACAGTCACGGAGAGAACAGACAAACTCCGTACAGACAGCCGCTATAGTCAGGATTGAACCGGGGTCTCTGGCGCTGTAAGGCAGCAACTCTACCACTGCACCACCGTGCCACCCAGTTTACACCCGGGCCATGCAGACAGAGCCGCCTAAACACTTCATCTCTACCAGAGAGAAAGGCAAGGGCAGCAGGTACAGGGCAACACCACCATTTACAGATTCCCCTTCCAAGTCAGACCCCAGCCCAAGTTGGAGATACAAGGCCACTCTTTCATCGGCACTGGGTGTAAAACCTGGAACTCCCTCCCAACAGCACTGCAGTGCACCCTCAGCAGCAGCTCAAGGTGGCAGCTCACCCTCACCTCCATGCAGGCAATCCGGGAAGGGCAATAACTGCTGGCCCAGGGGCAATGTCTGGGCAGTGAGTGGCAGTAGAAAGCAAAGTGGCAAAGTAGACTTGATGGGCTGAATGGACTTATTCTGCTCCTATCACTTACGAACTTGTGATCAGGAAACTTGAGGGGCTGAACAGCCTGACCTTGTGCGCGTCGCCAGTCGTCTATCACCCACCAAGCCCACCACTGAGATCTATCACCAGCCCAGCCTGGGGCTGGAGAGATCAGCCGCATGCACCTACACTCCGCTCCTGAGCTGGGTCCGCTCACCAGGCGCTGGTGCCAGCCCAACGAATGGCACCTGGTGGCCCAGCAGTAGAGTTGCTGCCTGACTGCGCTTACAGTGCCGGAGACCCAGGATCGATCCTGACTACGGGTGCTGTCTGTACGGAATTTATACGTTCTCCTTGTGACCTGCGTGGGTTTTCTCCAAGATGTTTGGTTTCCTCCCACACTAAAAAGGCGTGCAGGTTTGTAGGTTAATCGGCTCGGTATATGTAAAATTTCCATGAGTGTGTGTAGGATAGTGTTAATATGCGGGGTTCGCTGGACGGGGCAGTTGTTGGGCCAAAGGGCCTATCTCCGTTGCGTATCTCTAAACTGCACTAAACAATGCTTTACAGCACAGTGGGGGGAGGGGGGACCTGACTGGATCTTGGAGGGGGCAGTTTCACTCCGACCAGGTAATGTACAGCTAACGTCACGGGTGCTCAAGAGACTGCAGGTTCTGGAATCTGGAGCAACACGAAATCTGCAGGAGGAACTCAGCAGCTTCTTAAGTTTAGTTTAGAGATTCAACGCAGAAACAAGTCCTTCGGTCCACCGAGTCTGTGCCGACCAGCGATTCCCACACATTAATGCTCTCCCACACACACTATGGACAATTTACAATTTTACAGAAGCCAATTAGCCTACAAACATAGACACATAGAAACATAGACAACAGGTGCAGGTGTGGGCCATTCAGCCCTTCGAGCCAGCACTGCCATTCAATATAAACATGGCTGATCATCCAGAATCAGTACCCTGTTCCTGCTTTCCCCCCACATATCTCTTGATTCCGTTAGCCTCAAGAGCTACAGCTAACTTTCTCTTGAATACATCCAGTGAATTGGTTTCCACTGCCTTTGGAGGCAGAGAATTCCACAGATTCACAACTCTCTGGGTGAACAGGTTTTTCCCTCATCTCAGTCCTGATTGGCCAACCCCTTATCCTTAAACCAGGGCCCCTGGTTCTGAACTCCCCCAACATCAGGAACATTTTTCATGCATCTAGCCCGTCTAATCCCTTAGGAATTCTACATATTTCTATAAGGTCCTCTCTCAATCTAAATTCCCGTGAATATAAGCCCAGTCAAAACCTGTACATCTTTGCAGTGTGGGAGTAAACCGGAGATTCCAGAGAAAACCAACGTGGGTCACGGGGAGAACGTACAAACTCCGTACCCGCCGTCAGAACCGAATCCGGGTCTGTGGCGCTGTAAGGCAACAACACTACCGCTGCACCAACCATGGGGGAGTGTGGGAGAGGGGGAAGTGGGGATCTAATGCAGAAATGTTATTCCTCTCCCCGCCACAGATTCTACTCAACACGCTAAGTTTCTCCAGCAGACTGTTTGTTGCTCCTGCTATTTTGGGACATTTGCTTTGGGTACTTTCCCTTGAATTTTCAGTATTTTTGTTTCATTTTATGTGTGCGTGGCACACAGTTACTCACCCTGGACCACAGCAGTTACTCACCCTGCAGTACAGTAGTTACTCACCCTGCAGTACAGCAGTTACTCACCCTGGACCACAGCAGTTACTCACCCTGGACCACAGTAGTTACTCACCCTGGACCACAGCAGTTACTCACCCTGGACCACAGCAGTTACTCACCCTGGACCACAGCAGTTACTCACCCTGCAGTACAGTAGTTACTCACCCTGCAGAACAGTAGTTACTTACCCTTGACCACAGCAGTTACTCACCCTGGACCACAGCAGTTACTCACCCTGCAGTACAGCAGTTACTCACCCTGCAGTACAGCAGTTACTCACCCTGCAACAGCAGTTACTCACCCTTAACCACAGTAGTTACTCACCCTACAGTACAGCAATTACTCACCCTGCAGAACAGTAGTTACTCACCCTGGACCACAGCAGTTACTCACTCTGGACCACAGCAGTTACTCACCCTGCAGTACAGCAGTTACTCACCCTGCAGTACAGCAGTTACTCACCCTGCAACAGCAGTTACTCACCCTTGACCACAGTAGTTACTCACCCTACAGTACAGTAGTTACTCACCCTGGACCACAGTAATTACTCACCCTACAGTACAGTAGTTACTCACCCTGCAGTACAGCAGTTACTCACCCTGCAGTACAGCAGTTGCTCACCCTGCAGCACAGCAGTTACTCACCCTGCAACAGCAGTTACTCACCCTGGACCACAGCAGTTACTCACCCTACAGTACAGTAGTTACTCACCCTGCAGTACAGTAGTTACTCACCCTACAGTACAGCAGTTACTCACCCTGGACCACAGCAGTTACTCACCCTACAGTACAGCAGTTACTCACCCTGGACCACAGCAGTTACTCACCCTACAGTACAGCAGTTACTCACCCTGGACCACAGCAGTTACTCACCCTGGACCACAGCAGTTACTCACCCTGGACCACAGCAGTTACTCACCCTGGACCACAGCAGTTACTCACCCTGGACCACAGTAGTTACTCACCCTGCAGTACAGTAGTTACACACCCTGGAGCACAGTAGTTACTCACCCTGGACCACAGTAGTTACTCACCCTGGACACAGCAGTTACTCACCCTGGACCACAGCAGTTACTCATCCTAGACCACAGCAGTTACTCACCCTGGACCACAGTGGTTATTCACCCTGCAGTACAGTAGTTACTCACCCTGGACCACAGTAGTTACTCACCCTAGACCACAGCAGTTACTCACCCTGGACCAAAGCAGTTACTCACCCTGGACCACAGTAGTTACTCACCCTGCAGTACAGTAGTTACTCACCCTGGACCACAGTAGTTACTCACCCTGCAGTACAGTAGTTACTCACCCTACAGTACCGCAGTTACTCACCCTGGACCACAGCAGTTACTCACCCTACAGTACAGCAGTTACTCACCCTGGACCATAGTAGTTACTCACCCTGCAGTACAGTAGTTACTCACCCTGGACCACAGTAGTTACTCACCCTGGACCACAGCAGTTACTCACCCTGGACCACAGCAGTTACTCACCCTGGACCACAGTAGTTACTCACCCTGCAGTACAGCAGTTACATCTCAAGGGTTGTGCTTAATGTGGGGCAGCTCTATAGAGCTGGTGTTACTCTGTATTTTGCTTGGCATTCCCCAACCTGTTGCCTACATTAATGGGGAGGTCAAGAGATGACCACTAGTCTCTCCCGTCTGCTCTCCGGTCACTGATCGGCACCTCCTGCATGTTTGCTCCACACCCTCCTGGTATAGGGACTTCAGTGGAGTGGCGCACAAAGTTGGGCACCACAGTTCTGCCCCTCTGACAAGACAGAGTGCGGGAGGAGGTAGGGAACTTAGTTACACGGAGTCAGGACAATAACATCACGCTCAATGTCAACAAGATGTAAGAGCTAGTTATTGACTTCAGGAAGCAAGGTGGAGTGACGAATAGTGCTGAAGTGGAAAGGGTTGAGACCTTCAAGTTTGAGTCATAGTCCTAGAGTTATACAGTGTGGCAACAGGCCCTTCAGCTATCTTGCCTACACTTGCTAACATGTCCCAGCTACAATAATCCCACCTGTTTGTGATGGCCCATATCCCTCCAAACACGTCCTATCCATGTACCTATCTTAATTGTTTCTTAAAAGTTACAATAGTTCCTGCATCAACTACCTCCTCTGGAAGCTTGTTCCATACACCAGCCACCCTTTGTGTGAAAAGATTCCTCAAAAATCCTTCCGCCTTCACCTTAAACCTATGTCCTCTGGTCCTCGATTCACCTACTCTGGGCAAGAGACAGTGCATCTACCTGGTCTATTCCTCTCATGATTTTACACACCTCAATAAGATCATCCCTCATCCTCCTGCACTCCAAGGAATAGAGACCCACCCTACTCAACTTCTCCTGATAGCTCAGACCCTCTAATCCTGGCTACATCCTCGTAAGTCTTCTCAGTACCCTTTCCGGTTCCTTGGCATTAATATTACCAACAGTCTGCCGTGGACCAAGTACGCTGATGAGACAGCCAAGAAGACACACCAACATCCTCAGCACATGGAGGAAATTCAGCATGTCTCTAATGACTCTTACAAACTTTTTCAGATGCTTTGTTTTGCATGTTGTCCAAACAGATCACAAATAATGTATCTAAATACGATAAAGTCAAACTCAAGTACAATAGGTAGAGCAAAGGGGAAGATACAGGCTGCAGAATATAGTGTGTAAGAAGGAACTGCAGATGCTGGTTTAAACCAAAGATAGACACAAAAAGCTGGAGTAACTCAGCGGGGCAGGCAGCACCTCTGGAGAGAAGGAATGGGTGATGTTTCGGGTCCCGTAACGTCACCCATTCTTTCTCTCCAGAGATGCTGCCTGTCCTGCTGAGTTACCCCAGCTTTTTGTGCCTATCTGCAGACTATAGTTCTCAGCACTGTAATGCATCAGTTCCATAGAAAGCACACTGTTGGGCTGCATCACTTCTTGGTTTGGGAACAGCCCTGCCCAAGGCCACGAGAAATTGCATAGTAGTAGATGTAGCCCAGTCCATCACACAGACCAGACTTTTCATCATTGACTCTACCTCAGAAGGCAGTAGAGGACAATTCTCTGGATGATTTCAAGAGAGAGTTAGATCGAGCTCTTAAAAATAGCAGAGTAAAGGGATATGGGGAGAAGGCAGGAACGGGGTACTGATTATGGATGATCAGCCATGATCACGGTGAATGGCAGTGCTGGCTCGAAGGGCCGAATGACCTACTCCTGCACCTATTGTCTATTGACTCCATCTACACTACACCTTCCCTCGAAAAAACAGCCAACATAATCAAGGACTTGTGTTCCCCCCCCCCACCCCCCCATTCCTTCTTCTCCCTGCTCCCATCAGAAGCAGAAGCTTTAAAGCTTCTTCCCCCCTGATGTCAGGCATCTGCACAGTCCTTCCATAAGCCGGGGGTCTGTCCGATTCACCCCGGCCCCATTGTAGACTAGACTTTTGAACTGGTGGTCTACAATGCTGAGAACTACTGTATGTTCTGCACCCTGTACCTTGCCTTTGTTCTATCTATTGTACTGGTTACCGAGAACACAGATGCAATTATTAAGAATGCTCATCAGCGCCTCTACTTCCTGAGAAGATTACGGAGAGTTGGTCTGTCAAGGAGGACTCTCTAACTTCTACAGGTGTACAGTAGAGAGCTTGCTGACTGGTTGCATCGTGGCTTGGTTCGGCAACTTGAGCGCCCTGGAGAGGAAAAGACTCCAAAAAGTAGTAAACACTGCCCAGTCCATCATCGGCTCTGACCTTCCTTCCATCGAGGGGATTTATCACAGTCGCTGCCTCAAACAGGCTGGCAGCATCATCAAGGGCCCACACCACCCTAGCCACGCACTCATTTCCCTGCCACCTTCGGGTAGAAGGTACAGGAGCCTGAAGACTGCAACAACCCGGTTTAGGAATAGCTACTTCCCCACAGCCATCAGGCTATTAAACCTGGCTCGGAACTCTGAACATTAATATCCCTCCATCTGTTATTTGCACTTTATTAATTCATTAAGTCATGGGTGTATTTATGTATAGAATTGTAGTCAATGCCTTCTATGTTCTGTTGTGCTATGCAAAGAAAGATTTTCATTGTCCTGTCAGGGACACATGACAATAAACTCTTTTGACTTTTGACTTTGACTTTGACTACTCCGAGATCCCTCTGCTGTACAACACTGAATTAAAATCCATTAGCCATTCCTCAGCCCACTTGCCCAGCTGATCCAGATTATGCAGTGCTGCTTGAAAACTGCCTGTGATATCACCTGTTTTAATGTCACCTGCAAACTTGCCAATCATGCCATCTAAATCATTGATACAGGTGACAACAGCAATGGGTCCAGCACCAATCCCCGGAGGCAGACCACTCGTCTCAGGCCTCCAGTCTGAAAAACATCCACCACCTCTGTTTCCTACCATGAGGCAGATAGGAATCACGAATCCTGAATCCCGTGCAATCTCACCTTCCAGAGCAGCCTACCATGTGAAACAGATGATACTCCAAATCCCCAGTTCCTCTTTCCCTGTTGCTGTTCTATATTCCTATCACCCACATCCCTGCCCGGGCACAAGAGGTGGGGCAGGCAGGCTCTGCAGATGGAACAGACCATTCAGGTCATAAGGTCATAAGTGATAGGAGCAGAATTAGGCTATTCGGCCCATCTTGTCTACTCCGCCGTTCAGTCATGGCTGATCGATCAGTCCCTGCTAACCCCATTCTCTTGCCTGCTCCCCATAACCCATGACACCCATACTAATCAAGAATCTATGTAGCTCTGAGACGGACAAAATACTGAAGTAACTCAGCGGGATAAGCAGCATCTCTGGAGAGAAGAGATGGGTGACATTTCGGGACAAGACCTGTGTTCTAGCTTAAAAATATTCATTGACTTGGCCTCCACACCCATCAGTAGCGAAGAATTTCACAGATTCAGCAGCCTCCGATTAATGAAATTCCTTCACATCGCCTTCCTAAAGGAACATCTTTTCATTCTGAGGCTATGACGTCTGGTCCTAAGCTCTCCCACTAATGGAAACATTCTCTCCACATCCACTCTATCCAAGCCTTTCACTATTCGGTAAGTTTCAATGACATTTTCCCCTCATCCTTCTAAACTCCAATGTTAACCCACTCATTCCTGGGATTATTTCTTGTAAATCTGCTCCATTGGATGGACCCTCTACAGAACCAGCACATCCTTCCTCAGATATGGGGCCCAAAATTGCTCACAATACTCCAAATGCGGCCTGACCAGCTCCTCATAAAGCCCCAGCATAACATCCATGTTTTTGTATTCTAGTCCTCTTAAAATAAATGCTAGCATTGCATTGGCCTTCCTTATTAGCAATTCAACATGCAAATTAACATTTTGGGAATCCTGCACAAGCACTCCCAAGTCCTCTTGCACATTCAATTTCTGGATTCTCTCCCCATTTAGAAAAGAGACTATGCCTTTATTCTGACTACCAAAATGCATGACCCCACACTTTGCTACACTATATTCCATCTGCCACTTCTCTGCCCACTCTCCCAACCTATCCAGCACTGGCTCCCTTCAGTGTCCTCTAAATCTAAATTATTCTGATACATGGTCCACTCACTCAACTATTCTTCACGGCACCAAGTTCAACCCTGCCCCACTCCGCTCCGACTCCCAGTTGCACACTGGGTGGACCAGCCATGCCAAGGTGGTTCCAGCCTGAGCTGATGGCTAGGACATGTGGTCTGCAGTCAGGTGTAGACTTTCCACGCCTCAGCTATCCCATGTCCCCATGTGTCAAGTCCACATCAAACCCTGTCCTGAAGGTGATCACTAGGTCCTCATTGGTGACCCTCAGACTATCCTTGATCGGACTTTGCCGGCTTTACCTTGCACTAAACGTTATTCCCTTACCATGTACCATACACTGTAAATGGATCGCCTGTAATCATGTGTTGTCTTTCCGCTGACTGGTTAGCACACAACAAAAGCTATTCACTGTACCTCGGTACACATGACAATAAACTAAACCGAACTGTAACTGCACCGAACAGGGAGAGGACATCAGGAGAGACATCTCATGCCCAGAGCAGGTGAACCGAGGACCAGACGACCCAGGTTTAAGGTGAAGGGGAGAAGATTTAATAGGAATCTGAGGGGTAACTTTTTCACACAAAAGGTGATGGTTGTATGGAACATGCTGCCAGAGGAGGTAGTTGAGGCAGGGACTATCCCAACGTTTAAGAAACAATGAGACAGTTACATGGATAGGATGGGGTTTGGAGGGATATGGGCCAAACGCAGGCAAGTGGGGCTAGTGTAGCTGGGACATGTTGGCCAGTGTGGGCAAGTTGAGCTGTAGGGCCGGTTCCACGGTGGATCACTCTATGACAAGGTCAAAGGGAGAATCGCTGAACCACATTTACAGCAGGGGTCTATTTATAGAAAATCAGGTTAAACAGAAAAAGAATTAATAAGCTTTTTATCTTTGCTGAATCAAGCAGCGGGGAAGCAGGCGAATGTTGTCTGATCATCAGTCTCCACTGCAGGGAAAGAGCACTGTGCTGTCGGTGAGGCTACCCACTGATTAATGCCATGACTCACTCATCTCACAGCAGGGCCTGCAGTGGGCCAGCCCTTGGACAGAGATAGATTATTCTGTTTGTTTGAAGAGCTGATGGCTTTTTTTCCCCCTTCTTTGTCAGTGATGTTGAAAAGATCGAACAGTTCAAACCTCACTGAGCAGAGATCATCTGTGCATCATAATGGATGCCCTGCAGCCAAAATCAAAACACAAAACACTGCAGCCGCTCGAAACATGAAAGCACCACGGACCACTCCTGGGAACACTCAGCGGGTCAGGCAGCATCTGCGGAGGGAGCGGAAGAGCTCATGTGAAACACAAAATGCCGGAATACCTCAGTGGGTCAGGACCTGGTTCAAAATGTTTCCTTTCCACGTTCTCCACAGATGATGTCTGACCTACTGAGTTAAGGGCCTGTCCCACCAGCATGCAACTCTATGCGATTAGCGCGACCTAACGTGGTCGCTTGAGCCGTCCGGCGTCGCGGGGCCGGTCTCACTTCGATCGCCGGAGCCGTGCGGAATTGTGCGGAATTCTTCCCGATATCGTGCGGGGCTCCGAAAAACTGACCATGTTCAAAAATTCCGCGCGGCAACGGCTTGTCGGCTCGCAGTCGCCTCGACGCATTACACACCGCCCCGACATCGTGCCTCCGTGAACCTATCTGTAGGTGCCTCCGTGACCCTCTATGTGTGTGTGTGCCTCTGTGCCCCTCTCTGTCCTGGCGAACTTACCTTGGACTTCGCTCCAAGTTCGCCTCACTTTGCGCCGCGTTGTGCCACTCACCCGACCTCCGCGTGACCCCCGCTTCTAGTTTGATCGCGCTAATCGCATAGAGTTGCATGCTTGTAGGACAGGCCCTTTACTCCAGCACTTTGTGCTTTGCTCAAGATTCTAGATTATGCAGTTCCTCATGTCTGCAGAGCGAATATCTCAGGACTGACAGCCCTGAAGAGAGGGGTGGACATGAGGGGCCGAATGGTCCTCCCCGCTTCGGTTTCGTGCACTAGTAGCCTTTCATTAGCACGGTCATTGACCTGAACTACAAACTCTGCTCCTTCACAGATGCTGCCTGGCTGACTGAACAATTTCCGTTTTATTCACTTCCCATTGACTTCCTTGCTGGCCAGGAAGGGTTAGCCTGGATGTAACACTGGTAATGTCAGATTAAAAATAGCAATCTGTTTTTGTTCTGTTGAAAGGTCTCAGAAGTGAAATGCACGCTCTGTTTCTCTCCCTATGGACGCTGCCTGACCTGCAGAGTATTTACAGCGCTTCCTGTTTTTACTTATGGTGACCAGCATGAGCATTTTTTTGATTTTCAGTCTGATTTTGTATCCCCATCACGTATCGTGCCTGAATAATGTCATTGGCAATATGCTCTTGATACTGGACAGGTGCCCTGAGCTGCAGTAGTGTCGGCTGGATATCACCCACAAGGAATGGCTGACAATATCAGCCAGAAACCAACATCACGACCTCCCATCTCCAACAAAAGCTCGCAACAAAAGCTTTACACTGCACCTCGGCACATGTGACAACAAACTACACTAAACTAAATGTGCTGGTGAAAGGGAGCCAGCTCCTCACTCTTTGCCCAGGGCTGACTCACTCATGAGAAGATAGACACAAAATGCTGGAGTAACTCAGTGGGACAGGCAGCATCTCTGGAGAGAAGGAATGGGCGACATTTCATGTCGAGACCCTTCTTCAGACAGTGTCAGACTCCAGACACCATTCCTTCTCTCCAGAGGTGCTGCCTGTCCCGCTGAGTTACTCCAGCATTTTGTGTCTATCTTCGTGTCTATCTTTGTGTCTATCTATCTGCTTGTAAACCAGCACCTGCAGTTCCTTCCTACTCACTCCTGGGAGACTTGGTTTGTCATCTTCTCCAGTGCCTTACGATACAGACACAATATTTAGCAATGTTACAAAATTTTGAGATTTAAAAAATCAAGTCTGCAATTTATCTCATCAGATAAAGCATAAAAAGAAGTTTAATTTGACACCTAATTTACTTTCATATCTTCAGTATTAAGAAAGTTATGGCCATTTTCATACTCGGAAATGAGCATCTTGCTCCCCATTGCCTTTCAATTGACTTAACTCAAAAGCTGTGATCTGGAAAAGTTAAAAGCCCATAACTTTCTTAAAAATTAAGAGAACTCAATGAAATTTTCAGTTATTATAGATTGAAGCATTCTGAAACAAATATGAAACAATCTTACTTGGATTACCTGAAATTAAAGCATATAATTAGTTAGTTATCTAATTGTAGCTAATTACAAAATTCAATGAGTAGATCTAAACATCTATCCATTTCTTAAGAAAAGATAAACTTTTTTTTAAATTGCCTAAGTGTCCAAATAACATTCACACAATAATCCACAATATAACATAATTTTTAAATCTCATTTTCATGAATTTCTGGGCCAAATAGAAGGAATTTAGTGTTTGATTCCTGTAAATTAATGGCCATTTAAATCAACTAGCGAGTGGGTTTTAGTAGAATGCGGTGGATTGGAATGTTGCGGTTAGCGGTGAAGTCGGGGGGAAAAATACTGTTTGTTCATACATTTTTTGGGACCCCATTTCGCAACATAAAAATATTAATAAAGCCTCCCGAAAAACCAACTTTTAATATAAAAATAAACTATTTACCTTTTTTTCTCCCCTACGGAAAATCCTTCCGGTTGTCGGTGCTCACGGCTTTTGAAGGTGATTTTTAAACTACTCTAGTTAATAAATAATCTAGAGTAATTTAAAAATACCTTCATTGATGAAATGTCGGATCGATTTTTCTTGCGCAACGAAATCGCCCGACATTCATCGATTATCCCACTCTGTTGAAAAACGGCACTTTAAGCCCGCCCCCCTCTGAAAGGCACCAAAGTCGCGCACACGGGGAGCGGCAGAACTGCAGCGCCGCTAAAGGTAAGTTTTGCAACATACCTACAATATTCAGCGTGGTCCAACCAACCTTAAACTTGCTACAAAATGGAAACATCATCATTAAACCATTTCTCACCCAACTGTGTGTTGAGCCTTTCTCTATCTGCTGCTCACTGACCTCCTCCCAATGTTTCAGAAAGAACTGACACACAAGCCTGAAGGGATGTTTTCTTATCATGATTCCCTTATCATGTATCTATACACTGTAAAGGGTTCAATTATAATCATGAATTATCTTTCTGCTGCCTGGATAGCAGGCAACAAAAGATTTTTGCTGTGCCTGTACACGTGACAATAGACTAAACTGAACTCCACAGTACTTTTGTGCAGTTACCTAAACGGTGCAGCAGCTTCCTGCTCTGAGATGGATTTACATTTAGAATATAGAATAGTACAGCACAGGAACATAGTCGAACACTTATGTACCATCATCAATTTGAACCATCATTAGTGCAGTCTATTTTCACGTGTACCAAGGAACAGTGAAAAGCTTTTCAGCGGAAAGACAATACATGATTACAATCGAGCCATTCACAGTGTACAGATACATGATAAGGGAATAACATTTAGTGCAAGATAAAGCCAATAAAATCCGATCAAAGATAGTCCGAGGGTCACCTATGAGGTAGATGGTAGTTCAGCACTGCTCTCTGGTTGTGGTAGGATGATTCAATTGCCTGATAACAGTTGGGAAGAGTTGATCCTGAATCTGGTGGACAAAAATGCTGGAGAAACTCAGCGGGTGAGGCAGCATCAATGGAGCGAAGATGGTCAAAAATGGTGACTTTTGTAGAAGAGGCTCGACCTGAAACGTCACATATTCCTTCGCTCCATAGATGCTGCCTCACCCGCTGACTTTCTCCAGCATTTTTGTCTACCTTCAATTTATCCGGCATCTGCAGTTCTTTCTTAAGTACTGAATCTGGTGGTATGCATTTTTTTACTTCTGTACTTTTTGCCCAATGGGAGAGGGGAGAAGAAGGAGTGACCAGGATGTGACGTGTCCTTGATTATGCTGCTGGCCTTGCCGAGGCAGCGCGACGCATAAATGGAGTCAATGGAAGGGAGGTTAGTTTGTGTGATTGTCTGGGCTGCGTCAACGATTTGCTGCAATTTTGTTGCGGTCTTGGATGGAGCTGTTCCCAAACCAAAGTGTGATGCAATAAAAAGGCCCTTCAGCCCACAATACTTGTGCTCAATATGATGCCAGATAAACTAATCTCATCTCCCTGCACGTGATCCAGGTCCCTCTTTTCCCTGCATATCCATGTACTAATGTAAAACCCTCTTAAATAACACTATTGTATCTCCCTCCACCACCATCTCTGGCAGTGCAGTCCAGGCCCCCATCATCCTCTGTGTAAACTCTCATCTCCTTTAAACTCTCCCCCTCCTGCCTTCAATATTGGCCCATGTCTTTGACATTTCTACCCTGGGAAAAGGGCCTGGCTGTCTGCCCTTTCTATGCCTCCCATAACTTTATACACTTCTATCAGGTCTGCCCTTAGCCTCCAGTACTCTAGAGAAACCAATCCAAGTCTGTCCAACCTCTCCTTACAGCCAACAGTCCCTAATTCAGGCAGCATTCTCGTAAACCTCCTCAGTAATCCTCTCCAAAGCCTCCACACCTTTCTTGTAATTCTCGATCAGAAATGCAGACAAGACTCCAAACTCCAAAGTACTTACCAAACATAGACACAAAATGCTGGAGTAACTCAGCGGGTCAGGCAGCATCTTTGGATGAAATAGATTGGTGCCATTTTGGGTCGGGACCCTTCTTTATACTGAAGAAGTTCTACAGCCTAACCACAGTTTTGGGGTGGAAGATTACAACCTTCCCTGTTTCGACGAATGCAATCGACCCGGCGTGCACAATCAAATAAGATCAAACAGAACAAGTTGTCCTACAACTTTAGGCTGTGCACGCCATACGCAAGAAGAAGAAGACCACAGTTTTATAAAGCTGCATCATGACTTCCTGATTCTTATACTCAATGCCTCGATCAGTGAAAGCAAGCAGACCATATGCCTTTCTTAACACTTGCGTTACCTGCTGGTGTTGCCACTTTCAGAGAGCTATATACTTGGATCCCATGATCCCTCTGTACATCAATGCAGAGTCTTGCCCTTAACTGTATACGTTCCCCTTACATGCGACCTACCAAAGTGTGCCGTCTCAGACTTGCTTCGATTAAACTCCATCTGCTGTTTCATCTTCCATTTCTGTAGCTGATCGATATCCCACTGTATGTTCTGACAGCCTTCCACACAGTCCCTGACCCCAGTAGTCTTGATGTCTTCTGCAAACATAGAATGGCTTTGGAGACCTGCTGACCTCTGAAATGAAGCACTCATTAACTGGGATGAGATCAGTTCCAAAGAGAGTTCTTGACTTTGGGAAGACTTTAGGCAACTTGAGGTAATCAGAAACTGGGCTTTCTCTTTGGCTGTGCTGCAGGAATGGGCTGATTCCAGCAATTCATGGATAGCGAAAGATCCCCACAATGAGATAATGTCCAGGTGAAGAGTTGGTTCCTGAGGCTGGTTGTAGGATGAGTGGTTAACCAGAATACCTCCCACCTCCGCTCGAGCGTGGAAGAGCCAGTGGGCCAATGAATCAATGGGTCAATGGTGCTTTATTGTCACATGCGCAAAACACAGTGACATTTTTTTTTGAGTGCTTGATATAACATCCCTTTCCACCAGCAGTGCCTCGGCTGGGCAGGGGAGCAGCAGCATTCCGTGCAGGGCAGCTCGTGGTGTGGAACCCACTCCACCTCATTTGCAGTGTTGACCATTTACAAAATGGGGTGGCACGGTGGCTCAGAGGTAGAGTTCCTGCCTTACAGCGGCAGTGACCCGGGTTCGATCCTGACCACGGGTGCTGCCTGTACGGAGTTTGTACATTCTACCCGTGACCGCGTGGGTTTTCTCCAAGATCTGCCGTTTCCTCCCACACAACAATGGTGAACAGGTATGTAGGTTAATTGGCTTGGTGTAACTGTAAATTGTCCCTACTGTGTATAAGAGAGCGTACGTTTGAGGGGATTGTTGGTCAGGATGGACTCGGTGAGTGGAAGGGTCTGTTTTTGCACTATATCTCTAAACAAAACTAAACAGAAATAGAAATGAACGTCTGACTTAGAGAGTTGGTTCCTCTGAATGTTAAACTTCATGCTTGAGACTCGGCAGTTGCTGTGTCGTCCTTCAAATGCACCTCTCTTGCAACCACCAGACCTGGATTTAATCAACCCAGGCTGACAGGACAACAATCCAGTCTGGCATTTTCAACACCTGAATTATATTTTCTCAGTTGGGCAAGGCTGTCAAGTAAAATGTACCTAATCACAAGAGGAAAACACTTGTAATATTCCACCACAGAGTGACTGATGCTCTGGGCAGCTTTTCGAGATGGCAGAATCATAACGGGAGGCTTCTCGTGGTACTGAGGTCCTCTCCTGCAGGCCATCTCCACAGTAGAGCCGTCCTCATCTCCAGAGCACTCATTAGTGTTCATCCTACAAGCAGCACCCATCTGGCACAATTGCCCAGTCATGATCCAACATCAATAGGAAAGTGACCCATTGAAAATCTGAAACCTGCCAAGTTGCACCAAGTCTGATGGTCATCTGGGTCTCACGAGGGTCTGAAGTGTGGAGGGCGAAGAGGAGCCTCAATACCTGCACCATGCTATTCCAGTGGCATTTGTTCAGCAGTTGCTGTTCACAGCCACCTGTGGCAGATGCTCTGAACTCACTGGATATTGGCCCCAGGGATGTACATCCTTCCCCCATTCACTTGCAAGTCCATGGCTCCCTGAAAGTGGCAACACAAGTTGGGGGCGCCACAGTGGCACAGAGGTAGAGTTGCTGCCTTAAGGGCCTGTCCTACCAGCATCTGACTCCATGCGGTGAGCGCGATCAAACTAGAAGCGGGGGCCGAGCAGCGGTTGGGTGATCCCCTGTACAGGGCCGTTCCCACCAGCATGCACCTGCATGCGAAGAGCGCGACCGAACCGGCAGCAGGGGCCGCACGGAGGTCGGGTGAGTGGCGCAACGCGGCGCAAAGTGAGGCGAACTTGCAGCAAAGTCTTAAAGGTAAGTTCGCCAGGACAGAGAGGGACACACAGAGAGGGGCACAGAGGCACACACACAGAGGGCCACGGAGCCACACGGAGGCACCTACAGAGAGGGTCACGGAGGCACGGCGTCGAGGCGGTGTGTAATGCGTCGAGGCGACTACGAGCCGACAAGCCGTTGCCGCGCGGAATTTTTGAACATAGTCAGTTTTTCGGAGCCCCGCGCAATGTCGGGATGGCTCCGGCGATCGAAGTGGGACCGGCACCGCGACGCCAGACGGCTCAAGCGACCACGTTAGGTCGTGCTCATCGCATGGAGTTGAATGCTGGTGGGACAGGCCATTTACAGCGCCAGAGACCCGAGTTTGCTCCTGACCACGGGTGCTGTCTGTACGGAGTTTGCGCGTTCTCCCCGTGACAGCACAGGTTTCCTCCGAGTGCTCCAGTTTCCTCCCACATCCCAAAGACGTGCAGGTTTGCAGGTCAATTGGCTTCTGTAAATTGTCCGCAGGGTGTCGGATAGAACTCGTGTAGGGGGTGATCGCTGGTCGGTGCGGAGTTGGTGGGCCGAAGGGCCTGTTTCCACACTATCTCTAAACTAAACTACAGTGACTGAGGTGATAAAGAAGGTGTATAGTTCATTGGTCAGGGTGTTGAGTACAAGGGATCAGTTCAGATCACCCTATCATGGGAAGGTTTTGGAACGGGTGCAGAAGAGATTTACCAGAATTCTGCCTGGATTAGAGGATATTAGCTATAAGGTTGGAAAATCTTGGATTGATTACATCTGCAACTTCAGAAGCTGGGGCAGTCGTGATAGAAGCATATAAAATTAGGACAGGATTAAGATGGGGTAGACAGCCAGAAATTGTCCTCTAGTGTGAAAATGTCAAATATTAGAGGGCGTAAGTTGAAGGTGAGAGGGATAATGTTTGAAGGAGATGTGTGCGGCAGGATTTCTTTTCACACAGAGAGTGGCAGGCACCTGTAGCACGTTGCCAGGGGTGATGGTGGAGGCAGAAATCAGAGCAACATTTAAAAGACATTAAGATAGACACATGAACTGAACTGAACTGAAATAAATTAAACACAACCAAACTAAACTAAATAGGCAGGGAATGGAGGGGTACTGATGTTATACATGCAGATGGGATGTTAGACCAGCAACATGGTCGGCACAGATATTGTACTGTACTGTACTGTTCCATGTTCCATGTTCTGTCCACCTTTGAGTCAAAATCCTCATCCACCCTGCCCACCCTGCCTTAGAACTGCCGTTCAAAGCTAGCCCAGGAACCACAGACGTGCTCACACTCTCGAGATCACCAGGCAACTTGCGCAGTGCTCAATGCTACACTTTTTGCCGGGAGAAAGATTTTGGGTCAGCGCAGTATTTTTAGCCACAGCTAATAACAGAAGAAATGGTACATTTTGTAGGGCATGTCACAGGAGGCCGGCTGGCAGACTTTCCAAGGTTGTTCAAATTAATAGCTTCCAACCATCGATGGTGGGAGGACTGAGGGCTCGAATGTGACACAGACTGTACAAGAAGACTGAACTCATCTCCACTTGGAAAACATTGCACCTTTGGTTGACCATGCTGAAGGACTGGTCCCATCGCAAATGGAATTCCAGCTTCAAACTCAACAGCCACCTCCTCCCCACAACACACACTGAGAAACCAACGACAATCACAACCGGAGAGCAAACAGGGAGACCATTTAGGGCCATCCATTCCATCCACACTGGGTGAATGCATCTTCTTACTTACTGGGATTGCATAAACCAACAGCGGCTTTATGTTTCATGGAGGGTCGGTCTGATTGTGAACAATGAGCAAAGTGTAGGATGGGATTGTGAACTAACGGCATGTAAATGGCAGAGGGAGATCCAGCAGCCACAGACACCTGCAGTCAAATATTCGGAAGTGGCGTCTGTCCCAAGGACTGTTTTGGTTCCGGAATTGAATTGTAAGAATGACACAAAATGCTGGGGTAACTCAGCGGGACAGGCAACATCTCTGGAGAGAAGGAATGGGTGACGTTTCGGGTCGAGATCCTTCTTCAGGCTGAGAGTCAGTGGAGAGGGAGACTCAGAGATAAGGAAGGATAAGGTGTGAAAACGAGACATCAAAGGGGATGGATATATCAAAGAAATTGTAGAATTGTAGAAACTGTTAGCTAGGAAAAGCTGGTAACAATGCAAACAGAGATAAAATGTAATCAGGGGGACAGTCAGACTGGTCGGAGAACTGGTAAGGGGGAGGGGACGGAGAGAGAGGGAAAGCAAGGCTTACTTGAAGTCAATGTTCATACTGCTGGGGTTTAAGCTGCCCAAGCGAAATATGTGATGCTGTTCCTTCAATTTGCGCTGGCCCTCACTCTGACAATGGAGGAGGCCCAGGACAGAAAGGTCAGTGTGGGAATGGGAGGGGGAGCTAAAGTGTTTAGCAAACAGCAGATCAGGTAGCTTTAGGCGGACTGATTGCAAGTATCCAGCAAAGCTTTTAACTACTTTTAACTCGATCCCCAATTTTAAACATGTTTTGCCCAGAATAGAACACCTTTATCTAACAGGGAAGGATGAAGTTTTGGGTTGAGACCCTTCTTTGACCGAAAACGTCACCCATTCCTTCTCTCAAGAGATGCTGCCTGTCCCTCTGAGTTACTCTAGCATTTTGTGTCTACCTTCGATTTAAACCGGCATCTGCAGTTCTTTCCTACATAACCAATTAATGATTCAGCATTACATACATGGGTTTGCACTTGGTTCCAATATTAACTGCGATGAAATGCAGACAGTTGTCCTTTTAAATGTCCTTCTCAGAGATGAGGAAAAACCTTTTCACCCGGAGAGTTGTGAATCTGTGGAATTCTCTGCAACAGAAGGCAGTGGAGGCCAATTCACAGGATGTTTTCAAGAGAGTTAGATTTAGTTCTTGGGGCTAAAGGAATCAAGGGATATGGGGGAAAAGCCGGAACGGGGTACTGATTTTGGATGATCATATTGAATGGCTCGAAAGGCCAAATGGCCTACTCTTGCACCTATTTTCTACGTTTCTATGCTTCATCCTGGCCTGGCAGAATGGAGGGGTTGAGACCCAACAAGCATTTGCGGTAATTCCCTGCGATCAGACTCTGTTTTAAGAGGCAGATGCATTACTCGATTTTGGAGTGGCAATGTCCAGGAGCCCAGGTAGACGGAGGAACCACCATTGGTCATAAATGGTAGGAGCAGAATTAGGCCATTCGGGCCATCAAGCCTGCTCCACCATGGCTGATCTCTCTCTCCCTCCTAACCCCATTCTCTTGCCCTCTCCCCATGAACCATGACACCCATACTAATCAAGAATCTATCTGATTCATAATGTCATTATGATTATGGTGTTAACTGTGTTCTCGCTGACAGTCGGAGCTTGAGGCTTCAGGTCCAAAGTGCATAGACATGGATACACAATCGTAACAAAAAAAGATGCAAAGTATCTCAGCAGGTCAGGCAGCATCCCTGGGGAACATGGATAAGAAGCGCTGCAGGAGTGTTGCATTTTATGCATGAAACATTAAACTGCGTGTGGTGGGGGAGGGGGGGGGGGGTAGGATCTTCCAGAGTTCAGAGTAAATAGACAATAGGTGAAGGAGTAGGCCATTTGGCCCTTCGAGCCAGCACCAAAGTAGATAAGCCAAGAGTCCAGGTAAAATTGCACCCCTCAGTACCATTTGACCCCGAGTCACAATTACACCCGCTGAGCTCTGATTGGAGCATAAGTCTTTGATATTTTCCATTACCCAGCAGATAACTGAGAATTATGACTGACCTTGGGGTGAATGTTGAAGTATTTGTTACTGTCAAAGTTTTTCCTTTCATTCTCAGCATAATAAAGCAAGAAGCTGTCCTTGACAATGAAGAACCTGGAAAAGAGGAAGAGATTGAGAATCAGACAAGCCTGAGGCAACACCACATCGTGTGAAGTTTAATGAAGCTGCTTCCTGCTGGGACTGAGAACAGTACCCTGTGTGCTTAATTAGGTGACATCTCGTGATGCTCGATAGATACCTCATCACATATAATGTATACATGTATAACCTTCCCCACCACTGGAAAATCGTTAACATAATTGCAATACAGGAGCACTTCCAAAGGCTAATGTACTTGGAGGTTTTGTTGGACAACAGCAAGGCTCAAACAGTTAAAGTACGAGGACTTTTTACATAAACTGTGTTTGTATTCCCTTGAATATAAAGGATTAAGGGCTGAACTAACTTAAGTTGAATGCACAGAATCTTTCACCCAGAGTAGGGGAATCAAAAACTACAAAGATATAGGTTTAAGGTGAGAGGGGGTAAAATTGAATACAAACCTGAGGAGCATCTTTTTCACTGAGGGGGGTGGGGAGTACATGGAAGGAGCTGTCAGAGTGGGTAGTTGAGGCAGGTCCTATAATAGCCGGGCAGCAGGTTGGAGCAGCAGTAGAGTTCCTGCCTTACAGTGCCAGAGACCCGGGATCGATCCTAACTATGGGTGCTGTCTGTGCAGTTTGTACGTTCTCCCTGTGATCTGCGTGGGTTTTCTCAGAGATCTTCAGTTTCCTCCCACACTCCAAAGACGTACAGGTTTGTAGGTTAATTGGCTTGGTATAAAATGTACAATTGTCCCTGGTGGGTGTAGGATAGTGTTAATATGCGGGGATCTCTGGTCGGTGCGGGCTCGATGGGCCTGTTTCCGCGCTGGTTTCTAAACTAAACCAAAACTAAATTGGATTTAAAAGATACTTGGACAGGTACATGGATAGGAAAGGTTTGGACGGATATAGGCCAAAGACAGGCAAACAGCAATAGTTTATATTGGGGATCTTGATTAGACTAATTGGACCAAAAGGGCCCTTTTCCATGCTGTACTCTACGATTTTAAATGATCTACAGAGTTGAACCAATTTCCCTTAAACAGGGAGTGGTTGATATCTGGAATGTGCTGCCAGGAGCAGAGAAGTAGACACATCCCATCCCCATCACATCCCCTCCAAACAGCTTTTGGATTGGGATTGATAGATTCCTGTTCAGCAAGGCTATTAAAAGTTACAGAACAAACCTTGTTCTTGTAAAATAGTAGAACGGATTCAATGGGATTAACACCCTGCTCCTGTTCCTACTAAACTGCACCAAATGCCATTTTGTTCCCTATTTAAGAGTCAGTGAAACTAGCAGCCATGCCCACTCCAGTTGACAAAACATAAACGGTTCCTTTAATATAATGTTTGGCTACTTCAGTTATCTAATACTGTGTACTCCAGCATTGAACAGTGTTGCTAAGTGCTGCCTAGCATTTTAACCAGCTGATCACCTGGGCCCTGGGCCCCACCTCCTGCTACCTTTGTATTTGTTCAGAAATTAGACCACATGCTGGTGAGTATTGTGCCCGACAGTGTGACATCATTGACACCCAGCTGCCCCACAGAAACCTGCATTTACGTAGCACCCGAATGTGGTAAAAGCCACGGTGGTATCTTTAGACAGAATGTGGCACGAACTACTGAAGGGGATTCCCGAGCAGAGGAAGAAAGCAAAGCAATTGTTCAACAGCAAACAATCTGCTGGAGGAACTCAGCTGGTTGAGCAGCATCTGCTGGGGGGGGAAGGAATTGTCGACATTTCGGGACAAGACCCTGCATCATGACTGGAGACAGACACAAAATGCTGGAGTAACTCAGTGGGTCAGGCAGCATCACTGGAGAAAAGGAATGGGTGACGTTTCGGGTCGAGACCCTTCTTCAGACTGAGAGTTAGGGGAAAGAGAAATGAGAGCTATAGACAGTGATGTAGAGAGATATAGAGCAAATGAATGAAAGATATGCAAAATAGGAAATATGATAAAGGAAACTGGCCATTGTTAGTTGTGGGCTTGGTAAAAAGGAGTTACAGACAATGAGACTGTCTGTAGCTGCAGACTGTCTGTGGGCTTAACACTGGAGCTCACGACTTTTCCCCTCACAGTTGCTGCTCGACCCACGGAGTTTCTCCAGCATTTTGCTGGTTGCACCAGATTCCAGCACCTGTAGTCTTTCTTGTGCCTCCGAAGTAAATGTTAAAATGTGCTTCTTACAGGGATAATAGAGCAGGGTGACAGGTTCAGCATCTGGCAAGAGAGAGGGTTGGGGGATGGAGGGGGAAGATATGAGTGGAGCGGGTAAAATCATGGGTGATCAAGATACTGACGGTGGCTCCGGGAGAACCATGAGCTGGAGAGACAGCGGTGGCCAAAATTGGACGGCAGTGGAGGGAATACAGTGGAGTGGACTGCAGTGAGGAAGGGAGGGGAGGGTGAAGCCACCATGGGAAATGGCTCTCATCAAACTGGTACACTTCTGGTCAGCAGAGGAAATGGGGAGATCACTGGAGAGGTGGGTTAAGGGATAGGAGGGAAGGACCATTAGTTAGGAGAAAGGGATAGATCAGCCATGATTGAATGGAGGAGTAGACTTGATGGGCCGAATGGCCTAATTCTACTCCTATCCCTAGTGACAGAAGGCATAACTGGAACTCCAATTGAAGCATTTTGGTTCTGCGGACACCTGCTGGAGGGATCATGGCCGGAGCTCCGGGAAAGAGGGGCTATGATATGAGAGGGCGCTGTCCGGACGATGGCAGGTGGGGTAGTAAATAGTGTGACAAGATCCAGAGTTTGTTTGGCCACAGATGCAAAGTGCCAGTGGTGGTGGCAGGGGCAGAGGGGGGGGGGGGGGGGGGTGGAAAATGACTAGGGGGACCAGGAAGAGAAGTCAGCAGTTAAGTGCCGAGGGATAAGTCAAAGCTCGGTGTTAAGGCCAGGTCACGGTGATCGCTGCAAACATCCACCACTCAATCCCCAAAATAGCCTGCAAAATACACTACATCTAGTCCCCAGGGCTTATTCCACCTCCAACAGTGAAGAGGGCAAGGGCAGCAGGTGCAGGGAACATCACCACCTGCAAGTCACACACCAGTCTGACTGGGAAATAGATCGCCCGTCCTTCATAACCACTGGCTCTGAACTGGAATGCCCCCTCCCCCTCAGCAGTGCTGAGAAGGTCCAAGGGAGCATCCCACAACCACCTTCTCCATCCAGGGTCAACTAATACAGTGCTTCTTAAACTGGTGAATAATAGTTCACCCAAGGGTGAATGAAATTATTTGGGAGTGAATGAGTTAATTTATGTTTTTTGTTCATGTGACAAAATAAATTATACACAAGAGCCTACAGTTCATCCAGGGCTAACCTGAAGAGGGGCATCAAGAAAGCCAAACATAGCTACAAGCTTAGGATTGAGGAGCACTTCAATAACAACTCCGACCCATGTGGCAAGGCATCCAGGCCATCGCGGACTATAGATCCACCAATACCACCCCCACATCCAGCGACTCATCCTTCCTTGAGGAGCTTAGCCACTTTTATGGCCGCTTTGACAGGGACAATCAAGAGATGGCCATCGAGACCGTGCTCCCTGCTGATCACCAGCTCCTCATACTCACCCCCTACGACATGTATTTAGCACTGAGTAGGATTAATGCACGTAAGGCTGCTGGCCCTGACTGCATCCCCGGGCACATCCTCAGGACCTGTGCTGCGCAGCTGACAGACGTCTGGACTGACACCTTCAACCTGTCACTTGCCCAAGCAGTTGTCCTCACGTGCCTTAAAACCACCTCCATCGTGCCGGTGCCAAAACACTCCACTGTGGCGAGCCTCAACGACTTCCGCCCAGTTGCACTTACTCCCATCATCACCAAGTGCTTCGAGAGGCTGGTCCTGGCACACCTCAAAGGCTGTCTACCTCCCACACTGGACCCCTATCAGTTTGCCTACTGCAAGAACAGGAGTACAGAGGATGCCATCTCAACGGCACTCCACTCTGCCCTCGACAACAGAGACACCTACGTGAGAATGCTGTTCATTGACTATAGCTCAGCATTTAACACCATTATCCCCTCAAAACTGATCACCAAACTGGGCATCAACCCCTCCCTCTGCAACTAGTTACTGGTCTTTCTAATTAACAGACCACAGTCTGTTAGGTTGGACAAACACACCTCTTCAACCCTCACCCAGAACACCGGCGTTCCACAGGGCTGTGTGCTGAGCCCCCTCCTCTACTCCCTCTTCACCTACGACTGCACACCTGTACATGGTTCTAACACCATCATCAAATATGCAAATGATACAATGGTGATTGGCCACATCAGCGACAACGATGAGTCGGCCTATGGGGAGGAGGTTCAGCTCCTAGCAGCATGGTGCGCTGACAACAACCTGGCCCTTAACTCCAAGAAGACCAAGGAGCTCATTGTGGACTACAGAAGGTCTAGGGGCGGCACGCACACCTCCATCCATATTAACAGGACGGAGGTGGAACGTGTTTCCAGCTTCATGTTTCTGGTGGTCAACATCTCTGATGGCCTCTCTTGGACCCACAATACCTCTACACTGATCAAGAAGGCTCACCAGCGTCTCTTCTTCCTGAGGAGACTAAAGAAGGTCCATCTGTCTCCTCAGATTCTGGTGAACTTCTACCGCTGCACCATCGAGAGCATCCTTACCAACTGTATCACAGTATGGTATGGCAACTGCTCTGTCTCCGACCGGAAAGCACTGCAGAGGGTGGTGAAAACCGCCCAACGCATCACCGGTTCCTCACTCCCCTCCATTGAGTCTGTCCATAGCAAGTGATGTCTGCGAAGGGCACGTAGCATCGTCAAGGACTGCTCTCATCCCAGCCATAGACTGTTTACCCTCCTCCCATCCGGGAGGAGTTAGGGGTCCCTCCGTTGCCGGACCAGCAGGTTCAGGAACAGCTTCTTCCCTGCAGCCGTTACACTACTTAACTCTGCACCTTGGTGATTGCCAGTCACCCCCCCCCCCCGGACACTCCTTCCCCCAGAAAAATTGCACTACTGCTACTGTTTGCACATATAAATATTTTACTGTTCATTATTCTATGTTCGCTCTTCTGGGGGAGATGCTAACTGCATTTTGTTGTCTCCGTTCTATCTCTGAATAAGATAGAAACATATACAATTATAAAAGGACTGGACAAGCTAAATGCAGGAAAAATTTTCCCAATGTTGGGCGAATCTAGAACCAGGGGCCATAGTCTTAGAATGAAGGGGAGGCCATTTAAGACTGAGGTGAGAAAAAACGTTTTCACGCAGAGAGTTGTGAATTTGTGGAATTTCCTGCCACAGATGGCAGTGGAGGCCAAATCACTGGATGGATTTAAGAGAGAGTTAGGTAGAGCTCTGGGGGCTAGTGGAATCAGGGGAAATGGGGAGAAGGCAGGCACGGGTTATTGATAGGGGACGATCAGCCAAGATTACAATGAATGGCTAAATGTTCTCCTCCTGCACCTGTTTTCTATATTTCTATGTTTCTAAGATGAAAATTAACAAAAAACATAAGAACATTTAGTGGAGGGTGAATGAAATTTTGTGATAAAGAATCAAGGGTGAATGATTAATACACCCGGAAGGAACTGCAGCCGATGGTTTACACCCAAGATAGATACAAAATGCTGGAGTAACTCAGCAGGTCCTGCTAGTGTCATGCAGAACCCCCCAGGGAGTATTTGATAGAATACTACACTTTGGCCATCTCTAACATGAGCATCTAGGTCCCGCCATCACGCCACTGGTGCCAAGCTGCCCCCAACTCGCTCCCGCTCCTTAACGCCTCCCCCTCTGTGAGCCGGGGTGCCAGCCAGGACGCTGCAGGCGCTATCTAATGGCAACTGAACGGTCTAACCGGCTAATCTGCGCCGACATGCAGAACGATAGACACAAACAGCTGGAGTAACTCAGCGGGACAGGCAGCAACTCTGCGGAGAAGGAACGAGGAGGCGTTTCGGATCGAGACCCTTCGTTCGACTGGAATCCGGTTCTCGGGAGAGGTTAAGGTGGGTGAGACCACACAGGTGGGCAAGGAGCGGTATCTTGCAGACTGCCCTCCACAGCCCTGGTTAAGCCGGGGGTAGATGCCCTGCCCAGAGCCTCCGGCTACCCTCCCTGACCCGCAGCCGCCTGCAGAGCTAGATACAAGGGACCCTCGCCCTCCAGACTTGAGAGGATGTCAGTGAGGGGGGAGAGGAGAGAGCCAGGGCTGCGAGGAGCAGCGGCATTTACTTGCCTCTTGGACCATTTGGCCGACTGCCTGCCGAACGGCCGCTTCCACAGGACGCCGTGCAGCTGAACCTTGGTGCTGATATCCAGCTTGTCCGTCTCCGAGCCCTCGCTGAAGTAGGACGGCAGCGACGGAGCCGACTTGGAGCTGAACATCGCCCGGCGATGCTGGCGAGGGAAGGAGGGACACACGGGCAGGGGGTGGGGCACGGCCATCAGAGGGAGGTGTAAAGGGAAGCAGAGGCGGGAGGGCGGGATACATAGAGGAGAGAGAGGGAGATAGGGAGAGGGACAGAGAGGGAGAAAGAGAGAGGGAGTGAGAGAGGGAGGGAGAGAGAGAGACTGATGGAAAGGGAGGGGAGAGGGAGGGGAGAGGGAGGGAAGGAGAGAGAGCGAGAGGGGAGAGGAGGAGGGAGAGATAGAGAGGGAGGGGGAAAGATAAGGGAGAAGGGGAGAGGGAGGGAAAGAGGGGGAGAGGGAGGGAAAGAGGGAAAGAGGGGGAGGGGGAGAGAAGAGAGAGGGGAGAGAGAAGAGAGTGAGGGGAGAGGAGGGGGGAGGGAGAAGGGGGAGGGAGGAAGAGAGGAAAGTGGGCAGATGAGCAGAGAGCGGTTGGGGGCAGGAGAGTAGGGAGGAAGGGGTCTGAAGAAGTGTCTCGACCCAAAATGTGACCTATTCCCTTTCCCCAGCTTTGCTGTCTGTCCTGCTGAGTTACTCCAGCATTCTGTGTCGATCTTCGTCCTGAAAGATGATGCGGGGAGAGGGGTAGGGCGAGATGGGAAGGTGATGTCATAGGGAACAAAGGCCCTTCAGCCCTACTTGTCCATGCCGTCCATGGTGCCCCATCTAACCTAATCCTATTTCCCCATGTTAGCCCCATATCTCTCAAAACCTTTCCTGTCCATGTACCTGTCCAAATGTCCTACATAGTTTTGTTTGCTGGGCAACCTACTACTTGGCAACTGGGTCCATACACCTACCACTTCTGAGTGAAAATGTTGCTACTCGGGTTCCTATTATTTTTCCCTCTTACTTTAACCCTAAATCCTGTTTCTTGATTCCCCTTCCCCGGGTAAAAGTAATAATTCATTAATTATTCCCGTTATGATTTTATACACCCCCACCCTCCTGCACTCCAAACAATGAAATCCTAGCCTGCCTGGCCTCTCCCAATAGTTCAATCCCTTCAGTCAAGGCAACATCATTGTGAATCTTTCCAGCTTACTGGCATCACTAACATGGGATGGGGATGAAATGGAGAGAATGGGGATGGAGGAGAGGAGAGGGGGTGGGAATGGAGAGAATGGGGGCAGATAGGAGGGAATGGAGATGGGGGAATGGGATGGAGGGAATGGGGAGGGAAGGGAAGGCGAGGGAATGGAGTGGAGATGGAGGGAATGGGGACGGACGGGAGGGGATAGATGGTTCTGGAAATGTGGGTGGAGTTGGAAAAGAACATCGGGGTTGATGGGGATGTCAGGAAAAAGGGTTGGAAAAGATGTAGAGCGGGAGAAAGAGGATATTGGAAAAGACTGGGGGGGGGGGTCAGGGAAAGGGTGGGGGAAGGGGTGAAGGGGAGGGGGAGATAGGGAGGATGGGGTAATTGGGAAAAGAGGAGGAAAGGGAGAGAATCTGAATGAGGTATATCGTTGAACTATTGAGTTCTCCCGCCTGTTTCTGGTGAGGGTTAAAGCAGCCACTGACTAAATAAAATGCTGGAGTAACTCCGGAGAGAAATTATGGGAGACCCTTCTTCAGAGTCTCATCCCAAACGTCACCCATTCGTTCTATCCAGAGATGCTGCCCGTCCCATTGAGTTGCTCCAGCATTTTGTGTCTATCTTCGGTGTAAACCAGCATCTGCAGTTCCTTCCACCACACTGACTAAATATATCTACAAACCTCCACACTGGGGCAGTGGGATGATGAGAAGCAGCTACATCCCATGACCGGTTGGCGTTGTCTTGTTCTGCCTGCCTGCCTGCAGCTCACTGCATGAGCATCGGGTCAGATGGGGAGGTACTGAGCCATTGCCCTTGGCACTACAGCAGCTCCAGCAGCCTGTGACTGATGCCGACCATCTGAAGCGAATGGGCTGGGGGGAGAGGCTTCCAGCAGTGCCGCTGGAGGTGGAGTCCATGGAGTGAGGCTGGCAGTGGGATTCATTGGCCAGAGAAGGGTGCAGTGCTGGTGGACCCAATCTACATGTTGTGGAGGACCAAGCTTGGCAGGCAAGAGTCAGTTTCAGTTTATTTTAGTTTATTGTCACTTGTACGGAGTTTGTACATTATTCCTGTGACTGCATGAGTTTTCTCCGGGTGCTCCGGTTTTCTCCCACATGCCAAAGATATGAGGGTTGTAGGTTAGTTGGTCTCTGTAAATTATCCCTACTGTGTTGGATGCAAAACTGGGATAACTGAACTTGTGTGCAGCTGATTGTTGGCCACCACGGACTCGATGGGCCGAAGGGCCTGTTTTTATGCTGTACCTCCATAGTAAATTAAGTTGGGACATTCTATTACAATTACTGATGTACTGAACTGAGGTACAGTGAAAAACATTTGTTGCATGCTAACCAGCAGAAAGCCACACTGACAAAGTACTGGAGGCACTTACTGACCAGATTACCAAATCTCATTGCATTTATGTGTAATGACAATAAAACATATTATTATTATTATGTTGCATCAGTTAAACCAAACTAACCACCTCTGCCTACACATAATCAATATTCCTCCAACCCCTGCATATTCATGTCCCTAAGTTTACTTTAGAGATACAGCATGGAAACAGGCCACTTCGGCCCACAGTCTGCATCGACCAGCGATTCCTGCACATTAATGTTATTCCATACACACAAGGGACAATTTATGTTTACACCAAGCCAATTAACATACCAACATATAGGTCTTTGGAGTGTGGGAGGAAACCAAAGATCTTGGAGAAAACCCACGCCGGTCACGGGGAGAATGTACTGTACAAACTCCGTACAGACAGCACGTGTAGTCAGGATCGAACCTGGGTCTCGGGCACTGTGAGACAGCAACTCTACCATTACGTGTTATTTATCAATAGTCCAACACCATCCTGACATCAGCAGCAGGGTCGACAACAGAATCTCTTTGTAACAAAGTGGTCACTGGTCACAGAGAAGATAATATCGTAGGCCAAGAGACTGCATGGATTTATGAAAGGGAACTCATATTTGACACATCAGCTAATGGGTTTTTAAGGCTGTAATTACCAGTGTGAGGGATATCCACTGGATGTGGTGTTTGCATTTTCAGATTCTCAGTAAGGTCTTATTAAATACTTAAGGGCCTGTCCCACCAGCATGCAACTGTATGCGATGAGCACAACCTAACGTGGTCGCTTGAGCCGTCCGGCGTCGCGGGGCCGGTCCCACTTCGGTCGCCGGAGCCGTGCAGAATTGTGCGGAGTTCTTCCCTACATCGCACGGGGCTCCGAAAAACTGACTATGTTCAAAAATTCCGCGCGGCAACGGCTTGTCGGCTCATAATTGCCGTGACGCATTACACACCGCCTCGACGTCGTGCCTCCGTGACCCTCTGTGTGTGTGCCTCTGTGCCCCTCTCTGTGTGCCCCTCTCTGTCCTGGCAAACTTACCTTTAAGACTTCGCTCCAAGTTCGCCTCGCTTTGCGCTGCGTTGCGCCACTCACCCGACCTCCGCGCGGCCCCTACTGCCGGTTTGGTCGCGCTTGCCGCATGCTGGTGAGAACGGCCCTGTACAGGGATCACCCGACCTCCGCGCGGCCCCCGCTGCCGGTTTGGTCGCGCTCATCGCATGGAGTCGGATGCTGGTAGGACAGGCCCTTTAGGATGTAGAGACAGGCCCTGCAGCCCAAATTAACTATGGCGACACCCCAGTTGACAAACTAATCCAGTCTTGTTTACCTGCCATTTACTTGCTTTCCAACTCTGCCTTAATATCTGGAGAAGACATCAAGAATGAAGAGTGTTTATTCATCAGATGTACAGGATAGGAATCGGAACAGTTCAACTTGCTGCAGATTTTCCAGACACACTACATGCAACAGGAACAATAAATATACAATACATTCAGTTAATCTAAATAAACTAGACCATGAAAGTTCAAAAAACAAAATACACGGAGCAACCATAGTAGTTAAAAGTGGTTTGCTGCGGAGGTAGGGTGTGGTTAGGGTTGTGTAGGGTGGTTCAAGAGCCTGATGGATGATGGGATGAAGCTGTTGTTGAACCTGGTTCTCACGGTCCTGCACCTTCTTTAAGATGGCACAGTAGCGCAGCGGAAGAGTTGCTGCCTTACAGCACTCACAGAGTCATAGATCCAGGTCTAATCCCGACTACGGGTGCTGTCTGTACGGAGTTTGTACGTTCTCCCCATGATCGCGTGGGTTTTCTCCGAGATCTTCAGTTTCCTCCCACACTCCAAAGATGTACCAAGCCTGTTTCCATGCTGTATCTCTAAACAGTAGCAGTGAGAAGAGGGCATGGCCAGTCACCAACCTGAGACCCAATAGTGCCCGAAACGCCAAGTTGATACCCTGCCCGTGAGTGCCTTGTGCACTTGCTCAGTGTTTGGCTGCAGCATCAACAACTGTGGCACCACCCGGCCTGGCTTTTATACCTAACGTGATACAGGAAGAGCTTGGTCAGTGCTGATGCCAGCTTGCTGCAGCCCGTTTGTAGACAGTGCCAGGGGGTGGAGCTCAGCTGCATTTTCAGCACAGAAGCCGTTTAATCCTGCTCCCAGTTCAAGTAACATCACTGAAGATAGACACAAAATGCTGGAGTAACTCAGCGGGACAGGCCGCATTTTTGGATAGAAGGAATGGTTGAAGTTTCAGGTCGTGAGCCTTCTTCCGAAATGCCATCCATTTCTACTGTCTAGAGATGCCATGTGTCCTGCTGAATTACTCCATCATTTAGCGTCTATCTTCGGTTTAAACCAGCATCTGCAGTTTCTTCCTACACATTGAGTTGCAACCCCTGTCCCACTTAGGAGACCTAAACAGCAACCTCTGGTGACCTTGCCCGCCATCCAAGCTTTCCATGAGGTCACCGGAGGTTTTGGTCACTCTCCCTAATGGTCGATAGTGGTTTCCACGTGGTCGAGGCTTCATCTAGGTTGCTGCTATTTTTTCATCATGATTAAAACCAGCCGACTAAAAATATGTTGTTGTTTTAAAAATTGATAATTTTTTAGTCGCAGGTCTAGTCGAAGCTGGTTTTCTTCATAGTCGAGGAAGGTTTTCAACATATGCATGGGAGGTGGTAGGAGGTTGCAGGTCACCTCAACCTTGATTTTTTTTTGGGGTAGCGGGCAAGGTCATCAGAGGTTGCTGTTTAGGTCTCCTAAGTGGGACAGGGGTACTCTGTGGCCGCCCCTCACTTTAAAATTGCTCCCTGGCGCAGGGATGACAGAAGAAGAAAAGGAAGCATCTGGAACTGTATCCCCCTGCCTTGTTTCACTGCAAACGTGATGAACGTGGTTAGAGAGAAACCAGGGCAAAGCACGTTTGGCAGAGCAAACACTTTCAGCACTGATTATTTTCACTGTATTCATATGTAAGGTATGTGCGTATCTTGAGCTTACTGCAACATGAAATATGTACCATGTTCAAGTTTACATATTGTTATGGCTCCTTAGTTCTGTAACAGACAAGTCACATTCTCTCATCCCTCCTCCCCCCCCCCCCCAATGATCTACATTCTATTTAAATGGGAGCGTGTGATTAAACAGTGGCCAGAGCTGGTGTGACAGTGCTTCAGACCTCTCCTCATCCTTAAGGGCCTGTCCCACCAGCATGCAACTCTATGCGATGAGCGTGACCTAACGTGGTCGCTTGAGCCGTCCGGCGTCGCGGGGCCGGTCCCACTTCAATCGCCGGAGCCGTGCGGAATTGTGCGGAGTTCGTCCCGACATGGCGCGGGGCTCTGAAAAACTGACTATGTTCAAAAATTCCGCGCGGTAACGGCTTGTCAGCTCGCAGTCGCCTCGACGCATTACACACCGTCTCGACGCCGTGCCTCCGTGACCCTTTCTGTAGGTGCCTCCATGACCCTCTATGTGTGTGGCTCCGTGGCCCTCTGTATGTGTGCCTCTGTGCCCCACTCTGTGTGCCTCTCTCTGTCCTGGCGAACTTACCTTTAAGACTTTGCTCCAAGTTCGTCTCACTTTGTGCCGCGTTGCGCCATTCACCCGACCTCCACGCGGCCCCCGCTTCTAGTTTGATCGCACTCATCGCATGGAGTCGGATGCTGGTAGGACAGGCCCTTTACACCCTGCACACTACAGGCAGTCCCCAGCTTATGAGTGGGTTTTGTCCCTGAGTACAGTCTGTAATCCAACTCTCTGTAAGTCAGAGATGAACAACAGCAGAGTGGGAGAGTGAGCACGCGTGGGATGAGCGGCACCAGCAGGCCTCACTGCATTACTTCAGGAACTGATCCCTGCAACCACAGGAAATGTAACACCCATCCCTTCACCCCCATCCAGGACCCCAGCAGCCCTTCCAGGTGAGACAGAGGTTCACAAGCACCACCCCTGATCTCATCTACTGCATTCATTACTCCCGATGTGCCCTCCTTTACATTAGCGAGGCCAAGCATAGACTAGGAGACCATTTCGTCAAACACTTGTGCTGAGTCCACCAAGGGCTACTGGGTCTCCTGGATGCTAACCATGTTAACTCCCATTCCCATATTGACTGTCCTGGGACTCATCCATTGCCAGAGTGTGGCCACATGCAAACAGATGGAACAGCACCTCATATTCCTCTTGGCTAACGTGCAACCCAACAGTATGAACATTGAATTTTCCAATTTTAGGTTACACTCTCACTCTGATGCACACCCATATATTCTACTATCTCGCTCCCCTTCACGTATGAAATTGCAGCGAATTGTGGACACAGTAACAGTGGTGACTTAGCAGGTACTGGAATGGTTGTTGTTCATTTGTCTGTTGGAATCCAGAGTGTGCACAAGTGACTAAATAATGTTGTTTCTCATCGAATGCACTGTGGCATCCTGGTAGATTTCATCAGTCACATCTCCCCACTCTTTACCCTCCCCCCTGCTACTCCCTCCCCAGTGCCTTTACAATTTTGTTCAAATCCTCGGGTTAATGCAACTTCCACCACTCCTGGTGAGTTCCGCATCAACACAACTCCCTGCCTGACTTGGTTTCCTCGGGTATTCCCCTTGAACCTTCAAAACAGTCTTTCCTGCTCTTCTAATAGGAATTCCCTCAGTTCAGCTACCACATGTAATCTAGTCATCATCTTATGTCCCTTAATCAAAATCTTCATTCATCCTCCCAACTTTCCCTGGTCCAAGGGGGTGGCTCCTACTTCAACAAACAAGCTTTACTGGTGAGGGTTACACAAAAAGCTGGAGAAACTCAGCGGGTGCAGCAGCATCTAAGGAGCGAAGGAGATAGGCGACGTTTCGGGTCGAGACCCTTCTTCAGTGACATGGTTCATCCCTGGAACCACTTGAATAAATAGTTTTTATTTTATATAATTCTAGATTTATATTATACAATATTAGATATTGTATAATATTGTATAAAATAATTAAAAATATAACGTTCCAGTCAATACCTCCCACGGCCCTTCACCTTCCTAAAGTTTTGTTGTAGGATTGAGGAATCAAATTCTCTGAATTCTGTTTTGGCACTGCTGCATAATTCCCTCTGTGCACTTTGCAGTCCATCATGGCACAGCGGGAAAGCCAAAATACGAACATAAAACTCCAGGTGTTGGAGATCTCAAATAAAAGCAGTAGATATGGGAAACACTCATTAGGCCAGGCAGCATCTGTGGAGAGAGAAACATAGTGAATGTTTGAGATCCGAGACCCTTTATTAGAACATCCTCAGCTCTGATGAAAGGTCTTTGACTGGAAACATTGTGTCTGCTTCTCTCTCCACAGATAGAGTACCTTCTGTTTTTATTTCCAGGGAGAATATCTATTTTCCTCCTTTAGAAGTGTTAATCCAGGTTTAGGCTGGATTTCATGTCTCGGACTTCCGGTGGCGCTATGGAGTCGGTGGAACTAGCGCCAACCAGCTCCTCAAAAACTGTATTAAAAAACTGGGAAAAATGGGGTGAATTAAAGTCACTCACCGGAGAAGAACGGGTGAGAACGGCACCGGCAGCTTGTAAAAGGTGCGTGACGACATCAGGCGCATGACCATACCGACGGTATGTCGATGCAGCATAACCCCCCCCCCCCCCAAAGTGAAAAAACCAGTACCGAAAAAGGAAGTAGGCCCGATTGGAGCCTCGGGCTCGAGTTTGACAGCTTCCTAGGAAGACATCTCAAGGAGGAAATCTGAGATGGGAGATCTTAAAACCGCTGTTTCTGCAGAAATAAAAACTATTATGGGTGAGCTGAAAAAAATGAAAAAGGATTATAAAGAAGATTTAAAGATCCTTAGAGCAGATATCCAAGTGTTTAAAGAGCAAGTGAAAGATGAATTAAAAAAATAAGTTATATTTACAGTAAAGACCATGCTCGATGAACGGAAAACACAGGCGGATGCAGTTCTGCAGAAACATATGGATGATGTAAATCTTAAATTTGGTGTGATGGAATCGGCGGTTGATGTTAAGCTAGAGCCTATTTTAAGGTCAATTGATCAACAAGATGTGGCAATAAAGGAACTGACTAGTATTGCCGATACAAGTGCCAAGGCAAATGAGAAACTTCTCTCCGAGAACAAACGTTTATCAGAATTGTTAAACAAAATAACTGAGAAATGTATTGACGTCAAAGGCGCCAGAACTTTCGTATTGTCGGTGTGCATGAAGGTAGAGAGGGAGATCAAGACCCTCGAGAATTCGCTGCAAAACTCTTTAAAAAAGTTTTGAATTTGGATTAAGAACCCCTGCTTGGTCGAGCACACAGGGCACTGAGACGACTCCCAAAAGGGGCGCACCCCCAAGACAATTGATTGTGAAAGTGGTTTATGATCATGTCTTGGAGGATATGATGAAGATAATAATTCGTAAGAAAAATCTTAGCTACGATGGAGATAAGATCAGCATATTCAGAGACTACCCTGCGGAAGTTGCCAAGAGAAGAGCTCTATTTACAGAAAAAAGAGGCATTCTTTAGAATATAAAGAATCTGAGATATGGCTTGATGTATCCCGCAACACTGAGAGTAACCTATAATAACAAAGAGCATCACTTCATCAAGCACAGAGAAGCACTTGAATTTGCTCGGGACATCGAGAAGAAAGTGGAAGAGGAAGAAGATGTGGATGAAGAATCGTGAATTTGAACTATATTTAACATTTACCTGATGGTACTGAATATCCATAGAGAAGAAGGAAGAATAATGGACTTTTAAATACATTGGTTAAGGATGGTTTGAAGGATTACTAATAGAAAATTAACATATAATAGGAATAGCTTAGCATTAACTATCATTTAAAATTGTATGTTATCCCTCCTAAAATAGTGTTATGATATTATTAAAAATCTACATTAGTACAAATAATTTTCAAGCATTTAAATTTAGCACCCCACCCCTATACAAATAGCCCTTAAGGCAAATACAAATTTTCCATTAAGGAAAATTTGGAGCTGGAACCATTAATATATATTTTTTTTAACAACGGAAGTCGGTAGATTAATAGCCACTCTAGTGTGGCTTACACTAACTACACTAAAAATAGCTGTAGTCACCCTTTCTTTTCCGCACATCACTAACACTATTAACATTTTTTATTTCTATTTTGATTCTTATGTTTTATATAATGTATTATATTATACTTTTAGTTATGAATAGTATTATGAAGTTAGTTCGAAGAGCTATGTATGTAAGATAAAGTTACAAGTATTAAATTCATTGATCTGAAGCATGGGTATGACGTTGGGATGGATATGCTGAGACATCTACTCCATTATAATCCACCTTAACAACAAAATGCAAGACATTAATATGAAAACTGGGGGTGATGGAATCTCCTTCTGCAGTTGGAATGTAAAGGGAATTAATGAACCAATTAAAAGAGGTAAGGTTTTATCTCACTTAAATACTTAAAACAGACATAGTCTTCCTTCAAGAGACACACCTTAAAAAGGATGCGCAACATGGACTAACAGCAAAATGGATTTCTAAAGTGTATCACTCTTCATTTACACATAAGTCTAGAGGGGTTGCAATACTTATTCGTAAAGGCATACCATTTAAACATAGCTCAATAATAAAAGATACTGAGGGTAGATATATAATAATTGCGGGTGAATTATATTCAAAGAAAGTCGTTCTTATAAACATATATGGACCTAACTTTGATAATCCGTTGTTTTTTAAGAAAATATTTAATACTATTCCTATATCTATATAATATAATCTAATAATTGGGGGTGATTTAAACTGTACTTTAGATAATTATCTAGATAGACCATCAATTAAAAGGAAAGCTACATCAAGCAAACTCATAAATTATTTTATTAATACTGCAAATGTTAAGGATGTCTGGAGAACTGATAATCCCTCTAGTCGGGAATATTCATTTTACTCTCCTGTATTCGGAACCTATTCAAGGATAGATTATTTTATAATCAAAGTTAGTTCCATTTATGTATGACTCAAAATATCATAATATTATTATTTCAGATCATGCACCATTAACATTTAAGATAAAATTAAAGGGTATAACTAATAAATACTCTCAATGGAGACTCAATCCTCAAATTTTAAATGACAAGGCTTGTTATGATTATCTGGTAAATCAGATTAAATTGTTTTTTGAGACTAATGACAAACCTGGAATTTCCCGGTCACTTTATGCGTGGTGCTATAATATCTGCGCAAGCATACCTTAATAAGGAAAACCGAAAGATGCAACAAACTTTAGAAAATGAAATAAAGCAATTAGATATTGAAAATGCAATATCTCCATCTAAGGTGATATATAATAAAATTGCAATATTAAAATATAATCTAAATAAAATATACTCAAATTATGTTATAAAACTTTTTCAACGGACTAAACAAGTACATTCGGTGATAAACCACAAAAATTGTCACGCCAGCTTAGAAAATCAGACGTGGAAAAAATGATATATAAAATCAGATCAGAACAAGGAGAAATATTAACTTTTCCAAAAGATATTAATGACAGATTTCTGCATTACTATCAAAAAGTTACTCGACTAAACTGATGGGACAACCGGATGGAATGGAAACATTCCTGCATGAATGTCATATTAAAGGTTTGGATCAGGAAGGCAGAGACTTGTTAGATGCTGAAATATCAGCAAAGGACATTGAGGAATCAATCAGAAAGTTTAAAAAATGGAAAAGCTACTGGCCCCAATGGACTAAGTGTTTAATTTTATAAGAAGTTTCACGATTTGATTTCCCCACATTTACAAACAATATATAAATATGCTTATGAACAAGGAAAGTTACCAGAAACTCTAAATGAGTCTACAGTCACACTCATTCCTAAAGTAGATAAGGATCTGGAAGATCCTCAAATCAAATCAAATCAAATCAAATCAAATACGTTTATTTGTCATTGCACATCAACTGTACAACGAAATTTCATGTGCATCCCCTTCAATGGTAAACAATAAAAGACACAGGATAAAAAGTTTAAAAAAAAGAACAAAAACACAATAACACAAACAACCATTTAGTCTTACATTTACTACAAGATCAATGCATAAAATAAGTAATAGATAATAAAAAATGCACATTATATTGCACATTCTAGCAGACAAATTTTATAATGCACCCCGAATTGTGTAGTGTTGCTCGTAGTGTTATCTGTTTGAGTTAAGTTCTCTAATGGCACGTGGGTAGAAACTGTTAGTTAGTCTGCAAGTGCGGGCCTTCAAAGACCCGTATCGCCTCCCAGCGGGCAGCAGAGTGAAAAGGTGGTTGGCAGGGTGGAATGAGTTCTGTGTGATGTTTCTCGCCCGGCGTAAACATCGGGCCTTGTAAATGTCTTCCAGGGAGGGTAGTTGAGTGTTTATGATGCTCTGTGCTGTTTTAATAACTCTCTGTAGTGCCTTCCTTCCAGCCACAGTGCAGCTAGCAAACCACACCAGGATGCCATAGGAGAGGATGCTTTCCACGGCGCACCGGTAGAAGGACAGCAGCAGCTGCTGTGAGACGTTTGCTCTCCGCAGAGTCCTCAGGAAATATAGCCGCTGCTGTGACTTCTTTACGGGAAGAATATCCTGGATCATATAGAGCAATTGCTCTTCTAAATACTGATCAAAAAATATTAACTAAAATTTTATCTCAAAGGTTAAGTTTAGTGATTAAGAAACTAATACATCATGATCAAACAGGCTTTATTCCAAAAAGTTATTCCACTTATAACTTGAGACGATTATTCAATATCATATATTGAAAAAGAATTAATGATATTGAATTAGTTGTCATTTCACTAGATGCGGAAAAAGCATTCGACCTGGTTGAATGGCCTTACTTATTCAAGATAATGCAGAAATTTCAACTTGGGGATAGATTTTGAAAATGGGTTAAAATTTTATACTCTAACCCAACAGCAAGAATACTAACAAATCAAATGTTATCAGCCAAATGTAATCTCTTTAGGGGTTGTAGACAAGGATGTCCGTTATCACCCTGATTATTTGACCTTGCAATCGAACCATTAGCCGAAAGGATTAGATCAGACCCAGAAATTTATGGATACAATACCAATACCACAACGAATAAAATATCTTTATATGCAGACGATGTCTTAATATATATTACAAAACCAGAGATTAGTATTCCTAAGCTACTTAACGTTATAACTAAGTTTGGTACATTTTCAGGATATAGAATTCATTGGAATAAAAGTGAAATTATGCCTATAACTGGAATTAAAATCAAATATATTACAACAATTCCCGTTTAAAATAGTTACGGACAAATTTAAATATCTAGGAATTAATGTAACCAAATCTTATAATTTTTTTATTCAAATTAAATTATCCTCCGTTATTGAATAAACTAAAAAAGAATATTCTATACTGGAAAACACTACCAATATCAATGATTGGCAGAATAAATGCTATAAAAATGATATTTTTACCACAATTATTATATTTATTTCAAGCTATCCCTTTATACCTTCCTAAAACTTTTTTTTTTTTTTTAAATCGATTCTATTGTTAACAACTTTATTTGGGATTATAAAAGTCACAGAATAAGTAAAAAACACTTATGTAAATCCAAGATAAATGGAGGATTAGCGTTACCTAATTTTTAATATTATTTTTGCGCGGTTCAGATTAAGAATATGAATTTTTGGTTGGTAAAAATGGATCAGGAACCAGCTTGGCTAAAGATGGAAAAGGAAGACTGTTTACCGTTTGATATAAGTTCGATTCTTTTTGCTCCAAGTGAAGTACAAAAAAAAACTTACGGGGAAAACCCTATAATTCATAGCAATAGACGTATTTGGAAACAAATAGTTAAGACTTTACATTTGGATAATATGTCACTTTGTCAATTATGAATAATCCCTTATTTAAACCTATATTGGATAAGGGGTTTAGACACTGGAAAAATTTAGGAATTATAAGGATAGAACACCTTTACAGGAAAGGAAAATTTCTCTAATTTCAAGAGTTAAAAGATATCTATGAATTGCACCCAAATAACTTGTTTAGGTATTTACAAATTAGAGACTATATCAAGTCAAACATGCATGACTATAAGAATAGGGAACCAGGATTACTGGATGAATGGCTTAACAAGTATCCAAATACAGAAAAACTAATAGCGTACATATATAGTACTCTTTTGTATAGGGAAGTCCCAACAACAGAATCATACCGACAGATATGGGAAAATGAAATAGGTCTACCTGTAATGAAAGACACTTGGGAAGAAAGTTTACAACGTATACACCGTTGCTCGTTAAATGCCAGACATACCTTGATACAATTTAAAGTATTACATAGATTACACTATTCAAAAACGAAATTAAATAGAATTTTTCCTAACATTTCTTCTATTTGCGATAAATGTCAGAATTTAGAAGCTAACTTAACGCATAGTTTTGTAACATGCATAAAACTTAATAGTTATTGGGCTGATATTTTTAGAATCATTTCTGAAGTTCTTAAAACTAAATTGGACCCCGAACTAAAGCTAATAATATTAGGAGTTCCTGATTCAAGCCTAAAATTAACAGTAAGTCAAAGAAATTTTCTTGATTACTGTTTGATAATTGGAAAAAAATTAATATTAAAATTCTGGAAGGGAACATTATCCCCCACAGTCAAAATGTGGACTGTGGAAATGTCAGAGACGTTGCATTTGGAGAGAATTAGGTTTGTCCTAATGGACAAATATGAACTTTTTGAACAAATATGGTCTCCATTCATTGATTATTTAAAGGGATAGCTGAGCTCAGCATTGTAACTCAATAAGTACCCTGGTGTAGGATTAGATGAAAAGATATATTTTGGGATTTGTATACACGTCTTTATAGATATTGTTATGTGAAATAGCTCCATTCATTGTTAAGATGTATACTTCATTTTTAATTATATAATAATTGGGGTTTTTTTCTTATTTGTTTACTTTTATAATTTTTTTATTTAAAATTATTATTTTTAATTTTCCTTATATAATCATAATCATTATTATTTAACCACCATCTCTATTGATTATAAATCTATACTTTTACTTCTTTACTTTCCACAAAAAAAACCAGAAGCATACATAAATTATTCCGTAATATCTGTATAATTTTTGTAACAAGTTAAATTTGTATTTGAAGAATTGTTATACTGTGGACAATATGCATTGCTTCTAATAAAAATACTTAAAAAAAAAAAAAAGATTTCATGTCTCCATTTACACCTCTCCAAAGATCGCGCGGGCTTATGGAACCACTGCGTACCTCGCTTGTCTCCTGCCCATTACTTTCTGTAAACTTCAGATCCCAATCTCCATAACCCACGCCTTCCCCTCATTGTATTGACAGGTCATCTATGGTGATTCATCTATATATGATTCACGTTTAATGTTACAATTAGTGCTATCCTGGTTAAATTCTCTTTTTGTTTTGCAATATCCTTTCACTGTCATCTAGACTCACATCCCACCTGCCTTTACTTGACTTCACCATTCATTGCACCACTGACAGCAGGCAAACAGCAAAGGTGGCACAGTGGCACAGCGGTAGAGCTGCTGCCTTGCAGTGCTTGCAGCGCCAGAGACCTGGGTTCAATCCTGTCTACGGGTGCTGCCTGTACAGATGTTGTACGTTCTCTCAAGGGTCACGAGTCTTGAGTGTTTTATTGTCATATGTCGCAGATAAAACAATGACATTCTTACTTGCTACAGTGCAACAGAATATGCAAACATAGTCTGATTTGACAAATGAGAGAGAAAAGAACATACACCCACTGACTCCCATGGCGATGTGGACCACACTTCTTCCCACCCTGCTTCCTGTGAGGATTCTATCCCCTACTCCCAATTCCTCCGTCTACGCCGCATCTGCACCCAGGATGAGGTATTCCAAACTAGGGCATCGGAGATGTCCTCATTCTTTAGGGAATGGGGATTCCCCTCTTCGACTGTAGATGAGGCTCCCACCAGGGTCTCCACTATATCCCGTAGCTCCGCTCTCACTCCCCATCCCCCCCACCCGTAACAAGGACAGAGTCCCCCTTGACCTCACCTTCCACCCTACCAGCTGCCACATACAACAGATAATCCTGCGATATTTTCGCCACCTCCAACGGGATCCCACCACTGGCCACATCTTCCCATCTCCCCCCATTTCTGCTTTCCACAGAGACCGCTCCCACCGTAACTCCTTGGTCAATTTGTCCCTTCCCACCCAAACCACCTCCTCCCCTGATACTTTCCCTTGCAACCACAGGAAATGCTACACTTGTCGCTTTACCTCCCCCCTCAACTCCATCCAAGGACCTAAGCAGTCTTTCCAGGTGAGGCAGAGGTTCACCTGCACCCCCTCCAACCCCATCTATTGCGTCTGCTACTCTAGGTGTCAGGTGCCCCACATTGGTGAGACCAAGCACAGGCTTGGCGATCGCTTCGCCCAACACATCCGCACAGTTTGCATTAACCAACCTGATCTCCTGGTGGCCCAGCACTTCAACTCCCCCTCCCATTCTGAATCCAACCTTTCTGTCCTGGGCCTTCTCCATGGCCAGAGTGAGTCCCACCGCAAATTGGAGGAACAGCACCTCATATTTTGCTTGGATAGTTTACACCCCAGCGGTATGAACATTGACTTCTCCAATTTCAGGTAGCCCTTGCTTTATCCCTGCTTCCCCTCCCAGCTCCCTCACAGCCCACTGTCTCTGCCTCTTCCTTTCTTCTTCCCGATCCCCCCCGACCCCCACATCAGTATGAAGAAGGGTCTTAACCCGAAACGTCACCTATTCCTTCGCTCCATAAATGCTGCCTCACCCGCTGAGTTTCTCCAGCATTTTTGTCTACCTTATGAGAAAAGTAAAGCTCAGTGTGTATATATACACATATTCACAACATACCTATATGTATATTTATATATATATATATATTAAAAAATTAAAAAATATATATATTCACATACACATGCTCAAAAAACAAACAGAACAGTTCAACAATCATAATAATAGTCTTTGTAGCCCATATGAAGTTGTAGTGTTTAATAGCCTGATGGCTGTACGGAAGGTGATGTTCCTGAACCTGGACATTACGGTTTTCAGGCTCCTGTACCTTCTTCCCCATGGCAATGGTGAAATGAGTGTGTGGCCAGGATGGTGCAGGTCTCTGATGATGTTGGCTGCCTTTTTGAGGCAGCGACTCCGATAAATCCCTTCGATGGTGGGGATGTCAGAGCCGGTGATGGATCGGGCAGTGTTCTCTGTGACATCGTCGGTTTTCTCCAAGAACTTCGGTTTCCAGACGTACAGGTTTGTAGGTTAATTAGCCTAGTGTCCCGAGTGTGTGTAGGATAGTGTTTGTGTGCGGGGACTGCTGGTCGGCGCGGGCTCGGTGGGCCTGTTTCCTCGTTGTATCTCCAAACAAAAATATTTAACTTGCCTTCCACCAGAGGTCAGTAGAGAGCAGCCAGAAGCTCAGCCCCTGCAAATTGTCGGCCTGATGAAAATTACTACAGTAATGTAGCTACAAATTACTTTGCCAAATCAGTTTATAATCAGATTAACTGTTATTAATACAAATAAGCATTGGGAATATCCTGCAGGATCTGGGCAGGGGAGGAGTGGAGGCCATAGAGTCACAGAGTGATACAGTGTGGAAACAGGCCCTTCGGCCCAACCTGCCCACACCGGCCAACATGTCCCAGTTACGCTAGTCCCACCTGCCTGCATTTGGTCCATATCCCTCCAAACCTGTCCTATCCAAGTACCTGTCTAACTGTTTCTTAAGCATTGGGATAGTCCCAGCCTCAACTACCTCCTCTGGCAGCTTGTTCCATACACCCACCACCCTCTGTGTGAGAAAGTTACCCCTCGGAATCCTATTAAATCTTTTTCCCTTCACCTTGACCCTATGTCCTCTGGTCCTCTATTCCCCTGCTCTCGGTAAAAGACTGTACATCTTTCTGATCTATTCCTCTCATGATTTTGTATACTTCAATAAGATCTCCTCTCATCCTCCTGCACTCCATGGAATAGAGACCCAACCTCTCCCTATAGCTCACACCCTCTAATCCTGGCAACATCCTCGTAAATCTTTTCTGCACCCTTTCAAGCTTGACAATATCTTTCCTATAACATGATGCCCAGAACTGAACACAATATTCTATATGCAACCTCACCAACGTCTTATACAACTGCAACATGACCTCCCAATTTCTATGCACATCTGAAACACCATGCAATGAAAAGCAATAGGACAAGAGCTAGAACATCGGGTCTGTATGGATAGGTACCTGATGGCCAAGTTAGAAATAATAGCTGAAGGGCATTTAGCACTATCTCAAACCACGTAAACTGCAGTTTTGAGTGGGGTGGAATGACATTAAAACAATGCCATATCCCGCTGGACTTGTGTATTTAACTGTTGCTGGAAATACCTCAAACAAGGTATAAAGCTGGGGGGGGGGGGGGGGGGGGGGGGGACAGGTAAGCTACGCTGGACCTCTGGGCTCAGCGAGAGAGCATCCATACAGAACAATATTGTGTGTGTGGTTTGTGTACCGGGCTGTGTTGTCTAGCGATGGATGCTGTAGATGCAGTTTGTTTTATTTTGTGGCAGAGCGGTGGAGTTGCTGCCTTACAGCAGCCAGAGACCTGGGTTCGAACCCATTTACGGGCGCTGTCTGTACGGAGTATGTATGCTCCCCCCGTAACCACGTGGGTTTCTCCAGTGCCGCGGTTTTCTCCCACATTCCAAAGACATGCGGGTTTGTAGGTTAATTGGCTTCTGCAAATTGCCCCTAGTGTGGAGTATGTGAAACTGGGATAACATAGGACTTACGTACAATGCTTGCAGCTGCTCAGTGCAGACTTAGTGGGCCGAAGGGCCTGTTTCCACACTGTATCTCGAAACTAAACTAAGATGCACATATCAGAGTTTTACTTCTATACAGGTTCAATATCCTGTTACTGATCATTAATCTTACCTCTGGTTCAAGGCCTTTAACCTGCCATGACTACAGGCGCTACATCTCAGTTCTTAGCAATTAGCAGTGACCACATTTACAGGTAAGGAGATCCTCCCATGGTTAAGCAGCTCAGAGTTATAACACAGATATGCAGTTAGAAACCAAACTGCAAAGATTGGAAGCAGTTTTGAAAGAACCTTGTGTGTTTGTTGCACTGGTCAAGCCACATTTGGAATATTGTGAGCAATGTTGGGCACCATATCTGAGGAAGGACGTGCTGGCTCTGGAGTGGGTCCCGAGGAGGTTTACAAGGATTATCCCAGGAATGAGTAGGTTAACATATATGACGTATATTTGCTGGAGTTTAGAAGAATGGGGGGGGGGGGGGGGGTTCATTGAAGCATGCAGAATAGTATAAGGCTTGGATAGAGTGGATGTGGAGAGGATGTTTCACTAATGGGAGAGTCTAGGACAAGAGTTCATAGCCTCAGAATTAAAGGACGTTCTTTTTGGAAGCAGATGAGGAAGAATTTCTTTGGTCAGAGGGTGGTGAATCTGTGGAATTTTTTGCCACCGAACGCTGTGGAGCCTAAGTCGGTGGATATATTTAAGGAAGAGTATTTACAGTAAATTCTAGATTAGTACGGATGTCAGAGGTTATGGGGCAAAGGCAGGAGAATGGGGTTAGATGGGGAGAGATCGATAAGCCATTATTGAATGGCGGAGTAGACTTGATCAGACTGAATGGCCTAATTCTGCTCCTATCCCTTTGATCTTAAGATTGCTGTTACAGTTCATATTCAATGTACCACCAACTGTCACAGATTGAATAGATTATGGATCATTCAGAATTTCACTGAGCAAGGTAATTTTGGTTTAACGCCCCAACTGCTTGCACTTACAGTAACAATTATTGATTGTGTTTGCTTTGGTTTAGCCTGATCCATTAATTCCCCACTATGGGTCAATGTATTAAAAACTAGTAACAACAATATCATCATATGAATTTACAGAAATGTGTATTTTGTACATCAGCATTCAACAATGAAATGCTTGTAACAGTCACAGTGGCAATGTAGGAAACAGTTGTTTCATCAGTGAATATTTCTGCAAACAATAAAGGGAAGTAATGGTGCGGACATAAAGATAGCACCTCCTGGTTTTTCCAACTAAAATATTTCATCAAATTACATCCTCAGAACCAGGCGCAAAATGTAGCTAAGAACACTCAAAATCACACTCATTTTCATGCAAGTCATATCAAGACTGATGAAATGTTGTGAATACGTAAAAAGCAGGACTTTCAGGGTAGTTATCTCCGGATTGCTTTAAGTCTCATGTGTTAGTGAGGGTAGGAACATAAAGATAGGGCCGATTAATGTGTAGCTGAGGAGTTGGTGCAGGGGGCAGGGATTCAGATTTCTGCACCATTGGGATCACATCTGGGGCAGAAGTGACCTGTACAAGAGGGATGGGTTGCACCTTAACTGGAGGGGAACCAATATCCTGGCAGGCAGGTTCGCAATCTAGTTTAAACCGACACCTACACGGGTGGGTTTAAACTAGATTGGCAAGGGGTCCAGGACCGAGGCAGGCGAGAGACTGAATGTTAGTATGGAGGAATAGAATGGACAGGAGAAAAGCAGGGAGTGAAGAAGGACAAGGATGTTACCAGGACTTGAGGGTCTGAGCTATAGGGATAGATTGAGTAGGCTGGGACTCTATTCCCTGGAGTGCAGGAGGATGAGTGGTGATCTTATAGAGGCGTACAAAATTTTGAGAGGAATAAATCGGGTGGATACACAGAGTCTCTCACCCAGAGTAGGTCTATGGAGGACCAGAGGACATAGGTTTAACAAATATAACAATTACAGCACGGAAACAGGCCCTCTCGGCCCTTCCAGTCCGTGCCGTCCATTTATTTTCCCCTAGTCCCATCTACCTGCACTCAGACCATACCCCTCCATTCCCTTCCCGTCTATAAACCTATCCACTTTACTTTTAAATGTTAAAATCGATCCTGCCTCCACCACTTCTGCTGGAAGCTCATTCCACACAGCCACCACTCTCTGAGTAAAGAAGTTCCCCCTCATGTTACCCCTAAACTTCTGTCCCTTAATTCTCATGTCATGCCCTCGTTTGAATCTTCCCTACCCTCAATGGGAAAAGCTTATCCACGTCAACTCTGCCTATCCCTTTCATCATTTTAAAGACCTCAATCAAGTCCCCCCTTAACCTTCTGTGCTCCAAAGAATAAAGACCTAACTTGCTCAACCTTTATCTGTAACTTAGTTGCTGGAACCCAGGCAACAGGGAAAGGATTTCATAGAAGTCTGAGGGGTAACTTTTTCACACAAAGGGTGGTGGCTGTATGGAACAAGCTACCAGAGGAGGTAGTTGAGGCAGGGACTATCCTAACGCTTAAGAAGCAGTTAGACAGGTACATGGATAGGACAGGTTTGGACGGATATGGACCAAACACAGGCGGGTGGGACTAGTGTAGCTGGGACATGTTGGCTGGTGTGGGCCGGTTGGGCCGAGGGGCCTATTTCCACACTGCATCACTCTATGACTGCGGGTTTAAATTGCAATTATTTTAATTCAAGAGGCATGACGTGCAAGTCTAGGGTTTTATTCCATGGAGTGCAGGAGGATGAGTTGTGACCTTATAGAGATACAAAATCATGAGGGGAATAGATCGGGTAAATACAATATTTTGCCCAGAGTAGGGGAATGCGTTGCCTGCCGGGTGCCCAGGTTCAGGACATCTCATCTAACCTGCACAGGAACTTGGAGTGGGAGGGAAAAATCCAGCAGTCGTGGTCCATGTGGGTACTAATGATGCAGGTAGAACAAGGAAAGAGGTTCTGCTAAGAGAATTTGAGCAGCTAGGCATCAAATTGAAAAGCAGAATCAAAAAGGTAATAATCTCTGGATTGCCAGCTGAGCAACGTGCAAATTGGCATGAGGTTGAGAAGATCAGAGAGTTGAACGTGTGGCTTAAGGACTGGTGTGGGTTTTGATTTTTGGGACATTGGCACCAGCACTGGGGAAGGAGGGAAGTGTTCTGACGGGACAGACTCAACTTGAACACGGCAGGGACCAGGGCAAACCGTATAACCAGGGCCGTACAGAGCTTTAAACTAAATATTGAATGGGGTGAACAAATTGGAAATGAATGGATGAAGTTAAATGGAAGGAGAATGCAGGAGAGGTTAGGACAGAAAGCAGAATAGGACAGCAAGTTTGCGAAGGGATAAAAGAGTAAGGTCAGGTAAAATCAGGACCAATGCAAGAAAGGCAATGAATACCGAACTAAAGGTGTGATATTTGAATGCATGAGGTAGTTAGAAATTTGTAGGTGAAATCCCTATGGAGGTAGTAGCTACTGAGGTGAAAGGTGTGAAGGGATGCATATCTCTGCAGGGTTTGGGAAGGAGAGGACATGTGAGAAATGGAGGAATTACAAGAGATGGCTCCATCAGCTACAACAGAAATTAACCTATATTTCCTAAAGGAGGACATTTCAGAAGTCCTAGAGCGGAAAGACTCATCCTGAGAACAGATGGTGCGGAGACAGAGAAACTGAGAGAAGAGAATGATGCCCTTACTAGATACAGGGGTGGGTGGTGTTTTTGTTCAGATAGCTGTGGGAGTCTGTGGGTTTATAGTAAATATTGGTGGTTAGTTGTAATATTGATGACTACTGGCCATTGTCGAATTCCATTTGTTCATTTACTATAACTTTATTTTCAGTCCGTCAACCATCCCCCAATGAAGTATATTTTACTGTACATTCAAGAAACTAGGATGGTGTCCCCATCCCATTAATCAGCCTGGAGATACTGCCTCACTCCTTTTGTTGCAAGTTGGGTGGGAAATCCAGACTCAATCAATATTCCATATGTGGTCTCATGCGGCTCCCATATAAATGCAGGAAGATATCTTTACTCTTGTACTCAAACTCCCTTGCAATAAAGGCCAATGTACAATTTGTGTTCCTGATTGTTTGCTGGATCGCCACGTTAAAATTTAGGGATTTGTACACAAGGGCATCCAGATGTTTCTGAACAAGAACACCAGTCCATCTTCCACCATTTAAAAAAAATCTAGCTTTTTTATCATAAAGTGGATCATGTATTTTTCCACATTACATTCCGTTCTCTCTATGTGTAAGTAACTCCCACACTGCTCTAATTTTTTTCCAACAATCTAATTTAAGGCAAGTTGTCGAAAGCTTCCCAAACGTATTACATTCCCTGCAAAAAAACAAACTGGTGGGAGAACGCTGAGTCAAGCAGCATCTGAGGAGGCATCCTGAAATGTTGATTATCTTTTGCCTGTCCAAAATTGCTCAACCGCTGAGTTCCGCCAAGTTTGTTTTTTGCTCCATATTCCAGCATCTGTAGCCTCATCTCTCCACAATGCATCCACTGGTGTATTGGCATCTCCACTGCACCCTGTCCAGTGCAAGCATGTCCTTCCTATAGAGTGGTGACCAGAACAGCACAGGGCCTCAATGTTTTATAACGGTGTATCATTACCTCCATGCACATATACTTTCTTCAATTTATTGTCCCCACCTTCTGGGATCCTTGAACTTGTACACAGTGGGCTCTGATGAAGCCAGTTGAAACATGCTTACAAAGGGACATGCTTAGAGATAGGTTGTGAGACAATAAATAAAACAAAGGCCTACCAACAAAAGATACTTAAAGCACAAGCTTGTGATGTCCCAATATAAAAAAAAAACATATGTAGGGGCATTGTTCCTAAAAGTCTTCATTAATAACTCAGTTAGACAGGCCAATAGGAGAGCTTTATTGAGATGGAACTAGATAATGGGAAACATCTAATTAAACCAGAAAGTGTTGAAAGAATAACAAAGGAAATAATTTTTTTACAGGAAGAGTCGTTAATCAGCACAGAGACACACTTAAGGTGTTTAATTGAGTGCAAATTATAGAGTTTTTCTTAATGCTCCAAATGCTTTAATCTGAAACGCTCATTCAAAAAGGGACAGTGAAGCAAATTGTACTACAATATTTAAAAGGGAACTGGACAAATATTTTAGGGAAGACTTTTGCAGAGCTAGAGGGTAACGGAGAATAGAACTGAATTCAGAACAAAGCACATAGATAAGCACTTACATGGCCACGGCTATAGACTAAATCCGGGTAAACCTGACTACTATAGATAAGTCGGCATGGACATGGTGGGCCAAAAGTCCTGATTCTGTGCTTTATGATTCTATGATTTATGACTGAATAGCTTTGAACGAGCTGGAACACGAATACTCTTTTTCTGTGACGCAAGATACAAACAATGATGATTGTTGAAGACACCATTCCATTCTTATCTGAAGAAATCAGTTTAGAATGTTTTTCAGTGTAAAGAGAGGTCTACATAAGAGATGGGGTAAAAGTTGTACAAAACAAAGAGTGGGCCCATTAAAAAAATATTTATAAATTTATCTTAAAAATGAAAAAAATCTGCTAGATCTGTTAATGCGTACAAAGAATTGGAAAAATAAGGCCATTGTCCGTGGAATGATTTGAGCTTACGGAATAATGAATATTCAGAAGCCAGCAAGGTCATAGCAATGGCATTTCACTCCTCGTACTCCATGTATATAGGAAACCCTTTGTTATCCTATACCCATACCTATCTACCGACTAAACTATAGGTTTGACCATTCAAATGAAAGATTCAGACTTTTTTTTATTTCCTTACCCCATACACATTAACCAAGCACTTTGAACAAAAATTTCTTCCAAGATACATTAGCCTGTCAAAATCCTATCATTTAAACACTACAGACATGGAACTAGCAGGCACCAAGCACACGGGCTAACAAACTATTTAAGACTGTACATTTATGAATAAAATTCAGTAAAAATTATATTTCACATATTCATGAACCTGGTGTTAATTCCTGCGGCTTGATTAATGCCCTGGATTATCTCTAATGCAGACCAAGTTCTTTGTTAATTTAGTAAGTGCCTGTGCATCGCCCTTTACAAATAGACACTTTGATTAATTTTCTTTCTCTCATTTAAATGAAACAAGTTCAGAGATTTCAAGCTCTGTTGGTAATTGAACAAGGCTCACTTTTCAAAGTGGCTACATTTCCAGAATTACTTCGAACTTATTTACAACAGCTAAATTTCACTTCATTTTTATTTCCAAACCATTGCACCTGGATTATCATGGGAAAAATGAAGGGACCATCTCCCAGAGCGAATAATGACGTTGCCAACCATTATGGGCGCGCTGGCCGACCCTTATTATGTGGCTTGCTGCTGGACTGCAGCTGGTTAATGCTGGTGACCCACTGACAATACCAATGGGATCAAGCACCCCAGGACAAGGGTGCAAACCTCGAGTCGACTGAGTCCCTTCCCTCCTGATTCAGTCTTGTGACTGTGGCCAGTGCCACCCACCTCCGGAAGAACGTGCACGGTGGCTACGTAGAGGAAAGTTCCTGCTGAAAACAGCATGGCGATTCCAGTGGCATTCACTTCTGAAAGAGCTTCTTTACTGCTCTGCAAGAACAAACATGGCAAAGGAAACAAGCATTAGTATTATTTTGTTGGCAGTGCGGCAGACAGTGCTGCTTAATTCTGAAAACCACAACAAAAAGGTCTAGCCATTTTAAAATTAGTTTGTTAGTTTGAGACCTATCAGTACAAGAAAATAAATGACATATCATGCCATTCACATGAGAACCATCAGATTTTGAACCAAATGCTGCATCAAACTGCATTTCAAATCAAGTGACGTTGGAGTGGGAAAGCAGCATAGCCCTGGTAACATTGGCTTTACTTGCTTTATCTTGCACTAAACGTTATTCCTTTATCATTTAGCCATACACTGTGAATGCCTCGATTGTAAGATTGTATTGTCTTTTCACTGACAATAAACAAAACATCGGGGGGGAAGTATCCTTGCATTTCTATGTGAGCTGCACACCATAGGACATCTCAAAGCATGTTTTAAACATTGTTAATATCATGCATGGCCATTTTGCATTTGAAACTCATCACTAATTAAAATGCTTGAATATTTAATTGTTTTCTATAACATTAGCATTCTCTGTCAAATCCAATATACCAACAATGTTCAGGATATTCAAATATGATTTGGAAAAATTTGATGTTGAAATTGCTCCATAGGTTATAGACAATAGACAATAGGTGCAGAAGTAGGCCATTCGGCCCTTCGAGCCAGCACTGCCATTCAATGTGATCATGGCTGATCATCCACAGTAGTATCCCGTTCCTGCCTTCTCCCCATATCCCCTGACTCCACTATCTCTAAGAGTCCTATCTAGCTCTCTCCTAAAAGTATCCAGAGAACCGGCCTCCAATGCCCTCTGAGGCAGAGATTAAAGTAATTAATCTCTGCCTTATTAGAAATGAAAGTAATTTTTCCCAAACATAAACACAAAATGCTGGAGTAACTCAGCGGGACAGGCAGCATCTCTAGAGAGAAGGAATGAGGTATCAAAGAGGTAGATCGTAGTTCAGCACTGCTCTCTAGTTGTGAGGGAATCATCCTACCACAACCAGAGAGCAGTGCTGAACTACTATCTACCTCTTTGATATCCCTCGGACTATCCTTAACCGGACTTTGCTGTCTTTACCTTGCACTAAACGTTATTCCTTTAACATGTATCTATACACTATAAATGGCTTGAATGTAATCATGTATTATCTTTCTGCTGACTGGCTGCAAAAAGCTTTTCACTGTACCTCGGTACACGTGACAATAAACTAGACTGAACAGGTCGTTTTGGGTCGAGACCCTTCTTCAGACTCCAAACGTTTTAGTCTAGGCATTTTAAAAAGGAGAATTTTCCAAAGTTTTGGGTGTTTTCACCCTATTTCAAAACATTAAATGCATGAAAACAAGATGGAGAAACGGCCTTTTAACTTTGCATTGATAACCAGCCTGTCAGCCTTAAGAATTATCAACTTCAGCGTGTTTGCACTCTGTTAAGTCTCAATTCACAGTAGGATTGAGAAAAGGCTTTTTGAATGCTTACCTTTATTTAAGGACTCAAGAATCAACGGATCTGAAATTTATATGTGTGAAATACCAGCAGCCTCCCAGGCTACTCAGAATATGGAATGTTTCCCAGCAAGAGTAGTAGGGCAGAATCAGATTAAAGATATTGTCAAGCTTCATGGTACTTGGGGACTGCACTGACCCCAAAAGCTTCCAGTGCTAATGCAAATATTGCATCAATTCAGCTTTCCTTGCACCACTGTGGGCGGCACAGGGGTGCAACTGGTAGAGCTGATGCCTCACAGCATCAAAGACCCGGGTAGATCCTGAGCTCGGGTGCTGTTTGTGCAGAATGTGCATGTTTTCCCTGTGGCTGCAAGACTTTCCTTTGCGTGCTCCGGTTTCCTCCCACATCCCAAAGTTGTGCGGATTTGTAGGTTTGCAATGATCTGTTGTGTGAATCCTGAGACGTTTAATGAGAAATACTCTTCCATGAATCAGTCCTGCTGTGTAATTGTTTAATAGATGATGCGACAGTAATAGTTTTGATTAAAACACTCTAATACTAGAAACAGGTACATGGTTTTATAAGTAAGACTAAAAGTGTATTTTTAAATAGACGAAATGAGCTAATAGTTCTTATGGTACTAGGCAGAGTGTTCCAGTCAGAAGGAGCTTTGAATTTAAATGGTAACAGGTCTTGTTTTAAATAAGAAGGGTAATTGAGATGGATGCATTTAAAGATGAACTGGAACCAGTGGTAGCACCTTCGAGAGTGGGGGGATAACCAGTTTAGAGTTTCGTACATAGAACAGTGGTGAGTTAGATATGGACACCTTAAAATAAATCTGCAGAGACTATTATAAACTACATTGAGGGGTTGAAGATGTGTATCAAATGTATTCTGATAGACAATATCAGTATATTGATTGTATGCAGCATTTTGCTCACCTAAGTCACACCAATGAGATATCTTGGTGCAGTGTTTAATGTTACAAAGTGTAGTGTGAAACACATTGTACCTACCTTACTCAGGCCCAGGTAAGTGACCATGGAGAGCAGTGGTGCTGCCAAAGCAAATACCAGTAGGTGTTTCCTGATTCGATTCCTTTCGAGCCCCGCATGCATAAGGAAAGAAACCAAACCAAAAGCAGCAGGAGCCTAAAAGAGAGGGGAGGAACACAATGATTGTAGTGCACCATTAATCAGTTCGTACATGTTGCATTAGATGTCCTCTGTCCAGTCCTATATCCTCAACACCTAAAGTGTTGCACTGTTAGTGCAGGACACTGATGTGGTAAAACAAACTAGGCATGTAACTGGAATGTGACATTCACTGAGAACACAAGGCCTTTGCAAAAATGGAGCAATTTATAATATTCCTAAATCCATGGCTTGGAAATGTTTAAGAATGTGGTCCCAATTCAGGTACTTTTCCAAAAATAAAGCTGTTGCTGCCAAGAGAGAGAGAATCTCTTAAGAGCACCACCACACAGTATTGCCCTAATAAACTACATTGGACAGTTTCCTCCTTGAGCATGGAAACAGGCCCTTCGGACCACCGAGTCCACGCCAACCTTCGATCAACCGTTCACAGTAGGTCCACTCCTTACACATTACGGGAGATTAACAGAGACCAATTAACCTGGTGCCATGTTAGGGCCTGTGCGCCAACGTGCTGTCTCAAGATAAAGGGCATTCCTGTGCAGAAACGAGGAACTGCAGATGGTGGTTAACATACAACGGGACACAAAGTGCTGGAGTAAACCAGCAGGTCTGGGAGCATCTCTGGAGAACATGGATTGGTGAAGTTTTGAATTGAGACCCTTTATAAAGACTGATAGGGAGAGGGTGGGGGGGGTTGGAGAAGAAAGCTAGAAAAGGGGAAAGACAGGACAAAGCGGGGCAAGTAATAAGTGGACGAGAGTAATAAGAGGGGTTTCATCCTCCAACATTTCTGTCACCTCCAACGTGATCCCACCACCAGTCACAGCACCACCCATTTCCATCATCTGCAGAGACCGCTGTCACCACAACTCCTTGGTTCACTCATCCCTTCCTATCTACCCCCTCCCCAGGTATTTCCGTTGCAACTGCAGATGTAACACCTGTACCTATACCTCTTCCCTCACCTTCATCCAGGGACCCCAGCAGTCGTTCCAGGCGAGACAAAGGCTCTTGTACAACTCCTCTAACCTCATCAGCTGCATCCGGTGTTCCCGATGTGGCCTCTTGACCAAGCGTAGACTCGCCGACTGTTTTGCTGTAAACTTGTGCTCAGTGGGCTAAGGCTTACTGAATCTTCCGGTTGCTAATCATTTTAACTCCGTTCCCATTCTGACCTCTCTGTCCTGGACATCCTCCATTGCCAGAGTAAGGCCAAATGCAAAATGGAAGAACAACACCTCATATTCCGTTTGGGTAGCTTACAACCCAGTAGAATTAACATTGAATTCTCCAATTTTAGGTGACCTCTAGGCACACCCCCCCCAGCAACCTTGCTCCTTTGTCTCCCATGCCCCATCTGGATTCCCACCCAGTTTTCCCCTTCACCACCTCTCTCCCCCTACTTTCCTCCCTCTGGCATTACAATCTGCAATTCTTCAACCCTGTTCACACCTTCTGCTTTCCTCTCTGGCCTTTGTTCCAACCAAAAAAACCCTTGCCTGGATCCTATTACCGGCCATGCTTTGTTCTGCCTCTCCCCTTTTCCAGTTTTCTTCTACCCACCTACAATCAGTCTGAAGAAGGGTGTCGACCAGAAACGTCACTTATTCATGATCACCAGAGATCTGACCTGCTATGTTACTCCAGCACTTTGTGTCCTTAATGGCAATCACTACCATTAAGTCAGTCATCCAGCACGAAAACAGACCCTTCTGCCCAACTTTAACATCGCGGGCCCAGAGCTTCAGCGGCGGCGCAGCGGGAACTTTAACATCGTGGACCCCTTGCCGGGGTTCGCCGGAGAAGCACTCCAACCGCCGGCCTGCGGCCTATAACATCTGGAAGCCGCAGTCTCCGGTAAGGAGGTGGCCGATTTGGGAGCTCCGGGCTGCGGGATGTGCTCGTCCTGTCCCAACGTTGACATTCCGACCAGAGGGCTTGAACATCGTAGCATCGACTATGGAGGGTCAGGGCCCTGACCACGGCTGAACAAGGGAGGAGGAGGAGGACTGTCTGAACTGTATTGCTTTCCACCACAGTGAAGAATGCGGTGGTGGATGCCTGTGTTGAATTATGTTGTGTATTGTGTCCTTTTTTAATTGTAACGCTGCATAGTAAATTACATTTCACTGCACCTTGTGGTGCATGTGACAAATACATTTGAACTTGAACTGATCAAGATGCCCAATTAAACTAGTTCCACCTTTCTGCTTTTGGCTTATATCCCTCTAAACATTTCCTATCCATGTACCTGTCCAAATATCTTTCCAATGTTCTTATAGTACTTGTCTCAAATACCTCCTCTGGCAGCTTATTCCATACATCCACCACCCTTGAAAAAGTTGCCTCTCAGGTTCCTATTAAATCTTCCCCTCTCACTTTAAATGCATGTCGTCTGGTTCTTGATTCCCCTACTCTGCACTCCAAGCAAATAAAGTCTTAGCCTGCCCAATCTCTTCCTGTAGCTCAGGCCCTCAAGTCCTGGTAACATCTTTGTAAATTTTCTCTGCAATCTTTCCTGCTCAATAACATCTTTCTGAAAGCAAGGTGACCAAAACTGAACACAACACTTCAAATGTGGCCTCGTCAACGTCTTGTACAACTGTTGCATAACATCCCAACTTCTATACTCAATACCCTGATTGAGGACCACCAATGCACCTTCTTGACCACCTTATTCACCTGTGACGCCACTTGCATCCTGTGCTTTGCAGCACTCCCTGGGGCAACGCAGTTCGCTGTGAAGGTCCTGCACTGGTTTGATTCCCAAACTACAACATCTCGCACTTGCAGATTTCTCTTTCCGCTATTTAGTTAATCGTCCATTATTCACAACTGTTTGTGGCAGGATGGATGAGTTTCAGTCTAATTCACTGGTTGTGAAATTTGTTCTACCTGTGGAAACATTGCTGAACATGCGTGATTATTTAATGTTTGCCAAAGTAAATGTCACCTCATTTTTAGATTTGCCTGTTCTACTTCTAGCAATCTTCTACATCTTAACTGAACCAGGGATCGAGCAGAACAAGAACGTCAGACTGAGGATAGATTTTGGTAGTATCCAATTTTTCTTGTGTTAATTTGCCGCAATGCATCATGGATGTCATGTCTTTACTCCAATATTTACTTTCATTCTTTCACATTTCGCAACACAACCCATCTTAAAAACGTGATTTCATCTCTGCAAGGACTTTCACCAAATTTCATCTGTGGGAAGTGGACCAGTTGGAATCACATCAAACATATTTATGTGCTATTCTCTCAAAACATCCCAAATTCAATAAGGTAGACAAGTCTTTCAGAATCCAGGCACCCTCTTCAGGAGGGGTCTTAGAGGGTGCCTGAAGTTGGAGAATTCAATGTTCATGCAGATAATACCGAACTCTACCCTGGCCCTATCCAGAGTACATTCTGTACTCTTGATACTATCAGTGTCTCCTCCAAGTGATGCTTATTGTGGAATAACACTCTTAACTGATGGCGACAATCAGGAGAAAATTATTTGCTTAACCTAAATAAAATTATATGCTTAACCTAAAGACCAGATTTCCTGAGATCCAGAGTCTCCCCTTTCCTACGGTGTCATCTTCTCAAGAGGGCAATTGAGTCAGCCACATTGCAGTGGGTCTGGAGTTGTACAAGTGCCAAAACAGGAAATGGTGATAGGTTTCCTTCAATAAAAGGGCATGATAGAATCATTCTGGTTTTCATAAAATTAGAAGGTTGCAATTCTCGTAAAAAAAACGCATCTATTCCATTTTATTGTTTTTAGTTTAGTTTAGAGATATAACGTGGAAACAGGCCTTTTGGCGCACCGGGTCCGCGCCGGCCTGCGATCCTCGCACATTAACACTATCCTACACACACTAGGGACACTTTTTTTTTACATTTACCAAGCCAATTAACCTACATACCTGTACATCTTTGGAGTGTGGGAGGAAACCGGAGCACCCGGAGAAAACCCGGGTCACGGGGAGAACGTACAAACTCCGTACAGACAGCACCCGTAGTCGGGATTGAACCCAGGTTTCCGGCACTGCATTCGCAGTAAGGCAGGAACTCTACCGCTGCGCCACCTAGCCGCCAGTTCTATCCTCTCAACCTTTCACTCATTCCCATTGCAGGAATTAACTGTATGAATATGCGTTCCACACACTACCTCTTCCACACAACAAGCTGCTTGCTCCTTTAGAAAGGAGACCAAAATGGCGACTGTATTTCGGTTATGGTGCCACTGCAACAGGAATTCCTTAATTTGCATTAAAGATTGCATATCATTTGCCTTCGTGTATCTGCCTCCTAATTTGTGATTTGTAAAAGGACACCCAACATGAACTGTTTTACCTTTTAAGAAAATATTCTGCTTTTCCATTCTACCAAAGTAGACACCATCAAACTGCACTCTGTGATAATCCAAGTACCCTCCACTTAATTAGTTCATGTTTGCTTGCTCCTTTCAGTTTAGTTCACTGGTGGAATTCTTGCTACCATCTCTGGGTTAATAGTCCAGGCCATGGGCAAATGCAGTAACACTGTCATTACATCCTCATCTAAACCAAGCCACTGAGATCCCAGTCCACTGTACTCAAATATCCAGACCCTACAAGGGAAAATGAGTTCCGATCACTGAACAGTTCTCAAACCTTGACATGTGGAAGGCAGTAAGTAGTAAAGGAAATCTAAGCTTTAGATACTTACTTTATGCAACATGATAGCTACAAATACAATCAACTGTACACTTGTCTGTGATGTGGAAGCTGCTGCACCCAATGCAATGCCATCCGCTGCAAGGGAAAGGAACAGATAAGGCCAAGTAGTATCAGAAAATGTGGGCAATACAGCTACTTCATACCCAATTCCTCCCTGCAATGAGCTCAACAGGCAAATTAAAAGTGACCATTGTTAGTTACAACTCAAAGAAAATAAATCAACATTATTTTTTTACAGATCACATCACTGGGTGGTCAACTGGATTACTGTACAAGACCATTCATAGAATATTTTGAATATCATAATTATAATAATCATACTTTATTAGCCAAGTATGTTTTGAAACATACAAGGAATTTGTTGACAGGCAAAAAGAGAAAGCTATATGTTAAAATAGCACAACACAAATAATCTTGCATTATATAAAACTAAACTAAATATCCTAAATTGTATTCATTGTCCTTTTCATGATACCCATTTGCATTCTAAGACCAAAAGGTTCTGAAGTTCTGCAGCATGGATATCTTTTAAAGCATGCAGGAAGAAAGTGCAGATGCTGGTTTAAACCGAAGATAGACGCAAAAAGCTGGAGTAACTCAGCGGGTCAGACACCATCTCTGGAGAAAAGGAATAGGTGATCTTTATGACCAAGACCCTTCTTCAGAGATGCTGTTTGACCCGCTGAGTTATTCCATCATTTTGGGTCTATCTTTTAAAGGTGCGTAAGGTGTCTGGAAAAGTCTCAGTTAGCAGGGCTTGATCGATAAGGACTGAATCTGCAAATGCATGCTTCACTGCTCCCACTTAGGAAACCAATTGAAAATAACCTGACCGTTCAGGAACAGAGCAGACAGGATGGCTTCAAAAGACAGGAAGTACAGTACAAGCATATAAAAATGATAGTTATATTAGTTATTAGAAAATTATTCTGTAATCTTGTCTATGGTGCTTAAATTCAGTTAATCCAAGGCACCACCTTAATCTAAATTTGTTTACTTTTGACTAGCTAAAACTAAAACTCAATTTGCTTGCGGCCTGCTTTGCAAAATTCCAACTGATTTGCACAAAAAGGCAAGCATTAATGCTCATTTTCATCTAAAGGGCCTGTCCCACTTTCACGACTTAATTCACAACCTCTGCTGAGTTTGCCCTTGACTCATACTCGCAGAATGGTCGTCACGAGGTCGTAGGTAGGCTGTGATGCAAGTCGTAGGTACTCGTGGCATCAAGTAGGTCAGAGCATTTTTCCAGCATGACATTAGAACCTCAGAAATAGAAACCAATGCTCAGCTTTCCCTTTCCACTTTCTTTAACCTCTACGTCATTAGTTTCTTCCAGGTTCAAAATCCATTCATCTCAGTGCTCAACATACTGGGGATTCTCTGCCTTCTGGGTCAGAGAAATAAAAAGGTTGAGACACAAGAAACTGCCGATGTTGGAATTTTAAGCAAAATACAAAGTGATGGAGGAAATGGACATAAGATGTTTTGGGTTGGGACCCTTCTTCAGACTGATGGAGTGGTGGGGAGAAAGCTAGAAAAGTGAGGTGGTGTCTGGGCAAAGCCGGGCAACTGATAAGTGGAGAAGGCGAGGTGGATAATTGGCAGATTAATGGAGATAGCAACAAAATAATTCAAAAGGTTTACAGCCTTGAGCAAAGAGTAGCTTCCTTATTTCGCGTTTTCCATTTCTGAGGATGGACTCGACTTTTCCAGAGGTAATTTGTTGCTAGTCCTGTTTTGTCTGGCCTTCTTCATCATTCAGTCTGAAGAAGGGTTCCGACCCGAAATGTCACCTATTCCTTTTTTCCCCAAAGATGCTGCCTGACCCGTTGTGTTTCTCCAGAATTTTGTATCTATTTTCAGTATAAACCATCACCTGCAGTTCCTTCCGATACACTATCTAAATGGCGTCAAGTTGGGAAAAGGGGATCTGGGGGTCCTTGTCCATCAGTCTATGAAAGTAAGCATGCAGGTACAGCAGGCCAGAAAGCAAATGGCATGTTGGCCTTTATAACAAGAGGAATCAAACATAGGAGCAAAGAGGTCCTTCTGCAGTTGTACAGAGCCCGAGTGAGACCACACCTGGAGTATTGTGTGCAGTTTTGGTCCCCTAATTTGAGGAAGGACATTCTTGCTATTGAGGAACTGCAGCGTAGGTTTACCAGGTTAATTCCCGGGATGGCGGGACTGTCATATGCTGAGAGAATGGAGCAGCTGGGCTTGTACACTCTGGAGTTTAGAAGGATGAGAGGGGATCTTATTGAAACATATAAAATTGTTAAGGGCTTGGACACGCTAGAGGCAGGAAACATGTTCCCGATGTTGGGGGTCCAGAACCAGGGGCCACAGTTTGAGAATAAGGAGTAGGCCATTTAGAACGGAGACGAGGAAACACTTTTTCTCACAGAGAGCTGTGAGTCTGTGGAATTCTCTGCCCAGAGGGCGGTGAAGGCAGGTTCTTTGGATGCTTTCAAGAGAGAGCTAGATAGGGCTCTTAAAGATAGCGAAGTCAGGGGATATGGGTAGAAGGCAGGAACGGGGTACTGATTGGGGATGATCAGCTATGATCACATTGAATGGCGGTGCTGGCTCGAAAGGCCGAACAGCCTACTCCTGCACCTATAGTCTATTGACTACTCCATAACCCATACTTGATAAGCATCCTCGCACTCACTAAGGACAGATATCACCCTGATAACATTTTCCTCTTCAGCTTAGCAGAGTGCAGACGATCCAATTTTTCTATTTACTCTGGATTGATCGAATGAAAGATTCAGCGTAAACAGGACCATTGATCCACTGAGTTCAAGCTGACTATCAATCTTCCGTACACACTAGTTTTATGTTACTTCACTTTCGCATCCACTCCCTAAACACAAGGGGCAATTTACACATCAATTAACATATAAACCCTCATGTTTTGAGGATATGAGAGCACCCGGAATAAACCCATACAGTCACAGGGAGAATGTGCAAACTCCAGAGACAACTTGAGATGAGGATCTAACCCAAGTTTCTTGAGCTGCAGCATCAGCTGCATGATAATGCCATCACCTAGAATGGTTTGGACACAAGAGGGCAGCACAATGGCGCAGCGATAGAGTTGCTGCTTACAACGCTGGAGACCCGGATTCTTTCCCGTCTATGGGTGCTGTCTGTACGGAGTTTATATGTTCCCCTTGTAACCGCCTGGGTTTCCTCCCAGTGCTCAGGTTTCAGTCCACATTCCAAACACACGCAAGTATGTAGGTTAGTTATCCCTAGTGTTTCGGGTAGTACTAGTTTATGGGTGATGATTGGGCTGCGTGGAGTCGGTGAGCTGAAGGGCCCGTTTCCACGCTGTGTCTCTAAAGTAAAATAGAGGCAGCTTTGAATTGGCATTTTTTAAGCCGTTATGACGCATGATGAATTAACATTACCTGCTGCATGAACCACCAGGCCAAGTGTAGTGGTAATCTTGGTATTTGCTGTTCTTGCTGCTTCAGGATCTTTAAAAAAAAACAAAAACAAAGAATCAACCATGGAAAACTCCTGGAAATTTAATCATACCAGTTAAATAATTTTACGTTAATTTTTTGTTAAATAACTTTACATACAAGTGCATACAATACCCTCCATAATGTTTGGGACAAAGACCCATCCGTTTATTTATTTGTCTCTGTACTCCACAATTTGAGATTTGAGATAGAAAAATCACATGTGGTTAAAGTGCACATTGTCAGATTTTATTAAAACCCATTTTTATACATTATAGTTTCACCATGTAGAAATTACAGCTGTGTTTATACATAGTCCCCCCATTTCAGGGCACCATAATGTTTGGGACACATGGCTTCACAGGTGTTTGTAATTGCTCAGGTGTGTTTAATTGCCTCCTTAATGCAGGTATAAGAGAGCTCTCAGCACCTAGTCTTTCCTCCAGCCTTTCCATCATCTTTGGAAAATTTTGAGTGCTGTTTATCAACATGAGGAGCAAAGTTGTGCCAATAAAAGTCAAATAAGCCATTATGAGACTGGGAAACAAGAATAAAACTCTTTAGAGACATCAGCCAAACCTTAGGCTGACCAAAATCCACTGTTTGGAACATTAATAAGAAGGAAGGGAGCACTGGGGTGAGCTTACTAATTGCAAAGGGTCTGGCAGGCCAAGGAAGACCTCCACAGCTGATGACAGAAAAATTCACTCTATAACAAAGAAAAATCCCCAAACACCTGTCCAACAGATCGAAAACACTCTTCAGGAGTCAGGTGTGGATTTGTCAATGACGACTGTCCGCAGAAGACTTCATGAACAGGAATACAGAGGCTACACTGCAAGATGCAAACCACTGGTTAGCTGCAAAAATAGGATGGCCAGGTTACAGTTTGCCAAGAAATACTTAAAAGAGCAACCACAGTTCTAGATAAAGGTCTTGTGGACAGATGTGACAAAGATTAACTTTGGCAAGAGCAAAGTATGGAGGAGAGAAGGAACTGCCCAAGATCCAAAGCATACCACTTTATCTGTGAAACACGGTGGTGGGGGCGTTATGGCCTGGGCATGTATGGCTGCTGAAGGTACTGGCCCACCTATCTTCATTGATGATACAATTGCTAATAATAGTAGCATAATGAATTCTGAAGTGTAAAGACACATCCTATCTGCTCAAGTTCAAACAAATGCTTCAAAACTCATTGGTCGGCGGTTCATTCTACAGCAAGACAATGATCCCAAACATACTGCTCAAGCAACAAAGGAGTTTTTCAAAGCTAAAGAAATGGTTAATTCTTGAGTGGACAAGTCAATCACCCAATCTGAACCCAATTGAGCATGCCTTTCATGTACTGAAGAGAAAACTGAAGGGGACTAGCCCCCAAAACAAACATAAGTTAAGATGGCTGCAATACAGGCCTGGCAGAGGATCACCCAGCAACTGGTGATGTGCATGAATCGCAGACTTCAAGCAGTCATTGCATGCAAAGGATATGCAACAAAATACTAAACATAACTTTCATTTACATGACATTGCTGTGTCCCAAACATTATGGTGCCCTGAAATGGGGGGGGGACTATGTATAAACACTGCCGTAATTTCCACATGGTGAAACCAATATGCATAAAAATGGCCTTTATTAAAATGTGCACTTTAACCATGTGTGATTTTTTTCTATTACAAGTCTCAAATTGTGGAGTGCAGAGGCAAATAAATAAATGATGGGTCTTTTTCCACAAACATTATGGAGGGCACTGTACATGGTGGTCTCCAATACCACCATGGACAGAGCCTCCATCAGCCTTTAGAACTTATAACGCAGGAACAGGCCCTTCAGCCCATGATGCCAAATTAAACATATCCTTTTAGCCACATAATCCCAATCCCCCCCATTCCGTGCATATCCATGTGCCCATTTAAAAGCCTCAAACATAATTTTCAATCATATCTGCTTCCGCCACCACCTCTGGCAATGCATTCTAGCATCTAACACTCTCCGTAAACACATTCTAGCATCTACCATTTTCCCCCACTTTAAACTTTCACTTTCCACCCTGGGAATAAGGCTGACTGACTACCCCATCTATACCATAGATTAAAGTTTACGGCATTGAGGGTTCAGTATTGATGTGGATAGAGAACTGGCTGGCAAACAGGAAGCAAAGAGGAGGAGCAAACGGGTCCTTTTCACAATGGCAGGCAGTGACTAGTGGGGTACTGCAAGGCTTAGTGCTTGGATCCCAGCTATTTACAATATACATTAATGATTTGGATGAGGGAATTGAATGCAACATCTCCAAATTTGCAGATGACACCAATCTGGAGGGTATAGTTAGGTGTGAGGAGGATGCTAGGAGGCTGCAGGGTGATTTGGATAGGCTGAGTGAATGGGCAGATGCAGTATAATGGTACACCAGTCATGGTATGGTACACCAGTCATTGAAAGTAGGCATGCAGGTGCAGCAGGCAGTGAAGAAAGCAAATGGTATGTTAGCATTCATAGCAAAAGGATTTGAGTATAGGAGCAGGGAGGTTCTACTGCAGTTGTACAGGGTTTTGGTGAGACCACACCTGGAGTATTGCGTACAGTTTTCGTCTCCAAATCTGAGGAAAGACATTCTTGCCATAGAGGGGGTTCAGAGAAGGTTCACCAGACTGATTCCTGGGATGTCGGGACTTTCATGTGAAGAAAGACTGGATAGACTCGGCTTGTACTCACTGGAATTTAGAAGATTGAGGGGGGATCTTATAGAAACTTACAAAATTCTTAAGGGGTTGGACAAGCTAGATGCAGGAAGATTGTTCCCGATGTTGGGGGAGTCCAGAACAAGGGGTCACAGTCTAAGGATAAGGGGGAATTCCTTTAGGACTGAGATGAGGAAAACATTCTTTACACAAGAGAGTGGTGAGTCTCTGGAATTCTCTGCCACAGAAGGTCGTTGAGGCCAGTTCATTGGCTATATTCAAGAAAGAGTTGGATGTGGCTCTTGTGGCTAAAGGGATCAGGGGGTATGGAGAGAAGGCAGGTACGGGGATACCGAGTTGGATGATCAGCCATGATCATATTGAATGGCGGTGCAGGCTCAAAGGGCCGAATGGCCTACTCCTGCACCTATTTTTCTATGCTTCTATGTTTCTAAAAAAAAGCTAATACCCTCCATTCAGGTAGCATCATGGTAAACCTCTTCTGTACCTTCTTAGCTTCCTGTAATTGGGCGATCAGAACTATTCACAATATTCCAAATAAGGCCTAACCAAAGTTTTATAAAGCTGCAAAATAACTTCCTGACTTTTACACAATGTCCAACCGATCACCTTCTTTACCACCATTTACTTTTGTTGTAACTTTCAGGAAACTATAGACATGGACCCCAAGATCCATCTGCATATATATGGTGTTCAGGATCCTGCTATTAACTGTATACATCGCCTTGCGTTCAACCTCTCAAAGTGCAACACCTCACACACCCGGATTAAACGCCATCTGCCATTTTGTCTATATATGTAACTGTAACATATATGTATATGTTTCCGGTTGGCGGCGCGACTCACGTTGCAGCGGCCCCTGCAGCCTGTCTGTCTTTTTTTTGTCCAGTTAAATGTAGTTGTTGTGTTCTTTTATACTGTTTTTGGCTGTATATATATGTGGGGGGCAGGGGGGAGGAGAAACTTTTAAAATCTCTTCCCTGCACGGGTGACCCGACCTTTTTCCTGTCGGCTCTCCGTTGTCGTTGGGGACTAGTACCATGGAGCGGCCTCCAACCGGAACGACCTGGGGGCTCCAGTCGCGGAGCCTGCAGACTACTTACCATCGTGGGGCTGGCCGGCCTCGGAGCGTGGGGAGTGGTGGTGGCTCGCTGCTGCGGCCCGACACTGGAGCTCGGAGGCTCCAGCCGCAGGCCTGGTGGACCGCTTTTCGGTACTCCCACTACGCAACTTCTCCCGCCCGTGTCGTGGGGTTGAAACGACCCGGAGCGGGGCCGACATTCCAACGCCCGCCAGGGGCTCCCCGTTGAGACATTAAGACCTGGAGCGGGGCTGTACTTTGCCCAGCGCGGCCTTAACGTCCGTGGGACTTACCATCGCCCGCCTGGGGCGTTAACATCGGGAGAAAAATGGAACACAGGGGAGAGAAAAGACTTTGCCTTCCATCACAGTGAGGAGGAGATTCACTGTGATGGATGTTTGTGTGAATTGAATTGTTTGTGTGTCTTGTAGAAATTGTTTTGTTTGTATGGCTGTAGAAACAGAGTTTCGTTTGAGCCTCTTTGAGGTTCAAATGACAATGAATAAATATTGTATTTTGTATATATATTGTAATCTAAGGGTTAAAACAGCTTAAATTGAGTTGTCTGCTATTTAAGCTAGAAATACAAGTTAATAATTGCTTAGAAATACAATTAAGTATTTCCGAAAATATTTGGGCTCATTTGGAAGAACTAACAAATCATAGATCTGTTGCCAGCCTCAAGGACATCTTATAGTAAGCAAGACAAACTTTACTTCACAGAGACACCCAAGATTACTTCGAGCTCCTGATATAAAAACCCTGTTCCCATTACCAAGGACAATACCTAGTTTGAAACCTGTTTGCATCATTGCAGTAACAGATCTATATCTTGCTACTGGACTAAGTGGGACCCGTTGGGTCCCAGCTTCACACGGGAGGGCTGGTCCCCCAACGCAATATTCCACCTCTCCACCAGTTCTGGTGGCGAGAGGCGGGGCATAGTATGCGCGTTGTGGGCTGATGGGACTGGTTTCCAGAGGGCTAATATGGACATTGTGGGCCGAACGGATTATTGGGCTGGCGGCACAGTCACTCAAGCCTGGTGTGCTAGCAGCTCACTCACTCACGGCTGGTGGGCTGGCAGTTGACTCACGGCTATTCCTTGAAATTCCATAACAAGCAGGGTGCAAGGCCACCAAACTCAAGTGCAGTTTCATACCATTTCAAGCAGGGTGCAAGGCCACCAAATTCAAGTGCAGTTTCCTACCATTTCAAGCAGGGTGCAAAGCCACCAAATTCAAGTGCAGTTTCCAACCATTTCAAGCAGGGTGCAAGGCCACCAAATTCAAATGCAGTTTCATACCATTTCAAGCAGGGTGCAAGGCCACCAAAGACAGGGAGTTGTGACCTCACCCTTGCCCATCTTGCAGAGACTGAGCCACACCCACACTTCCGGGTTTTATAGTCCCTCCCCCACTCCCCCCTCAATAGGGCAGCAACCACTTTTCCATTTCCAAAGCAACCAACACTTTAGCATTCCCAAAGCAACCAACACTTTAGCATATTCAAAGCAACCAACACTTTTGCATTTTCAAACAAAAAACAACTTTTGCATTTTCAAACCACATTAAGGGCACTCACAGTTTAGTAGATATATGTTCCTCTTCCCATTCCAAATCCGACCTTTCTGTCCTGGGCCTCCTCAATGGCCAGAGTTAGTCCCACTGCAAATTGGAGGAGCAGCACCTCATATTTCGCTTGGGTAGTTTACACTCCAGCATTATGAACACTGACCTCCAATTTCAGGTAGTCCTTGATTTCTCCCTCCTTCCCCTCCCCTTCCCAGCTCTCCCACCGCCTACTGTCTCTGCCTCTTCCTTTCTTCCTCCCGCCCCCCCCCCCCTCCCCACACCCACATCAGTCTGAAGACGGGCCTCGACCCTAAACGATACCTATTCCTTCGCTCCATAGATGCTGCCTCACCCGCTGAGTTTCTCCAGCATTTTCGTCAAGCCGAAGGATTATGATTGCTTCCTGGATCAAAATGCCTAGATAGCTCCTGCCCTCCCTGATACCTAACAATAATTGCACTTCAGACTCAACTGAAGATATGAAATCAGACGTTATAAGTTGCCAACACTTACAGTAAATATGGGGTAATGCTCTCCACAATCAGTTTCAGCCAACATTCACAACGCTGCTCTCTCTATCCAACTTAGTTTATTTAAATCTTTTGTATTTTATGCATTTGGTTGATGACAATATTTAGCTTTATAATTAATTTAATTGACATTGTTGCAGATGGCTTAGATTAAATTCTGTATGTTACTTATCCAACTTCCTATAAGTCATGTCAGTGATGTTTCCCCTCCTGTGCTGCTCTTGACTATTCAGTCTCTCTGGTCCCATGTCTCATCCCCGAAGCTCTTGATTCCCAGTCTATTCAATGGGGGGGGGGGTGCCAAGTTTGTAGGTGACATGAAACTCAAATGCAGTTAAAAAGTCAAGACGACAAACCAGTAAAATGGGACGATTAGTGAGATGAGATGCCTTCCACACATTCCAAAACTTCTCATTCTCAACCTTTATATGGCAGTGCACATCAGAATGAGAATCAGATTTTATTCGCCAAGTATGTTTTGCAACATAGGAGGATTTTCACTGGCCATGGACCATAACAAAACTTTAAATGCTACACTGGACCAGCTAAGATTTAAAGCCTTACCCAGTGCTTCATTTTCAAGACAACATTTTCTTTAAACTTTTGGGTGATCTCAACAGTCTAAACCCAAAACTTTGAACCCTCAAGGGGCAACTCAGAAGGAGAAACACTACTTAATGACTTAAAAGTCTGAAGAAGGGTCTCGACCCGAAACATCGCCTATCTCCTTCGCTCCTTAGATGCTGCTGCACCCGATGAGTTTCTCCAGCCTTTTGTGTACCCTCGATTCTCCAGCATCTGCAGTTCCTTCATTAACACTACTTAATGACAAGTCAGTTAAGATGAAGATATCATACATAAGCAAACCCAATTAACACTTTACATCTTCATTTTTCGCACACAATTATTCAGAGCAAAGATTTTAAGTACTTCTTACCATCACTGGAGTGCATATGAGAACTCCCTATCTGATCCACAATAAGCATAAACACAAATCCAAGGACGAGCGAAACACCAATGTATGCGTGCAACGCAATGTGCTCGTGATCATGTTTAGCCTCCTCCAACTGTCCCGCCTTTAATGTATCTTCCACTTTCCCCACTTCGTCTGCATGGGGGGGTTTATCTAAAGAGTAAAGAAAATAGATTAAATTAGCTTCACCTCCCTAGGTAGAGTCGGCAAAGTTTGATAGTCCCCTCTCTTCTGCTTAAAGCCGAATATTAAAATCATCCAAGAAAGTGAGGATCTCAAAAGTAATTGCGTAAATCAAATGTTTTACACATTTTCATAATTTTCCAAGAATCACTCAGCACAGCAATTTTACTGAACGACAGCAATCATTCTGGTAGTTTGCTATACACAACAATCTAATGCAGTGCAGGTAATAGCAACCAAAAAAATCCTTCTGTTGTCTTCTATTGGAGATTGTAGCAAACAAAGCATGACACAATGTATAAAACCATGAGAGGAACAGATTGGGTAGATGCACAGAGTCTCTTGCCCAGAGAAGGTGAATCGAGGACCAGAAGACATAGGTTTAAGGTGAATAGGAAAAGATTTAATAAGAATCTGAGGTGAAACCTTTTCACACAAAGGGTGGTGGGTGTATGGAACAAGCTGCCAGTGCAGGTAGTTGAAGCTGGGACTATCCCAACATTTAAGAAACAGTTAGACATGTACATGGATAGGACAGGTTTGGAGGTATATAGACCAAACACGGGCAGTGTAGCTGGGACAGGATGGTGGTGTGGGCAAGTTGGGCCGAAGGGTCTGTTTCCACACTGTATCACTCTATGAGTTCAGTTATTCGATCAGATCCCAAGGCAGTCCATTCCTCCAATGTATCTTTGGGAGATACAATGTATCCAAGGGAGATACAAAGAAATGCTGATGCTGGAATCGAGAGCAAAGCAGAAAATCAGAGTCTGAAGAAGAGTTCCAACTCGAACTTTTCCCATCCATGGGCAGCACGGTGGCGCAACAGTAGAGTTGCTGCCTTACAGTGCCAGAGACCTGGGTTTGATCTTGAATATGGGTGCTGTCTGTATGGAGTTTGCATGTCCTCCCCGTCTCAGAGATCTTCGGTTTCCACTCACACTCAAAAAACGTACAGGTTTGTAGGTTAATTGGCTTGATATAACATCTAAATTGTCCCCTAGTATGTGTGGGATAGTGTCGGTTTGCGGGGTGAACTCGGTGTGCTGAAGGGCCTGTTTCCGTGCTGTATCTCTAAACTAAACTAAAAGCATTCCCACCACAGCAGAAGGATTAGGAGAATGAGATAACGTCCATAAATGAAGCGTGGGTTGGGGGGGGGGGGAGTGGGGAGGAGGTATAGCTGAGATAGATATAGAAATAAACTGCAAAGGTTATTGTTTGAAAAATAAAGGTGAAGGGTTAGGGATGTACCATGTGAATATGGAATAGAATATAAATTGGCAGTAAAGGTAATGGAATTTTTGATTATCATCAGAGTTCAGGAACTAGCACCACATAAATTGTCAAAATGTAAAGTATTAACTGAATTATGTTTGTGCCCTGGCCAAATTACCCTTTCACCCAATCTCACTCAATCAATCCACTTCATCTGTACTTGCATAGATGAGTAGAACAGCCAATACAAAAATAAAAGGTCTCGACCCAAACATCACTCATTCCTTCTCTCCAGAGATGCTGCCTGTCCTGCTGAGTTACTCCAGCATTTTGTGTGTACCTTTGAATAAAAGGTATTGATGTTCTTGACTCTTATACTCATTCCCATCTGATGAAGGTAAGTATACCATATGCTTTCTTTACCACTCAATCTACTTGCAGGGTACTATGGACTTGAACCACAAGATCCCTCTGTACATTGAGGATCCTGCCATTAACTGCACGGTTTCCCTTTACATTCGACCTCCCAAAGTGCAACATCTCACACTTGTTGGATGGAATTCCATCTCACATTTCCCCACCCATATCTGTAAGTGGTCCATATTCCACTGTATCCATCGACAGCCTTCCACGCAGTCCACAACACCACTAATTTTTGTGGCGTCTGCACACTTACTAACTAACCCATCTGCATTTATGTCCAAATCATTTATATACATATCACAAACAGTGGCCCCAACACAATCCACTAGTCCTAGAGCTCCAGCCAGAATAGCACCATTCCACCACTGCCGTCTATAATTATATGGTAAGTCAGTTTTAAATCCAAAGTACCAAGTCACTATGGGTCCCATGCATTTTTATTCTTCAGAACAAGTTCACCATGAGGGAGTTTATCAAAGGCGTTACTAAAATTCATGCAGACAACATCCATAGCCTTATCACTTTCATCATGTCCTCAAAAAAAACTCAACCAAATTTGAAAGACATGGCCTACCTGAGACAAAGTAATGCTGACTGTACTCAATTACCCCATTCTCCTTACACAGTTCCCGCTGCATCAAAAAATCCCAGAATATTATAAAGGACATTTCCCACCCCGGACACTCCCTGTTTGAACTGTTGCCGTCAGGCAGACGGTACAGATCTACAAGGACAAGGACAAATAGACTTAAAAACAGTTTTTACCCCACTGCTATAAAGGCACTAAATGTAGCCACCAAGGAACGCGGGGACTAAGGGATTGTGGTTGGTGCACTGTGAAATCGACAGAAGGATGTAGGGTTGGGTGTTTATGCATGCTGTTTTCATATTTCATATTTATTTTAGTTGTTTATCATCTTTTTAATATTTTAACTTGTATGTATCGTTAGCTTTTATGGTTTGAATGTTGCACTGACTGGCTGACATTTTTAAATTTCTTTGTACATGGTTCATGTTACAATGACAATAAAGAAACTATTCTATTCTAACTATTCTCCTCCAAATGCAAGTAAATCCCATCCCTATTTACCTCTATCTGACTGTTCCGCTGACAACCTCTGGTGCCGATTGCCTTACGGGCTGGCTTATTTGTCTTTTGCGAGTGCGTATTAAAACTTAGAAGTAAAGAATGAGTCGAGGTTTGTTCTGCATTAACCCTCGTCTCGCCGCATACTTCAGCAGAGCACTGATGTACTTGGCCCGGGACCAGACCAACAATGCATGAAGGCCCCTCGCTTTACATTGGCTTGGGATGGTTTAAGTAGCACAAAGCTATTCACTGAAGAGAGTTGGTGACCTTGGGTAAACAGTGCTGAAAAATTTGTGCTTTGTTTTTTTGATTATATTCCAATATGTTGAAGTGTTTTTAACTAGATCTATTATTCTTTCCTCTAGTTTTACTTATGTCAAGCTATAAATGTCAGAGACATTTAAAAATCAGTTGAAAGACTTTTGGCAACAAGAACACAGATATACAATGGCTGAAACAAAATGCTGGAGTAACTCAGCGGGTGAGGCAGCATTTCTGGAGAGAAGGTCTAGTTGCCTCGTGACCCACTCCACTTCACAGGAGGAGTCTTGGACATGGAGGGAACAACTTGGTTAACTCTACATCCACAAGAGATTAAAGCGAGCAGGGTGCAGGCTCGATCAATGCTCATGACCGTTTAACCTAAACCGTTAACTACTTTCTGGATTTTAATGGATCACTCACAAATACATTTAATAATCGTTACTAAGATTCATAGGCCATCCAATTATCTTTATCAGTGAGGCATTCCATGCTTTCATAGTAAGATTGCGTTCAAAATCTAAAACTTACCATGCAGAGCTTCCTCATAGAGGGCATGAACCCCCTCTGGAATGATTACTGCTAAGGCAGTGCCACATAGAAGGCCAGCACCAAGAACTGTCACCACCTTCAACCTTTCCTGGAGAAACACAAGCAAAACATTTCACTTTTTGGGGGCCTTGAGAATCACAAGGGTGGCCTTTCTAAAAGAGATGGCATCACTACATTTGTGTTAGCAGCAAATGGAATTATATCCTGACATCATTTCAACACATAATCAATGCTCTATTAAATGTTACTCTCATCTTTCAAGATGTCATGTTATATTTTTATAATGTTGTGGAATAGAAATCTTCCAAACTCTCTTTTACAGCAACCATGAGCATTCAGCTCCTGTCATTCACCGAGATCATTGCTGATCCAACTCCATATAGTGGACTTTTCCAGATATTGCTTAAATTATTGGCTTAACAAAAATGTATTTTAAGAACAAATAACTTAGCTGTTTACAGGTCATTGCAACCTTCAATCCTGAAAGACTATCAATATAATTTCAGACTATGTTCCTGCTTGTAAATTTTCCAAACTACTGATCATCTTTCTTTTCCAAACTATTGTTCTGTTTATAGCCTCTAAATTTCTTCACTAGAGTCACAGCTTGTATGGCTTCAGCTTTAATCTCATGATCGAAGTCCACGTATTATGCTGGTAAAACACTACTGGACTCCTTCCCAAGGCCCCATGCCCAGAGCTACTCTCAACCCTGAAGGTTTGTCTAATCAGTGATTTGTTTTCCCTTAACTCCATGTCAGCATTCCACTTAATTATGATTATTATCTGTACCTGCCCATGACATTTCAATCAACAGGCAAAACCAAATTTGTAAATGCTGAAAATCTGAAGAAAAAACATTAAATGCTGAAAATACTCAGTCAACCGTGTAACCTCTGTGGAGGAAAACAAAACAGGGCTGGCGCAAAACAGGTTGAAGACTTTCCGTCTGTTCTGAATCCTTATCTCTTAGAATAACTTTATTTCTATTGCCCATGGAAGTGCATCAACCGACATGCCCCCATCTCAAGGTCCAGATGAAGGTGGTCCAGCTGATGGTACGAGGATGTGTCTGAGAGTTGATGTTTGGCCTCTGTGGGACAGAAGGCAGTTCCCCTGGTTACAACAGTACCCCCACCAACTCTGTCTGCAGCTTTGATAACAAAACTGAATTGGTTTCCAATGCGTGTTCTGCATATTCAGGAGAGGGTAGGTCAGTGAGCGCAAGGGAGTAGAAAAAGCAAGGTGGTCACTGTCACAGGAGAGGTTGTCCAGGTGGATCAGGAATATCAAAGATGGGAGAAGGGGTTATGTGTCTGCCATTGGGGTTTCTGGCCAAAGAAATGGGCATGAGGTTCAATCTAAAAACTCAACTGGTTTTTCTTTCCACAAATTCTGCTTGACTGACTGAATTATTCCAACATTTCTGTTTCAGATTCTAGCATCTGCATTTTTTTTTTTTTTTTTTAAAAGGACTGACTAACTTACTCCTGATTCTACGTTTTACACTCATAGGATAATTATTCTACAGTACCCTATTTATTTCTCTCAGTATTTTCCTTCTTTTAATTCTGGGATTATTGGTATTTCTTCAATTTGTCAAGTAGGTAACCAGCAGAAATAACAAAGAAATTACTTTGTACATTCTGAAAAGAGTACTGTAGATATGAATGTTTATAAATAAGTCACTAACTAGTCTAAGTTGCATTTAACAGTTTAAGTAATACTTCTACCCTTTTACAGCCCGGCAATTATGCCCAGCAACATATAGAAACTCGAGGAGCGTCGAGAGTGAAGAAAATAACAATGCAAGCTTATTGTGAATGGTGCCAAAAACAAAGATTTTTGTTGCAGTGGTAAAACAGGATGCAATTAGATCACTATGGTAGAGAATAAAGATGTGGAAGAAAGGTTGGTTGAAGATCAAAACAAAAAGCAGAGGAGAGGAATATGACTATAGGAGAGCCAGGTAGCACAACTGCTTAAAAACTAAATACAAACCCCAAACTGCAGAAACAAAAATGTCAATGTAAAAACAAACACTATTGTGCAAATTACTTCACACTATCCAAAATGAAAAATGTCAAAGATGCAATGACTGGTGTACTCACATGCCATTAACTAGGTATGTTACAATACCTACCTTTAGCGGCCTGCAGTTCTGCCACTCCTCGTGTGCGCAACTTTGGCGCTTTTCAGAGGGGGGCGGGTTTAAAATGCCGTTTTTCCCTAGTCAGCCCAAATCGATCAATCTCAGGCGATTTCGTTGCTAAAGGGAAATCGCTCCGACATTTCAGTCATGAAGGTATTTTTAAACTCCGCTAGATCATTTATTAGGTAGAGTAGTTTAAAAATCATCTTCTAAAGCCGTGAACGCCGACAGCGGAACGGACCTAACGTAGGCGATAAAAGAAGCTACACAGTTTATTTTTACATAAAAACGTGCTTCTTAGAAAGCCTTTAATCAAATTTTCATCATGTGAAAAGGGGACAAAAAAAAAAACCAAACCGACTGTATTTTTCCTGCCGACTGCGGGTTAAATTCACCACAAACCGCAACGTTCCAAACCACCGCATTCCAATAAAACCCACTCGCAAGTTGATTTAAATGGTCATTAATTTACAGGAATTAAACTCTAAATTCCTTCAATTTGGCCTAAAATTCATGAAAATGAGATTTTAAAATTATGTTATATTGTGGATTATTGTGTGAATGTTATTTGGACACTTAGGCAATTTAAAAATGTTTATCATTTCTTAAGAAAAGGATAATGTTTAGATCTAGTAATTGAATTTTGTAATTAGCTACAATTAGGTAACAAACTAATTATATGCTTTAATTTTAGGTCATCCAAGTAAGATTGTTTCATATTTGTTTCAGAATGCTTCAATCTATAATAACTGAAAATTTCATTGAGTTCTCTTAATTTTTAAGAAAGTTATGGGCTTTTGACTGTCCTCGATCACAGCTTTTGAGTTAAGTTAATGGAAAGGCAATGGGGAACAAGATGCTAATTTCCGAGTATGAAAATGGCCATAACTTTTTTAATACTGAAGATATGAAAGTGAATTAGGTGTCAAATTAAACTTCTTTTTATGCTTTATCTGATGGGATAAATTGCAGACTTGATTTTTTAAATCTCAAAATGTTGTAACATTGCTACTTCACTAAATAGATATATTTACGCCAGTAAAAAAGGCCTGGTGATTGAAACAGTTAGACAGGTACACGGATAGGACAGGTTTGGAGGGATATGGGCCAAGCGCGGGCAAGTGGGACTAGTGTAGCTGGGAAATTGTTGACCGGTGTGGACGAGTTGGGCCGAAGGGCCTGTTTCCACACTGTAAGACTGAACCATTCTACCGCAAATTAAGGGCCGTCCTGAACTGCTATCTACCTCAACGGAGACCCTCTGACTATCTTTGATCGGACTTTACTGGCTTTATCTTGCAATACCTGTTATTCCCTTCATCATGTATCTGTACACTGTGAATGGCTCGTTTGGGATCATGTATTTTCTTTCTGCTAATTGGTTGGCACACAACAAAAGCTTTTCACTATACCTCGGTACAAATGACAATAAACTCAACTAACCTGTGTGAGGTGTGATTGTTCCACAAAGAAAAGCATGCCTTCGTGTGCTCCGGAAGTCAGGTAAGAACCCCACCCCAAGAGCTAGCTTTGCCTTGCCACCAGCATATCTAATTGGCCACTCTAGAAACACAACATCCCTTGAACAACATGGATTCCAGCAAACTTAAATTATTCAAAACAAAGATGGCTTTGGGAAAAAATGATTATGTAATTTTTAATTAAACTCTAGTGACATACAATATTGTCAATTATTGTTTTGGAACATCTACAATGTATTCAGTAGATCAATACGACCCCAAAATTCAAAGAAAATTGCTACATTCTTTTTAATGTCACGTACCAATTAAGGTATGTATCAATTGTAACGTATCAATTAAGAAATTCGAATTGCCATACTAAAAAAAGCAACACCACATCAAAGTTAATATAAACATCCACCACAGCAGATTCCACACGTTCCTCACTGTGATGGAAGGCAATAGAGTCTAAACTGATTCCACTTTATTCTCCCGCCGTCGAGGCATTCGAACCACCTGCGGCTTGGAGTTCCCGAAGTCGGTCTCTGACCGAGCTCCACGATGTTAAAGTCCGCAGGCTCCCGCAGTTGGAGCTCAGAGGTCGATCTCTGGCAAAGGGATCGCGGGCTCCACAATGGTAAGTCTGCAGGCTCCCCCGGTGGAGCTCCCGAAGTCGGTCTCCAACAAACGCCGCCAACTACTCGATGTTAGGCAGCAGTGCGGTCGAAGATACAATACGGAAAAAAATCGCATCTCCGTCGAGGTAAGAGATTAGAAAAAGTTTACCCTAAACCCCACATAAAGCAAGCTAAAGAACACTAAAACATACATTTAACACAAACAAGCAAACAACAAAAGAAGGATGGGAAAGACAGACTGTTGGTGAGGCAGCCATTGTTGGCTACCTTCACATGATCAGCAAGAAATACCCAACATCTGGCTTTGTGATCCAACCACCTGTCACACAGAAGCGCAATGGCACTGCAGCTCATTAACATTTAGGCAGTAAAGACATCCATCTTCCCTTCCACCCCCAGACAGAACAAGGATAGAGTTCTCACGGTCCTCACCTTTCACCCCAGTAGCCTCTACAACCAACATATCATCCTCTGACATTTCCGTCACCTCCAACATGACCCCCTGCACCAATCACATCTTCCCAACTCCACCACTTTCCAACTTCTGCAGTGACCGCTCACTCCACAACATCTTGGTTCACTCATCCATTCCAATCCAAAGCACCCCGTCCCCAGGTACGTTCCTCTGCAACCTTAGGAGATGCGTAGAAAGGAACTGCAGATGCTGGTCTAAACAGAAGATAAGCTCCCTTGACCAGTCTGAAGAAGGGTCTTGACCCAAAACGTCACCCATTAGTTCCCTGTACCGCTGAGTTAGTCCAGCTTTTTGTGTCTAGCTTAGGAGATGCAACAGCTCTCTCACATCCATCCAGGAGCCGAGCAGTTCCTCCAAGTGAGACAGTGGTTCACATGCTCCTCCTCTAACCTAATTGACTACATTGTGTTTCCTACAGTGCTTCCTCTTTATCTCACATCTTTTGTCTTTTCATTTCTGACCTTTGATCAACCATCTGCCTATCAGAAACCCTCCCCACTTGTAAAAACAGAACACTATAGCGCAGGAACAGGTGATACTGCCTGCAATGAGTTATGTCGAGTTTGAAACAAAATGCTGGAGTATCTCAGTGGGTCAGGCAACATGTCTTGAGAAAACGGATCGGTAACATTTCAGGTTGGGACCCTTCTTCAGACATTGGTGTGGGGGATGGGGGGAAAACAGAAGAAACTGGAAGAGAGAAAAAAAATAGGACAAATTGGGATCGGCAATGTATGCCCTAGGCAAGAAGGTTCTCTGATAGGCCTATTGTTGACTAGAAATGGTGTGACTCAGAGGGATACATAGTTACGAACTGTGGAACTAGTTAAACAACCTTTAGTGCAGGAAAGAAGGGGGGAGTGAGGTGTATGTAGAAGTCATCTAAAATTGGAGAATTCACCGTTCATACCACTGGGTTGGAAGCTACACAAGTGAAATATGAAATGTTGTTTCTCCAACGTGCATGTGGTCTCGCTCAGGCAACGAAGGTGGCCATGGACAGATAGGCCGGTGTGGGAATGGGAAGGGGAGCTAAAGTAGTTAGCAACCGGGTACCCGTAGGCCATGGTAGACCAAAAGTAAGTGTTCAGTGAAACGGTCCCCAAGTCTACTCTTTGTCATGTCAATGTACAGGAACCCACAGGCACGTCCCTCTAACCTCATTTACTGTATCAGTTTCCGATGGTCTCCTGTACATTGGTGAGACAAAGCACAGCCTCGATGACCGTTTCAATGAACACTTATGCTCGGTCCAGCATAGCCTACTGGTTTCCCTGTTTGACAACCATTTGACTCCCCTTTCCATTCCCATACTGATCTCTTGGTCCTGGGCCTCCTCCATTGCTAAAGTGAGGCCACGCACAAATTTGAGGAACAGCACCTCATATTTCGATTGGGTAGCTTACAACCCAGCGGTACGAACGTTAAATTCTCCGATTTTAGGAAACTTTTACACAAATTGTACTCCACAATTTGAGATTTGTAATAGAAAAAAAAATCACATGTGGTTAAAGTGCAAAGTCAGGTTTTATTAAAGGCCATTTTTATACATTTTAGTTTCACTCCGTATAAACACAGCTGTAATTTCTACAAAGTCCCACCATTTCAGGGCACCGTAATGTTTGGGTCACATGGCTTCACAGCTGTTTGTAATTGCTCAGGTGTGTTTAAATGCCTCCTTAATGCAGGTATAAGAGAACTCTCAGCACCCAGTCTTTCCTCCAGCCTTTACATCACCTCGGAAACTTGTATTGCTGTTTATCAACATGAGGACAAAAGTTGTGCCAATGAAAGTCAAAGAAGCCATTATGAGACTGAGAAACAAGAATAAAACGGTTAGAGACATTAGCCAAACCTTAGGCTTACCAAAGTCAACTGTTTGGAACATCATTAAGAAGAAAGAGAGCACTGGGGTGAGCTTACTAATCGCAAAGGGACTAGCAGGCCAAGGAAGACCTCCACAGCTGATGACAGAAGAATTATTTCTATAATAAAGAAAAATCCCCAAACACCTGTCCGACAGATCAGAAACACTCTTCAGGAGTCAGGTGTCAATGACCAATGTCCGCAGAAGACTTCATGAACAGAAATACAGAAGCTACACTGCAAGATGCAAACCACTGGTTAGCTGCAAAAATACGATGGCCAGGTAACAGTTTGCCAAGAAGTACTTAAAAGAGCAACCACTGTTCTGGAAACAGGTCTTGTGGACAGATGACGAAGAATAACTTATATCAGAGTGGCGGCAAGAGCAAAGTATGGAGGAGAGAAGGAACTGCCCAAGATCTAAAGTATATCACCTCATCTGTGAAACACGGTGGTGGGGGTGTTATGGCCTGGGCATGTATGGCTGCTGAAGGTACTGGCTCACTTATCTTCATTGATTATACAACTGCTGATGGTAGTAGCATAATGAATTCTGAAGTGTATAGACATATCCTATTTGCTCAAGTTCAAACAAATGCCTCAAAACTCATTGCCTGGCGGTTCATTGTGCAGCAAGACAATGATCCCAAACATACTGCCAAGGCAACAAAGGAGTTTTTCAAAGCTAAAAAATTGTTAATTCTTGAGTGGCCAAGTCAATCACCTGATCTGAACCCAATTGAGCATGCCTTTTAAATGCTGAAGAGAAAACTAAAGGGGACTAGCCCTCAAAACAAACATAAACTAAAGATGGCTGCAATACAGGCCTGGCAGAGCATCACCAGAGAAGACACCCAGCAACTGGTGATGTCCATGAATCACAGACTTCAAGCAGTTATTGCATGCAAGAGATATGCAAAATACTAAACATGACTACTTTCATTTGCATGACATTGCTGTGTCCCAAACATTATGGTGCCCGGGAATGGGGGGAGGGGGCTCTATGTATAAACACTGCTATAATTTATACATGGTGAAACCAAAATGTATTAAAATTGCTTTTTATTACAATCTGACAATGTGCACTTTAACCATGTGTTTTTTTCTGTTACTGATCTCAAATTGTGGAATACAGAGGCAAATAAATAAATGATGGGTCTTTGTCCCAAACATTATGGAGGGCACTGTATGACATGCACTATGTGCATTTCTTTGTAATTGTAGGCTGTGTCAGTGCACCCTTATACAAGGGTGATATTTGTGGTATAACAAGTTTAATGATCAGCTAGGATTAGTGGAAGGTAGGATTTGTTAAAGAGTGAGCTAATTGGGTGTGGTTTCCCTTTATTGAGTAGATACTGGTAGCATAGGTGGTGAGAGCAGATATTGATGGGGGTGGTTCTGGGACGCCAGAACCAACTATTGAACCTTCCCGAGGTGTCCTGGGCCTAACTCAATGAAACACCAGTGAAGGGAGATGCCCACTTGATAAACCCAATAATATACTTGCATCTATATGATTCAATGTTTTTAAAGAGCTAGTTAATATGTAGGTTGCTGTTGTTTGCATCCAGAGTTATTTATTGTTCTTAGCATGAGTTGCCGTATTCGGTTAGAGTTAGATAATACCTTGTCTTTGTGCATTTATCCTGGAGTTATAGCACATACTTAGTGTTTTAATTGCAATTTAAACACAGAAAGAAACTGCAAATGATGGAGCTGAGATAAGCCCAGCAGTTATTCAACCTGCAGTAGTTCTTGTCTATTATCTTCACAGATGCTGCCTGACCAGCAGGACATTGGCAATATTCACTTTTTTTGTCAGGTTTCCAGCATTCTTTCTGTTCTGAATGCCACAATTCCAGCATTGTTTTACACTTTCTTTTGACCTCATTAATTTCTTACGTACATCCCATAGCTCAACTGTAGTTAACAAGCCTTCACACACTCAGCAAACAGTGCTACCATTTGGAGGACACAAGAAACTGCAGATGATGGAATCCTGAGCAAGAAAACACAAGGCTGGAGGAACTAAGTGGGTCAGACAGCATCTGTGGAGGGAATGGACAGACAGCTTTTTGGGCCATGACCCTTCTTCAGACCTTCTGAAAAGTGGTCCTGACCAAAAACACCATCTGTCCATCCACTCCACAGATGCTGCCTGACCCACTGAGTTCTTGCAGCCAGCAACGGCCAGGCGCATCTTGTCACTGGTAGCGGACTGAAGGGAGTGGACAGCTGGGAGTCACATCGGCCAGACGGTAGGGTTGCTGATGGCAAGGAGCTTGCTGGCGCCTAGTTTAAAGGTGAAATGATACAAAGTGGTGGAGTAACTCAGCAGACTGAATCAGTCTGAAGAAGGGTGCCGACCACCTCTCCATATTCTCCAGAGATGCTGCGCGACCTACTGAGTTGCTACACCACTGCATCCTTTAGTGTATTAACCGTCATCTACAGCTCTGTTTCAACTACATACAATAATACCCCACTCAGCCATGGTGGACAATTGGTAATAACAGACATCACTCCCTCCCTCCCCAATTGTCCGTTATAACAAGTCAGACTGCATGACATTTTGTATCACGTAATGTTTATGGATCTCCACCCAATCACAGATATTCCTTTATTCTCTTCAAACCTTCCTATTTTCTGTAATTTAAAACATATTCTAGCACTTCCTAGTTCTGAAACATTTCCCCTATTTCTCTCCATCTAACCACTCCTTTGAGTTCCAGATTTAGTGTATGTGGCTTACTATTAACTCTTGCTGGTAATAGTTTCACGAAGAGCTATGGGGCATATTAAGGATATCAACTGTGCAAACTGTCATGTTAATTTATAGTAAAAATTATTCCCTTAGAAGAGTGAAATCTGCATCTTGTAGAACAAAACACATTTAACCTGATTCAGCTGCAGTTAAGGCCCTGTCCCACTTTCCCGAGTTACTCATGAACTCTCCCGAGTTTTCCCCTTGATTTGAACTCAGAGAATTATGGTAATAGCTGTTCGTAGGTACTCGGGGCTATTTTTTAACTCGTCGACATTTTTCAACATGTTGAAAAAACGTCCCGACTTACCTGATGCCCCGAGTTCCTACGGCTGGCATTACGAGTAGCTACGAAACATCTACGGACTGCATCGGGCTCCTACAAGCTCGCTACCGACATTCCCCCAGTTCGAATCAAGGGGAAAACTCGGGAGACTTCGTGAGTAACTCGGGAAAGTGGGGCGGGGCCTTAAGAAACAATCGTTAATGTTTATAAATCCATGAAATTGCTGGCACAATATACTTTTTCAAGCAGACAATGCAGCATTGTTCGTCAAACAGTCCAAAATAGTTGAGATGCCTTTGTAGCCCAGTGTAGATCTTATGATGAGTATTCATTGCAATGGAACAGGAACAGGAACAGGAAATTCCCTCTTATTCATAAATACTGTTGTACTGTACATTTCTGTTTTAACTTTTTAAAGCATCAAATTCTTTCAGAAATGTCACTACAAAGGGTGAATTTCGAGACAGAGAGCAGATTGAATTAAAAATTCATGCGTGTAACAAAACAAATCTTTCAATCTCAAATGGCTGCATTTTGTACATTTTATATATTTAAAATTTGATGCAACCTCTTCCAATCATTGATTCAACAGATTCATTGCAAACAGCCATAATAACATCCAGGAAGATTAAACATTTGACCACAAAGATGTTCAGAGATAGCCATTCTCAGCCATTAAGTGCCTAGAAAATGCAGTTTCAAAGACTCCTACTTTTGATTACAATAGATACTTGTATGAATGAATGACCACTGAATGAAGATCATCACACTTGGCTATGAAGCCTACATTGTCAAGTGTTCTAGCACTTACAGTGTTCTCCATAATGTTTGGGACAAAGACCCATCATTTATTTATTTGCTTCCGTACGCCACAATTTGAGGCGTGTAATAGAGGAAAAAAGAAATCACGTGGTTAAAGTGCACATGGTCAGTGATGTGGGGGCATGTGTGCATGTGCGGGGCTCTTCTAGAGTGTGCGCATGCGCAGGACATTGCCGGAGTGTGCGCATGGGCAAAGTATTTCGGGCGGGAATACCTGCGGAATCAGCCATGTTTGCCAGACGTTTCTGAGTAATGTATTAAAGAAATAAGTTGCTTAAAGCTTAAATAAAGTTAAGTAAATTACAAGTAGTGAAAGTTTCATTTACCTCACAACAATTTAAGCAACTTATCTTACAAGTCAAACAGTCCGACTTGGGATGGAGAAACTATTGAAACCCCAATGCTTGGATCTGGATCCCAACTCACCTGCTGCTGCAAAGAATTGAAAGCACTGGCTTCGTATACTAAATAACTTCTTTGAGGAGTGTGGCAACGATGCACCAGACAGGTTTAAGACATTAATAAGCTTTGTCTCTTCTATGTATACGAGTACATAAAGGAATGTACAACTTATGATTCTGCTGTTGATGTACTAAGCAGACTCTTCGTTAAGACACCCAACGTGATAGTCACTCGACACCTCCTTGCTACTCAGAAACAAAAACCTGGTGAGTCACTTGATGAATTTTTACAAGAACTTCAACGACTTAGTAAAGACTGTGCCTTCAAAGCAGTTACCGCTGATCAATATCGACAGGAAGTTATTCGAGACTCCTTTATCAATGGTTTGGCATCGCCTTTAATACGACAGAGACTATTAGAACACAACACTTTGGATTTACAGTCAGCTTACAATCAAGCTTACTCTTTAGACTTGGCTCAGAAAAATTCAGATGCTTATGGCTCATCTAATGTGTATTCTGCTGCAACTACGACAAACATATTTCACCCAAGTACCAATATGGAGAAACAATTTCTACTGATAAAGGTGCCCTTGCTGCAGCATATAATTATTCAAAAAGGAACTGTTACTTTTGCGGGGGGTAATATTCATAAGGGAGAGATATGCCCTGCTCGAGAGGCAACTTGTAATAGTTGTGGCAAGAAAAGACATTATTCTAGAGTATGCAAGTCCAAAGCAACTACAAAAATTGTGACTGCTGCCATGTATACGCCTTCTTTATGTGCAATTACAGCTGCATTTCCTCAGAGCTTGTCTCATGCAGCTACATTGGTATCCATTAATGGTCATACACTTAATGTATTACTTGATTCTGGCAGTTCAGAAAATGTTATAAGTGAACAAGTTGTGTCTCGACTAAATCTAACCATAATTCCTTCAAATAGGAAATCCCAATGGCTCTGACAACTCTCAACACTCAAATTATAGGATCTTGTATTGTAGACTTTATTCTGCACAAAACTAGCTATAAATCTGTTTGTCTAGGTATTTTGAAAAATTTGTGCAGCGATATAATTCTAGGTCAGTATTTCCAGAAACTGCACAGATCACTTCAAATAATGTATGAAGGATCTATGCCTGATCTTGTATTGTCAAAGCCACCAGTATTGTGTGGTGTTTCTGCTGCATCTGTTGAATGTCCTTCATTATTCACTAATTTATCCTCCAAGTGCAAGCCAATTGCTGCAAAATCAAGACGCTTTAGTAAAGATGATAGGAACTTTATCAACAAAGAGGTAACTAATCTTTTACAAGAAGGTATCATAGAACCCAGCTCTTCCCCTTGGAGGACACAAGTTGTCGTGATTACTCTCAAACTATAAACCAGTTCACGGAATGATGCATATCCACTACTCAAATAGAAGAGATTATCAATACATTAGCTAAGTATAAGATATTCTCTACTTTTGACTTAAAAAGTGCTTACTACCAAATTCCTGTGAAGGAATCAGAGAAGAAATACACTGCGTTTGAAGCAAATGGGAAATTATATCACTACGGCAGAGCTCCTTTTGGTGTAACTAATGGCGTGGCTGTTTTTCAGAGAGAGATGGACAAACTTGTTGAACAAGAAAACCTTAAAGATACTTTCCCTTATCTTGATAATATAACTATTACAGGAAAAGACCAAGCTCAACATGATGAAAATGTACAACGGTTTTTAGATGTTGTACATTCTAAAAATCTAACTTTAAATGAGGCGAAGTCAATAACATCAATGTCATCAATTAATATTCTTGGTTATTGGGTTGGAAATGATATAATCAAGCCTGATCCAGAAAGACTCCGCCAACTCCAAGAGATACCTGTTCCAGTTACATTAAACTCTCTACGAAGGGACCTTTGGGATGTTTGCATATTATGCAAAATGGATACCAAATTTGTCTGACAAAGTTCAGCCGTTGATTAGAGCAAAATCTTTCCCCCTTGACTCTACAGCAATTGTTGCTTTTACTTCTTTAAAGAAACAATTGGAATCTGAGACATTATACGCCATCGACGAGGATCTCCCCTTTGATGTTGAATGTGATTTAGCAGTATCAGCAACATTAAATCAAGGAGGACGACCAGTGGCTTTCATGTCTCGTACTCTCAAAGGTAGTGAATTGCACTACCCACCCGTTGAAAAGGAACCTACAGCAATTATTGAAGCAGTGAGAAAATGGAGTCATTTCCTTGCTCGCCAGCACTTCACTTTGATAACAGATCAGCGTTCAGTAGCTTTTATGCTGGATAATCAGAAACAAACGAAGATTAAGAAGAGTAAAATTCATGAATGGAGGATTGAATTATCTGCATATAGTTACTCAATTGAGTACCCCCTGGTAAGGATAATGTTGCTCTGGATAACTTTAACCCGAGCATTTTGTGCCTATGATCATTCTTCTGCACTCACTGATCTTCACAATGGGCTGTGTCATCCTGGAGTCACTCGTTTGTTACACTATGTTCGTTCCAAAAACTTACCTTTCTCTACAGAAGATGTGAAGATGACGTCTGCTTCATGTAGAATCTGTGCTGAATTAAAACCAAGGTTCTTCTGTCCTGAAGAAGGAAGATTGATCAAAGCTACTCAACCTATGAAACGTTTGAGTATTGACTTCAAAGGGCCTTTATCATCCTCCTCTCGAAATGTTTATATACTTATCTTAGTTGACGAATATTCGAGGTTCCCATTTGCTTTTCCTTGTTCAAATATGTTGAAAGATTTAAAGGACTACCTTTCTAAGAGAGGAATTGCAACAAGTAAAACAACACCATATTATCCTATTGGAAATGATCAGGTTGAGAGGTATAACGGAATCATTTGGAAAGCAGTGAAACTGGCTTTAAAGTCAAATGACATACCAGATCAGCATTGGGAATGTGTTCTACGAGATGCATTACACTCCATCAGATCTCTACTGTCAACTGCTACCAATACTACTCCACATGAGCGGATCTTTAACTTCAAACGGCGTTCTTCTAGTGGTACTTCTCTGCCATCATGGTTGACTAGCCCTGGGACCGTGTTGCTTCGTCGTTTTGTCCGATTAAAGAAGAACTAGCCTTTTGTTGATGAAGTTGAACTGACTGATGTCAACCCCTCTTATGCAACTATCAAGTATCAGGATGGACGCCAGTCAACTGTCTCACTTCGTGACCTTGCACAATGTCCGTCTTCTCCATCAGCTCCGTCACTTCTTGATAACACTGATCGAGAACTTCCTCCAACACTTCCAGCATCCCCTATGGATACTTCTATAAGAAATTCTAAAATTGTAAATCTAAATAACAATATGAGTGAAGTTGATAACCAAGCAATATATCTACCACCAGCTATTGAAACGTCATTACCTCCTGAAGCTCCAGTTCTGCGACGGTCATCAAGATGTATTAAACCTCCTGACCGTCTCAACTTATAAATAGGAGGGGAGAATGAAGTGGGCGCATGTGTGGGGCTCTACTAGAGTGTGCACATGCGCAGGACATTCCCGGAGTGTGAGCATGTGCAAAGTATTTCGGGTGGGAAAGGCCTGCGGAATCAGCCATGTTTGCCAGACGTTTCTGAGTAATGTATTAAAGAAATAAGTTGCTTGAAGCTTAAATAAAGTTAAGTAAATTACAAGTAGTGAAAGTTTCATTTACCTCACAACAGTCAGATTTTATTAAAGGGTATTTTTATACATTTTAGTTTCACCATGTAGAAATTACAGCTGTGTTTATACATAGTTCCCCCATTTCAGGGCACCATAGATAGAAAGATAGATAGACTTGGCTACCCCTCAGTACAGCAACATCAAGAACGATGTTGCTGTACTGAGGGATAGCCAAGTCTATCCCTCATTGCTGGTAGCTGCTGGGAAGCGGCTGTAAAGTGGGAAGCGGCTGTAAAAGGACAGCACGGGGGGGGGGGGGGGGGGCGGGGGGGAGGGGGGGGCGGTCAGGGCGTTGCTTTCACAACATGTGGGGAGTCTAGCCTGGGTTAGCACCGCCCGGGCTGCACAAATTGGCTGGGGTAAGGTTGCGGGGAGGGCAGGTGCGTTGAGAAGGAGGGGGTGGGGGATCATATCAGCAATTCACTCAGTCACATCTGCCGCGGCACTGCATGCGCGGAGGCACTGCATTGTGGAACCGGCCGCCACCTCAGTGCCTTCAGCCCGCCCACCAGTCGCGGTGTCCTTCGGCACAGGCGCGACTGGTGGAGGTGGTGGTTGGCGGGTACCTATTGAGCGTAAGGCTCTCTCTCCCTCTCGCAACCTGGGCGCTCAGCCAGTCCCGGGGCAAGCAACTTGGGAACTGCAGCTAGTCCCGGGGACATGAGGGATCTGGGAACTAAAGCCAGTCCCAGGAACGCAAGGGACCTGGGAACTGCAGCCAGTCCTGGGGCACACAGGCGATGTTGCCGACCCCTGGACTAAACCAAACTCTTGTTCCTGGCCCGCCATCCTTTTCTCAAAATTTAGCAACTTAAATTAGGGGTGCGTCTTCGACGCAGCTGCGCCTTCATTGCCGGGAAATACGGTAAATAAATCATGGGTCTATGTTCCAAACATTATGGAGGGCACTGTCCAATCTCGGTGGAAAGACTACAGATTTAACTTCCAAAATTAACAATAATCAATATTGGCACGGTTGCACAGCGGTAGAGTTGCTGCCTTACAGTGCTGGCGACCCGGGTCCCATCCCGACTGCGGGTGCGGTCTGTATGGAGTTTCTACGTTCCCCTGTGACCGCGTGGGTTTTCTAAGAGATCTTCGGTTTCCTCCCACACTCCAAAGACGTACAGATTTGTAGGTACATTGGCTTGGTATAAATGTCAATTGTCCCTAGGATAGTGTTAATGTGCGGGGATCGCTGGTCGGTGCAGACTCGGTGAACTTGTTTCTGCACTGTATCTCTAAACTAAAACTGTTACAGCTTTCAAGAGAGTTAGAATGCCAAAGCAGAGTGCCATGATATACTTTTTAATATTAATTTGGCGCATTACCCAAGAAGTGTGGTAAGAATAATGTACAAAATGTAAGAGGCCTTCATAGAGAAATTCAACACCAGGTTAGTTAAGGGATCGTAATTAACTCTTTTTAAGCCATTCACGTGGTTCATAGAAAGCGTTCTTTTCCCTGAATTTGGCTGTGGGTTTTTAAAAAATCCAAAGATCTGAGCAAAGACCCAAGCTGATGGTCCAAGATTACTGCACTGTGACAGTGACAATCCCTTCCACCTCTACTCGGCAAGCAGCACAGTAAACGCAGCTCTTATAAAACAGCAGGATTGGAGATAATCTATAGATAGAAAATAGAAAACAGGTGCAGGAGGAAGCCATTCTGCCCTTCCAGCCAGTATATGTCTATATACACTGTACATCTCCAACAATATCCATATCAGTAATGCTTGCTGCTGGAAACCCTATTTAGAAACTAGAATCAAACTTATTTAGAGCATGGTGAAGGCCAACCAGCCCATTGTGTACATGCCAGCCACCACAAAAGGCTAAGCAAACTAATTCCAATGCCTGCTCTTTCTAACAACGTTCCTGACTCCCATCCTTTTCTTGGTACACAAAAATCCCCTCAACTTCCTTGTGAGCCCTTGAGTGATTAGCTTAAATTTAGAAAGTTAAAAATGATACAAATACAGGAAATCTGAAATATAGATATAAAATGCGGGAAAGGCTCAGGTCAGGCATCGAGTTTATAGGCATAGACATCGTGGGGTGAAGGATCTGAGCTGTGCTATACTGTATTATGTTCTATGTAGATGTCAGATTTCAAATGGCTGCAGTTTTTGTTTTAAATTGTATAGTGGCCAAAACTGTATTAATGTTGCTTTTTTTGCAAAATAAAATATTGCTTATTACATATTGAACTCTTTGGTATTAGGGTATCATGGACTAGGAGAATGCATTAGCTACTCACAGGTTAAGCCCAAAGCTTTACATTCATCATAATGAAAAAAAAAGTAGATATACAGGAGCTCTCCCACAAATGCTAATATCACCCCATTGTGAAAGAAACAGGCTCTCGACTTGCATGATCATTAGGTTTTGACTCGACTAAGTAGGACCAGTTGGGTCCCAGTCACACGGGAGGTCTGGTCCCCCAACGCATCCCGTTCACCAATGCAATATTCCACCACTCACCCGTTCCCCCAATGCAACCCGTCCCCCCAACGGAATATTGTACCACTCACGCATAGCCCCCAACTACGCAGGCACAGGGATGGGTAGATGGGACCTCCACTGCCGCAGAGGGCAGGTGGGGGAGACGGGTGAGTGATGAGGGAGAGAGAGAGAAATGGGGCCAGGGCCTCCACTGATCTTTGTATGTATACACATTTGGCTAATAAAATGTATTCAATTCAATTAAGGTAATATATTAAATGCAAGCAAAAATCTAAACACGTAGCTGGATTGATCATGATTTGGATGTCAAAAGCAACAATGGGAAATTTTGACAAGGAGATGGAAAGGTGAGATAAAGCTGGTAGTTTGTTCTGGGACAGAGGGTGGGCGGGAGAAGGAAGAGCCAGTATAAGTAGTGGGCAATATCTTTAAAACCATCCTGCCTCCTCTAGTCAAAAAATGGTAAAGAGGTACTAGGAGAGTGTGGAAATGAAGGGTCGTGGGAGAGGTTATCGGAGGTGCAGAGCTGAAGGTTAAAAGAATGGGAGGTGAGGGTGGACTGGGGCCAGCACTAGAGTCGAGAAATACAAGGTGGCTGCAAGGGAAGGACATTTGGCACTGAACAGTACTCTTGACCGGCAAATCTTTTAGTCCAAGCATTGCCAAGAGCTGGCAGTTAATGAAGCGCATATCTAAGGTCAAGCAGATTTTGATCAGCAGAGAATGGAATGAATGATGACACTCGGTACTACATGTAGCCTTGAAGAAACCTTATCCAGATGATTTGCAGGTAGGAGCATTCTGTCACTCCACCTCCACTATCATGATGACTTTAAACATTGCCTAAATGCCAAATTGCAGGATTGTGCTTCACCTTCTACAAAGTATAATCCTGTCTTATTCTGAAAAACTTGTTTGGCTAGTTGAAAGCATTTAAAAATAGATGTGCACCTCTGCCAGAAATCTCAAAAATGTTCTCTTTGTTGTTTTTATTGAATATAGAAGTTCAACATTAAAGAAAATTCTCATGCTTTCCTGCTGGAGTCAAATCGAGGCAGGGTCCTGACATCCCAGCTGTCACCGCAGACATCTCACATCATTAACTATTGTACATTGAAGATTTGACCATCACCCACAGGTATCATACCCAAGTTATAAAACTTACTTCTGAAACAAATCTCAATTGACAACTATCAAGAACAAAGCCAACTCCAGGTCATTACAAACATGTGTGTGTCTGTGTGTGTGCGTCTGTCTGTGTGCGTGCGTCTGTCTGTGTGCGTGCGTCTGTCTGTGTGCGTGCGTCTGTCTGTGTGCGTGCGTCTGTCTGTGTGCGTGCGTCTGTCTGTGTGCGTCTGTCTGTGTGCGTCTGTCTGTGTGCGTCTGTCTGTGTGTATACACTTGAATAAATAATTTAAAAAAACAGCCACATTTCTGTTTTCTTCAGCAAACGGATTTATGCGACTTACCACGGAAGCTGCATAAGCTCAGACCCAAAGACTTACTAACACTGCGATAGGGATCATTGGTTACACAACATACAAGTAGTAATACTGGAAAAATAGCAAACGCGTTGACCTGCATACGAGAAAAACAAAATTCCAACCCTCTTTACATGCCTCTTAGAGCAAACCTAGCATGGTGCAAACAGATAACTATAAACAGGCAGATTATGCCTGAAAACTACTAGAAATCCCTGTTGCAACAGGTCATTGATGTGCATCAAAAGTTCCCAGCAAAATTCGAGTAAAAGGTTAGTCAGCATAAGAGCCTGGAGGACAACTATTACAAAAGCTGGCAGTCTCCACCCAATTGAAGCGGAGTGTAATTGTTTTTTAAAAGGGCGACCGGGTGCACAACATTCTTTCACTTTGTGGGGAAAAAGTGGGTTTGGAAAAGAGAGAGAAAGATCCCAGGCCAGCGGGCTAACGGTCACTGGCAGATGGTGGAGGAGGTGGTGTTGTCGATGGTGGAGTTGTTGTTGGTGTTGGCGGTGCTGTTCTTGTTGATGTTGGTGGTGGCAGTGGTGGTGTTGATGCTGGTGGTGGTGTTGTTGGTAGTGGTGTTGATGTTGGTGGTGGTGTTGGATGTTGTTGGTGGTGGTAGTGGTGGTGGTGGTGTTGATGTTGGTGGTGGTGGTAGTGGTGGTGGTAGTGGTGGTGTTGGTGGTGGTGTTGGTGTTAGTGGTGGTGTTGTTGGTGGTGGTGTTGCTGGTGGTGGTGTCGTTGATGGTAGTGGTGTTTTTGTTGGTGGTGGTGGTGTGTTTATGCTGTTGGTGGTGTTTTTGTTGTTGTTAGTGGTGATGGTGTTGTTGTTGTGGGTGTTGTTGGTGGTGTTGGTGTTGTTTATGTTGATGGTGGTGTTTTTGTTGTTGGTGTTGCTTTTGTTGTTGTTGGTGGTGGTGTTGTTGTTGGTGGTGTTGCTGTTGTGGGTGTTGTTGGTGGTGGTGTTGTTGTGGGTGGTGGTGGTGTTTATGTTGATGGTGGTGTTTTTGGTGTTGGTGGTGGTGGTTTTGTTGTTGTTGGTGGTGGTGTTTTTGTTGTTGGTAGTGTTGGTACAGGACCGGTCAGCGCAGGGCTCAGGTTTGCTCACCTCGGAGAAGTTGAAGGCCATGGGGATGGTGCCTGCCACGTAACAGCCGACCAGCATGGCGAGGGAGAGCAGGCCGATGGTGCTCAGGTCATCCATGCTGCTCCGGCAGCGGCCCAGCGGCCGAGAGACGGCAGGGACGGATCAACCCACGACAAACCCAGTCCCAATTAGCCCGCTGCTCCGTCGGCCGTCTCAGTAGCCCAGCCGCTCACACGCCATGCCCGCCCGCTCCTTCCTTCCTTCTCTGTGCCGGAGAGGCGGCAACTGTCACCTGGGCCCGGCGGCGGCGGCGGCGACATCCGCTCACTCATCATATCCGGGGCGGTCGCCCCCTTGCCCCGCACAGCACCAACGGCCAACGGCAGGCATCCTCCCTCGATTTTGTGTGACGACGGGTACATTTTCGCATATTTTTCTTTTTGAGAAACGGTTTGTTTTAAAGGTATTGGTGTCCGTTTAGTTTTTTTTTCAAAACAAAACACAAAGATCCTTGCCCCGCACAAAGATGGCGCCGGCCGCAGCCATTGGCCTTTCACTCGGGAGGCGGGGAGGAGCTGCAGGATGTGTGGGCCCCATCCCCTCCTCTCCACAGATGCTGCCCACAGATCTTAGATCTTTCATGCTGCCTGTCCCGCTGAGTTACTCCAGCATTTTGTGTCTATCTTCGTGCGGTGTCGGCTTCCTTGCGAGTCAGCGTGGCTGTGGGAACCAGCCACTATCTTAACAATATTACAAAATTTTGAGATTTTAAAAATCAAGTCTGCAATTTATCCCATCAGATAAAGCATAAAAAGAAGTTTAATTTGACACCTAATTCACTTTCATATCTTCAGTATTAAAAAAGTTAGGGCCATTTTCATACTCGGAAATTAGCAACTTGCTTCCTATTGCTTCTCTATTGACTTAACACAAAAGTTGTGATCGAGGACAATCAAAAGCCGATAACTTCCTTAAAAATTAGGAGAACTGAAAGACATTTTCAGTTATTATAGATTGAAGTATTCTGAAACAAATATGAAACAATCTTACTTGGATGACCTGAAATTAAAGCATATAATTAGTTAGTTACCCAATTGTAGCCAATTACAACATTGTATTACTAGATCTAAACATCTATCCATTTCTTAAGAAATTTAAAAAAGAATGTAAAGCCTAAGTGTCCAATTAACATTCACACAATAATTCACAATATAACATGATTTTTAAATCTAATTGTCATTAATTTATAGGCCAAATTAAAGGAATTTTGTGTTTAATGCCTGTAAATTAATGGGCAATGATGGAAATTGGTTTTAGGAACTAGGGGTACTCTAAGGTCCGTGAGGCTGAGGTTGGGAAAGATGGGGGGATTTTTTAGTGCGGTCATGTAAGAATACAAGAATGCATAACTTGTTTATTGTGTATTATATGTCATAGCTGCTTTCTTGCATCTCTCTCTCTCTCTCAGACAGACAAAAACAATGACATTTTGGGTCGAGACCCTTCTTCAGACTGACAGTCAAGGGAAAGGGAAGCGGGAGATATAGGGGGTTTGCACGTAAGGTCACCGGGTCATAGGGCTTGATGCACGGAGCCCTCAATCCATCTGGAGGACATACGTCACTTCCGGTACATGTTATTAATGCAAGAAACGCGTACTTTCCTACCTGTTAAAAAACGCCAAAATGTTGAATTTTTGCGCTGTAAAAAATTGTGGAAGTCGGGGTAAGCGTGAGAGAAATGTACCTAACTTCAGAATTCCAAAAGTGAAGCGAAAGAAGGTACTATATACCGTAATTTCTCCTCACTTTTGGAATTCTGATGTAGGCTAAATGTATCTCATGCTTATCCCGATTTCCATAATTATTTACAGTGCAAAAATTGACCATTTCGGCGGGTTTTAATGGCCCCGCTACGCTGTAAGTGCTTACCTGCAGTTCATCGCGTGTAATCCACTTGGGGTAGCGTAGCAACAGCACGGGTCATGGGTCGTGACCCGACTGCCGTGAAACCTCCCTATAGGCATATCTTCCATTCATTTGTCCTTAGTGCCGTCTACATCCCTTGTTCCTCTTTCCCCTGGGTTACACAAAAAGCTGGAGAAACTCAGCGGGTGCAGCAGCATTAAACATTGAATTTTCTCAATTCTGTTAACCCAGGCTGCCTCCTCCCCGTCCCACCTCTCCCTCAGCCCTCGGGCCCTGGCATTCCTTCTCTCTCTATCTCCCCCCCCCCCACCCAAGTCGCATTAGCTTCTCATTTTCACACTACAAACAGCTTACAATGGCCTGTTTCCTTTATCATCGATACTTTTTTGCATATCTTTCATTCATTGTTCTTTATCTCTCCACATCACTGTCTATATCTCTCATTTCCCTGATCCCTGACCAGTCTGAAGAAGGGTCACGACCAAAAACCCCCCAAAAAACTGCGATATCTCCTCTTTCCCCTGACTCGGTCTGAAGAAGGCCTTGACCCGAAATGTCATCTATTCCATTCTATGGTCATTGCTTTCGGCCATCTGTCTGTGTGTTCGCTCGCCCTTGGATTAAGTAGCGCAGGATAAAGCTGTGAATTCACGCCATTCCCAATCTGACCTTTCTGTCCTGGGCCTCCTCCATGGTCAGAGTGAGGCCCAGCGCAAATTGGAGGAACAGCACCTCATATTTTGCCTGGGTAGCTTACACCCCAGCGGTATGAACATTGACTTCTCTAACTTCAAATAGCCCTTGCTTTCCCTCTCTCTCCATCCCCTCCCCCTTCCCAGTTCTCCCACCAGTCTTACTGTCTCCAACTGCATTCTATCTCTGTCCCACTCATCCCTGACATCAGTATGAAAAAGGGTCTCGACCCGAAACATCACCCTCTCTCCAGAGATGCTGCCTATTCTGTTGAGTTATTCCAGCATTTTACATAGATACATAGAAAATAGGTGCAGGATTAGGCCATTCGGCCCTTCGAGCCATTCAATGTGATCTTGGCTGATCATCCACAATCAGTACCCCATTCCTGCCTTCTCCCCATATCCCTTGATTCCACTAGCCCTAAGAGCTCTATCTAACTCTCTTTTGAATGCATCAAATGAGTCAGCCTCCACTGCCTTCTGAGGCAGGTAATTCCACAAATTCACAACACTGGGTGAAAAGGTTTTTCCTCATCTCAGTTCTAAATGGCCTACCGCGTATTCTTAAACTGTGGCCTTTGGTTCTGAACATCTAGTGTGTCCAATCCCTTAATAATTTTATGTTTCTATAAGATGCATCTGCCATGCATCTTCCCACTCACCCAACCTATCCAAGTCATCCTGCAGCCTCATAGCATCCTCTTCACAGTTCACACTGCCATCCATCTTTGTGTCATATGCAAATTTGCTAATGTTACTTTTAATTCCTTCATCTAAATCATTAATATATAATGTGAATAGCTGCGGTCCCAGAACCGAGCTTTGAGGCACCCCACTAGTCACTACCTGCCATTCTGAAATGGAACCATTAATCCCTGCTCTTTGTTTCCTGTCTGCCAACAAATTTTCAATCCATGTCAATACCCAACCCCCAATACCATGTGCTCTAATTTTGCTTGCCCAAAATCCTGTGCGGGACCTTATCAAAGGCTGGTACACTACATTCACTGGCTCTCCCTTATCCATGCTACTGTCTACCTGGTCTTAGTTGTTAGGGATAACATTCATTTATTTTCATTCATTTTTGAATGACAAATAATTTCAATTCAATTCAAAATGTACAGGCCTATTACCAAGAAGATCTCAGAACATTTCACATTGTTTGTCAATGCACTGCATAGTCTACTCTTCTGCCTCATTTTCCCAAAATGTACTTAAATTTAGAGCCTTGTTTTCTGACTCATCCTTCTCCCTCTTATATCGAATACCATTCAAGGGTGACTGCTAGCCAAGCATTTCTGCACCATTAACTAATAGACTAATTATTCATTATTTTTGTTAGCTGAAGGAAATATAATTCCAGAAAAATTGAACACAATATTCTAAATATGGCACAACCAATGATTTATACAAGTTTTCTATTAGGTCTCTTAAGCATTATTTCCCATTTGAAAATGTAGCATATTTTGCTTTTGAAGGATTGTATATCTGAACCCTGATTTTTAAAATGTGTACATTTTATTCATCTCCTTTCTCCAAAATACATCATAGAGTTTTCGAGAGCGGTCAGAGCGGGGGAGAGAGCGAGCAGAGCGGGGGAGAGAGCGGGCAGAGCGGGGCAGAGGGCGGGGGAGAGAGCGGGCAGGGCGAGGGAGAGAGTGGGCAGGGTGGGGAGAGAGCGGGCAGGGCGGGGGAGAGAACGGGGAGAGAGCGGGGGAGTGAGCAGAGAGCGGGGGAGAGGCACGGAGGCAGGGAGGCTAATAAAATAACGTGGAATAATAAAATAATAAAATAATGAATTTAAGAAATTCTCCCTTGAATTTTATTCAAAGGAACGTGGTGTTAAAACACAATTACTTTTACTGAGGAATGTGGATCGATGTATTGATGACACATTGTATAACTACTGTTAACTACTGGCTGTTAATAACTGCTAACAGTGGCAGTTAATAAATCGTTTTTGTCTGAGTTGAATAAAGTGAGAAACTGCTCAAATCTTTCTTCAGTACTCATTAAACCCGAGCTGGAAATTGAAAACTAGGAACGGCGTACCCCTGCGTCCCCCCCCCCCCCCATTTCCATCACTGGCCGTGACGCACGGAGCAGCTCAATCCTTCTGGAGGACATGGCAGCCTCCGGCATTCACTGTTAACGCACAAAACGTGTACTTTCGTACCTGTTAAAAACACTGTTTGCACTGTAAATAATTATGGAGGGTGACTGAGCGCTCTGAACCAAATGCTCTAGTACCTTTGCTCTGAACCCGAGCACCAAGGTATTTGCGGCCCCACTCTCCCCCCGGGGTCAGCGCTGTCCGGCCACGACTGCCCTTCGTCCTGCCTCCCCCTGTGGGCCGCACTGTCACGGGCTGTAGGTCGGCAGTGCCCACACATGGGGCCGGGTGGAGCAGGGCAACGTCCCCGTCAGCTGCAGCAGAGTTGGGGACAGTCTGGTCCCTCCGCCCAGAGTCACTGACCACCCCCACCCCCGCCCCTCCAATCCCCAACCCACCCCCCCCCCCCCGGCCATGGGGACAGACGGCCCGGGGTCCGCGAGTGTGGAACCAGTCAGCATGGAGTCCGGATGCTGGGACAGGTGAAGGCTGTACTGTCAGGCATAGTAAGTGTTTACCTGATGTTCACCGCGTGTACTCCAGAAGGTGTTGGCAACAGTATGGGTCACGGGTTGTGACCGCATCCCTATGTTTTGTCTCCTTTATCATCGTTACTTTTTTGCATTTCTTTCATTTCAAGATTTCATTCATTTGTTCTATCTCTATATCACTGTCTAGGCCTCATATCCCTTTCCCCTCACTCTCAGTCTGAAGAAGGGTGTGGACTCGATATGTCACCTATTCCTTTTCTCCAAAGATGCTGTCTGACCCGCTGAGTTATTTCAGCTTTTTGAAACTATTGACTGACATCCATCACAAACTGACTGACTCGTACGGTTATCTGGACTACACTTCTTCCCACCCTGCCTCTTGCAAAGACTTTCCTCTGCTACCAGTTACTCCGTCTCCACCGCATCTGCTCCCAAGATGAGTTGTTCCATACTAGAACATCCGAGATGTTCTCATTCTTTAGGGAGAAAAAAAAGTGGAGGACCCCCTCCCCCACCATCTATCACAAATGAAGCCCTCACACGTGTCCCCTCTGTATCCTGTAGTTCTGTTCTTGCTCCCCCTTCCCCGAATCGCAACAGGAACCGAGTTGTCCTAGTCCTCACCTTTCACCCCATCAACCGTAACATACAACACATCATCCGTTGACATTTTTTGGCACCTCCGACAGGATTCCACCACTAGTCACATCTTCCTATCTCCACCCCTTTCCGCAGAGACCGTTCTCTCCGCAGCCCCCTGGTTAACTCATCCCTTCCCACCCAAACCATCCCCTCCCCAGGTACCTACACCTGCAACCGCAGGAGATGCAGCATCTGTCCCTATACCTCCTCCCTCGACTCCATCCAGGGACCACGACAGTCCTTTCAGGTGAGGCAGTGGGGTCATTTGTACATCCTGCAACCTCATCTACTGTATCCGCTGTTCCAGGTGTGGACTCCTATATATCGGCAAGACTGAGTGCAGGCTCGGCGATCGTTTTGCTGAATACCTCTGCTCAGTCTGCCTGGGTCAGCGCGATCACATGGTTGCTTTAACTTGTTACATAGCTCCCAAATGTATCATCCTGCAACTCTGGATTAAATTTGTTTTACCACTTTTGTTTATGAACTTACTACATGATGTATACTTTGCTGAAGTCGAAAGTGGTTCTTCACTCACGTGGCCATTTATTTGTAACATCTGCTAACTTTTTATTATGCCCCATAAATTTTAATCTAAACTATTGCAAAAAACAAGGAACCAAGTACAAGCTCTGTGGAACTCCCATTGACAATTGCCTCTGCATCCTACAACGTTTGGACCCAATTTCCCAGGAAATGTTTTGAGGGACATTGGCCCAACAGGACTAGGTTAGATAATAATAATAATAATAATAATAATAATAATAATAATAATAATAATATAATAAGAAGAATAAATGTATTTGTATTGCACTTTTCATACGCAATAATTAAACGCAACCCAAAGTGCTTTCCACAAAAATCACAGGTCTAAACAAAATACAATTTAATACAGTAAGGACATGGGCAGTTAATAGCATAAAAAGCACAGATTTTCATAAATATTTAAAATATAAAATTGAGAATGCAAAAGGACAAAAAACAAAAACACTGAGGTCAAATGCAGAGTAAAATAAGTTAAAAGCTTGGTTAAAAAGATAAGTTTTTAGCTGCTGTTTAAAAATGTCAACTGAGTGGACGTCTCTCATAGCTCTGGGTCGGGTGTTGCACAGCTTTGTGGCGTAATTGAAAAAGGCTGCTTCACCAATTTTCTTATTGCTGCAGCATTGAGAGGCTAACAGGCCAGCATCAGAAGACCCGAATGCTCGAGTTGGGGCATAGGGAAGGAGGGAGTCTGTAAAATATGCTGCTCCTAAGCCATTGAGGGTTTTATAGACAGAAGGAGGACGTTATAGTCTATCCAGGATCTCACAGGGAACCAATGAAGGGAGTATAATACTGGGGTGATATGTTCCCTTTTCTTGGCATTTGTTAAAGGCCGGGCTGCGGCATTTTGAATGAGCTGTAACTTGGTGGATTTTGAAGGCAGACCAGTAAATAAAGCATTACAGTAATCAAGTCTGCTTGATATGAAAGCATGTATGAGTTTTTTAGTGTGAAAGATACATCTTCTAGATGCGCTGGGACGCATCCTCAGTGATGTGACCTGGGGTCATCGGGTGTTTCGGATCTCACAACATCAGACGCTCTCACCCAGGCAACCCAGCCGGGATGATCAAGCCCCGACTTGCGTCCCAGCAGCAACCGCCCACGGATCAGCCCTCTCAATCCAAAACTCATACATGCTCTCTGCGGCTTCGCTTGCGGATTGAATGGCACTCTTCTTTGCCAGCCCCGTAATGCCCAACTGGTTGAGGACTTTGCAGAGTGAGCGTCCTGCAAAGCCTCTACAGCCCACCTCTATCGGCTCATAGTATGTCTTCCAGCCTCTGTCCTGGCACATCTCCACCAGTTCCTGGTACTTGGCGGCTTCCTCTCATTAGCCTCTTTAATATGCTCTTCCCAAAAGGCACTGTCAGTTCCAGCATGATCAGCTGTTTTGTCACTTCGGAGGTGATGATCATGTCTGGCTGGAGTGATGTTGCTGTGATGTGCTGTGGAAATTTCAGCTGTTGCCCAGATCGACGTGCAGCTGCCAGTCAGTGGCTGTGTAGAGGAGGCCCATCCTTGTTTTTGGTTGTGGTCGGGGCTTCTCTCCAGCTTTGACAAAAGTGATTGATTTCTTTGGGGCGTGGTGGTGTTTGCAGTTACTGATGGCAGTGGCTATGTTCTCAGCAACCACCTTGAGCACCTGGTCATGCCGCCACTGATAGGGCTTTATAGACAAGAATGAGGACATTCTTCTTGTGTAAGGATCTCACAGGGAGCCAATGAAGTAGGTATGTTACAAGACTTACCTTTAGTGGTGCTGCAGTTCTGCCGCTGGCCGTGTGCGCGACTTTGGCGCCTTTAAGGGGGGGGGGGGGTTGTTACAATGCGGTTTTCCCCTTGCCATCCGGAGCTTTCTGTTGTCGGAGTGCGATCTATTTCTGGAGATGCGTTCCGACTGCCGGTAAGTCCGTTTTTTAAAATAAATAGCCCGACTACTTCATCACTGCAGTAAAATAAAAATTAGCTCCTAATGCTGTGAACGCCGACAACGGGGACCAATTTTACGTAGGGGACAGGTAAGTGAAAACTGTTTATTTTTATATATAAACATATAAACTTGCTTTTTTAGGGGACTTTAATCAATATTTCATGTTGCGAAACGATGATTTAGCCCCCATATGAACCAGCAGAATTTTTCCTGCCAATATTGGGTTTAAATTCACCGCAACCGCAACGTTCCAATACATCGCGTTCCAGAAAATCCCACTCGCAAGCTGTTTAAAATGCACATTAATTTACAGGCATTAAACACAAAATTCCTTCAATTTGGCCTATAAATTAATGACAATTAGATTTAAAAATCATGTTTTATTGTGAATTATTGTGTGACTGTTAATTGGACACTTAGGCTTTACATTTTTTTTTAAATTTTCTTAAGAAATGGATAGATGTTTAGATCTAGTAATTGAATTTTGTAATTGGCTACAATTGGGTAACTAACTAATTATATGCTTTAATTTCAGGTCATCCAAGTAAGATTGTTTCATATTTGTTTCAGAATACTTCAATCTATAATAACTGAAAATTTCTTTCAGTTCTCTTAATTTTTAAGGAAGTTATGGGCTTTTGACTGCCCTCGATGACAACATTTGTGTTAAGTCAATAGAAAAGCAATAGGAAGCAAGTTGCTAATTTCCGAGTATAAAAATGGCCCTAACTTTTTTAATACTGAAGATATGAAAGTGAATTAGGTGTCAAATGAAACTTATTTTTATGCTTTATCTGATGGGATAAATTGCAGACTTGATTTTTAAAATCTCAAAATTTTGTAACATTGCTAAATAAAGGGAGTATAATACTGGGGTGATATGTTCCCTTTCCTTGGTATTTGTTAAAAGCTGGGCTGCGGCATTTTGAATGAGCTGCAACTTGGTGGATTTTCAAGGCAGTAAATAAACCATTACAGTAATCAAGTCTGCTTGATATGAAAGCATGTATGAGTTTTTTACCGTCGTGTTGAGTTAAGAAAGGCCGTACTTTGGCAATATTTCTGAGGTGATAGAAAGCACACTTTGTTATCTTATTAATGTGAGATTTAAAATTAAGATCATTGTCCATTTTTACCCCCAGGCTTGTGACTTCTTGTTTTACATAGGCAGTCGAATTTCCCAGGTTACCGAGTAACAACTCTCTCTTGGGTTTTGATCCAAGTAATAACATTTCTGTCTTGTCATCGTTGAGTTTAAGAAAGTTAGCATTCATCCATTTTTTAATGGAAAGTAGACAGGAAGTCGAAGAACTTAAGGTATTTGCATCAGTGTTCAACAGAGAGGTATAACTGAGTGTCATCGGCATAACTTAGAAAATTTACATTATGTTGTCCTAGCGGCAGCATCTACACGGAAAAGAGTAACGGGCCAAGGCAGCTACCATGTGCTACACCAAATGGTATATCATGCAGTTATGACAAATAGTCCCAAAGGCTAACAAAGTACTTTGTTCCACTTATATATGATTGGAACCAACTTCAGGGCTTGTCCCACTTTCACGAGGTAATTCAAAAATTCTCCCGAGATTCCCCTGGATTTAAACTCGCAGAATGTTCGTAACAAGTCCGTAGGAGGTCGTAGATATATCGTAGCGACTCGTTATGCTAGCCGTAGGTACTCGTGGCATCAGGTAAATCGGGACGTTTTTCCAGCCTGATATAAAATGTCCATGAGTAAAAAAATGGTTGGGATGAAAGAAATGGCAATTCTTTACTCGTTAGGAGGGCATTGAAAAAGTCGTGGGAATTCGTAGACATACTCGTAGGAGTTTGTGAACATAGTCGTGGAAGGTCGTAGGAGTTCGTAGATTACCACGATCTTGATTTTTCTTTAGGTCCTTTAAACTCGGCAGAGGTTTTGAATTAAGTCGTGAAAGTGGGACAGGCCCTTTAGTATCTGATCTGACCGGCCAACTCCATTTTCCAGACGATCTATAAAAATACTGTGATCTATGGTGCCAAAAGATGGTGTGAGGTCTTAAGAGGATCACCACTGAGACTTTGTCCTCATCAGTGCTAATGCTGAGGTCACTGACTATTTTTATCAGGGCAGTCTCAGTGCTGTATTTTGCTCTGAAACCAGATTGAAATTTCTTTAAAATGTCATTTTGATTCAGAAAGTATTGTATTTAATTGAATACCACTTTCTCCAGCACCTTGCTGATAAAGGGTAGATTTGATATGGGTCTGTAATTACTCAGTAGCCCACTGTTTAAATTTGGTTTCTTTAACAGAGGCTTTACGTCAGCGGTTTTATAAGCACCTGGGAAAGTTCCTGTCTCAAGGGAGATGTTTACAATTGTAAGGACAGAACTGGATAAACTGTTAAAAACATTCTTTAAAATCTTTATAGGAACCGTGTTGAAATGTCAGATAGTGGATTTGCTCTCAGCCACAATTTTACAAAGTTCTGCGGTAGAAATACTTATGAACTGCTCATTTTTGCCTGCACCTTACTAGGTCGACAGCAGAGGACAGTAGAATCTAAAGGGATACCAGCTCTGATAGTCTGAACCTTATCTTTAAAATAATCAGCAAACAGCTCACATTTTTCAGCAGAAGCTTGGCTTAAAAAATCAGGGATTGAAGCAAGATGGATGTCTTGCTCAGTGGCATGAGTTGGGCTGAAGGGCCCATTTCTGCGCTGTAGGACTTTTTATGGGGTTGGACTTTATTTTCTTTTGCTGGTCAGTATATTTCATACTCTACTTTTCTAAGATCTTTAATATTTTTCTTTTTTAGCCTGCCTGCCATTTGGAACCTCATCAAAAGCCTTGTTAAAATCCACGCAAGCCACACCATACACACTGATTAATGTGACTGTCCCTGATTAATTTGTACCTTTCTAAATGAAGTTCTATAGTGCACCTTAAAATAGATTGCAATCGTATATTGCAGTTTAACGAACAAAGTGTAACTCGCCTCTGATTAGATGGATTATCCTTTGTTCCTTGATCCCTCAAGTTCACTGCTGTCATGAGAGAGGGTTGAAAGATTGTAGAAAAGGCCTCACGTTTCTCCCCTGCTTCTTTTAAAGTCCAGGGATAAATTCCGCATGATGCCATTAAACTGGAAAGATTTATGAGGAAATTGTCAGGTTTCAAGGGCCTGAGTTAGGGAGAGTGGCTATCACATTATTCCTTGGAGTGTAGGAGAACGAGGGTGGGGGTATAAATAGGCTGAATGCACACAGTCATTTACGCAGGATAGGGGAATCAAGATCTAGAAGGTACAGATTTAAGGTGAGAGTGGTAAGATGTGACCTGAGGAGCAACCGTTTTTCACACAGGGTGATGCGTATATGGATTGAGCTGCCGGGGAAGCGGTTGAAAGAAGTACAATAACAATATTTAACAGACATTTGGATAGGTACATGGATAGGAAATGTTTGGAGGGATATTGGCCCAACAGGACTAGGTTAGATGGACATCTTGCTCAGTGGCATGAGGTAGGCTGAAGGGCCCATTTCCGAGCTGTAGGACTATTTATGGGGTTGGACTTTATTTACATTGAACTGTCAGTATATTTCATACTATCTCTTTACTTTTTTAATTTCTATTTCACTATCACACTGCATTTTCAGAATCGGTATCCAACAGAGAAGCATGAACTATCTGCTTAGAAGTCTAATGGCAAATAAATGTTAGTATTAGTATTAGTAAATATTAGTATGCAGAGGGATATGGAACATCGTGCAAATAGTCATTTGGGGCGTACTGCAAGGAAATGGATGTACAAAAATAAAAAGAATCATGCCACACCGTTACAAGATTTGGTGAGATAACAGCTGGAGTTGACCTTCTGCCTTCATGAAGAACGTGCATGCCTTAATGGGATATGCTTGATGAATTCCAGGGATGAGAAAGCTGTCCAATTAATGCAGAGACGATAAGTTTATATTTTCTGGTCTTTGAAAGAATGCGAGGTGATCCCATTTGAAATGCATAAAATTACTAATGCTTTACAGAGTAGGTTTTCATACACCGCAGAAACAAGTCCTTAGACCCAACTTGTCCGTGCCAACCAAAATGCTCCATCTAAGTTAATTGCCTCTAAACCTTTCCTGTCCAAGTACTTGTCCAAATGTCTTTTAAATGTTATTGTACCCGACTCGACTTGCGAGCTTGGTTCCATGTGCCCACCACCCTCTTGTTAGAACCTCTCCCCTCTCACCTTAAACCTATGCCCTCTAGTTCTTGACTCCTCTTGATCTCCCCAAATGTCAGTTAAATATTGACATTGTACCCACCTTAACACCACTACAGCCAACAATTGACTGTTGTGGGCTCCTTGGCCATCGATGCCAGATCTGATTTACTCTGTACCTTTTCATACCTCTAGTTTCCCTCTCCCCTGACTCTAAGTATGAAGAAGGGTCTCGACCTGAAAGTCACCTATTCCTTTTCTCCAAGGATCCTGCTTGACCCCTGTTACTCCAGCATTTTGTGTCTATCTTTGGTGTAAACCTTTCTACACACTTTCTTTGGCAGCTCATTCCATATACCTACCACTGTCTGTTTGAAAACGTTGACCCTCAGGTTCCTATAGTTTTTTTACCTATTACCATAAACATACTGTACGCCCTTGATTCCCCTACCCTGGCAAAAAAAAGACTGTGCATTCACCCCATCATGATTTTATACACCTCTATACGATCACCCCTTAGCCTTCTGCATTAGACAATAGACAATATGTACACGTGTAGGCCATTCGTCTCTTCGAGCCAGCAGCACATTCAATGTGATCATGGCTGATCATCCCCAATCAGTACCCCATTCCTGCCTTCTCCCCATATCCCCTGACACCGCTATCTTTATGAGCCCTATCTAGCTCTCTCTTTAAAGTATCCAGAGAACCGGCCTCCTGAGGCAGAGAATTCCACAGACTCACAACTCTGTATGAAAAAGTGCTTCATCATCTACATTATGAATGCTAACCCCTTATTCTTAAATTCTTTATTCCAAGGAATAAAGTCCTCTCAAGCTATAACCTGGTCCTTTGAGTCCTGGCAACATTCTTGTAAACTTCTCAGCACCGTTTCTAATCCAATGACATCCTTCCCATAGCAGTATGACCACAACCGAATGCAATACTTCAAAAAAACGACACAAAGTGGTGGAGTAACTCAACAGGTCAAGCAGCATCTCTGGACAGCATGGATAGGTAACGTGTCGGATCGGCACCTTTCTTTCGAAGGGACCCGACAGAGAACGTCACCTATCCATGTTCTCCAGAGATACTGTCTAACTGGCTGAATTACTCCAGCACTGTGTCTTTTTTTCTGATTCTGGGGAATCTGCAGAGCTGGATAAAATCTGGTCTGATTTCCTTCTAAAATTAAAAAAAAAACATATCAAAGAAAGATTGAGCTGTTACTTTTATCTTTTCTAACATATTCCACCCTTTCAATCCCTAGTATATCTTGCACGTTTGGGTCTTTGAGCTTTAAGGAACCTTCTACAAATTTCTCAAAAGCTGCTGCCTGTACCTTTTGTGGTGTTTTTCTTTTCAGCTTCTGGGGTTTCATTCTTTTTCTTCTTCCAACAGCTGCATTTCCAGTTCCATATGATCTTAATTGCTTAGTTCTTCAGCATGAGGTCCAAGCAAGAGAGTGATATCATCCTCACTAATCTTAAACCAATGGACAACATGTTTTGCTTGTCATCTTCTATCATATCGGGAAAAAAACACTGAAATCACGAACAAAGTTATGGCAAAGTTTTTTGTACCTTTTTGTACCTTTTAGATGCAATTGTCTTGATCCATTAGCGAGAGATGCTGTCTAACCCATTGAGTTACTTCAACTTTCTGTGTAAATCTTTGGTTAAAACCAGCATCTGAAGTTCCTTCCAACACAGCTTGAGACCGCTGCTCTGTTTGGTGGGAAGTGCACAATCTTTACATTTGGATAAAAATCAATATTGCCAGAGGTGCAATGGGCAGCACAGTGGTGCAGATGGTAGAGCTGCTGTCTCACAGCACCAGAGACCTGGGTTCAATCATGAGCTTGGATGCTGTCTGTGTGGAGTTTGCACGTTCTCCTTGTGACCACATGGGTTTCCCCACATGCTCCGGTTTCCTCCCACATCCTGAAGACGTGCAGGTTTGTCCTCTGTAAACTATCCCTAGTGTGCAGAAAGTGGATGCAAAATTGGGATAACATACAGTAGAGATGAATAACATGAGCATATGCATAGTGGTTGCCGTGGACACCGTGCGCCGGGATGCCTGTTTTCATGTGGCATCTCTATCTAAACTAAATCTCTCCACTTTGGGAACAAAATGGTCCAATCTTCCAACCAATCTTATAAAAGGGCTAATGTCATCCAATCCACTTTGTTGGACTTTCAGTTGAAAGGAAATCAAGTTGAGTTTATTGTCATTTGCACCTATGGTGAGGTTACAGATGCAAGATTCAGGTTTCTGCGACTCCTGCCTGCAGTGAGTAGAGGGTGTGGCCTGGATGCCTTACATATTCCACTCTGAGCCCAAGGGCTCTCCAACAGATAAACAAGTGAAGGCTTGTAATATTCTGCAGCATTTCCACCAAGGAATTGGACTGGTCTCTCTTTTTTTGCTGGTTTATATCCTGGATTAGTAATATAGTGAACATGCTTCTTTAATATAAAATAAAAACCACAACCATGACAATTCCTGACAAGAAAAATATATCTCTATTATGACTAGAAACCTTTGCATATACAGAGCATAACACACATGACATAGAGAATGATATTGATCCGGAAAATAACTTACTTAACAATATCAACAACAGCTGCAGTTATTGCACAGCAATTCAATATAACATTCCAATCAGAACATAATATATCAATTATCCACTTTAATAGCAGAAGTCTATATGCCAACTTCCGCAACATAAAAGAATATTTAAGACAGTTCAAGAACCCATTTAACCTTATAGCAATATCAGAGACCTGGATCAGCCCTGAGAAAGCTGTGGACTTTGACATGGATGGCTATGAACTGAATTATATAAACAGATGGAAATAAAGTGGAGGAGGTGTGGCGATCTATGTCGATAAAAGACTGAAATATAAGGTGGTGGAAAACATGACAACAGCTGTTGACGATTTGTTGGAATGTATTACAGTAGAAATTTGTATGGAAAAGACCAAAAATGTTATTGTGAGCTGTATATACAGAACTCCCGGATCCAGTATTGAAATATTTAAAGATTGGATGGAAAACATGTTTGCAAAATCATTACTAAAGATTTTGTTCATCTATGGGGATTACAATATTGACCTGTTGAATCCAATAAAGCATAAAATGACAGAAGAATTCATCAATACCATGTACAGTATCGGTTCATATCCTAAAATAACCAAACCTAGTAGAATTACTTCTCGGGGGTACACAAAAGGCTGGAGAAACTCAGCGGGTGCAGCAGCATCTAAGGAGCGAAGGAGATAGGCGACGTTTCGGGTCGAGTCCCTTCTTCAGACTGGTTAGGGATCAGGGAAACGAGAGATATAGACGGTGATGTGGAGAGATAAAGAACAATGAATGAAAGATATGCAAAAAAGTATCGATGATAAAGGAAACAGGCCATTGTAAGCTGTTTGTAGTGTGAAATTGAGAAGCTAGTGCGACTTGGGTGGGGGAGAGATAGAGAGAGAGGGAATGCCAGGACCCGAGGGCTGAGGGAGAGGTGGGAAGGGGAGGAGGCAGCAAGGGTTAACAGAATTGAGAAAATTCAATGTTTAAGCCCAGAGGATGCAGACTCCCCAAGCGGAATATGCGGTGCTGTTCCTCCAACTTGCGGTGTTGCTCACTCTGGCCGTGGAGGAGGCCCAGGACCGAGAGGTCGGATACGGAATGGGAGGGGGAGTTGAAGTGCTGAGCGACCGGGAGGTCGGGTTGGTTATTGCGGACTGAGCGGAGATGTTCAGCAAAACGATCGCCAAGCCTCCGCTTGGTCTCACCGATATAGATCAGTTGGCATCTGGAGCAACGGATGCAGTAGATGAGGTTGGAGGAGGTGCAGGTGAACCTCTGTCGGACCTGGAAGGACTGCTCGGGTCCCTGAAAGGAGTGGAGGGGAGAGGTGAAGGGACAAGTGTAACATCTCTTGCGGTTGCAAGGGAAAGTGCCTGGGGAAGGGGTGGAGCGGGAGGGAAGGGAATAATTGACAAGGGAGTTGCGGAGGGTGTGGTCTTTGCTGAAGGCAGACAGGGGGGGAGATGGGAAGATGTGGCGAGTGGTGGGGTCACGTTGGAGGTGGCGAAACTGGCGGAGGACTATGTTGTATGTGCCGGCTGGTGGGGTGAAAGGTGAGGACCAGGGGGACTCGGCCCTTGTTGTGAGTGGGGGAATGGGGAAAGAGGGCAGTGTTGCGGGGTATGGGGGAGACCCTGGTGCGAGCCTCATCAATAGTGGGGGAGGGGAATCCCCGTTCTCTGAAGAATGAGGACATTTGTGATGGCCTGGTTTGGAACACCTCATCCTGGGAGCAGATGCGGCGTAGACGGAGGAATTGGGAATAGGGGATGGAGTCCTTACAGGAAGCAGGGTGGGAGGAAGAGAAGTCCAGGTAGCTGTGGGAGTCAGTTGGTTTGTAGTTGATGTCGGTCAGGAGTGTATCACCTGCAATAGAGATGGTGAGGTCAAGGAATGGTAGGGAAATGTCGGAAATGGTCCAAGTGTATTTGAGTGCCGGATGGAAGTTGGTGGTGAAATGGATGAAGTCAGTCAGTTGTGTGTGGGTGCAGGAGGTGACACCAAAGCAGTCGTCGATGTAACGGAGGTAGAGGTCGGGGATGAGGCCCTGGTACGCCTCAAACAAGGATTGTTCGACGTAACTGACAAAGAGGCAAGCGTAGCTGGGGCCCATGCGTGTGCCCATAGCTACGCCTTGTGTTTGGAGGAAATGTGAGGAGTCAAAAGAGAAGTTATTGAGGGTAAGGACCAACTCCGCTAGGCGGAGGAGGGTGTCAGTGGATGGGTATGGGTTGCTCCTCTTGTCGAGGAAGAACTGGAGGGCTTTGAGACCATCCTGGTGGGGGATGGAGGTGTAGAGTGACTGGACGTCCATGGTGAAGATGAGAGGATGGGGGCTGGGAGAATGGAATGTGCAGAGCCGACGGAGAGTGTCTGAGGTGTCTTGAACATAGGTGGGGAGGGATTTAACGAAGGGGGATAGGATGGAGTCAAGGTATGTGGAAATGTGTTCGGTGGGGCACGAACAGGCAGAGACAATGGGTCTGCCGGGCAGTCGGGTTTGTGGATTTTGGGGAGAAGGTAAAATCGGGCCATGCAGGGCTGGGAAACGATGAGGTTGGAGGCTCGGATGGGTGGGGAGCCGGAGTTGATGAAGTCGGTTATGGTGCTCGAGATGGTGGCCTGGTGCTCGTCAATGGGGTCATGGTCCAGGGGTAAGTAGGAGGAGGTGTCCGAGAGTTGGTGCGTGGCCTCAGCTTTGTAGAGATCGACGCGCCAGACTACCACGGCACCTCCCTTGTTGGCGGGTTTGATAACCTAGTCCGGGTTGTTACAGACTGAGAATTACTTCTCATTGTGCGCTATTAATAGACAACATATTCACAAACATTATGGAAAACAATACAGTAAGCGGACTATTATATAGTGACATCAGTGACCATTTACCTGTTTTTATTGTTTATCACTGTAGTTATAGGAAACCTATAATTCATTCAAATGCAAAAGGTGAGAACCGAAGAAAACATAAATGCATTTAAGAATGAATTACTGAAACAGGATTGGAGGATAGTATATGAGGGTGAAGATGTCGACAAAGCATACAATGGATTTCTAAATATTTTTAAATCACTTTATGACAAAAACTGTCCTGTGAAACAATATAGTGATAGACAAAAACAAACAAATAGTCCATGGATCACTAAGGGTTTAAAAAATGCCTGCAAAAAGAAAAACACGCTACATAGACAATTCATAAAATATTGAACTTCAGAAGCAGAAAATAAATATAAAAAATATAAGAATAAATTAACCAACATTATGAGGATATGTAAGAAAGAATACTATAATAAAATATTAGAGAATAATAAAAACAATATGAAAGGTTTATGGAACGTGCTAAATAGTATTATTAGAAATGGATCATAAAATACAGGCTGCCCTGAGTATTTTATTGAGGAGGACAAGACAATAAATAATATGGATGATGCGGTTAATGGTTTTAACAAATTCTTTGTAAATGCGGGACCAGATTTGGCAGAAAAAATTAATGACCCAAGAACAAAAGAAGGGGCGGATACTGATCTTTGGGATAGAAATACCAGCTCTATCTTCCTTAGAGCAGTCGAAGAAGGTAAATAAATCATAGACACTGTAAGAAAATGTAAACGCAAATCCTCTACTGATTGGAATGATATCGATATGATTATAATAAAAAACATTATTGAAGAAATTGCAGAACCATTAACTCATATCTGTAACTTGTCTTTTCAATCCGGTAAATTTCCAAACAAAATGAAAATAGCAAAAGTAATACCATTATATAAAACTGGGGATAGACACCATTTCGCAAATTACAGGCCTGTTTCTTTACTCTCCCAATTCTTCAAGATCCTTGAAAAACATTTTACAGAAAGACTTGACTATTTCATTGAAAAAAATAAGCTTTTGGTCGACAGTCAATATGGATTCCGGACAGACAGATCAACATCTATGACACTAATGGAACTAATCGAGGAAATCACAAATTGCATAGATAATAAAAAACTTGCAGTGGGAATATTCATAGACTTAAAAAAAGCATTTGATACCGTAAATCACGACATTTTACTCATGAAACTGGATAGGTATGGCATCAGAGGGGTTGGATTGGATTGGGTGAGAAGCTATTTAAGAAACAGGCAACAATTTGTAGAAATAGGTGAAAATAAATCAACTTACATGAACATAAATTGTGGAGTACCTGAAGGGTCTGTGTTAGGTCCAAAGCTTTTCATAATATACATTAACGACATATGCAGAGTATCAAATATACTGAAATTGATTATATTTGCCGATGATACGAATATTTTTTGTTCCGGTGACAATTTGAAGCAGCTTTTGGAGGTCATCGCATCAGAAATGAATAAATTAAAACAGCGGTTTGATGTCAACAAATTGTCTCTAAATTTAAGCAAAACAAATATTGGAAAACATTAAAAAAAACCCTCAAGTACAATTGAAAATAGATAACATAAGTATAGAAAGAGTATATGAAAGTAAATTTCTTGGTGTGAACTTAGACCACAAAATCTGCTGGAAACCACATATAAACTAGGTATGTTACAAAACTTACTCTGCCGCTCCCCGTGTGCGTGACTTTGGCGCCTTTCAGAAGGGGGCAGTCTTAAAGTGCCGTTTTTCTGCAGACTGGGAAAATCGATCCGTGTCGGGCGATTTCGTTGCGGAAGAAAAATCGCTCCGACAATTCATTCATGAAGGTATTTTTAAATTACACTAGATTATTTATTAACTAGAGTAATTTAAAAATCACCTTCAAAAGCCATGAGCTCCAACAACGGGAAGGACTTGGCGTAGGGGAGAAAAAAAGGTACACAGTTTATTTTTATATTAAAAGTTGGTTTTTGTGGAGGCTTCAATAATATTTTCATGTTGCAAAATGGGGTCCAAAAAAATGTATGAACCAACAGTATTTTTCCTCCCAACTTCACCGCAAACCGCAACATTCCAATCCACCGCATTCCACTAAAATCCACTTGCTAGTTGATTTAAATGGCCATTAATTTACAGGCAGTAAACACTAAATTCCTTCCATTTGGCCCAGAAATTAAAAATTATGTTATATTTTGGATTATTGTGTGAATGTTATTTGGACACTTAGGCAATTTAAAAAAAGTTTATCTTTTCTTAAGAAATGGATAGATGTTTAGATCTACTCATTGAATTTTGTAATTAGCTACAATTAGATAACTAACTAATTATATGCTTTAATTTCAGATCATCCAAGTAAGATTGTTTCATATTTGTTTCAGAATACTTCAATCTATAATAACTGAAAATTTCATTGAGTTCTCTTAATTTCTAAGAAAGTTATGGGCTTTTAACGGTTCTAGATCACAGCTTTTGAGTTAAATCAATTGAAAGGCAATGGGGAACAAGATGCTAATTTCCGAGTATGAAAATGGTCATAACTTTCTTAATACTGATGATATGAAAGTGAATTAGGTGTAAAATTAAACTTCTTTTTATGCTTTATCTGATGGGATACATTGCAGACTTGATTTTTAAAATCTCAAAATGTTGTAACATTGCTATATAAACCACGTCAAAGCAAAACTGGCAAAGTCTATAGCAATATTGGGAAAATCAAGACACATTCTGGACCACAAATCATTACGTACTCTGAATAATACACTCATATTGCCATGTCTGAGTTACTGTGTGGAGATATGGGGTAACACCTACAAAACCAACCGACAGCCGTTATGTACATTACTGAAAAGAGCAATAAGAATTATCAATAACGTTGGATATCTTGAACATATCAATTTATTATTCTTAAAATCACATACACTGAAGTTCACCAATCTGGTTAAATTTAAGACTGCACAAATCATGTACAAAGCAAGAAATAATTTACTTCCAGGAAATATACAAAAACTGTCTCTGGAAAGACAGGGTGGGGATAATTTGAGAGGGGAACTTAATTTAAAAAAAAACTTAATGTTAGAACAACTCTTAAAAGTATGTGCATAGCTATCTGTGGGGTGAATTTGTGGAATGGTCTGGAACAGGAAATGAAACTTAGCACAAACATAATTCAGTTTAAAAAGATGTACAAAAACACTTTTTTTTAAAAAGGATTTTGGGATGAGGATAGGTGATTGTGAGTGGGATATTTGTTATACTGATTGTCCGGGAAGGGTGATTATAGGGTGATGGGTTGTATATATGACAGAGATACTGTATAGTATATGAGGGCTTTTTCTTTTTTTTTTCTTTTTTTCTCTCTTTTTTTGTATGGCTTTGTAAACATTTGATTAGTGTATAAATGTAAATAATTTGGTGTACATACAGCTGCTGGTGTACATATGGTGTACATATAGCTGCTAAATTTGTATACGATAATTATAAGCAGTTGAATAAGGGGTGGGAATTAATAAGCTTTGGGTTCTTCCTGCTCCTTTTCGGACACATACGATTTCATTTATTTATAGATGCTGTTTATGACACTTTATAAATATTCTTGTTTTGTTTTTTTGTATGGTGTTTCACACTTGCTTTTTATTGTTTTTATTCTGTTCGAAATAAAGAATAAAATAAATAAAAAAATAAAATAAAAAGCTTTAGTTTAGGTTAGTTCAGAGATACATCGCAGAAACATGCCCTTTGCCCCACCGAGTCCTTTCCAACCAGCAATCTTCGCACATTAACACTATCTTACACAGACAAGGGACAATTTACATTTATACCAAGCCATTTATCCTATCTCTATAAAGTGTGGGAGGAAATCGAAGATCTCGGAGAAAACCCACGCGATCACGGGGAGAACGGACAAACTCCATACAGACAGCACCCGTAGTCAGGATCAAACCCGTGTCTCTGGTGTTGTAAGCACAGTAATGCACAATACTGCGCCACCCTACTTGCAATATAACTACATTCGGGCATCCGTTTCCAGCGAGGCGGTTTAAGTTATTGCTGCCAGTAGGAATTCTCATTCATCTAGTGTGCCAAGAAAACGTGTTGAGCCAGTCATAGGAACAAATGTGTGTAGATACACTCAACCTTAGAACTTACAGGAGCTTACTCACAAATACTAATGTCCATAATCCGAGTGTTTGTAACTCGGCAGCAGCGTATGGGTATTAGGTGGAGAAATTGAATTGATATCAACATCGAGCAGTGACACGGAATATCAGGCACTCATCACCCTGAAGACACTATCATGAGGTACTGTGGCATTGCTGTTGGAGATGAATTTGTTTCTACCAATTACCATAATCTAGATACAATAGAAGTATTTTCAGAGGAGTAGTTTGTTTATTATATGTAACTGGGAAATCCACCAGTTTTTTTTGTTTCACATCAGCATTTTGGTATCAACATTTTAAAAACGTTTAATAATCAGGATTTATTTCTGCCTATCAGTAGGTATGTTACAAAACTTACCTTGAGCAGTGCTGCAGTTCTGCCACTCCCCGTGTGCGCGACTTTGGCGCCTTTCAGAGGGGGGGTGTGTTTAAAGTGCCGTTTTTCCACAGACAGGGCAAAGCGATCCATGTCGGGCGATTTCGTTGCTGAAGAAAAATCGCTCCGACATTTCATTCATGAAGGTATTTTTAAATTATGCTAGATTATTTATTAACTAGAGTAATTTAAAAATCATCTTCTAAAGCCGTGAGCGCCAACAACAGGAAGGATTTTACGTAGGGGAGAAAATAAAGTGCACAGTTTATTTTTACATTAAAACTTGGTTTTTAGGAAGGCTTTAATCACATTTTCATGTTGCGAAATGGGGTCAAAAAAAATGTATGAACCGGCAGTGTTTTTCATGCCGACTTCACCACAAACCGCAATGTTCTAATCCACCGCATTCCACTAATACCCACTCGCTGGTTGATTTAAATGGCCATTAATTTACAGGAATTAAACACTAAATTCCTTCCATTTGGCCTATGAATTCATGAAAATTAGATTTAAAAATCATGTTATATTGTGAATTATTGTGTGAATGTTATTTGGACACTTAGGCAATTTAAAAAAGTTTATCTTTTCTTAAGAAATGGATAGATGTTTAGATCGAGTAATTGAATTTTGTAATTAGCTACAATTAGGTAACTAACTAATTATATGCTTTAATTTCAGGTCATCCAAGTAAGATTGTTTCATATTTGTTTCAGAATGCTTCAATCTATAATAACTGAAAATTTCATTGCGTTCTCTTAATTTTTAAGAAAGTTATAGGCTTTTGACTGTCCTCGATCACAGCTTTTGAGTTAAGTCAACGGAAAGGATGTTCGTGGGATGTCAGGACTGTCTTATGAACAAAGACTCCATAGACTCGGTTTATACTCTCTAGAATTTAGGAGATTGGGAGGGGATCTTATAGAAACTTACAAGATTCTTAAGGGGTTGGACAGGCTAGATGCAGGAAGATTGTTCCCGATGTTGGGGAGGTCCAGGACAAGGGGTCACAGCTTAAGGATAAGGGGGAAATCCTTTAGGACCGAGATGAGAAGGAATTTTTTCACACAGAGAGTGGTGGGTCTCTGGAACTCTCTGCCACAGAGGGTAGTTGAGGCCAGTTCATTGGTTATATTTAAGAGGGAGTTGGATGTGGCCCTTGTGGCTAAGGGGATCAGAGGGTATGGAGAGAAGGCAGGTACGGGATACTGAGTTGGATGATCAGCCATGATCATATTGAAAGGCGGTGCAGGCTCGAAGGGCCGAATGGCCTACTCCTGCACCTAATTTCTATGTTTCTATGTTTCTAAAGGCAATGGGGAACAAGATGCTAATTTCTGAGTATGAAAATGGCCATAACCTTTTTAATACTGAAGATATGAAAGTGAATTAGGTGTCAAATTAAACTTCTTTTTATGCTTTATCTGATGGGATAAATTGCAGACTTGATTTTTAAAATCTCAAAATTTTGTAACATTGCTACTATCAGCGGATATAGAACTTTGAACAGGCACTTCAGCCTACAATGTCTGTGCCAAACATGATGGCAAATTAAATTAATCTCCTGTGTCTGCTATCATATATGCTTCCACTACCACCCCTAGCAGTTAGTTCCAGGCACCCGCCAGATATGTGTAAAATAACTTTGGCCCGCACAACTCATTTCAATTTTGCTCTTCTCACTTTAATGCTATGCCCTCTAGACTTTGATATTTCCACCCTGGGATAAAGAGTCTCACTGACTATTCTATAAATATGCCTCATAATTTTAAATACTTCTCTCGGGTCTCCGCTTGGTTGCGATGCTTCAGAGAAGACATTTCAAGTTTCTCCAACCTGTCCTTGTAGCTAATATACTCTGATCCAGACAGCATTCTGGTAAAAGCTCTTCTGCACGCCTCCAAAGCTTCTACGCCTTTCCTGTAATGTAGCAACCCAAACTGTACACAATACTCCATTTGTGGCTACCCAAAGATCTATAAAGTGCAATAGGATGCACTGACTGGTACACTAAATGCCCTGACCAATGAAGGCAAGCATACCACGTGCCTTATTTACTATTCTATCTACTTATGCTGCCACTTTCAGGGAGTTATGGAATTGGATCCCATGATCCATATGTATATCAATGCTATTATGTGTCTTGCTATGAAATACTGTATACGCTTTCCCCTTGCATATGATCTCCCAAAGTGCAACACCTCACACTTCCTTGGATTAAATTCCATCTGCTATTTCTCCACCCATTTCTGTAGCTGGTCTTATATTCCATTGTATACTTCCCTCTCTACCCGCTAATTTTGCTCTCTGCAAATTTACTAAATACCCTATTGTGGCGTCAGCATAAACATAGGCCACTTAAGCTCGAACCCTCGTCAGGAGAGGGCGGGCACACGACGTCATGGGCAGAGGGAGTGTCCTGGTACATAAGCTCTCTCACCACGAGACCCACCAGGAGTTTACCGGTAGCTGAGCCCGAGGGAACAACCTCGCTCAGCTACAACAACCCTACATATAGTTAGCGCACCCACTATATGTGTGACAACAGAATAAAGAACCACTTGCTCCAACCTGATGTCTATTCTTTATTCGCCACGTATGGTGCCGCTACATTGGTGACCCCCGACTGTCCGAATTTAAATTTGGACTCACCTGAAGACGCAGCCTCGGGTGACCTGATGTCTGCAGCCGGCTGCCCAGCCCTGCAGAACTACGCTGCCGTCAACCAGGCCCTGCAGTGAGGTATGTCGCCGCTGCCCCACCAGCTGCTGCAGGAGCTGCGAGCATTGCAGCCTCCTGCCCACGGCAGCCCCGACACACGCCCGACGGCCCTGGGAGCAGAGTGAGTACCTGCCACTCTCCCGCTCCCGACAACGGACCCCGGCTCCGGGCCTTGCACCGGAATGCAACTGACCGGGGACACTGCTCCAGGCCTCACTGGGTCTCCAGGCCCCAGCACCGCTCCAGGCCTCACCACGTCTCCAGGCCCCAGCACCGCTCCAGGCCTGACTGGGTCTCCAGGCCCAGCACCGCGCCAGGCCTCACCACGTCTACAGGCCCCAGCACCGCTCCAGGCCTGACTGGGTCTCCAGGCCCAGCACCGCGCCAGGCCTCACCACGTCTACAGGCCCCAGCACCGCTCCAGGCCTCACCGCGGCTCCAGCCCCTGCACCGGACCCGGCTCCCGGCCTCACCGCGTCTCCAGGCCCAGCACCGGACCCGGCTCCAGGCCTCACCACGTCTCCAGGCCCTGCACCACGCCTGGCCCCGCCGACCGCTGCACCTGAAAAAGTGGGCTTACCTGAGGCGGCCGCCGAAGCCGCCCTTCCGCTCCTCGCCGGCCTCCAGTCACCAGGTGATTCCTCTTCACCCGGCCGGCAAAATGGCCGCCGCGCCATCTTAAGACGGGCGGCTTCCGACTACAAACATGGCCGCCGCCGGCCGGAAGTGCACTACGAACTTACCTGGCCGCCGTCTACAGCGCCACCTTCTGGCCGGATGCCGTCCCTGCAGCTTCACTGCCAGCAACAGCGCCACCGTCAATTCGGCTGCTGTCACTGCAGTCTCACCGTCATCCACAGCGCCACCTTCCGGCCGGATGCCGTCCCTGCAGCTTCACTGCCAGCAACAGCGCCACCGTCAGTTCGGCTGCTGTCCCTGCAACCTCACCGTCATCCACAGCGCCACCTTCCGGCCGGATGCCGTCACTACAGCCTCACCACTGTCCACAGCGCCACCTTCCAGCTGGATGTTGTGGCTGCACGATGAACACTGGACAATTTGAAATTTAGACACTGGACACTAATTATTATTATTATTATTTTTTTTTTTCCAACTGATTTTTTTGTGTGCACTGCAATTAGTTTGTATATTGTATTTGGTTTTCCCCCCATCGTTTTTGGGGGCCGTGTGTCACAGGACACTCTCCCTTAGCTGGTCAAGGAGATGCAACCGTGTCTCTTCAGTCTCGTCGCACCCCTCGGTACATCGGGATCTCACACGCAGAGCGTCAACTGCGCCCGTGTAGAGCACCGTCCCGACCCACGCCCGGGGTGTCCCAGACCTCTTCTGTCCGGCGGCTTCTGCATCGGTCTCCTCGCACCCCTCGGTACATCGGGATCGCCCACGCAGAGCGTCAACTGCGCCCGTGGAGCCCTCCGTCCCGACTCACGTCCGGGGTGTCCAAGACCTACATGCAGGAGCCTCCCTTGACCAAGCTATTCCTTCCTCCTGTTCTGGGGGGGGTCCTGTGGCGTCAGCATAAACATAGGCCACTTAAGCTTGAACCCTCGTCAGGAGAGGGCGGGCACACGACGTCATGGGCAGAGGGAGTGTCCTGGTACATAAGCTCTCTCACCACGAGACCCACCAGGAGTTTACCGGTAGCTGAGCCCGAGGGAACAACCTCGCTCAGCTACAACAACCCTACATATAGTTAGCGCACCCACTATATGTGTGACAACAGAATAAAGAACCACTTGCACCAACCTGATGTCTATTCTTTATTCGCCACGTATGGTGCCGCTACACTATCTTTAATATATATATCTCTCTCACTCTTTGGTAGATGTAATTTCAACCTATTCAGCAGTTAGTTAGCACTACGTGCTGTCTCTTTCCACCCCCACGAGTTTAACACAGCCCAGTTGAATTTCTCAGATATGCATTTAAAACATATCACACAGAGAAAGAGAGTCAGTCTCAGTCTACCCCATGACAGTATGAGGAGGAGTTATGCAGCTGGGAAGAAGGATCCCATGTGGCGTTCTGTCCTGCATCTTGGTGGAATTAGGATATGCTGGAGTAACTCAGCGGGACAGGCAGCATCTCTGGAGGGAAGAAATGGGTGACGTTTTAGGTCGAGACCCTTCTTCAGACTGATGGTGGAACTAGTGTGTTGCTGAAGGTACTCCTCAGGTTGACCAGTGTGTCATGGAACGGGTGAGCTATATTGTCCACGATGCTCTGCAGTTTGAGGAGCATCCTCCCCTCCAAGATCACCCCCCCTTGAATCCAACTCTGCCCCCAGGACGGAGCCAGCCTTCATGATGAGTTTGTTAATCCTAGTGGCGTCCACAGCCTTCGCCCTTCTGCGCCGGCACATGGCAACGAAGCAGATGGCACTGGCTACCACCGCTTGGTAGAACATCTGCAGCATCTCACTGCAGATGTTGAAGGAGCAGAGCCTTCTCAAAAAGTACAGCCGACTCTGTCCCTTCTTGTACATGGCCTCAGCATTCCTGGACCAGTCCAGTTTACTGTCCAGGTACACTCCAAGGTACTTGAACTCCTTGGTACACTGCACTCCATTGATGGAGGCAGGGGACAGGGGTGTTCCTCTCCTAACGCCCACCTACTAGTAGAATGTGAGTTTCTCAGCCAGTATTTATTTGTAATAACCTCATATTCATGATATTTTTACATTCTGATAGATAATAGAAAGATGAGAGCTGCTCTATCTATTTTCTAAAACAAAGGAAAAAAACTATCCTAGGTAGGTCAAAAGCCAAGTTGTTAGAGGGACTAGGCAGGTCTGGGAACGTTAATGGAGCAAATGGACCGCCGACGTTTTGGGTCAGGAGCCACTGAGTTCCTACAACAGTTTGTTTTCCAGCCCCTTTAGACTCTTGTGTGGCTCTTTTTACTGGATGTTAGATTGTGAAATACCAATGGAAAGTAAAGAAATAGGTGTCATTTTGAAAACATATTCTATATTTTTCACCAACAGAAAGGACTTAAAATCGACCTAATAATGGTAGGAGAGGGGACAGGGGGATCAAGGAAAGTTCTTGGATGTTTATAAAATTGACAAGGGGACATAGATAGGCAGGGTCTTCCCAGGGCAAGGAAATCTAGAAGCAGAGAGACCAGTTTAATGACAGAGGGGTGACATTTAAGTGATCACAGAGAGCACAATGGTCAATTGAAATGAACTGCCATGTGGACGCAGATACAATTAGAATGTTTATTACGAGTTTTGGAAAGGTACTTGGATAGGAAAGGAGTGGAGGATAAATGGCCTAATGCAAGCATATGTCACCAGCATAGACAGGCATCTTACATGGACGAGTTCATTTCCATGCTGTTTCATTACATGATTATGCATCTTATTACCACCAGAGAAAAAAGTACAAGGCAAACTCAAAATACGAAAGGCTGATGAGGCAACTTGAGAAGAATATGTGTAGGAAGGAACTGCAGATGCTGGTTTACACCAAATATAGACACAAAATGCTAGAGTAACTCCAGCATCTCTGGAGAGAAGAAACGGGTGACATTTCGGGTTGAAGAAGAGTACCCTGGGGGAAAAAAGGCTGTGCATTCATCCTATCTATTCCCCTCATGATTTTATACACCTCCGTATGGTCACCCCTCAGCCTCCTGCGCTCCAAGGAATAAAGTCCCAACTTGCCCAATCTCTCCTGATAGCTCAGGCCCTTGACGTCCTCATCAATCCTCCCCATCCTCATCAATCTTTTCTGCTATCTTTCCAGCTTAATGGTATCTTTCCAATCATCGGGTGTCCAAAACTGAACATAATGCTTCAAGTGCAGCCTCACCAATGCATTGCACAACTAGAAGAAATAGATGGGAATGTTCCAGATGTGTTCATCATAATTCTCATAATTGCGTGGATTTGAGAACAATACTTTGAAAAATTGTTCCCATCTCTCTTGCCATTTAACAAAGGCGAAAGAGCAAATGATAGATTAGATAACCTAATATTTATTGTCAAGTTTATATATCAATAATTACAGATTTGATCAGAAAGGACTGTTTAGATGTGTGCAGACTAGGTCTTACCTGACCCATGTGAGAAAGTACAACATGGCATGTCTATGTTATGGACTTCCAACAAGGAAATTATCTGAGCAGTGGGAGGTCAAGAACGGATGTTTGGCAGGATTGATGTGTGGTGTCCCACAAATATCAAAATTTGTCTATAGATATGGTGCAGGCTTGTGGTCTTCAAGATAAAATTGGATAACTACTTTATCCAAAATAATATAATCCAAAGAAAAATTTGCAAGACCCAGGAGGATAGAACTAGTAATTTTCTTTGGTAGAGAGCCAGCCCAGCTAAAATGGGATAAATGACCTCCTCCTGTGCAGTCACAAAATGCTGGAGTAACTCAGCGGGACAGGCAACATCTCTGGAGAGAAGGAATGGGTCGAGATAGTTTCGGATTGAGACCCTTCTTCAAACCCTGTGTAGTGATAGCCCTCTGATGCCGTGAGACCAAGACCACAACTATTTAACATATTCAGAAGAGACTGGGGCAATGAGTTAGAAATCCAAGTTTGCATAAATAGATAATAATGTAAATGGTATAGATGGAAGCATTGAATAGCAAGACTGCAGATGCTGGGAACTGAAACACAAAAAAATATACTGGCAGGACTCAGTGGGTCAGAGAGCATCTTTGGCAAGGGAAGGTATGACTAATGGTTTCAAGTCAAGACCTTGCATTAGAACTGAGCATGTTGAGGGGCAAAGCTGGTATAAAGAGGTGAGAGGGAGTGGTGAGGCAGGGGGTAGCAGGTAGAACTACATGATGTGAGGAGGGAGATGATGTACAAAGAGGGGAGGGATGAAGGTAGAGATAGAGGGGAAAGGGTGATATGGAGACGCCAAAGGCTAGAATAGTAAGGAAGGTGATAGTGGAACCAGATAAAGGAGGGATGATGGGCAAATAGAACCAGTTGAGGAAGAGGATAGGCCATCCAATGTGTGGATGATGGTTAGAACCAGGTGGAGGTAGTGAATGAACCTGAGAGATGGGACTTATTTTGGGTAAAAATGGGTATGAGAAAACCTGGGTAGATGAAGAGTGAGATGCTGGTAGCTGGAAAATGTAACAATCATACTGTTGGGTGTAGACTACCCAGGTGGAATATTAGGTGGCTGTTCTTCCAGTCTGTGTTGCCCCTCACCCTAGTGAGACGGCCAAGGGCAGACAGGTCAATATGGGAAGGGGAGTTGAAATGACGTAACTTGATGCTCAAGATATCAGTTGTGGACAGAACATAGGTGTTCCACAGAACATTTTTTTTCCAAAAGTAAACATGGCCTCCTGGGGTGGTATCCCTTCCCCTGTTTGACGGGTTTGATATCCCTCCCCTTGTTTGAGGGGAATCCCGCCAGATTCAGGACCGAAGACTGTGGCCCTTCCTCACAGTGCCTTGTCTATGCCGAGCTTCAGTGTGTCCCTCAACACGTTCTCCTGCAGTCTGCAGCGGGCCAGTCGGCAACATTCCCTGACTGACGTCTCGCTGTACTGGAAGCCCTACAGGGAAGACTAAAGGGCCTGCCCCACTTTCCCGAATTATTCACGAATTCTCCTGAGTTATTCACGAATTCTCCCGCGATTTCAAGCTCGCAGAATGTTCGTAACGAGTAGGAGGCCGTAAGAGTCCGTGCATATATCGTAGCGGCTCATTATGCCAGCCGTAGGTACTCGGGGGCATCAGGTAAGTCGTGACGCATGATGAAAAATGTCCACGAGTAGAAAAATAACCCCGAGTACCTACGGCTGACATAACGAGCTGCTACGATATATCCACGGACTCCTACGGCCTCCTACAGACTTGTTACGAACATTCTACGAGTTTGGAAAATAATGTAGCTGTATAGAGGGCCTGGCCCACTTGGCCGTCATTTGCACGTCATGCAGGTGGCACGTAAAGATTTTGTACTTACCAAAATCCTGGGGAGCCGCACATGATCGCGCGTCACTGCCTTTGTCACGACGCACCATGCGCGTGTAATGCGTCGTGCGTTGTGACGCATAAATGATGTCACGTAAATTACGCGCAAATGACGGCCATGTGGGACAGGCCCTTTATACAGCTACATTATTTTTCAAACACGCAGGCACTGGAACAATCAAAGGTAGACAGAAAATGGTGGAGTAACTCAGCGGATGAGGCAGCTTCTATGGAGAGAAGGAATAGGCAACGTTTTGGGTCGAGAGTCTCCACCCGAAACATCGCCTATTCCTTCTCCATGGATGCTGCTTCACCTGCTGAGTTTCTCCAGCATTTTCTGTCTACCTTAAAATAATATAGCTGCCTGGTGGGCAAAATAATTCAAAATCTCTCTTGTGTTGGACCCCTAAACATTTAGACTGCCTGGGAGATGACCCACAATACAGGAGGCAGCTTTGCTATAACAGACAATAGTGAATATCTGAGCTTGATTACAAACACTAACCAAAGTGAGATAATTGAGTATTTGAAGTAGGTAATCATAGATCTTGGCACTGCGTTTGAGCTCAGTTGACAATGTTCATGTTGAAATATCTTCTTGGGTTTCAGTTAATGTTTGTTTAAATGGGAGAGAAATTAGCTGTTTCCCTTTGACGGTGTGAACAGAATTAGTCCACATGCTTTGTGTCGGTCTGTAATGGTATCCACAATCCACATTAGTGGTCGATTAGGTTTAACTTTTTGATTGGGCCTGGTGACTTTGCCACCTGGAGTCTGAAGCTTGCTTGTTTAGGTGCATGAACCAATTATTTCACAGTGTCTAATGAATGCTTTAGAGACACAGCATTAAAAAACAGGCCCTTTGGCCCACTGAGTCCACGATGACCATCAAGTTCATAAGTGATAGGAGCCGAATTAGGTTGGTCGGCCCATCAAGTCTACTCCGCCATTCAATCATGGCTGATCTATATCTCCCTCCTAACCCCATTCTCCTGCCTTCTCCCCATAACCCCTGACACCCGAACTAATCACAAACCTATCCATCTCTGCCTTAAAAAATATCCGTTGACAGCCTCCACAGCCTTCAATGGCAATGAATTCCACAATCACCTGTTACCTGACACAGCTACCAGCCTTGGAGAGCATCGACAATATACGGTGCCTCAGGAAGGCCATCAGCATTCATAAAGACTCTTCACACCCTTGCAATAGTCTGTTCGAACTTGTACTACCCGGCAGACGTTACAAGGCCTTCTACGCCCGCACCTCCAGACTTAGCTATAGCTGCTCTGAACCGGCCCTGCTGAGTGCCCCCCCCCCCATGAACTGTCTCCCTCGGATAGTCACGTCGCACATCGACCCCGCACAGACCTATTTGCATTTTATACTACTTTAACTGTTTTTTTAAATCTTGTTTGTCTGGGTGTCTAAAGTTTTAGCTAATTAAGTTATTACATTGGATGGAAGCTGCATACCAAATCTTGTTGTACCTCTGTGCAATGACAATAAAATATATTATTAACACTAGTTCTATGTTATTTCACTTTCTCATCCACTCACTACACACGAGGGCAATTACTTTTACTGAGGCCGATTAACCAACAAACCAGCAGGTCTCTGGGATGCGGGAGAAAACTGGAGCACCTGGAGGAGATCCATGTGGTCACTTGGAAAACATGCAAGCTCCACCCAGACAATGCCCTAGATCGGAATTGAATCAGGATTTATGGCGCTGTGAGGCAGCAGCTCAACCAGCTGTGCCACTGTGAATGAAGATAAGGCAGAATCACAATGCTCTGCCCACAGTAGTAATCTCCAGCTTGTGATGGCATGCAATTTCACATCCCCTTACCATTCCCACAGCAACAAGCCTTCTCCACTGCCAGGATAAGGCCTAACACAAACCAACTTCTGCATCCAAATGTCCTTCAATATTTCTATCACCTCCAATGTGATCCCACCACTAATCACATCTTCCTATCTCCACCCCTTTCCACCTTCCACAACTCTGAAGAAGGGTCTCGACCTGAAATGTCACCCATTCCTTCTCTCCAGAGATGCTGCCTGAGTTACACCAGCTTTTTGTGTCTATCCTCGGTTCACTCATCGCTTCCCTCTCAAACCACCCGCTCTCCAGGTACTTTCCACTGCAACCGCAGGAGATGTAAGACTTGCCCTGATACCTCCACCCTCACCCCATCCAGGAACCCCAGCCGTCCTTACAGGTGAGACAAAGGTTCACATACACCCGGTGTACCTGATGTGGGTCTATAGTCTGTCGATTACATGCGGCATCAGCCAGCCCTTTCAATCGCTTATTACCTCTGTTGCCTTGTGTGAGTGTATAATTTTAAATTTGTTGTTGTCATTAACAGTCAGTAATGTTGCCTAAAGGGCCTGTCCTACAAGCATGAAACTCTATGCGATTAGCGCGACCTAACGTGGTCGCTTGAGCCGTCCGGCGTCGTGGGGCCGGTCCCACTTCGATTGCCGGAGCCGTGCGGAATTGTGCGGAGTTCATCCCGAGTTCATCCCGACACTGCGCAGGGCTCCGAAAAACTGACTATGTCCAAAAATTCTGCGCGGTAACGGCTTGTCGGCTCGCAGTCGCCTCGACGCATTATACACCGCCCCGACATCGTGCCTCCGTGAACCTATCTGTAGGTGCCTCCGTGACCCTCTATGTGTGTGGCTCCGTGGCCCTCTGTGTGTGTGTGCCTCTGTGCCCCTCTCTGTCCTGGCGAACTTACCTTAGACTTCGCTCCAAGTTCGCCTCACTTTGCGCCGCGTTGCACCACTCACCCGACCTCCACGCGGCCCCTATTGCCGGTTTGGTTGCGCTTGCCGCATGCGGTGCTCAGTTGCCAAAGCGCAGTTCCATAAACTGCCATCAGGTGGCGAGCACGCTCTGCCTGCTGAGGAAATGTGTAGGAAGGAACATCACCCAATTCTTCTCTCCAGAGATGCTGCCTCGTCCTGCTGAGTTACTTCAGCTTTTTGTGTCTATCTGCTGAGGAAATGATGCAGATGCAAGGTATTGGGCCCATTCGTACTGTTTTCCACAGTGCAAGCAGTAAGATCCAGTTTAAAATGTTAAATGACACAGTGGTAGCTGCGATGATTCTGATGAGGATGAATCTGCTGTGTACATTGGATCCATAGTTGCCATTGCTGAAGATCAGGGTTGGAATGCCGCATTGTTAGCTGTAATCTAATAAGGCAGCATCCAAGAAATTTCAATTAGATATACTTCAAAATGTACATTATTTTGTTAAAATAGCCCTCATGACTTACTGATGTTTTATTTGTGGCCGTCAGTCGGGGAGGATTATTTCGTTGAATCTTCTTTTACTCTTTGGTATTTTAAATACGTTCATTTTAAGATTAAAATAATAATAATAAGACGAACAAAACATATTAATAAAAATAAAAGGATTTGTTCTACAAAATTTGGATTCATTCAAAAGACCGCACTTAATAGCCTAGAAGGCCGCAGGTTCCCCACCCCTGCTCTAGATGCTCATGATATGACATTGCAACAGTATAGTGGTGGGCCTGCAGGCAACACATTCCTGTTCCCAGCAAATTGCATTCTATCTGTGAGATGTTGCACGACATTGCAATGGATCATTTTTGTTTTATATGACAGCTGTTCATCGCTCCCAGTAAGATCACATTTGCAACGTTTTCTCTGTAACTGAGCTGCACAGTGGCTCAGTGGGTAGACCCAGTGGCTCACAACTTCGGTCCCTGGCCTCGTGCTTGCATGTTCTCTACATGACCATGTGGGTTCCCGAGGGTGCTCCAGTTTCGTGGAATGTAGAACTGCAGCACAGGAACACACCCTTCGGCCCACAGTGTTTGAACGTGATGCCAAGTTAAACTGATCTGATCTGCCTGTACATAATCCATATCCCGCTATTCCCTGCTTTTCCATGTGTCTATCTAAATGCCTCGTAAACACCACTATCGTATCTGCCTCCGCCACTACCCTAACAATACGTTCCATGCACCCACTACTCTCTGTTTAAAAAAACTTGCCCCACACATCTCCATTAAACTTTCCCCCTCTCACCTTATAGCTATGCCCACTAGTGTTAGACATTTCCACTGGAAAAAGGTTCTGTCTACCCTATCTATGTCTCTCATAATTGTATACAATTCTAACGTCTCCCCTCAACCTCCGACATTCCGGAGAAAACAATTCAAATCTATCCAATCTCTCCCTGTAGCTGAAACCATCTGACGTCCACCCTGTCCAAAACCTCCACATCGTTCCTGTATTGGGGCGACAGAAGTGCATGCAATTTCAAATGTGACCGAACCAGTCCTACATAACTTGGATCGACTGAATTGTTTTCTCTGGAACGTTAGGTGCAACTTGATACGATATGACACGATAGAACGTTATTTATCCCAGGAGGGAAATTGATCTGCCAACAGTCATAAGACACAAGAAACACATGAAACATGAAATTAAAGTGATGAGTGGAAATGAGGAAAGGATTGGGGATGTGCAAAGATTGGGGGATCTACACTGTGAAAAAGAGGGAGTTGTACAGTTTGATAGCCACAGGGAAGAAGGATCTCCTGTGGCGTTCTGTGCTGCATCTTGGTGGAACCAGTCTGTTGCTGAAGGTGCTCCTCAGGTTGACCAGTGTGTCATGGAGGGGGTGAGCTGTATTGTCCAAGATGCTCCGCAGTTTGAGGAGCATCCTCCACTCCAAGACCACCTCCCAGAAGTATAGAAGTATATAAAATTATGAACTTGGACTCCAAGATTCCTGTACACATCAATGCTGTTAAAGGTCTTGCCATTAACTGTATACTCAAAGTCAAAGTTAAAGTCAATTTTATTCGTGACATAGTAGGTATGTTACAATACCTACCTTTAGCAGCGCTGCAGTTCTGTCACTCCCCGTGTGCGTGACTTTGGCGCCTTTCAGAGGGGGGCGTGTTTAAAATGCTGTTTTTCCCTCGACAGTCCAAATCGATCAATCTCAGGCGATTTTGTTGCTAAAGAGAAATCGCTCCAACATTTCATTATTTATTAGCTAGAGTAGTTTAAAAATCATCTTATAAAGCCGTGAACGCCGACAGCGGAACGGACCTAATGTAGGCGATAAAAGAAGCTACACAGTTTATTTTAACATAAAAACGTGCTACTTAGGAAGCCTTTAATCAAATTTTCGTCATGCGAAAAGGGAACAAAAAATATATACGAACCGGCTGTATTTTCCCTGCCGACTGTGGGGTTAAATTCATCGCAAACCGCAACGTTCCAATCCACCGCATTCCAGTAAAACACTTGCAAGTTGATTTAAATGGCCATTAATTCACAGGAATTAAACACTAAATTCCTTCAACTTAGCCTAAAATTCATGAAAATGAGATTTAAAAATCATGTTATATTGTGGATTATTGTGTGAATGTTATTTGGACACTTAGGCAATTTAAAAATGTTTATCATTTCTTAAGAAATGGATAGATGTTTAGATCTAGTAATTGAATTCTGTAATTAGCTACAATTAGGTAACTAACTAATTATATGCTTTAATTTCAGGTCATCCAAGTAAGATTGTTTCATATTTGTTTCAGAATGCTTCAATCTATAATAACTGAAAATTTCATTGAGTTCTATTAATTTTTAAGAAAGTTATGGGCTTTTGACTGTCCTCTATCACAGCTTTTGAGTTAAGTCAATGTAAAGGCAATGGGGAACAAGATGCTAATTTCCGAGTATGAAAATGGCCATAACTTTTTTAATACTAAAGATATGTAAGTGAATTAGGTGTCAAATTAAACTTATTTTTATGCTTTATCTGATGGGATACATTGCAGACTTGTAATTTAAAATCTCAAAATTTTGTAACATTGCTAGACATAGACATTACATGCAGTGAAATGAATTTGCGAGCAGCGATACACTTAAAAGAACACACAATACACAATAAAATTTAACACAAACATCCACCACAGCATTTTTCACTATGGGTGAAAGGCAACAAAGTTCAGCCAGTTCTCCTCCCTTGTTCACCCGTGGTCGGGCCATAGACTCCCCGTAGTCGCCGCTACAGGCGACCCTCGATGTATGGACTCTCTCCTTATATTCAACCTCCCAAAATATAACACCTCTCACTTGCTCGGGTTAAACTCCATCTGCCATTTCTTCAGCCATTTCTGCAACTAATCTCTATCCAGCTAAGTCTTGGTCATTTACAAACAGCACAGATCCCTGTGGAACTCCACTGGGCAGACGACCTCCAGCTAGAATATCTTCCTTCCACCACAACCCTTCTTATGTCTTGACATTCTTCACCTCTAAGCTTACAGTGTGTTGCCATGCTTCAGAGGTACACAGCTATCAAAGTTTGGTGCACACTACTTTTATTGAAATGACTACCCTTTTCCTAGCACCATGCAGAATGTGCCTGTTCATTTGCCAGCCTAGGAGGCTGCCAAGGGAGAGAGCTTAATGAATTACACATCTTATACATTGGCGAGACCAAACGTAGACTGGGCGATCGTTTCGCTGAACACCTTTGCACAGCCCACCTGGACCTATCAGATCTCCCGGTTGCTAACCATTTTAATTCTCCTTCCCATTCCCATACAGACCTTTCTGTCCTAGGTCTCCTCCATTGTCAGAGTGAGACTAAACACAAATTGGAGGAACAGCATCTCATATTTCGCTTGTCCAGCTTACAGCTCATTGGTATGAATATTGATTTCTCTCACTTCAGGTAGCCCTGGCATTCCCTCTCTCTCTATCCCTCCCCCACCCAAGTCGCACTAGCTTCTCGTTTTCACCCAAACAGCAAACAATGGCCTCTTTCCTTTATCATCGTTACTTTCTTGCATATCTTTTATTCATTGTTTTGTTCAAGAAGGAACTGCAGATGCTGGAAAATCAAAGGTAGACAAAAATGCTGGAGAAACTCAGCGGGTGAGGCAGCATCTATGGAGCGAAGGAAATAGGCAATGTTTCAGCCTGAAACCCATCTTCAGTCTCAAGGGTTTCGGCCCGAAATGTTGCCTATTTCCTTCGCTCCATAGATGCTGCCTCACCCGCTGAGTTTCTCCAGCACTGTTGTGTACCTTTTATTCATTTAATCTTTATCTCTCTCTACATCGTCGTCTATATCTCTCGTTTCCCTTATCTCTAACCAAATGGGGGGACAATGTATAAACACAGCTGTAATTTCTATGTGGTGAAATCAAAATGTATAAAAATACCCTTTAATAAAATCTGACAATGTGCACTTTAACCACATGTGATTTTTTTCTATTACAAATCTCAAATTGTGGAGTACAGAGGCAACTAAATAAATGATGGGTCCGTGCATATTAATGAACATTTACATGTAAATATGCAAGATTAAAGCCAGTAGCTAATTTCCATGTTTAGTCCCTTTGCAAGGTTGATGTTAAATAAACAACTTAAACACATCACAACATAATCAATCAATTAAAAAAAAGTACCAATAAAATAAGAAAAATAACAATAAAGAGTACAATAAACAAACAATGCTGCTTATGATGGACCAGATAGCGGTGGATAATTTTAAGGTAGATTATGAGTGCAGTATTGATTTTCCAGTAACCATGTTTTTAGATGTTTGGTAAATTAGGCAAAGGTTGGCAGATCCCGTATGGGGCTTGGTATCGTGTTCCAGGTCTGCGATGCTCGATATGAAAACACTAACTGCCCCAAAACACTTTTCCTAAATGGGACTAGACAATCACCTGTGGAGCCTGCTCCAGCAGACCTATTTGTGTTTTTCTTTATAAAGTCCTTTAACGGAGGTGGGAATAGTCCATGGAAGATTTTGTAAACCAAAATAGAATCTGCATATTTTAATATGTTTTCCCAGGTCAGCGGATCATATTTCTTCAGGATACTACAGTGATGGTACATTCTGGGTTTTTTGTCATGAATTTTTAAGGCTTGTTTGTAAGCAATTTCAACAGGCTTTAGTGTGGACTTACATGCCAGTGCCCAACTTGTTATACAGTAGGGGGTACACAAAAGGCTGGAGAAACTCAGCGGGTGCAGCAGCATCTAAGGAGCGAAGCCCTTCTTCAGACCCTAGTAGATACATGTTACACAGTATATGTATATACAGTATACTATATGTATATACAGTATACAGTACAGTAACTCCAGTTATACAGTAGGTCATATATGGCATAATCATTGCATTAAAATATAGTTTAGCTGAATCAATAGTTAAATTATTTCTAATATATCTAAAATTGACAAGTTAACTTTTAATTATATTTACTGTTTTCACTTGTTTTTTGAAGCAGAGCTGTGAATCGATCGTGATTCCTAAATATTTAAACTCGTACAATTTCAAGTTTTGTTCCATGTACAAACATATCAGGATCTACATCAGTACTTGCCTTTTTGGAGAAAAACATACAGACAGTCTTTGACACATTAAGATGGAGATCAGAACATTGCAACCAGTTTGAGTTTGACACATTAATCATAGCAGCTGATAGATCTTGTGCAGCTTGATGTTTGTTTTTGGCATGTATCATCAGCATACATCTAGCAAGTTACATTTGATGGACAGCTACTTGGTAGATTATTAATGTATAGACTAAATAATAGTGGTCCCAAGATTGAACCTTGAGGTACACCAAGAGTGCTTTCGGAAGTTGCAGATTTAATGTTGCGTACTGTAACACACTGTTTTCTCTGTACCATATATGACTCAATCCATTTCATTGTGCTCAGAGAGAGGTTAAAATAAGACAATTTGGTCATCAAGATTTGATAGTTCACAGTATCGAAGGCTTTTCGTAAATCAAGAAAAACAGCTCCTAAAACCAGCTCCTTTGTCCCAAACATTATGGAGGCCATTGCATCATGGGCTCTCACCTTGTTTAGCAGCCTCTCATGTATGGCACCTTATCAAAAGCCTTCTGAAAATCCAGCTATTTACTTCTTCAAAGAATTCCAAGAGATTTGGCAGGCAAGATCTTCCCTTAACAAAACCAAGCTGACTTCGGCCCATTTTAACATGTGCTTCCAAGTATTCATAAACCTCATCATTAATAATGGTCTCTAAAATCTTACCAACCAGTGAAGTCAGGCTAACTGGCCCATAGTTTCTCCTCTTTTGCCTCACTTCCTCCTTGAGCAGCTGAGTAATATTTGTAATTTTCCAGTCCCCTGGGACCACTCCTGATTCGAGTGATTGTTGTAAGATCACACTAATGTGTCCACTAACTCCAAAGCCACCTCTTTCAGAATGCTGGGTGCAGTCCAGTCCATCCAGGTGACATCCACCTTCAGACCTTCCAACTTCCCTTAGTAATAGCCACTCCACTAACTACTGCCCTCCGATTCTCTAGAATTTCTGGCACATTGCTGATGTCTTCTGCTGTTAAGACTGATGCAAAAAATATATTCAATTTATCTGCCATTTCTTTATTCCCCATCGCTACTTCTCCAGTGTCATTTCCAGTGGTCCAATGTCCAGTATTGTCTCTCTTTTATTCTTTATATATCGGAAGAAACTTTTGGTATCCTGTTTTATATATTGGCGAGCTTACTTTCATATTTTATCTTTTCTCCCCTTATTGATTTTTTGGATGTCTTCTGTTGGTTTTTAAAAGCTTCCCAATCCTCTTGCTTCCTGCTAATCTTTACAATATTATATGTATTTTATTTTACTTTTATGCTGGTCTTTGATTTCCTTTGTCAGCCACGGTCACGTCATACTCCCTTTAGAATCTTTCTTCCTCTTTGGGATGAACAGATCCTGCATCTTTCTAATTACCTCCAGAAACTCCTGCCATTGCTGTTCCACCGTCATTCCCGCTGTAGTCCCTTTCCAGTCAACTTTAGCCACCTCCTCCCTCATACCTCTGCAGTTACCTTTACTCAACAGTAACACCGACACATCTGGAGACAGGCACTTCGGCCCACCTAGTCTGCGCTGACCAACACTAGTTCTACGTTATCTCTGTTTTACATACTACACACTAGGGGCAATTCACAGAAGCCAATTAAACTACAAATCTACATATCTTTGGAGTATGGGAGGAAACTGGAGCACCACATGTCACAGGGAGAACGTACAATCTCTGTAAAGCCAGCACCCATAGTCAGGATCAAACTCCGGTCTGTGGCACTGTAAGGCAGTAACTCTACCACTGTGCCACTGTGCCACATTTTCGATAGATGTGCATCCTTGGATGTGCTATCAAAATGCATAATTGCTTGGCATGGCAACTGCTCTGCTCTACATCACATGAAATGGCAAGGTGTAGTGTATGTAACCCAATCCATCACACATAGACTCCATCTATATTTCACGTTGCCTTGGGAAAGCAGCCAATTTAATTTAGGACCAGTCATTCTCTCTTCGCCCCTCTCCCATCAAGCAGAAGATTATAAAACATGTAAGTACATACCACCGATTTTATCTTCCAATTAATCGTTGCAACCCTTGCGTTTTTATCTGTACTTTGTAGCCATGACACTGTATTCTGCTGTCTATTTCCTTGCTCTTTTTGCATTACCCGTTTGTTCTGCTCAAGTATGGTATGATCTGCCAGTGCAGCGCACATAACCAAGTTTTACAAATAGGTTGTAACAATTATTTTTAAAGGCAATTCATACTCGGCCAAAGTACTGGGGGTGACTCCTCGTGTAGAGTAACACAGAGTTGTGTTGTTAGTTTTGCCAGACTGTGCAGAATGGCACAAGTCAAATTAGTTCAAGCGCCATTCACAGACTTGAGAGAGGAAGGGAAAATGCGATGAAATCTGGCACAAATCCAGATGGTTCTGCTCAACACTCCATGTAATTGCAACCCTGCCTTTTGAAATTGTAATTTCTTCTGTTCCTCATGTTTTATTTAAAATACCGTGCTCGACAAGGGAGCATTCTATTGAGGTGAGTGAATGTCTGTCTTTTAGAGCTCGCTGTGATTCTGTGCAAGGTGCTCACAAAGTGCTCTTCCTGTTTTTTTTCCAATTCAACCAAATCAGTCATTTTGCAGAAACTTAAAGGAAAACAAACTTAAAACTGAATACACATATCTCCTAACTTCTTAGCCATAGCCTTATCTCCGAGTTCAGTATGATGTGATGCGCTGACGGTGTCTGAAGCCGGACTGTGGAAGCATGATCTATGTTCTTGACGTTAGGTGGCTGTGTTGCAAGCCCTCTGAGCCCTACCTCCCTGTGAGGGCTGACTTCAAACTGTTCTGGTCCACCAGGACTGGGACTATTCTGGCAGGTGCAAGGACAGAGTGTAGGAACTGGTGCTGTCAGGAGAAATCAGTTCAATTTGGGGCGGCATGGCGGAGCAGCAGTAGAGTTGCTGTCTTACAGCACTTGCAGCGCCGGTGACCCGGGTTCGATCCCGACTACGGGTGCTGCCTGTATGGAGTTTGTATGTTCTCCCCGTGACCACATGGATTTTCTCTGAGATCTTCAGTTTCACTCAAAGGTGTACAGGTTTATAGGTTAATTGACTTGGTATATGTGTAAATTGTCCCTAGTGTGTGTAGGATAGTGTGAATGTGCGGGGATGACTGGTCGGCATGGACTCGGTGGGCCGAAGGGCCTGTTTCTGTGCTGTATCTCTAAACTAAACTAAACTTTAGTTTATTGTCCCGTGTACCGAGGTACAGTGAAAAGCTTTTGTTGCCTGCTATCCAGTCAGCGGAAGGACAATACATGATTACAATCAAGCCATTTACAGTGTATAGATACATGATAAGGGAATAATGTGTAGTGATCATAGTTAAATTAAGAAATATTGCTGTAGGAGTGGAGATTTAAGAGTGAGGAGTAATTGTCGTGTGTGATTGTAGATCTGCTTCTGTGGCCAGCACGCAAATAGTCACCTGGAGAATTGGAGAATCTCCAATCTCATCTTGGAGAATTCAATTTTTTCAGCTCAGATATTTGACTGAAGCAGTCAGTGGGCCAGGGGGACATCAAGTGTGTCTCCTGCAAAGCAGACGGTAGAGAATCTGAAGCTTTCGGAAGCGTGCCTGCACCAAGACATTCTTGGCACACTCTTGCACTCTGACTCTGTTTAACCGCATGTGCGCAGAGTGTCAGTATTCACACTGACCTCCGGCATCGCTACGGTGAATGCAGCTTCCCAGTGTGATGTCAGGATGGTCACGGTGAAGCTGGAAGTCTGCTGAAACATCAACAGCTGAGTTAACACCTTCCAAGTTCTGCTTGCCAGAGTGTAATGGTATGGAAATGCTCAGCAACTCCAGTAGTTTGTGTCTGGCCTGCATTGTGCTCTTCACGATGAGTGTGAAGCATATCCTTTCCATTTTCAGTTGTTCTTGCCAGGATTTGCCATCTCCGTCCAAGAACCTTGAGATACTTGTTCCATGGTGACGGAATCCAGCACACATCATCCACTCGTTCTTTTGTAGGTTGTAAACCCTGTGTCCATCTGCTGGACAGATGGTTCTCTAGTGAGCAATGCAGCAACAGGCAGTAAGGCTGTGCTTTGCTTAATGGCTGTGCTTTGCATCTCAAACACATGAAGATTTTTTCAATCGTGGAAACCACCAATTTTGAATTTTTTTCAAACCTAAAAACTAATTTCAGTACACTGTGTTGCACTGCTCATTACAGCATAATCACGGAACTATTTATTTTTTAAATAGCTTGCAACTCCAGCATTGAAAAGGCTCAATATGAAAAGTTCAAGCCAATATGAAAAGTTCACATCCGGATTGGTGCATGTTAAAAACACTACATTATTGCAAACGTATCCATCAGCAAGGTATTTGCATCAAAGATGCAGACCTGTTGGTCCCTGCTGTAACTATGCTGCACACTGGCTTCCTCCCAGCCAACACCATTTCAGTCTTTCTAACCTATTTCTTTCGCCTTTTCCACTTTTTGCTTATTTTGCTTCCCCATTGCTTCTCCATGTCGTTTGCTTTCAATTTTTTTCACATTTCAAATTGGAACTGTCACAAAACATTTTGTGGTTGATCAATTCTTTATAAAGATTATAGTCTTGCATTGTCCACTAGACTAAAATCAACCTTTACATGTGAATTTTTCATATTGACGTGGTGCAGATCCATTTAAATGCTGGAGTTGCAAGCTATTTTAAAATAAACAGTTGCGTGATTATGCTCTACGAGCTAATAAAGTCAATATCACCAAGATCTTCTCCTGGACCACCCATATTGAAGCAACGACCAAGAAAGCAAACCAACGCCTCTATTTCTTAGAAAGGATAGGAAGTTCAGCATGTCCCCCGACAACTCTCACCAACATTTACAGATGCGACATAGAAAGCATTTTATCGGGATGCATCACAGCTTGGTTTAGGAAATGCTCCATCCAAGACCGCAAGAAATTGCAGTGAATTGTGGACGCAGCCCAGACCATCACACAAACCAACCTCCCTTCCATTGACTCCATTTATACCTCACGCTGCCTCGGCAAGGCCAGCAGCATAATCACGGATGAGTTGCACCCTGGCCACTCCCTCTCCTACCCCCTCCAAAAGGTATAGAAGTGAAAATGCACACTTCCAGATTCGGGGACAGTTTCTCCCCAGCTGTTATTAGGCAACTGAATCATCCTACCTCAACCAGAGAGCAGTACTGAACTACTTTCTACCTCATTGGTGGCTCTCGGACTATCATTGATCGGACTTTACTGGCTTTACCTTGCACTAAACATTATTCCCTTACCATGTATCTACAGTATACACTGTAAATGGCTTGATTGTAATGATGTATTGTCTTTTTGCTGACTGGATAACACACAACAAAAGCTTTTCACTGTAAATCATGAGGGAAGAAATAGGGCGAACGCACAAGAGTCTTTTTCCCAGGGTTATAGGTTTAAGGTGAGAGAAGAAAAATGTAACATAAACCAGAGGGGCAACTTTTTCACACAGAGGGTGGTGGGTATATGGAGCAAACTGACAGGAAATAGTTGAGGTAGATGCTATAACATTTAAAAGACACTTGGATAGGTACGCGGATAGGAAAGGTTTTGAGAGATATGGGCAAAACACAGGCAAATGGGTTTAGCTTGGACATGGCATCTTGGCATGGACAAGATGCCAAGGACCTGCTGCCATGCTGTATGATCTATGACTATATTAATGATGTATACAAGGATACGGCAGTGGCCACTTTGGATATTGAATACAATATGGAGAAGGACAGAACTGGGCCTAGGGTTGAGATTTTTGATTGGAGAAAGGCTAACTTTAACGAGATGCGAGATGATTTAAAAGGAGTGAACTGGGACATTTTGTTTTATGGGAAAGATGTAGAGGAAAAATGGAGGACATTTAAAGGGGAAATTTTAAGAGTACAAAATCTTTATGTTCCTGTTCGGTTGAAAGGAACCAGTAAAAATTGGAAAGAGCCCTGGTTTTCAAGGGAAATTGGACATCTTGTTCGGAAAAAGAGGGAGATCTACAATAATTATAAGCAGCATGAAGCAAATGAGGTGCTTGAGGAGTATAAGGAATGTAAAAAGAATCTTAAGAAAGAAATTAGAAAAGCTAAAAGAAGATATGAGGTTGCTTTGGCAAGTAAGGTGAAAGTAAATCCAAAGGGTTTCTACAGCTATATTAATAGCAAAAGGATAACAAGGGATAAAATTGGTCCATTGGAGAGACCGAGTGGACAGCTATCTGCAGAGCCAAAAGAGATGGGGGAGATATTGAACAATTTCTTTTCTTCGGTATTCACCAAGGAGAAGGATATTGAATTATGTGAGGTAAGGGAAACTAGTAGAGTAGCTATGGATACTATGAGTTTCAAAGTAAAAGAAGTACTGGCACTTTTGAAAAATATAAAAGTGGATAAGTCTCCAGGTCCTGACAGGATATTCCCTAGGACATTGAGGGAAGTTAGTGTAGAAATAGCCGGGGCTATGACAGAAATATTTCAAATGTCATTAGAAACGGGAATAGTCCCCGAGGATTGGCGTACTGCGCATGTTGTTCCATTGTTTAAAAAGGGCTCTAAAAGTAAACCTAGCAATTATAGACCGGTTAGTTTGACTTCAGTGGTGGGCAAATTAATGGAAAAGATACTTAGAGATAATATATATAAGTATCTGGATAAAGAGGGTCTAATTAGGAACAGTCAACATGGATTTATGCCTGGAAGGTCATGTTTGACTAATCTTATTGAATTTTTTGAAGAGGTTACTAGGGAAATTGACGAGGGTAAAGCAGTGGATGTTGTCTATATGGACTTCAGTAAGGCCTTTGACAAGGTTCCTCATGGAAGGTTGGTTAAGAAGGTTCAACTGTTGGGTATAAATGCAGGAATAGCAAGATGGATTCAACAGTGGCTGAATGGGAGAAGCCAGAGAGTAATGGTGGATGGCTGTTTGTTGGGTTGGAGGCAGGTGACTAGTGGGGTGCCTCAGGGATCTGTGTTGGGTCCTTTGTTGTTTGTCATGTACATCAATGATCTGGATGAAGGGGTGGTAAATTGGATTAGTAAGTATGCAGATGATACCAAGATAGGGGGTGTTGTGGATAATGAAGAGGATTTCCAAAGTCTACAGAGTGATTTAGGCCAGTTGGAAAAATGGGCTGAAAGATGGCAGATGGAGTTTAATGCTGATAAATGTGAGGTGCTACACCTTGGCAGGACAAATCAAAATAGGACGTACATGGTAAACGGTAGGGAATTGAAGAATACAGTTGAACAGAGGGATCTGGGAATAACCGTGCATAGTTCCTTGAAGGTGGAATCTCATATAGATAGGGTGGTAAAGAAAGCTTTTGGTATGCTAGCCTTTATAAATCAGAGCATTGAGTATAGAAGCTGGGATGTAATGTTAAAATTGTACAAGGCGTTGGTGAGACCAAATCTGGAGTATAGAAACATAGAAAATAGGTGCAGGAGTAGGCCATTCGGCCCTTCGAGCCTGCACCGCCATTCAATGTGATGTGTATGGTGTGCAGTTTTGGTCACCCAATTATAGGAAGGATGTTTAAGGGACAGAGGTTTAGGGGTAACATGAGGGGGAACTTCTTTACTCAGAGAGTGGTAGCGGTGTGGAATGAGCTTCCAGTGGAAGTGGTGGCGGCAGGTTCGTTGGTATCATTTAAAAATAAATTGGATAGGCATATGGATGAAAAGGGTATGGAGGGTTATGGTATGAGTGCAGGCAGGCGGGACTAAGAGAAAAAAGTTGTTCGGCACGGACTTGAAGGGCCGAGATGGCCTGTTTCCGTGCTGTAATTGTTATATATGGTTGTTATATGGTTGTTATATATGATATGATTGAACTTTATTTATCCCAGGAAGGAAATGGTCTGTTTACAGTCATAAGACACTACAAGATACATGAGACATGAAATTAAAGTGACAAGTGGATTGGGGATGTGCAAAGATTGGGGAGGAGGGTTGGGGAGGGGAAGGGGGCATCAATCTACCCCACAGCAGAAGTGGGAGAAGTTGTACAGTTTGATAGCCACAGGGAAGAAGGATCCCTTGTGGCATTCCGTGCTGCATCTTGGTGGAACCAGTCTGTTGCTGAAGATGCTCCTCAGGTTGACCAGTGTGTCATGAAGCGGGTAAGCTGTATTGTCCATGCTCTGCCGTTTGGGGAGCATCCTCCCCTCCAGGAACCCCTCCAGTGAATCCACCTCCGCTCCCAGGATGGAGCCAGCCTTCATGACGAGCTTGTTAATTCTATTGCCATCCGCGGCCTTCGCCCTTCTGCCCCAGCACACGACAGCAAAGAAGATGGCACTGGCCACCACCGATTGGTAGAACATCTGCAGCATCTTACAGCAAACTTTGAAAGAGCAGAGCCTCCTCAGAAAGTACAGATGGCTCTGTCTCTTCTGATACAGTGCTTCAGTGGTCCTGGACCAGTCCAGTTTACTGTCCAGGTACACTCCAAGGTACTTATACTCCTTGGTAAACCGCACATCCACACCATTGATGGAGACAGGGTACAGGGGTGTTCCTCTCCTCCTAAAGTCCACCACTACCTCCTTAGTCTTGCCACTGTATAATAGTACCCTGTAAGCTACAGTTAATAACTTCAACAGCTTGGTATTACCCCAGTGAAATGGTTGCAAACTCAAACACCACTCCAGCAAGGCTCCAGTGCTGCCGTTGCAGGTCTGCCTGGGGGATAAGATGTCAATGCAAGGCCCACCTCCACTGATTTGTACCAACAGGATCCCATTTGAAGATTCAGAAAAAAAGCAAGGGAATTCTTTCATATACCGATAAATAATTAGCCATCAAAAAGCACCTTCTTAAAAACCAACTTAACATTTTCAATTAGTCATTTGTGAGACCTCATAAACTGTGTCCAGATGTTGCGAAAGTTGCTTTATAAATATATCTGTTACATAATTAGTTGCATGTGTTTCTTGAGTTTGTTCCTTTGCTGTAAACATTTGCTTGGCTGTTGTTGCAAGCTTTCTGCCTGGCTCTCCCACCCCTTGCTAGCCAGCTGGATCCGTGAAATATTGCCTAAATCACCCAGTTGCTTGCTGTCTGCAATTTTTTTTCTGATGTTCCTTCTGCACAGTGTTTTTCTCTCAAATCATTTTGGTGAAATATATTTTCTAACCTCCCCATGAAATAATTTTACATCTGACCACGTGGCTTACCAGACCTCACTGGCAAACTAATGGAAGCGATTATCTCTGATAGCTGGAAGGACACTAGTGAATGACCACATGGCAAGAGATAATATTATTCACATGCAAGTTCAAAGTCATCTGAGAGAGATGTTACGTTTTCACAAATGACAACTGCCACCTCACCAAGCCTGGTGTACAGATGAAGCTAGGCACACTACAATGTAAAAAAAGACACAAAGTGGGTTGGAAATGTGTACGAAGGAACTGCAGATGCTGGTTTACACCAACGCTAGATACAAAATGCTGGAGTAACTTAGCAGGACAGACAGCATCTCCAGAGAGAAAGAATGCGTGACATATTGGGTCGAGACCCTTCTTCAGATTGAAGAACGTCACCCATTCCCTCACTCCAGAGATGCTGTCTGTCGTGCTGAGTGGCACTTTGTGTCTATCTTCAGTGGGTTGAGAAAAGGTGAATTCAGTTTAATAGAGAGAAGTGCGAGGTGTTGCATTTTGGGAAGTCAAACTAGGGCAGGACTGACACAGTGAAATGGCAGGGCTCTGGAGAGTTTTGTAGATTAGAGGGATCTAGGAGTGCACGTACATAGTTTCTGGAAAGTTGAAATGTTCATACCGTTGGGCTGTAAACTACCAAAGTGGAATATGAGGTGCTGTTCCTCCAGTTTGCATGTGGCCTTAGACGAGAGTCAGGAGGGAAAGGCCAGTATGAGAATGGGAAGGGGAGTTAAAATGATGCGCAACTGGGACATCCAGGAATCCTTACAACATAGTTGATTCCACTGACAAGTAAAGATGCCCAGGGTGCTGAGTCATACCAAGGGACTCAACTTCAAGCCCACTGTCACCACCTCTGGGTATTTAGGGCATGCAGGCTTTGTTACTGAGCTTCCAATGGTCCCCCAGCATTCTTCACAAAGAAACAAAACTGCCCCTTAGAGCAGTTGCTTTCACCAGATATAATTCTGAAGCCCATGTTATGCTCCAGTTGCACAGGGTAGGTGGGGTCCTTTTATATGTTTCAAGTAAGACAACAAAGTGTAGGGTGCGACTCCGGTCAGAGATCAAAAGACCAAATATATTTAGTATTTGATTAGTACAGGTGTCAGGGGTTATGGGGGGAAGGCAGGAGAATGGGCTTACGAGGGAAAGCCATGATTGGATGGCGGAGTAGGCTTGATAGGCCGAATGGCCTAATTCTATTCCTATCACATGAACTTATTTAGAAGTGTCATTGAGGTGACTTTTATAGTTTGAAGGTGGTTTGGGGAAGAAAAAGTTGAGTGAAATTAGATCTTTGGGAAGAAAGACACAAAATGCTGGAGTAACTCAGCGGGACTGGCAGCATCTCTGGAGAGAGGGATTGGGTGACGTTTCAGGTCGAGACCCTTCTTCAGACTTTGGGAAGAAGGTCAGTGATATAGCGAGAGGTAATAATGCAGCTGGACTTCACACACCTCATGCACGACAGACCATGTATGATAAGAAGGGTATGAATCTACGTTATGGAAAGACGGCTTTCTGCCCAACAGGCTTCTGCTTATTCTTGAATGTTATAATATTCAATGCTAGGAGTTGGCAAGACGAGCTTGGCAGGATAAAGCCACTGAACTAGGTTCTGTGGAGGAGCTGTCTGTCTGCCTCAGTGATTTAAGAGGTAGGAAAGCATGAACTTACTTCATTGGAAAATAAACATTCTTGTTTTGTGTATTAAACCAAAGGTTCTCTGCTTCATAAGAATATAATCTTTGTGCCAAACCCCTCAAAAAATGAGACACGATACACAGCAAGCGTGACAATAAGCTAAACTAAACACCTCGGTACACGTGACAATAAGCTAAACTAAACTAAACTTTGTCTACATGTCTTCCTTCATAGAACATAGAACAATTCACATGAGAACAGGCCATTCATCCATATCTGCACCAATCGTGATGACAATCCAAACTAATCCCATTTTGCCTGCACACTGTGCATATCTTTCATTCATTGTTCTTTATCTCACTACGTCATCATCTATATCTCTCGTTCCTTACCCCTAACCAATCTAAAGAGGGTCATGACCTGAAACATCTCCCTTTCCTTCTCTTCAGAGATGCTGCCTGTCCCGCTGAGTCACTCCAGCTTTTAGTGTCTATCTTTGCCCAAATCCTTCTATTCCCTGACAATTACATGTGTTTATCTTCTTCTTCTTCTACTTGCGTTTGAGGCAGCAGAAGTCCGCAGCAGGGTGATGCCATCCGGTTCGACATCCGTAGGTGCCCGCCCTAAAAGGGACGCAAGTTCCGGGTTGGCGCTGAGCAGCGGCACTGATGCTGTCTCTGTTTGTTGTCGTTGGCCTGACTGAAGTCACTTGACAGGGCTCACCAAGGGGAGGTCGACAACATGTCTGTCCAAATACCTCTTAAATGCTGCTATCAAATCTGTTCCCACTCTTTTCCTAGCAGTGCGATCTAAGCACCTACTGTATCACTCGGTGTTTTAATAAGAAAACTGTTCTTGCACATCTCCTTTAAATTTCCCCCTCTCCCTTTAAACCTATCCCCTGTAGTGCAATCAACTTTCGCCAGTTCTTGTCTAATACTGTGGCAATTAGCCTCCCCCCAGTTTAGCACTTACACCGAGGACCAGTCTTATGTTTCTCTGTAACTATCTTAAAATTTACAGAAATGCGTTCACTGTTTTCAAAATGTTCTCCCTCTGAATCTCCGATCACCTGGCCAGGCTCATTTCCCCGTACAAGGTCTAGTAGAGCCCCATCTCTGATTTGGACTATCTACATACAGTTTCAACTAACTCCTGGATGCATCGAACAAATTCTGCCTCTTCAAAGCCCCTGCCATTAAGAGAGCCCCAGTCAGTTATTCAGCAAATTAAAATCACACACTGCAATAATCCATTTTCCAGGACCTTCACTTTACATTGCAATCACATTGGCATCATTTCCTTTTGGTTTAGTTCATAATTTCCACAAAGTAACAGGCCAAATTAATCCACAGAATCACAGTAACTAATCGTGGCAATTTAGAAAACAGGCTCACAGATTGCTGGAGCAACTCAGCGGGACCGGCAGCATGTCTGAGAGAAGGAATGGGTGATGTTTCGGGTCGAGATCCTTCTTTAGAATCAACCCGAAATGTCATCCGTTCCTTCTCACCAGATACTGCCTGTCCTTTCACCCTTTGTTATTTTTAGTGTTTTTAGAGGTTTCAAAGTATTTTTTAAGTGGGGGATGGGGGGGAGAGAGAATAGGGGGAAACCATTTCCCAGAAACCTCCTGGTCGAGATATGTCTTTTCTCCAAGTCGCATCTTTGTTATTTTTGTAAAAAGCTTCCCAATCGCCTGGCTTCCCACTAATCTTTGCAAAGTTATACACATTCTCTTTTAGTTTTATACTGTCCTTGACTTCCCTTGTCAGCCACGGTCACCTCTTTCTCACCCTAGATTCGTTCTTCCTCTTTGGAATGAAAAGATGCTGCACCTTCCAAATTATTCCCAGAAATTCTTGCAATTGCTGTTTGCGCGTCATAGGGTCCCTTTCCAGTTAACTTTGGCCAGCTCCTCGCTTATACCTCTTAGTCCCTTTTACTCAGCTGTCACAGCTTTGCTTTATGTTCAAGAAGGAATTGCAGATGCTGCAAAGTCGAAGGTCACCAGGAACCACCAAGGGTCCACCAGCCCCCACATCTGTGGCAAGTGTTGGCGGATTGAAGAACTCAGACTCAAAGTTGATGACCTGGAGTCTTAGCTTCAAACGATGCGGCTCATCAGGGACGGGGGAATATTACCTGGAAGCTATGTCTCTGGAGGCAGTACCACCAATTGTTCAAGCGCTTTTGATTGCAACATGCGCTTTAATTTAGTTCAACAAAGAAACTGACAAGTTACTAAAGAAAATAAAGAAAGATAAAAATAACAAAATGTATCTAAAAAGGCAATACGGGGTGAAAATATGAAACATGAATGTAAGCTAGCCACTAATATAAAAGAGAATAGCAAAAGATCCTCAGATATTTAAAGAGTAAGAAAGAGGCAATAGTGGACATTGGAACATTGAAAATTATGCTGGAGAAGTGATAATGGGGAATAAAGAAATGGCAGAGAAATTGAATAACTTTTTTGCGTCAGTCTTCACAGTGGAAGACACAAGCAACGTGCCTGAAATTCAAGAGGGTCAGGGGGTGGAGGTTGGTGGAGTGGCTATTACTTAGGAGAAAGTGCTTCTTCTTCACCATCCTTCTTCTTATCGAGTCCACACACAAGATTAGAAATTGTTCAGCCAGAGCTGAACACACTTCTCAGCATCTGCATACAATGGTGTCTGCCTTGCGCTTCTTGTGCGTGGTGGTGGAAAGATTGATGAAAACAGAGCCGCGACGCGAACGCTCTTTCCTTGACCCCGCTTGGGAAGCTGAAAGGGCTGAAGGTGGATAAGTCGCCTGGGCTGGGTGGATTGCACCCCAGGGTTCTGAAAGAGGTTGTGGAGGCATTAGTTAGAAACATAGAAACATAGAAATTAGGTGCAGGAATAGGCCATTCGGCCCTTCGAGCCTGCACCGCCATTCAATATGATCATGGCTGATCATCCAACTCAGTATCCCGTACCTGCCTTCTCTCCATAACCTCTAATCCCCTTAGCCACAAGGGCCACATCTAACTCCCTCTTAAATATATCCAATGAACTGGCCTCAACTACCCTCTGTGGCAGAGAGTTCCAGAGACCCACGACTCTCTGTGTGAAAAAATTCCTTCTCATCTCGGTCCTATTTCCCCCTTATCCTTAAGCTGTGACCCCTTGTCCTGGACCTCCCCAACATCGGGAACAATCTTCCTGCATCTAGCCTGTCCAACCCCTTAAGAATCTTGTAAGTTTCTATAAGATCCCCTCTCAATCTCCTAAATTCTAGAGAGTATAAACCGAGTCTATGCAGTCTTTGTTCATAAGACAGTCCTGACATCCCAGGAATCAGTCTGGTGAACCTTCGCTGCACTCCCTCTATGGCAATAATGTCAATAATCACAATAATGTCCATTAGTTGTGATCTTTCAAGAATCACTAGAGTCAGGAGGGGTTCTAGATAATTGGAAAATTGCAAATATTACTCTGATGTTCAAGAAGGGAGTGAAGCAGAAGAGTGGAAACTACAGTGTAGGCCAGTTAGCCTGACTTCAGTGGTCGGTAAGATTTGAGTCCAATATAAAGGATGAGGTTTCTATGTACTTAGAAGTTCATGATAAAATAGGCTGGTCGACATGGTTTTGTGAAAGGGCGAATATATATGTAGACTAATTTGTAAATAGGGAGAGAATTCACAAAAGGGACGGGAGTGCTGGTGCAGGATTCACAAAAAGTTAATTTGCACGTGAAATTGGAAGTAAGGAAGGCAAATGCAATGCTAGCAATTATTTCGAGAGGACTAGAATATAAAAACAGGGATGAAATGCTTAGTCTTTATAAGGCATTGGTAAGGCCGGATTTGGTGTATTGTGAGCAGTTTTGGGCCCCATACCTGAGAATGGGTGTGCTGGCCTTGGAGAAGATTTTGATGAGGTTTACGAGAATAATCCCTGGAATGAGTGGGTTACCATATGATGAATTTGACGGCACTGGGCCTGTACTCGCTGGAGCTTAGAAGGATGAGGAGGAACCTCATTGAAATTTACTGAATAGTGAAAGGCCTGGATAGAGTGGATGTGGAGGGGATGTTTCCACTAGTGGGAGAATCTAGGTCCAGAGGTCACAGACTCAGAATAAAAGGAGGTACCTTTAGAAAGGAGATGAGGAGTAATTTCTTTAGTCAGATGGTGGTGAATCTGTGGAATTCATTGCCACAGACTGTGGAGGCCTCCAATGGATATTTTTAAAGAGGAGAAAGATAGATTCTTGATTTGTACAGGTGTCTAGGGTTATGGGGAGAAGGCAGGAGAAGACATGATGGGCCAAATGGCCAATTTTCTCCTATAAATTATGAACCACTAACAGGAACATCTTGAATTCTTGCTATCTTGTGTTTAGAAGTCCCTTTGCCTGCAAAGCATTTATTCCATCAACTTTTGCAAGCCACTGTCAAAATTCACCTTACCCCAATTTAGAACTTTTTCTTGTGTACCTTCTGTCCTTTTCCATAACCATTTTAAAACTAATAGATTGATCCCAAAGTGCTAGCCCCCTGACACTTCAGACATGCCCAGCTCTATCCCCAAGAGTAAATTAAGCTTTGCCCTCTCCCTAGTCTTTCCCCACTTTCCTCTTGCCTTGCTCCTCCTGGGCTTGTCTACTGAACTTGCTATCATTGACTCCTGGAACAACTCCAAGCCCCTGGTCTCCTTCGTGACTCCTTTGGGTCCCATCCCACTGTTAATCAAGTTTATAGCTTTCTTGGCAAGCCTTGCAGCCACAAACTCTGTTCGTGTTTTTTAAATTCGTTTTGCAAAAACAAACAATTTTACTACTTTGAAGTAATCAAAAGGGCTCTCTGCAAAAAGGATAACTCATAATTCGCCATTTATCCCCCTTTCTGCAGCATCTCTCTGTCTGAAATAAACCCTACCGCCGGCTATTTTTATTCTGGTTTGTTTAAAAACCCAATTTAAAAAAAGCCATCGTCTGCTCCTCGGCCCTCTGTGAGATAAGGAGAAGCTGTTTCCAATGGCAGGAGCAGTAGTATGGCCAGAGGCATCAATCTACAGCAGTTGGCAAAACAGCAGAGCAGAGATGTGGAGTCTGCATACGTTGTGACTTGTTCTGAACTGGCAAGCACTGTGTGAAAGGAGGTTGCAGTAAGAGCAAGACTCATTTTCAAAAGGCATTCTTTTAATTATTTATAAAAGGAAAAGTGCAAAAGGTATAGGGGTAGGGGGTGGGGGGTGGGGGTGGGGAGAGCAAGGTTGTGCAACTAATTGGAATCCACATTTAAGGATCATGGCTTTTGGTGTGCGCTATTCTCTATCAAAAGGTTTCAAGGCTTGGAGGAGTCAGTGCAGCTGCATGTGCTCTCGAGCCGCCAGAAACTAATCTCTATAATGAGCTAGTCTATGAAAGCAAAGACCTTTGGCAACTCTCTGCGGAGCTCTGAGTGAGGCTGTTTCTTGATTGTACAAACACATCACATTGAACACGCCTGTCTTGCTGGAGAAAAGGTTGGTGATTGTGGTTTAGGATTAAATACAAGGTGACATTGATCATTCAAGTCTTCTGTTAATTAACATCAAGTTTAATATGCTTAGTCTTGATGGGCCACTTTATCCAATAGTTTAGTTTAGTTTAGAGATATAGCGCGGAAACAGGCCCTTCGGCCCACCGAGTCCGCACCGGCCAGCGACCCCCACACATTAACACTATCCTACACACTCACACACTATGGACAATTTACATTTATACCAAGCCAATCAACCGACAAACCTGTACGTCTTTGGAGATAATGGGATTAGAAAGTGTTGAGCAATAACTTTCAAAGGGTAGATTAGAATGTGTTTTCTTCATGATTGTGTATCATCCCCAGTTTGTCAGTTTGGGAGTCATTTTGCCATCTGACCGCAGCAGTGCAAGAAGGCCACCTTCTCAGGCTCAGGCTCAGTTAGGGATGGGCAATGAATGAACGCGAGATCTCATGAACAAATTTTTAAAGACATACTAATTTACTGGAGCAAAAAAAAAACAAAGGCTGGAAAAACTCAATGGGTCAGAGTGCATCTGCAGAGGGAATGGGCAGGCGACATTTCAGGTTGGGACTCTTCTTCAGACTCATTAGTTTAACCTGAAATGTCGTCTGTCCATTCCCTCCATAAATGCTGCCTGACCCGCTGAGTTCCTACAGCCATTTGTATTTTGCTCAGTTCCATGTGTCTAATCTGCAGTCTCATATGTCTCTGTTAATTTAGTGGAGTTGTTTTTCGATCCTGATTAAATAGTTACAAGCAGTCCCTGGGTAATGAATGGATTCTGTTTTCACAGATGCCCAAGTTGATTTTGTCTATAAATAAAAAAATACGCAAAAATCTGTTAATGTGGCAGTAACCAGACCCCACAGTCTTAAAATGAACGACGTCTGAAACATAGAAGACTGATCAGAAAGAACGATAACAAAAAGTGAAGAGAGAGAGGAAGCTAATTCCGACTATTAATTCCGCCTACTAGCATATGTACTTACATTGAATTTTTGAATTTAGTTATGGGTTTTCTCTCATATGTAATGGTTTCCATAAGTCAGGTGTTTGTAACCCAAGGACGGTCTGTGACTGATTAAAATCTGATCCCTCATGCTTAATGACTCCTCAAAGGCATACAAAATTCCTTTTGATATTTAAAAAAGTCATGACCCGGTTTCGGATGTATGCTTCGGACTGAAGCAGTGCTGTAGTTAAATCAACGTCAATCTCCTTATCAGATGGCACATTCCCCCCACATGCCACAATCTTTCACCTTGAATCATATTATGTGTGCTGAATGGCTGATGGCAGTCCCCATTTTACTGAGTGCATGTACTCAGTGGCACCTGAGCAGAAACTGAGGCTCCTGCTCTATTGTTTGGGAAAGAAAAGGCGGTGAGAAGTGCGTTGAAAGAGATGTGCGGGCTACTCGAAGGGGCGTTGGAAGCTGAAAACATCCGCGCAGATCGGCTATGTGGCTCTGTGACCAATGTATTACTGATTGATTTTTTGGTATATGTTGGAAAGGAAACTAACTAGCGAACAGGTGGCACGGTGGCGCAGCAGTTGAGCTACTGCCCTACAGCGTTAGAGACCCGGTTCGATCATGGCTGCGGATGCTTGTCAGTATGGAGTTTGTATGTTGAACCCCAGGTTCGATCCTGGTACGGGTGCTGTCTGTAAGGAGTTTGCTCGTTCTCCCCGTGACCATGTGGGTTTCCACGCTGTATCTCTAAACTGGAAAGTCTATGCCCTCTGCTCATTAACATTTCCATCTGGGTTAAAGATTCTATCTGCTTTGTGTCTCTGATAATTTTACATGCTTCCATCAGTTTTCCCCTCAACCTCCCACACTTCAGAGGAAACAACACAAGTTTGTCCGGCCTTATAGCTCACTCCCTGTTGTCCAAACAAACCTCTTTTGCATCTTCTCCAGAGCCTCTATATCCTTGCTTACATAGAGCTATCAGGATTGCACACATTTCTCCAAATTACTATTAACCCATGTTTTATAAAGCCACTAGCTTGATCACAGAACTTGGAACAGAACAGCACAATAACAGGACCTCAGTCCACAATGTCTGTGACAAACATGATTTCTCCATTCCCCGCATATCCATGTGCCTATCCAAAATCCTACTGTCGTATCTGCAGCAGCCACCAACACATTCCACGCACCCCACCATGTAACAAAACCTGCCCCACACATCTCCTTTAAACTTTTTCCATTTCAGCTTAAAGTTATTGATTGTTCCATCCTGGGAAAATGATTGTGAATGCCACTCATAATTTTACATAGTTCCACCAGGTCTCCTTGCAACCTTCAGCATTGTAGAGAAGCCAATCCAAGTCTGTCCAACCTCTCCCTGTAGCTAAACATACCCTAATCCAGGAATCATTCCGGTAAACCTCCTCTGCACCCTTTCCAAACCCTGTACTGTAGTACATCCTTCCTGTAATGGGGTGACCAGAACTGCACGCAATACTCTACATGTGAGCTAATCAAAGTGCTATAAATGATTCTTAGCATTTATCATGATTTCTTGACTCTCATGGTCCACTGAATGCAGGCATTTCATAAGCGTTCTTTACCACTCTATCTACTTGTGTTGTCACTTTCAGGGACGGACTTGGCCACCAATGCTGTTGCGGGCCATGCCATTAATTGTGCATTTTCCCCTTAGATTCAACATCTCAACAGTATGTATAGAAAAATATATCATCCCCAGGTATCTCACCAGTGTCCAAGTAACTTAAAAGCTCAGAATAAAATCCTACAATATCTTACAATGGAAGACAATTGAAGTCATATAAAGTCAATAATTTTTCTGTTCGTACTTCTAAGATCTCCAGCAATATTCCCAAAAAATTGGAATCTAAAAGTACCACAACATAAATTTCAATTAACAAATAAATTATAGAGCAATGGAAGGGGAAAAAAAGTTGATTTTTCAAGTTAACAATTTCAGTTGACCATTGCTAATAAATAAGCCACATTTGTCAGGTGGCCAGTCTTCCCCTGTACATTCCACCATGAGAAGCTATTCAGCATATGGTTTTAAAGGATTGTGTCATTCATAGAATGAAAGAGCAAAGGAGGAGGCCATTCACACGCTGTGTCTGTGCTGGACCGGTGAACGAGATGACGATTGAGCCCCACTCCTCTGCACCTTCCCCTGTACATTCTGCTCCTTCACAACTGGTGACCTTTCACAACATACTACCGATTCAGCTTCCAATGATGCAGACACATCCCCAAATCAGTCTGTTGACATCATGAACGTGATTAATTAGTTTAGTTTAGTTTAGAGATACAGCGCGGAAATAGCCCCTTCGGCCCACCGAGTTCACACCGACCAGCGATCCCCGCGCACTCACACTATCCGACACACACTAGGGACAATTTACATTTATACCAGCCAATTAACCTACAAACCTGCACATCTTTGGAGTGTTGAGGAAACCGAAGACCTCGGAGAAAACCCACGCAGGTCACGGGGAGAACGTATAAACTCCATACAGACAGCACCCGTAGTTGGGATCGAACCTGCATCTCTGACGCTGCAAGCGGTGTAAGATAGCAACTCTACCGCTGCGCCATCGTTCCGCCACAGATGGTGACGGAAGGTGATGGACACTGGTTGAGCAACGTTTTTCTGTTTCCTCTGGGTATGTAAGTACTCAGGAAAATGATAATAAAGATTTTCAAGTCAATTCAATTCAAGTAGATACAATAGTGGCATTTAAGAGGCTCTTACACAGGCACATGGATATCCAGGGAATGGAGGGATAAGGATCATGTGCAGGCAGAGAAAATTTGTTTAATTTGCCATCATCTTTGGCACAGACATCGTGGGCCAAAGAGCCTGATCCACAATCCTTGTTCATTCAAAAGACTCATCATCTCCAGCCATAATTTTATTCCCAATCAAATTGCACACTCAGCAAAAACTCACAAACCTGCCATGAGTTGAAACAGGGGAAATGGTGTTTGTGAGAAGTAGTGTAATGACGCAGGTTGACCAAGCACTCCATAGATGTTCTCTAATCTTCTCTCTGGTTCTGTTGTGCCCGGCTTTTTTGACCCTGGTACATTCTGCGTGTCGACAATCTGACTGAAGTTACCAAGCCTCCATTGATTGCTCTGGGCTATCCAATGAATAGATTACATTCCAGCAACCTACTACAAGAACCCATGGGGAAGAGAAGTTATGGAGGCATTTAGTTTGTGTTGGAGGCAACTCCAGTATCAACCACATTGAATTATGTTGAGGCTCCTGAGCCAACATGTCTTCTTCACACAGTTCATCATCGTGCAGTCAGTGTCTGGTCTTGTTCAATCTTACATCTAGAGTGAAAATATATTTACATGACTTCAAAAAAAATCCTGCTTCATGTCCGTGTATGTTGATAGGGGGAGCAGAGCTTCCAATGTCACGTAACCTTCAACAGGTCCCACTGTTGGCTGTGAAGCTTGGGCTGGCAAGGTGCGGTGCTCACCCGATGGGGTTCTGCCTTGACTGCTTGGCTGTCCAAACAAGCTCCAGTTACAACGTGCTGGATGGCCGATCCCCTCAGTTTCCATTTCTACAATGAACAACAAGGCAGCAATGAATGCACGCACTCAAGGAAAGGAAATATCAATAACATCTAAGGAATACGTTCGGTGCACCCAAAACTATTCATGGACAGAAATCGAATAGTGAAAGGCCTGGATAGAGTGGATTTGGACGGGACATTTCCACTAGTGGGGGAGTCTGGGACCAGAGGGCACAGCCTCAAAATTAAAGGACGTTCTTTTAGGAAGGAGATGAGGAGGGATTTCATTAGTCAGAGGGTGGTGAAACTGCGGAATTCATTACCACAGAGAGCTGTGGAGACTGTCAATGGATATTTTTAAGATGGAGATTGATAGATTCTTGATTAGTAAGGGTGTCAGGGGTTATGGGGTGAACACAGGAGAATGGGTTTTAGAGGGAAAGATAGATCAGCCATGATTGAATGGCGGAGTAGGCTTGACGGGCCAAATGGCCTAATTCCGCTCATACAACTTATGAATCTATGTAATGCAAAAAGCACTGACGTTTGCACATAGCAAGCCCCAATGAACAGCAATGTGTAATGTCTTTGTACTATTGTTAGTTGAGGTGGAAGGGTAGTCTGGGTGTAACCTGATTGTCAAATCGTCAGAGAGTTACATCTCTGGAAACAGGGCCTTTGCCCAACTTGACTATGCAGACCATGGTGTCTATCTGCGCGTCCATTTGCCTCATTTGATCCATATCTCTCTAAACCTTTCCCATACATATACCTATCTGTCAAACATTTTAGTAATTGTCTCTGCTCCAACAGGTTCCTCTTCCAAGCCAGCATCTGCTGTTCCGTGTTTCTACAGTTTCAGCATTGAGCCAAGGCTGATGTCTCTCTTGGACCATTGCCTGCTTCTTAAGCTCAGCTCTGGAAAATGATTTTTACTTTCAGGTTACTAATCTTCAAGCACACCATAGATTCTAAAGTTGAATTCTACTTTTTGACACAAAGTGCTGGTCAGGCAGCATCCCTGGAGAACATGGGAGGTGATACTTCGGGTCGAGACCCTTCTACAGACTGAATGTAAGGGGAAGAAGAAAGCTGGAGAATGAGAGAGGCAGGACAAAGTGTGGCTCGTAATAGCTCAACATAGGTGACGGAAAGGGGTTTTGATAACCAGATGGTTGGAACAAAGTCCAGAGATAAGAAGGGAAGGTGTGAGACTGGTTTGAAGAGTTGTGCATTGTAAAACCAGAGGAAGTAACATGGGTGGGGGTGAGTGGATGGGAGATATTGGTTGGAGTCGAGGTGGGGTACAAGGGAGGGAAGCCGGGGGGGGGGGAATGTCACCTATCCATGTTCTCCAGGGATTGACACAAAAAACTGGAGTAACTCAGCGGGTCAGACAGCATCTCTGCAGAAAAGAAATAGGTGATGTGTCAGGTCAAGACCTTTCTTCAGACTAAGACTCCAGGGATGATTCCTGCCCCACTCAATTACTCCAGCACTGCATCCTTTTGTGTATAAATCAACATCTGCAGTTTTTTTGTTTCTATAATTTCACTTGTTTTCTTATCCAAATTTCGAAACACCAACTTTCAATTGAGACAGTTCTTTATATACTGTTTCGTTGGCAATGGCTTCATTAAAAAAAAAACGCCCAATCTGGAAGGGCCGGAAAATTACATCGCATGTTTTGTCAGCATGAGTAATTAAAGCAACGTGTGAATGTGTACAATGCAGCATGGGTCCCAGATGTTGGTCAGGCCAAAGTCAATAGCATCTGGCAGAGAGAGGTTGATGACAGCCGAACTGTTTGAATGGTTTGGGAACTGTTCAAATAAAAAATGGAATGTTGCCCTTCATAACAAGAGGATTTCAGTATAGGAGTAAAGAGGTTCTTCTGCAGTTGTATAGGGCTCTGGTAAGACCACATCTGGAGTATTGTGTACAGATTTGGTCTCCTAATTTGAGGAATGACATCCTTGTGATTGAGGCAGTGCAGCGTAGGTTCACGAGATTGGGATCCCTGGGATGGCGGGACTATCATATGAGGAAATATTGAAAAGACTATGCTTGTATTCACTGGAGTTTAGAAGGATGAGGGGATATCTTATAGAAACATACAAAAGTATAAAAGGACTGGATAAGTTAGATGCAGGAACAATTTTCCCAATGTTGGGCGAGTCCAGAATCAGGGGCCATAGTCTTAGAATAAAGGGGAGGCCATTTAAGACTGAGGCGAAAAAATACTTTTTCACCCAGAGAGTTGTGAATTTGTGGAATTCCCTGCCACAGAGGGCAATGGAGGCCAAATCACTGGATGGATTTAAGAGAGAATTAGATAGAGCTCTAGTGGAATCAATGGATATGGGGAGAAGGCAGGCACGGGTTATTGATTGGGGACGATCAGCCATGATCACAATGAATGGCGGTGCTGGCTCGAAGGGCCGAATGGCCTCCTCCTGGACCTATTTTCTATGTTTCTACGCTGATTAGCGCAGGACATTATATACTCCAATGAGTACAGATGTCTATTTATCAAATAATACAGCCACTATCAACAACCAGTAAAGTTGAAGATAAAGTTAATGTTGACATAGAGATAAAAACAACTTTTAAAGATCTGTTATAAGAAACAATAATGAGAGCTCTTTATAAGAGACGGGAATAAAATTGCAGATGGAGGTTGGCCAACTTGTCGACTGGTTTACATCAGTCTTCATTGTTGGGAAGGAGGTAATGTTCCTGACATTTCAGTGAAGCTAAAAATCAATCAGAGATTGGAACTCAGCACAGTTAATGCAAGCAGGAAGGATTTGTTCAGAGAAAGGGCAGATCTCCAGGGCTATTTGGTTACCATGGTGAAGTTCTAAAATAAAACAAATTGAGGAAGTTGCAGATGCTTTAGCCGTAACCTTTAAAAGCTCTTGCAGTGCATCAGTTAGACAATTGTATTGCAAATTTACAAGTGCAAATATGTTTTTTTTACCATGTGAGAGCGAGGGACGAGAAAACGATAGTTGTGGTAGTGATATTTGGCATGGGGAAGTTCCTATAATCTGTAAGTAAGGACAAAGTGAAGCCTAGCTGATTAAACCATTCCAGGGATGCAAGAGACTGCAGGTGCTGAAATCAGGTCCAGACCCAAGTATTGCCTGTCCGATACTCTCCATAGATGCTGCCTGACCCACTGAGTTCCCTCAGCACTTTGTTCTTTAGTCAAGGAAAACATGCATTTTCAGTTTAAGATCCATGATTTTTAATCTGTCTGTAGCCTCGGATCTCCCTAACCCTGCAATCACTTCTAGTCTTCAACAACACAGTGGTGCACCTCGTAGTAACGCTGCACAGCTCCAGCAACCTAGGTTTGATCCTGACATCAATGCTGACTGAGTCCAGTTTTATCCCACATACCAAGGCCGGCTGATTGGCACGCTACTGCCAAGAATCATAGTGTGGTCGGAGGGGTGGGAAGATCAGAAAGGAGCTGATGGGTCTATGAGAGAGACAAGGGTAGAAGGAAAGAAGTGGGGGAATGAGATTGTCTGAAAGTCAGCATGAACTCTCTGGGCCAAATGGCCTCCTTCTCCGTGACAACAAAATATGTGAAATACTCCGTGACAACAAAAATAGTGAAAGGCTGGGTTTTGTTCATTCTGGTCTCTTTAATTAAATTGAATAGGAGACACGAGAGGCTGCAGATGCTGGAAGATGGATCAAAAAATAAACTGCTGGAGGAACTCAGCGGGCCAGGCAACATCTGTAGAAGCAAAGGGACGATTGAAAATTCGGATTGAGACCCAGCATTGCTCTACCTCTGCAATGGACCCTCTCACTTCCTCTGTTAGTTCTATTTTTATGTTATAAACTGAGGATTGGTTCACCATTGACCACTGCACCTTCCAGTGCATGAGGCTGTGTAATTCCCTTCCTTAACCCATCTGCCTTTTTATCCCTTACAAAGGCACCACTTTAACATAGCCTCGAGCACGGCTTCTGGCCTCAAATACATGTCCGGTCACACCTGTATTGCTGCATAGATGGTGAGAGAGGAACATCAGTGAAGTCACTCCTAATAAACCCAAATGCTCTGCCCAAGATTCGTTCAATTAAAGTTGAAACTCATGAAACTAAATCCTGGTAAGAAGTATGATCGGGTGGAAACAGCAAGGATAGGGAGGATGAGAATGCACTTTCATTAGTAAGAAGTTTATATCAATGATTTGGATGGGAGTATACAAGGCGTGCTTAGCAAGTTTACAGATGATACTAAACTGGGTGGTCTCACAGATAGCGAAGACGGTGTCTAAAATTACAGCATGATTTTGATCAGCTGGACAAGTGGGCTGAAGAATGGTTAATGGAATTTAGTTTAGTTTAGAGATACAGAGTGGAAACAGGCCATTCGGCCCCCCGAGTCCACGCTGACTAATGATCCCCGCACATTAACACTATCCTGCACACACTAGGGACAATTTACACTTATACCAAGCCAATTAACCTACAAACCTGTATGACTTTTGAGTGTGGGAGGAAACCGAAGATGTCAGAGAAAACCTACGCAGTCACGGGGAGAATGAACAAATCCTTACAGACAGCCCCCTAAGTCGGGATTGAACTCGGGTCTCTGGCACTGTAATAGCTGTGAGGCAGCAACTCTACCGCTGCACCACCGTGCCACCCTGAAGGTTAATGCAGATAAGTGTGAGGGGCTGCACATTGGGAAGTCAAACCAGGGCAGGAACTTTAGAGTGAATGGCAAGGCCCGAAGAATGTCGTAGAGTAAAGGGATTTAGGAGTGCAGGTATACAGTTCCCTGAAAGTGGTGTCACAGGTAGATAGGGTGGTCAAGAAGGCCATTGGTACATTGGTCTTCATCAGTCAGGGTATTGAGTACAGAAGTTGGGATGTTATGTTACAGTTGTACAAAATGCTGGTGCCCACATTTGGAGTATTGTGCTCAGTTTGTGTCACCTTGCTATAGGAAGGATTTTATTAAGTTGGAAGAAGGGCAGATGAGATTTACGAGGATTTTGCCAGGACAAGGGCCTGAGCTATAAGGAGAAATTGCATTGGCTAGGACTTTATTCCTTGGTGAGCATGAGGCTGAGCGGAGGAATATATAATCATGAAGGCATTAGATAGGGTGAATGCACATTCTTTTACCCACATTAAGGGAACCAAGAACCAGAGGATGTAGGTATAAGGTGAGCGGGGAAGGATATAATTGAAACTTGAGGGGCAACATTTTCAGGTATATGGAACAAGCTGCTAGAGGAGGTAGTTGTGGCAGGTACTATAACAACATTTAAAATAAACGTGGACAGGTACACAGATAGGAAAGGTTTAGAGGGATATGGGCTGACTACGGGCATATGTGACTACCGTAGATGGGGTATCATGGTCGGTGTGGGCAAGTTGGGCCGAAGGACCTGTTTCCATGCTGTATGACTCTATGCATACGCGGCTAATGGTGCCGCTCTGTGCTGGAGCCTTGCCCATTTGCTCCATTTACCAATGGCTAGAGAGCACAATAAGGTTGCTGATTGTGCAAAGCTTTGTGATACAGTAGGTGACGTGGTCTGGTGGCACCGACTGTGGGTTGCTTTTTCCACACAAGACAAGGTCCCATGGTGACAGCCCACTCCTAATATAATATATTATGGTGAATCTGAGGAATACTTTGCCACAGGAGGCTGTGGAGGCCACGTTAGTGGATATATTTAAGGCAGAGATAGATAGATTCTTAATTACAATACGATGGAACTTTATTTATCCCAGGAGGGAAATTGATCTGCCAACAGTCATAAAACACAAACTACATGAAACAAGAAATTAAAGTGATGAGTGGAAAGGATTGGGGATGTGCAAAGATTGGGAAGGAGGGAGGGGGAGGGGAATCAGTCTCAGTCTACCCCACGACAGACGCGGAAGGGGTTGTACAGTTTGATAGCCACAGGGACAGGGAAGACGGATCTCCTGTGGCGTTTGGTCCTGCATCTTGGTGGAACTAGTCTGCTACTGAGGGCAACCAGTCTGTTGCTGTTGCTCAGGTTGACCAGTGTGTCATGGAGGGGGTGAGCTGTATTTTCCCGGATGCTCCGCAGTTTGAGGCGCATCCTCCCCTCCAAGGCCACCTCCCATGAATCCAACTCCACCCCCAGGACGGAGCCAACCTTCATGATGTGTTTGTTAATCCTGTTGCCGTCCGTGGCCTTCGCCCTGCAGCCCCAGCACACAACAGCGTAGAAGATGGCACTGGCCACCACCGGTTGGTAGAACATCTGCAGCATTTTACTGTAGACATTGAAGGAGCGGAGCCTTCTCAAAAAGTACAGCCGGCTCTGTTCCTTCTTTTACACGGCCTCAGCGTTCCTGGACCAGTCCAGTTTACTGTCCAGGTACACTCTAAGGTACTTGTACTACTTGGCAAACTGCAAATCCACACCATTGATGGAGGCAGGGGAGAGGGGTGTTCCTCTCCTAAAGTCCACCACTAACTCCTTAGATCGGGGATGGGTGCCAGAGGTTTCAGAGGTTATGGGGAGAAGGGAGGAGAATGGGGTTAGGAGGGAGAGATTTATCAGCCGTGATTGAATGGTGGAGTAGACTTGATGAGCCAAATGGCCTAATTCTACTCCTATCACTTATGTCTTATGAATACAGCAGGCAGTTACTTGGGACCTAATGACCACTAGTCCCTGCTGCTTTATACTTTTAATGCCTCTGCTAAGAAATGTTTTTTCATCATAAACTGGAGCCTTTAATTGCACCCCTGCTGTCTGTCCATTGCTGCTTTTGGGCACTGTGGCGCTTCATTCATTAATATCAACCACGTGTGAAAGCTTCGTAGCTGGAAGCTTCCGGAACATGTTTTCTATTAATGAATAGACGGTATTCAAGTACATGCTGCACAAACCACTGCAGAGCCAAGTTCTCTTTGCAGCAACATGATAAAATGATGGAAACTAATTCATGGTGAACTTTTCTGATTTTAGTTTAGTTCAGTTGAGAGAGACAGCGTGGAAACAGGTCCTTTGGCGCACCGAGTCAGCAACAACCAGTGAACCCTGCACATTAACACTATCCTACACACACTGGGGACAATTGTTTACATTTACACCAAGCCAATTCACCTACAAACCTGCACGTCTTTGGAGTGTGGGAGAAAACCGAAAATCCACGCAGGTCATGGGGAGAACGTACAAACTCTGTGCAGACACGCACCTGTAGTCGGGATCGAACCCTGGTCTCTGGTGCTGTAAGGCAGCAAATCTACCACTGCACCACCGTGCTGTCCTCCAGTTCAAAGCACATTTGCCAAAAATCTAGGCAGAACTCCTCAAAATCCAGGCTGATTTATCCAAATCCACATCCCTGCGTATCATTGGGCAGATTTGTTAACTTTGTGCATCCTCCAGAACCATATTTTAGCCATCCCACTTACCTGAAAGGCCAATTTCCACTCAATGCAGAGCTCTGTGCACAGTAATCATGACCATAGACATCAGTACCCGTTGCAGGTTCAATACTGAATGAGAGTTGCACTTTCACAAGTGTTGACTTTCTGATATGACGTTGAGGCCTGCCCTTATTATACAGAAGAATTTCCCCATATCAGCCAATTCAGCTTTAAAACATAGAATGCAAAAATTACTCAACAGGTCAGGCAGCGTCTGTGGGGAGAGCTTTAAAAGGTTCAGGTCAATGGCCTTTCATCAGTGCAAAATACAAGAAAGGTCAGTAACATTGGCTCTGCTCTTTCCACAGATGTTGCCTGACCTGCTGAGTGTTTCCAGCGTTTCCTGTTTTTATTTCAGATTTCCAGCTTCCACAGGGTTTTGTTTTGTAAGTGTGCGGGGAGCGCTGGCTGTTGCGGACACGATGGGCGCTGCATCTCCAAACTAAACTAAACTAATCCAGACCATCAGGTCAAAATCAAAAATCTGCAAATGCTGGAAATCCAAAATATGTCAGGCAGCATCTGCGGAGGCAGGGGCCGGGGCAGGGATAACATTTTCAGGGATTAGGGACTGCAACCTGACGCATTAACTCTGTTTCTTCTTGCATTGATGCTGCCTTATCTGCTGAGTGTTTGCGGGTTTATCTGGTCATTTTTGCAGTGGGATCTTTCCACAGGTCGCATATATTCATTTCCGCATTTGTAACATTCACTGTGCTTTTGATCGGTATTGCGCGTCGGAGGGCGTGGGGGGTGGAAGGGGTGTCCTGTGATGGATATTCACTTTCGAAGCCAAAGGCCTGTTCACTTCACAAACCCAAATGCTTTTTGCTCAACTCGGCTTTTTAACACAGCAACTGTCCAAGTTTCAATGTGTCGGAAGGAACTGCAGATGCTGGTTTGCACCTAAGAGAGACATAAAATCCTGAACGACAAACATCTTGAACCTTGTGTTAAAGAAGGAATGAAGGTCTGAAGAAGGGTCTCGACCCGAAACGTCGCCTATCTCCTTCGCTTCTTAGATGCTGCTGCACCCGCTGAGTTTCTCCAGCTTTTTGTGTAACCATCTTGAACCTTGGACAGGCAGCATCTCTGGAAAGAAAGAATGGGTGATGTTTCAGGTCGAGACTCTTCTTCAAACCTTCTTCTGAAGAAAGGTCTCGACCCAGAACGTCACCCGTTCCTTCTCTCCAGAGATGCTGCCTGTCCAAGGTTCAAGATGTTTGTTGCTCAGTAAGTTAGGAATCTAATCAGTACATACCTTGCTCTCCCTCTTGATTTAATCCAGAGAAACAAATGCCCAAGGTTCAAGATGTGTGTTGTTTACTAAGTTAAAGATCTAATCAGTTTGCTCACCTTGGTGTAATCAAATAAACAATAGGTCCCAAGGTTGGCCTAACAAACACTTCATCTTTCTGAGGCATGGATAGAGTGGATGTGGAGAGATGTTTCCACTAGTGGGAGAGTCTAGGACTAGAGGTTGTAGCCTCAGAATTAAAGGACATTCTTTTAAGAGGAATTTCTTTAGTCAGAGGGCGGTGAATCTGTGGGATTATTTGCCACAGAAGGCTGTCAATGGATATGTTTAAGACAATGATAGATAGATTCTTGATTAGTACAGGTGTCAGAGGTTATGGGGAGAGGCAGGCGAATGGGGTTAGGAGGGAGAAATAGATCAGCCATGATTGAATGGCAAAGTAGACTTGATGGGCTGAATGGCCTAATTCTGCTCCTATTACATAATCTAATCAAGGTATTTGAAAGACTGCATGATAATGAGGTCAACCTGAAGTGAAACAGTATAAATGTTGGCAGAAAGCCAGGATTGGTTGGAGTTAATTAAAATGGAATAGGAGTGATGAAAGAAGACAAAGGATTCACTCCTCAGCCTCAATGAAAGCTGGCTCTCTTCCCACAGCTGCCTTCCTGCGACGGATAATTTGTTTGTCTGCAACTCAATGAAGAAGGGTCTCGACCCGAAACGTCACCCATTCCTTCTCTCCTGAGATGCTGCCTGTCCTGCTGTTATCCTAAATTGTAAGAATTGTACGTATGTTTTGGAACTCCTTTGTAAATTATGATCTCAGTTAAAACTACTCCTCAGCATTAAACTTGCTTCATTTAAAAATATAACCGTGTTTATTCTGCTTCGTTATCTGGCAGCAACTCCTCCTTGGTTGGGAGTGGGGGACCCACCGCTCGAAATAGTGACTATTGACTGCTAAACCCTTTCAACAGAGACTAAAGTAGTGAAGTGAGTTAGTCTCGGCAATATAGGTTGATACAGTGTAATCTCCACAAAGTGAGAGTACTTGTAGTTGTAACAGATAAGACTTGGGTTGTCAGAAGTTTAAACTCTAGATCATCACAGTCTGCCTTTCAGGTGTGGGTTGCTCTCCCTCCGTCTATACTCCAGCTCTCACCTGTCTGCCGTCCCCCTGCCGACACTGTTCCAGCACGACCTGCGAATCTATGGAGAAGTTTGTAATCACCACACACTTGTCATTCTGCTTGATCAGCGGCCCAGACAAGGTCCATTCCTGCGGAGAGTGCAACATTCAAAATGGCGGTCAGAGGTCGTGAGCGGGTAGTTCTGCCGCGCTGTGTCGGAAGGAACTGCAGATACTGGTTTAAACCAAAGATAGACACAAAATGCTGGAGTAACTCAGCGGGTAAGACAGCATTCAGGAGAAAAGGAATAGTTGATGCCGTCTGTCCCGCTGAGTTACTCCGGCATTTTGTGTCTATCTTTAGTTCTGCAAAAACTATGTGTTTTATAATGCCAGTGATAAATTAGGGAACAGTATTTGATTTATGCAGACCTGCTTGGCTGTAATGTGATTTCAATCAGTAACAAAACAACCACTTAAAAGTTATGTTGTCAATTGATATGCAGAAAGAAAATGGCTTGGATACATGTAAATTCTCCACAGTATATGGTTATAATAGTAATCTGCCACCATTGCCTCTCTTGCTTTAATTGCATTCGGCCATCGAAATTGACAAGTGATCACTTCCATTGACAGCGCAGGGGTAGAGTTGCTGCCTCACAGCGCCAGGAACCTGGTTTCAATCCTGACTACAGATGCTGTCTGTACGGAGTTTCACGTTCTCCCCGTGACCCGTGTGGGTTTTCTCCGGGATGCTCTGGTTTCCTCCCACACTCCAAAGACAATAGACAATAGGTGCAGGAGTAGGCCATTCGGCCCTTCGAGCCAGCACCGCCATTCAATGCGATCATGGCTGATCATCGACAATCAGTACCCCGTTCCTGCCTTCTCCCCATATCCCCTGACTCTACTATCTTTAAGAGCCCAAACAAGCTTTCTCTTGAAAGTATCCAGAGAACCGGCCTCCACTGCCCTCTGACATACAGGGTTTGTCGGTTAATTGGCTTTGGTAAAATTGTAAATTGTCCCCAGTGTGCGCAGGATAGTGTTAAGGGCCTGTCCCACGTGCCGATTTTTTCGGCGACTGCCAGCGTCATTGCCTGACGTATGAGGGTCGCCAAAATAGTTTGAACATTTCAAAATACAGCAGCGACAAAAAAAATGTTGCGACACTTGAGGAAACACCACCCGTCAATACGTCATCACACCACGTCACGCCGCAACTTTTTTGGTGACCTGAAACGTCAGTCAATGATGCCAGCCGCCACCGAAAAAATCACCAAATGGGACAGGCCCTATAGTGTCCGGGGTGATTGCTGGTCGCGGCAGACTCGGTGGACCGAAGGGCCTGTTTCCATACTGAATATCTAAACTAAACACTTGTGCAATGATGCTCCACAAAGCTTTTCACTGCACCTTGCTACACATGACAATAAACTGAACTGTTACTGTAACTTTGGTATGTTTAGCTTGCAGCTATAAAAACTTGCAGCTATTGAAAATAACTTTATTTTTGAAAATACTGTGGGAAAATAACTTTGCAAGTCTGAAACTCTCCACTCCCTGACCGCCTATTCCCCATTGACATAACTGTAGTTATAAAGTTATTTTCTATAGCGCAACGTTTCTTAAAAATAGAACTATTGCTTTACTCAAATTCTATCAAGTTTCAAATTTATATTTATGTAATTTAAATCATAAAACCATTATTCTCACTCCATTTTCTTCTAACTTTATCTCAGCGCGTGTGTGAAGCTGACATCCCATGTTGGTTCACCGTGGAACAGTCCCATCGCACTTTCTCCCCTCCTTATTTTTACCTGCCTCCTCAACTTCTTTCCTCAAACATATGCCCTTCAAATCCCCACTGACTCCTTTGCCACCCACACACATGTCTTCGGGAAGTGGGAGAATACTGGAGCATAGAAACATAGAAAATAGGTGCAGGAGTAGGCCATTCGGCCTTTCAAGCCAGCATCGCCATTCAATATGATCATGGCTGATCATCCACAATCTGTACCCCGTTCCTGCTTTTTCCCCATATCCCTGGATTCCGTTAGCCCTCAGAGCGAAATCTAATTCTCTCTTGAATACATCCAGTGAATTGTCCTCCATTGTCATCTGTGGGAGAGAACTCCACTACTTTCACTTCCAATACTGGAGCACTCAGAGGAAACCCACATGGACACAGGGCGAGCGTGCAAGGCTGAGGTCAGGATGGAATCTGGACCACTGGAGCTGTGTTCGTGGCAGTAACTGCTGCACCACTTTGCCACCTCTGCTCTCTCCTCAAGGCAATGACTCTTTCCCTGGGCGATCCTGTGTACTGGAGCATCCCACCCCGTGATCAGTGGACGAAATGCTTGTAGCTGAAACCACAAGCAAATGTCCAACTATTGTAGGGTCATAGAGTTGTATAGCATCGAAAGAGGCCCTTCAGCCCAACTCTTTTATGCCGACCAATTTGCCTAAGTGAGATAGACAAAAGTGCTGGAGAACTCAGCGGGTGCAGCAGCATCTATGGAGCGAAGGAAATAGGCAACATTTCCGGCTAAAACCCTTCTTCAGATCCTTCCAGCCCACTAGCCGTCAAAACCCCCCAACTTCTAACAAGGGCAGAGTCCCCGTAGTCCTCACCTTCTACTACACTAGCCATCAAAACCCCCCCACTCGTAACAAGGGCAGAGTCCCCCTGGTCCTCACCTTCCACCCCACTAGCCATCAAAATACCGACTGCCTAAGTGAGATATTCCCACTGGCCAATGCTTTCACTCCAAATATTTCCCTCTAAATATTTACTATCTATGTACCTATCCTTATAAATGCTGTGATTGTGCCTGTGTCAAACACTACTTGTGACAGCTTGTTCCAGGTACACACTACCTTCTGTGTAAAAAAAATATATGCTCCTCGGGTCCCTTTTAAAGTCTTTCTCTCCTCACTTTAAGCATGTGCCCTCCCATTTTAGAATCGCCTATCCTGGGAAAAGACTGTGGTTACTCACCTTTTCTATTCCCTTCAATATTTTATAAATCTCTAAAAAATGTCCTGTCAATCCAGACTTTGCTTAAAACTGGAATCCTCCAGTCCCAGTAACACCCTTGTATATCTTTAGCACACCCTGTCGTGTTTAATGACTTCCTTCTGATAGCAGGATGGTCAGACTGTACCAAATGTGGCCTCATCAATGCCTTGTAAAGCTGTAACATGACGTCTCAACTCCCTTATTCAGTACCTTGACCGATGAAGAAAGTGAGCCACCACTCCTTTAGACTTTAGTGATACAGCTTGGAACCGGGATCTTCGGCCCACCAAGTCCACGCTGACCAGTGATCACCCCGTACACTAGAACTATCCTGCACACTTGGGTCAATTTATATTTTCAGAAGCCAAACCTGTACGTGTTTGGAATGTGGAAGGAGACCGGAGCACCCGGAAAAACCCCACAAAATCACGGGGAGAAATTACAAACTCCATTAGGCAGCACCCGTAGACAGGATCGAACCTAGACCTCTGACACTGTAAGGCAGGGCAAGGAGAGGTACGTTGGTTCGGGGGCCAATCTGGTCGAGGGCGACGGAAGAAGGCCCTGAAGGAGCCTGGGGCTTGCCAGGATCGGGCACCGCTCCAGTAGACCCAAGTGTGCACGCAGACCAGACTTGGGAATTGGCGCCAATACATGGCGGTGCACGCACGTGTAAACATGCAAAAACAATTTCACCGTGCAATTGCACATGTGACAGACAAAGCACCATTGCACCTTGAACCATTGAGGGCAACAACTCCACCACTGTACCACTGTACGGCAGGTATGATTTATTTCCCAGTAAAACACTCCCCACAGCAGTGTTTTGCTCAGACTCGGTACTGCCACTGGTAATGGTTACGACGTGGGAGGTTGCTGGTTCAGCCCATCGAGTCTCTTCTGGCTCTACAAAGTGGTGATCCAGCTTGTCCCAATCTCCTGCCCTCACTGCCACCCCCCTCTCCCCCTCCCCCCCCCCCCCAAATGAACACGTTATCTTCGTGAACAGAAGGGAAGATCAGAGCCGGACTCTCACCTGATCGGAGGGAATGGCGTCGAGAGTGTCTGAGCAATGGCCAAGTTTGATGATGGCATTATCCATTCTGTAGGGGCTCTGCTGCTCCAGGCACTTTCCGTTCTGCCTTATCACCACCATTTCAAAAACCTCCTTCTCCGGGATTCTGAAGCAACGATAAAAAATGTGAACCTTACCCACCAGGTTGACAAATCAGAAAGGAGCAGTGCAGCAAAAATAACGTTACACAGCAGGATGGATGTAAAGGGTTTGTCATCACTGTTGAAGAAGAGAAAGAAAATTTTGCACTGTGCCTTAGTATTTATTCTTCTCCCAATAAAATGTATTTTTCAATGGTCAGAAGAAAAAGGCATTCAATAAATTAATTGTGTTTAGTTTAGTTTAATTTAGAGCTATAGCGCAGAAACAATCTTCGGCCCACCTAGTCCGCACCGACCCACGATCCCCGCGCACTAACACTATCCTACACTACGGACCATTATTTAATTTATACTAAGCCAATTAACCTACAAACATGTATGTCTTTGGAGGGTGGGAGTAAACTGAAGATCTTGGAGAAAACCCACGCAGGTCACGGGGAGAACGTACAATCCGTACGGACAAGCACCCTTAGTCAGGATCGAATCTGTAATGTAGTAACCCTAACGCTGCACCACTGTGTTATTTATTATTAATATATTATTTACTCTATCCAGCTGAATTTCAAGAGCCTTACCACAGCACCAGTCACTATCAATAATGAACTGCATGAACATCGAGGAAGGATAATAGTGGTTGATTAGAAGCCAGCAATTGATGAACAATAGTTGTTTGTTGTTTCCTTCATGAAGGGCATGAGGCATAGATGATCAAGCAACAGCATAATGATATTAAAGAGCCAGGAGTGGAGCACATGACGTACAAGAGATATGGGCCAAATGTTGGTAAATGGGACCAGCCTAGAATGCACAAGATGGACCGAAGGGCCTGTTTACAAGCTATGTCGTTCTATGGAATTACGCCAAAGATAAGACACAAAAAGCTGGTATGACTCAGCTGGGCAGGCAGCATCTCTGGAGAAAAGGAATAGGTGACGCAGTAATCGCCTGCCACCAATGCACCTGAAGTAGGCAACAATGAAGAGAATTCCGGGAAAGCTGAGGTTCAATTCCAACGCAATATTCCAAGGTGGTGTGGGTTTGGGTGAGGGACTCGTTCGGTGGGGGTGAGTGGTCTGGTCAGACGATCATTGTGTGGGGAGCGGTGGTGGTTAGGATCAATGGGATGGGGTAGGTCTGGGTCATTGTAGGATCATTGGGTGGGGGTGGATCGTTGGGAGAGTCTGTTGTTGGTGGATGATGGGATGGGGCTGTGGGTCTGTCCATTGTTTCCGTGAATAAGTCGCTGCATATGGACACCGAAGATGTTCGATATGTCAGCCAATAAACAAAATCATTCTAATGCAGGACTGCTGTGTGGGTGTGCTACCTGTTGGATGTAGGGATCAGTGTTGGCATCTGCAGTGTGGGCAGATAGGAAGAGGAGTCTTTGACTGTTGTGTACCACTGTTGGGCTGCTCAGAGTCGGGAGTGAGGGAGGTGCAGGTAACCCAGCGATAATCCTACCGCAGTTCCGGATAGATGTTTGCGAGGTACCACTGGAAGGACTTGCACTGCAGCCTCCTGCGCAGCTCCTGCCGATCGGCGACGCTGAAACAGAGACCGCGTGGTGATGGTGAGTCTACAAACAACACCTCCGGAACAGCTATGGACTGAACAGTCAGCCAATGGCTGCAACACTGCAGTTCGCTGGATGTGGAACTACCTTTAGTTTAGTTTAGAGATACAACGCGGAAAGAGGCCCTTCGGCCCGTTGAATTCACACCGACCAGCGATCCCCGCACATTAACACTTATCCTACACATACCAGGGACAATTTTTACATTTATACATTTAAACAAAGCCAATTAACCTACAAACCTGTATGTGTTTGGAGTGTGGGAGGAAACTGCAGAACTGGGAGAAAACCCATCAATTCACGGGGAGAACGTACAAACTCTGTACAGACAGCACCCGTAGTCAGGATTGAACCCCGGTCTCCGGCGCTGTAAGGCAGCAGCTCTACCGCTGCACCACCGTGCCGCCCCATTGGTGCTTTCCTGTCTGCACCTTTTGAAAGGGGACCATGTCCGAGCATTGCTCCCCCTGAATGGACTGGATTTTTCCAGTGCCTTCTTGTTGAGCTTTCTGACAGCTCCTGGAGACAAAGCAGCAAGGCTAGGACAGGAAGATGGGATTAGGGCCTACCTTCACAATACGGCTTGGTGACACACTGACGGGGAGAATGTCCAAACTCCGTACAAACAGCACCCGTAGTCAGGATCGAACCTGGGTCTCCAGGTGCTGCAAGCGCTGTAAAGCAGCAACTCCACCGTGCTGAGGTAGATCCACTGAGGGAGATGTTGGTAAATTATTTGGGAAGAAAGAGGCAGAGAGAATGAAGGAAAGGACTTGGCAGACTTACTTCCCATAGGCCTTGCCCACAGCAGAAGGCCGAGCTTCATAGTAGTACGTCTTGTAATCATCCATCCACACCTCCACAGTGCGTTTGGTGTTCCTTCAATGGGTGCAGAAAATAAAGCAAATTCAAGCATCAAGAAATACCAAGGTATGATCACTTACTCAATATGTAGGAAGGGACTGCAAATGCTGGTTTAAACCGGATAGACACAAAATGCTGGAGTAAATCAGCGGGACAGGCAGCATCGAAGGAAGGGGTGGCGTTTCAGACGAAGAAGGGTCTCAACCTGAAAAGTCACCCATTCCTTCTCTCCAGAGATGCTGCCTGTCCCACTGAGTTACTCCAGGATTTTGTGTCTATCACTTACTGAATATCAGGCACATTTCAGACTAGACCCTTCACCAGATCGGCCACGAGCAGGGGAAAATCATCAATCCCTCCCAAATGGATCACCCACCGACATGCCACACCCTAAATCACTCAGGCACTGGGCCTCCCCTAAATGTCACTCACTGGGGTGGCACGGTGGCGCAGCGGTAGAGTCATGACATTCCCATTTTAACCTATGTCCCAGTCTTTTTGCTACCTTTAAAGTGCTCAGACAACATTATTTAGATGTTTTTAATTTCGATAAAAAGCAAAAAAACTTGCAGACGCTGGAAATCTGAAATTCAAACAGTAAATTCTGGAGGTATTCAGGAGGCAAGGCAACATCTAGCGAGAGAGGACAACGTTCATGTGTAATGGTTGATGACATTTCATCAGGGGCGTCATTGAGGTGCAATGTTAAATCTGATTCTCCATATAACCATATAACAATTACAGCACGGAAACAGGCCCTCTCGGCCCTTCCAGTCCGTGCCGACCATTTATTTTCCCCTAGTCCCATCTACCTGCACTCAGACTATACCCCTCCATTCCCTTCCCGTCCATATACCTATCCACTTTACTTTTAAATGTTAAAATTGATCCTGCCTCCACCACTTCTGCTGGAAGCTCATTCCACACAGCCACCACTCTCTGAGTAAAGAAGTTCCCCCTCATGGGTTACACAAAAAGCTGGAGAAACTCAGCGGGTGCAGCAGCATCTAAGGAGCGAAGGAGATAGGCGACGTTTCGGGTTGAGACCCTTCTTCAGACTGGTCTGAAGAAGGGTTGAGACCCTTCTTCAGACTGGTCTGAAGAAGGGTCTCGACCCGAAACGTCGCCTATCTCCTTCGCTCCTTAGATGCTGCTGCACCCGCTGAGTTTCTCCAGCTTTTTGTGCAACCCTCGATTCTCCAGCATCTGCAGTTCCTTCTTTAACAAGTTCCCCCTCATGTTACCCCTAAACTTCTGTCCCTTAATTCTCATGTCATGCCCTCTTGTTTGAATCTTCCCTACCCTCAATGGGAAAAGCTTATCCACGTCAACTCTGTCTATCCCTTTCATCATTTTAAACACCTCAATCAAGTCCCCCCTTAACCTTCTGCGCTCCAAAGAATAAAGACCTAACTTGTTCAACCTTTCTCTGTAACTTAGTTGCTGGAACCCAGGCAACATTCTAGTAAATCTCCTCTGTACTCTCTCTATTTTGTTGACCCTCTGTACTCTCTCTATTTTGTTGCACAGATGCTGCCTGACCTGCTGTGTTTCCAGCATCCTCTTTCTGTACTGATGGACTTTACACGCTGCCTGTGGGATCTTTTCATGATCAGCTGCTGGGCATGGGGCCGACATTGGACGAGCGGGGGATCTGTCACTAGATGCGGCCATCATTCAATAGGGGCCTGTCACTGGACATCGAGCTTCACTGGATGTGGAGCAGCCATGGACAGGATCGTCATTGGATGTGGAGCCGTGTGGAACTAGATATAGGGTCATCACTGGATGGAGGTCAGTCACTGGATGCTGTGATCACTGGATGGAGGATAGTCACTGGATGGGGGGGGGGTCACCACTGGATACAGGGTTGTCACTGGATGTGGAGCCGTCACTAGATAGAATACAGTCACTGGATGCTGTGATCACTGGATGGAGGTCAGTCACTGGATGCTGTGATCGCTGGATGGAGGACAGTCACTTTATGAGGGGTCATCACTGGATTTAGGACAGTCACTGGATACAAGGTTGTCACTGAATGGAGGACAGTCACTGGATGAGGGGTCACCACTGGATACAGGGTCGACACTGGATGTGGAGTCATCACTGGATGGAGGGCAGTCACGGGATGGGGGGGCAATCACTGGATGAAAGGTGTGACTGGATGTAGACCTTCACTGGGCTGGGTTGTCACTGGACTTGGCCTGTTGTGGGCCAGGGACCATCGCTGGATGGCCTACAGCCTTGCCTAACCCCTGCTCTCCGTTGTGTTGCACATGCCAGGGGTTGTCGCTAGTGGAGCGTGGTGCCCTTCATGCTGACCTGATGTAGGTGAGAGCGTTGCCCTCGGGGAAGTCGTACGGGTGCCGCTTGCGGAACACGTGGCCAACACGGCTGCAGGGAACAATCTCCAGACTTCCTCCGCACATCCAGACACGAAACGACAGCTCTGGAAGGGAGCAGAGGGTCAGTGAGAGCGATGAGCAGTCGGGCTGCAGGAGCTGCCTGCCACCCACTCGACGGGCAGCGGTGGCTCAGGCTGCTGGGTGACCACAGTCCTCTGGCTCCCATAGCAGGAGCAGGGAAAATCATCAATCCCTCCCAAATGGATCACCGACCATCACACCACACCCCAAATCACCCAGGCACTGGACCTTCCCCTATACATCACTCACTGGGGTGGCACGGTGGCGCAGTGGTAGAGTTGCTGCCTTACAGCACTTACAGTGCCAGACACCCAAGTTCGATCCCAACTATGGGTGCTGTCTGTAAGGAGTTTGTATGTTCTCCCCGTGACCTGCGTGGGTTTTCTCCGAGATCTTCGGTTTCCTCGTACACTACAAAGACAACACACTACAGGTTTGTAGGTTGATTGGTTTGGTATAAATGTAAATTGTCCCTAGTGTGTGCAGGATAGTGTTAATGTGCGGGGATCGCTGGTCAGCGCAGACTCGGTGGGCCGAAGGGCCTATTTCCGAGCCGCGTCACTACATTTCAAGAGTGCAGCCATACAATACAATGGTGAGACTGCACCTGCACTACTATGTGCAATTCTGGTCACCACACTATAGGAGGGATGTTATTAAACTAGAGAGGATGACAAAAAAGATTCACCAGGATTTTGCCTGGTCTGGAGGGTTAACATGTGTATATATTGGTGACTCTATAGAGTTTTATAAAAGCATGAGGGGCATAGGTAGGTGGATGGTCACAGCCTTTTTCCAAGGGTGTTGGACTGGGAAAACTAGAGGGCTTAGGTGTAAGTGAGAGGTTAAAGTTTGAAAGTGAACCGGAGGGGTGACATTTTCACACAGAGGTAAATGGAACGAGATGCCAGAGGAGGTGTTAGATGCGGGTACTATTACAGGATTTAAAAGACATTTGGACAGATACATGGGTAGGAAAGATGTAGAGGGATATGAGCCAAACACAGGCAAATGGGTCTAGCTCAGGTAGCCACTTTAGAGCCTGTTTCCATTCTGCATAACTCAGTAAGACACTGTTTTCATACTGGAGTGAATCAATCGATTGCTGGCATCATCCTCCTCCACCCCCCCCCCCCCCCCCCCCCCACACACACACACACACTTGTTTTTGTTTATGTCCAATTCATGAGCAGTCCACATTACAGACTGATCTCAGTAACGGAAGAAACCCTGTTGTAATCTGCGGGGTGTCTATAAAATGGCACGCACTATCCGGCTTGGGGGGACCGCCATGAGGGAGGAGAAGAATAAAGGAAGACCTGGCGCTGGGGGGACCGCCATGAGGGAGGGGGGTGGGAGAACAACGGAGGACCTGGCGCGGGATATTTTGTAACTCTGTCGGTGCCCTTTATGTGGCGACTATTTACATACCTAGGGTATGCAAAACAAATTATTTCACTGCGACTTGTCACATGTGACAATAAAATACTCATTCATTCATTCATAGTTTGGGATTGAGCACATCAGTGTCTTCTGGTTTCAATCTTCCACACAAGCCAGATACCTCCATGTGTTCCAACTAAGCTGCATACTTCGAGTGAAGGGAATGTAACAGAGCGTTACAGCACAGACGCAGTCCCTTCAGCCCAGCACCTCCATGCCAACCATCAACCACCTATCAACAATAATCCCGTTTACCACCACTTTGCCCATAACCGTGGCAATTCAAGAGCTCGTCTGGATATTTAAACGTGGAAGGATAGGTTTAGGTTAATCATTGTCCTGCCTCCATGACCTCTTCAGGTATTGCGTTCTACATTCAAACACCCTCTGGTTGATGTTACTCTTCCTCAGTTCCCTTCTCAATAGCTTAGTTAGAGTGGAAGTGAAGAGGATGTTTCCACTAGCCTTAGAATTAAAGGACGTTCCTTTAGGAAGGAAATGAGGTGGAATTTCCTTTGTCAGAGGGTGGTGAATCTGTGGAATTCTTTGCCACAGAAGGCTGTGGAGGCCACGTCAATGGATATTTTTCAGGGGGAGATAGATAGATTCTTGATTAGTACGGGTGTCAGAGGTTATGGGGAGAAGGCGGGAGAATGGGGTTAGGATGGAGAGATAGATCAGCCATGATTGAATGGCGGAGTAGACTTGATGGGCTGAATGAGCTAATTTTAACCATCACCTATGACCTGATGAAATATTTCTTTTGTTATGAATATTAATCTCATCGTAACCGGCAGCTTCAACAGCAATGGACAACGACAACCAAAATTCCTTCCCTCCAGAGATGCTGCCTGACCCGCTGAGTTACTCAAGCATTTTATGTCTATATTCCTGAAACAACTTTGGTTAAAGATTACAGGTAAGAGGCTGAGACAGGATCTGAGGAAGAATGGTTCACCAAGATTCTTCTTTCGTGTCCATCCTCCATGTTTCAAATGTGGACATGGCTGTCATCGTCCATCCTGAAAAGGACGCAAGCTTCCGGCGACAATCAGTCACTTGTTGCAACAGATGATGGTGGTAGCAGAGTTAGCTCAGGATACTTCCAGTTTCCAGCCCTGCGATGTGGATGCTTCTGCTATGGGTTCACCAAGATGATAATTGGAGTATAGCATGCACTTCTTGAGTGTGAGGTGGAGGCAGGTACTCTGGCTAGAATCGCCAAGACAGTTCTCCTTCTCTCTCCGATGAGAGTTCCCTCTCCCCTGACTCTTAGTCTGAAGAAGGGTCTCGAACTGAAACGTCACCCTTTCCTTCTCTCCTGAGATGCTGCCTGTCCCGCTGAGTTACTCCAGAATTTTGTGTCCAGCATCTGCTGTTCCTTCCTACACATTTTGTCTGCGCCACTGCAAAATCTCCTCAAAGTATGCCTCCTTGGAAGAAGTTCTCTTCCTCTCTCTGACGAGAGTTTTATAACATGCTCTCTTGCTGCTCTCTAGTTTCCCTCTCCCCTGGCTCTCTGTCCGAAGAAGGGTCTCGATCTGAAACATCACCCATTCCTTCTCTCCAGAGATGCTGCCTGTCCTGCTGTTACTCCAGCATTTTGTGTCTATCTTCAGTGTAGACCAGCATCTGCAGTTCCTTCCTATCACCAAGACATAAAAGGCAATAAACCAAGTGCTAGTAAATGGGATTGCTACATGATAGGCAGGGACTTGGTGGGCTGAATGGCCTTTTTTTTGCTCTTTGTCCATTTAATCATGGCTGATCTATCTCTCCCTCCTAACCCTATTGCCCTGTCCAAGCTCTTCATAAATTGACGTGAGATTCTAGAATCCGGGACTAAAGCTTGGTCAAAGAGATGTGAGGCAAGTAGTGCCTAACAGGAGGGGAAAAGAGGTGTAACCTTTTAGGGAGGAATGTGTCGCTTTTGGGAGGCTGTCTGCTGAAACCAGAGGCATCACATGGTGGGGTGAGTAATGGCTTGGACACAAGGTGATCTCAGTGGGGTACGTGCTCAAGGAGCCCACAGGGGGAGGAGGAGGGAGTGGCCAGGAAAAAGTATGAATACATGGGTATGAATTTAAAATGGAGAGTTTTCCCTGGAAGCAAGCGTGGATTGGTGGGTCCTGGGGTGATGAGTGGACGGGATGGTTCAAGTTGAAACGTAGCCAGCAGAGTTTTCATGCTCAGCGTTGTGCTGTTCATCTGTAACCTGATATAAGCATGAAACTGTCACACATTATTTAGTTTAGTTTAGAGCTACAGCGCGGATACAGGCCCGTTGGCCCACCTAGTCTGCGTCGACCAGCGATCCCCACACATTAACATTGTCCGACAGCCAGTAGGGACAATTTAAATTTACACCAAGCCAATTAACCTACAAACCTGTACGTCTTTAGAATGTAAGAGGAAACCAAAGATCTTGGAGAAAATCCACGCGGTCACAGGGAGAACGTACATACTCCCTTCAGACAGCGACCGTTGTCGGGATCGAACCTGGGTCTCTGGTGCTGTGAGCGATGCAAGGCAGCAACTCTACTGCTGCGCCACCGTGCTGTCCTGTCTGAGGAGAGATGCTGTGTAACCCGCCGAGTTACTCCAGCATTTTGAGTCTGTCATACTTTATTGATTGAGTGAGTGATTGATTAAAAGATATAGCATGGACACAGGCCCTTCAGGCTATCATGTCCACACATGCCATTTCACATTCCACCTGTTCCCATTTGTCTTATGTTATCCCATTTTCTCATCCACCCCCTACATACAAGAAGTAGTTTACAGATGCCAACAGACCTACAAACCGACACATCGCTGGGATATGGGAGGAAACTGGAACGCCCAGAGAAAATCTATGCGGTCACTGGAAAACATGCAAACTCCACACGGGGAGAACGTACAAACTCCGTAGAGACAGTACCCGTAGCCAGGATCGAACCTGGGTTTCCGGCGCCATAAGGCAGCAACTCTACCGCTGCGCCACCGTACGGCCCATGTTCTGCCGCCCAGCTGTTATGTGTAGGACTGAGGGTGTGCGGGAGTGTCAGAGGTGAAACAGACCGATTGCTCTCTCATTTGGAATCAAATCACCCCATGGTGATAGATGAAAAGCTGATGAGGTTTTCTTGGAATAATTTCTCCATAACCTGACCGCTACAATCCTGTGTTGCAGGCACCCACTAAACCAGGCAAAACAGACAAGCACTCTCACCAAAGTTTTCACCGCCCCATATGTCCATTTGCGTGTCGTATTTTCCAAGATGGTTAAACCAGGATTTATTGATGACAAAGATCCCTCCAGCGATAACAGGGGTGCTGTAGAGATAAAGCAGAGATAGTTAGCCGTGGCTCTGAAGGGCTGAGGGTTTCAGAACCCACACCAGACAATCCAGCATGAGGTTCACCACTCAGTGGGAGAATATAAACCTTAAATAAGTGACACGGGAGAAGAGTGGAAAGGAGAGGGTTAATTGGAAATGAACCAGGATGAGCATCGGCATGAACTCAATGGACTGAATATTGTAAGGAAATATAAGAAATGTGAGGAACAAAAAAAAATTTTTTTTTTTTTTTTAACGGGGTGAAAATGAAATGAATGGGTATAAACTGAAACAATTTCAGTATTGGCGGCACGGTGGCGGAACTACTGCCTAACAGCGCCAGAGACCCAGGTTCGATCCCAACTACGGGTGTTGTAGGTATGGAGTTTGGACATTCTCCTCGTGACCAACGTGGGTTTTCTCCGGGTGCTCCAGTTTCCTCCCACACTACAAAGACGTACAGGTTTTTAGGTTAATTGGCTTGGTATAAATGTAAAACTGTCCCTAGTGTGTGCAGGGATCGCTGGTCAGTGTGGACTCGGTGGGGTGAAGAACCTGTTTCCATACTGTATCTCTGAACTAAATTAAACTAAACCAGAAGGGAAAAATAGAATAGCAGCATGAAACCATAAAACAAATAATCGATTAGGATCCAGGAGAAATCTATTAAATGAAAAGCAAGAATAAATGACCACAATTGACACAGCACTGATCAATAGAAATAGTTAAAATGATGTTACAATGAAAGAAAAACGAAAAGAAAATCACAATAATTACAGTGGAAAGATAATTATAGGGTTAATTTAATTATTGAGGTTAATCAGGGAGTTAAGAAATGTCTAAAATATAATTAAAACAATTGGAAATCACTAAAATAACTTATTTAGAAACATATTTAAAATAGTAATTCTACAGACAGATAAAGCTCAGAGATAGACACAAACAGATGGAGCAACTTAACGGGTCAGATGGTATCTCTGGAGAAAAGGGATAGGTGATGTTTTGGATCGAGACCCTTATTCCGGCTTCTTCAGGCAGGAATAGTGTCTCTAAGATTTGCACACAATTGGTTCACAGATAAAGATGGAAATATTACACAATTACTACCTCATGATTTATCAAGAAACTGGCGCGAGGAAGACAAATTGTAAGGCAGAAGAGTGGGATTATGTGCAAATAGTTTAGTTTGGGAGAACTGCCAGGTTTCAAACGGGAATGTAAACATTGGACAAGTGCTGAAAACCACAGGCCAATTAGTTTACAGTCACTGTATGGAACGATAATGGAACAGATAAGGGAAAGGAGAACATTTCAAACTGAAAATGTAATAAGGATATTGACGAAGGGCCAAGCAGAAGATTCTTGACCAAGGCTGGACACGTGGAGGGATAGGGAATGGAATAGAAGGGTTCTGGCTACAGGACAGAAAGGAAAGACGATTTTATGGACTGTGTCCGGTTATACAGTCGTGGTCGAGGTTCTTGTTGAGCTAGGAGTTGATTTGCGCTATAACCAACCTCTCAAAGCACTTCATCACCACGGACGTCAGTGCCACCGGTCGATAGTCATTGAGGCATTTCACTCTTCTTGGGCACTGGTATTATTGATGCCCTCTTAAAGCAGATGGAGCCTCAGACCTCAGTAATGAAAGGTAGAAGATGTCCTGCAAAAACTAGGTCATCAGGTCCAGATGCTTTCCGAGAGTTCACCCCTCTGAAGGATCTTCTGATGTCGGCCTCAGTGACTGTAATTGTAATACCCTCAGGGGCTATGGGGGCTCGAGAAGGCACATCAGTGTCTCCCTATCAAAGAGTGTGTAGAACGCATTGAGCTTGTTAGGGAGTGAGAGAGAGATAATATTTTTATCAGAATCAAAATCAGAATCACACTTTATTCGCCATGTATGTTTTGCAACATACGAGGAATTTCATTGGCCAGGTCAGTCATACAATTAAAAGTAACAGAACACTCAAAAACACATTTTAACATGAACACCCACCACAGTGACTCCTACACATTCCTCACTGTGATGGAAGGCGAAATAAAGTTCAAGTCCTTCCCTTAGTTCTTCCTCGGTCGTGGGCCTTGAGCCCTCCGTTGACGGGACGATCTTGACTCCCGTAGCCGGCTGCATTCGGGCCCTCTGCGTGGAGGCGATCCTTTCCCGCATCGGGGGAATGTCATTTCCCCTGCGCCGGGCGATCGAAACTCGCGTCGGGGCTGGTCGAACCATCCATGACGTTGGAGTTCCCGACTAACCTCACCCGAGACTGCGTTCCCTTGATGTTGGGGCTCACGACAGTCCGAGGAGGCTTCCAGCTCAAGCAATGGTAGGCCGCAGAGCCCGGTGAATGTGATCCAAAAATCAATCACATCTCCGGCAAGGTAGGAACTTGAAAAAAAGTTTTCCCCTCCCCCCTCCCCCCACATAAAACAAACCGATGAACATTAAAACAAAAACTTTTAACAAACTAAAAAATAACAAAAAGAGTGAAAAGACAAACAGACTGCCAGCAGGGCTGCCATCTCCCCAGCGCCCCTGGTGGTATGTAACATTGTAAAAAAGGACCCAGGAGTACAAGTATTTATATCCTTGAAAGAGCTACTTAGGTAAACAGGGTGGTGGAGAAGGCTGTTGGTACTTTGGCCTTCATCAATAAGGGCACTGAACACAAAAGTCGGAACTTTTTGATGCAGTTGTACAAGATCGGTCACCCTGTTGTAGAAAAAATGCCATCAAGTTGGAAAGAGTGCAGAAACGAGTTACCAGTGTGCTGCCAGACTTAAGGGATGTGTTATAGGAAGAGGCTGGGAGGCTAAAGGAGTTACATGAAACTTCCGTTTCACTTTGATACAGTGAAAAGCTTTTGTTACGTGCTATCCAGTCAGCAGAAAGACATTACATGATTACAATCGAGCAATTTACAGTGTATTGATACATGATAAGGGAATAACGTTTAGTGCAAGGTAAAGTCAGCAAAGTCCAATCAAGTATAGTCCGAGGGTCACCACTGAAGTAGATAGTAGTTCAGTACCACTCTCTGGTTGTGGTAGGATGGTTCAGTTGCCCAATAATAGCTGGGAAGAAACAATCTCTGAATCTGGTGGTGTGCGTTTTCACACTTCTATATCATTTGCGCGATGGAAGAGGGTAGAAGAGGGAGTGGCCAGGATGCAATTCCCTCTTCTTGATTATGATCCTTGATTATGCTGCTGGTCTTGCCGAGGCAGCGTGAGGTATAAATGGAGTCTATAGAAGGGAGGTTGGTTTGTGCACAACTGTATTCAAACCACACATAGACAAAATGCTGGAGTAACTCAGCGGGACAGGCAGCATCTCTGGAGAGAAGGAATGGGCGACCTTTTGGGTCAAGACCCTTCTTCAGTCCGAAACGTCATACATTCCTTCTCTCCGGAGATGCTGCCTGTCCTTCAGCATTTTGTGTCTATCTTGGATTGAAACCAGTATGTGCAGTTCTTTCCTACACATGTAATCAAACCACCTCTGCCTTTCTGTGACCAGCGTCTTTGCCTTCATGAAAAATGGCATATGGCACTGTGAAAGAATGATAACAGTGGGGAGAAGTCTCGCATCAGGAAAAGTTGAACATACTGGGGCTCTTTTCTCCAAAGAAAGAGGAAGTTGATGGGGTGACGTGCCAAAAAATAAGAGCCAGATCAGTGAAAATGTTGGGTATCGATGGTAAAGAGATCGACACGGGGTGGCACAGTAGTGCAGCGGTAGAATTGCTGCCTTACAGCGCTTGCAGAGCCGGAGATCCGGGTTCCGATCCCGACTACGGGTGCTGGCTGTACGGAGTTTGTACGTTCTTCCCGTGATCGCAATCCGAGATCTTCCAAAGAAGTACAGGATTGTATGTAAATTGGCTTGGTATAAGTGTAAATTGTCCCTTGTGTGTGTAGGATAGCGTTATTGTGCGGGGATCGCTGGTCGGTGTGGACTCGGTGGGGCAAAGGTCCTGTTTCCGCACTGTTTCTCTAAACTAAACTAAAGATGAACTCGAATGTGTTCCACGTAACACTCCCAGTTTGTTTGTTCTCTTTCTCCTACTGACTGAAGTTGATGGCTGGGGGCATCAGAGGAGGCAGTTAGTTCAACAATATTACCCGCTGTGATGCATTGCACCTGCCGTGACATTCATTTGGCCAACAAAAGTTGGAATGAATGGCACCCTCTCACCCACTGCTCACCGGATTGATTGAGTTGGGTCTGATCTCGCCATCTTCTGCTCAATGGACATCTGCTCCCACTTAAAGTGCAAACTCCAGTCAAATCCTGCAGGAAGAGCGAGGGGAAGGTCAATAGGATGAATACAGTATTGGCATAGTTATTAGTTTATTATTGTCAAGTGTACTGAGAAACAGTGACAAGTTTTGTTAAGCATGCTATCCAGGCAGATAATCCCATGAGTGAATACTATCATACATGAGTACAACAGGTAATGCAAAAAATATATATAGAGAGTGCAGAATATAATATTATAGCTATAGAGAAAGACCAGGTGAAACAAGTGCAACAGCTGTAATGAGGTATCAGGACTACAAGTCTCTTTGGAGGTTTATTTAAAAGGTAGATATGAGTGAGCTATTCTTGATTCTGGTGATACTTGCGTTCAGGCTTTTGCATCATCTGCGCAATGACAGATGGGAGAAAGGTGAATGACCAGGGTGTAAGTGGACCCTGTTTGCATTGCCTGCTTTCCAGCACCAAGTGCAAATGGTGGGGGGGGGGGGGGGGGGGCTAGATGCATGATGGATTGGGCTGCATCCACAAATCTCTGCAATTTCTTGTAGTCTTGGGAGGAATAGCTGCTGAGAACCAGCTTGCTAACACAGCTGAAGAAGGCCAGTGCCTTGGCTCAAGTATTCGGTACGGATCTCCCTCTTTGCATCGTGCTCCCTGTCCATTTTTGTTTCGAGATACAATGCGGAAACAGGCTTTTTGGCCCACCGAGTCCGCACCGAACAGCGATCCCTGCTCATTACCACTATCCTACATGCACTAGGGACACTCACTAGCCAATTTACCTACAAACCTGTACATCTTTGGAATGTGGGAGGAAACTGAAGATCTTGGAGAAAACCCACGCAGGTCATGGGGAGAACGTACAAACTCCATACAGACAGCACCCGTAGTCGGGATCGAACCCAAGTCCCCGGGGCTGCAAGCGCTGTAATTCCCCTGTCCCACTTAGGAAACCTGAACGGAAACCTCTGGAAACTTTGCGCCCCACCCAAGGTTTCCGTGCAGGTCCCAGAGGTTTTTGTCAGTCTCCCTAATGGTCGAAAGTGGTTTCCGCTTCTATGTTCCAGCGAAGAAGCGGAAACTACTTTCGACCATTAGGGAGACTGACAAAAACCTCTGGGAACCTCCGAAAACCGCATGGAAACAGGTGGTTCTTGGTTCTTGGTTACTTGGTCCTCCAAAATATTCCAACTGGAATTTAAACTGGAGGTGGTGAAGGGAGGGGTTTAGCCAGAGAGGGTTATTGGGAAGAAAGTACCACTTTAAATTTAGTTGCATCTGGCTGGGCAACCGTGGCTTGGTGGAGATTATTCCATGCTTTAATAGTGCGTGGAAAGAACAAATTGCTGCACACATCTGTACAGATGTGTATAGGGGCGCAAAGTCTCCAGTGGTTTCCGTTCAGGTTTCCTAAGTGGGACAGGGGCATTAGGCAGCAACTCTACTGCTGCTCCACCATGCTGTAAGATTTGTGCATCACTGGCAGGGCCAGCATTTATTGCCTAACCTGAATTGCCCTTAAGAATCTGGTGGTGAGTTGCGTTCTTCAATCCTTCTGGTGAAGGTGCTCCCACAAGTGCTGATGGGGAAGAGGTTCCAGGATCCAAATCCTGTGATGATGAAAGGCTCGCGCTATATTTTCAAGTCAGGATGAAGTGTTACTTGAATATGTTGTTCCCCTGCACCCTCTGCCCTCTCCTCGATCATGAGCAGATACTTTGTATTATTCCAAGCTTTTTCACATTCCCCAGAAGATCATCCCAAGATCTAGGTTCACTTCTCAACACCAAGCAACTGCAAGCGGCAGGGAAATCAACACACATACAGCCAATTAAAGTCCAAATCATCGGGAAATGTAATTGAGAAACCATACTGGTTGGATTTGGTTCTTTAGATTTTGGGGCTGACTATTATACATAGTAAAAACTTTAAAATAGAGTGTTTGTGGCATTCAGAGCATTGAGCAGGTATTGACGCACTTCTTTAGAAAGCTTCGGAAGTTTGGTCATGTCCCTACAACTCTCATTAAAGGGTCTGTCCCACTTGGGCGACCTAATCCGCGAGTTCTGGCGAGTTTGCCCTTGACTCATACTCGCAGCATGGTCGACACGAGGTCACAGGAGGTCTTCGTAACTCTCCTTCATGCTCGAGAGTCGTCTCCGCATACTCAAGGCCTCAAATAGGTCGCGGCGTTTTTTTCAATATGTTAAAAAATGGCCGCGAGTAAAAAAAAGTCGTCATGGAAAAAATCAACACTTTTTTTACTCATACGTTTAGGCGTAGTAAGTCGTAGTAGGTCGGCATGTTAGTCGTAGGTAATCGAGGGTAGTCGAAGGTGATCGAAGGTAGTCATAGGTAGTCTTCATCATAGTCGAAGGGAGGTCGAAGGAGATCGAAGGAGGTCGTCTTCACTCTCCACTATTCGGTGTCCAATTTTCCCGAAGTTAGTCGTAGCTAGTCGAAGCTGGTCTTCAACATAGTCGAAGGATATCGAAGGAGATCTTCTACATAGTCGAAGGTCTTCAACTTGACATTTTTTCAAACTCTTCTAAACTTGCCAATTAGGTCGCCCAAGTGGGACAGCCCCTTAACTTCGACAGATGCACCATAGAAAGCATTTTATCAGGATGCATCGCAGCTTGGTTTGGGAACAGCTCCATCCAAGACCGCGAGAAATTGCAGCGAATTGTGGACGCAGCCCAAACCATCACACAAACCAACCTCCCTTTTGACTCCATTTATACCTCACATTGCCTCAGCAAGGCCAGCAGCATAATCAAGGATGAGTCGCACCCTGGCCACTCCCTGTTCTCCCCTCTCCCATCAGGCAAAAGATATAGAAGTGTGAAAATGCACACCTCCAGATTCAGGGACAGGTTCTTCCCAGCTGTTATCAGGCAACTGCATCATCCTACCACAACCAGAGAGCAATGCTGAACTACTATCTATCTCTTTGGTGACCCTCAGACTATCTTTGATCGCACTTTGCTGGCTTTACCTTGCACTGAATGTTATTCCCTCATCATGATGTATCTGTACACAGTAAATGGTTCGATTGTAATCATGTATTGTCTTTCTGCTGACTGGATAGCACGCAACAAAAGTTTTCACTGTACGCTGCACAAGTGACAATAAACTAAACTGAGCTAGCAGTTCTCATGGACCACGGCATTCTCATCTGTTTCATACATGGAGAATAGAAGTGGGATCTTTTGACTGATGCATTGATCTAAAAGCAAACTTCAGCTGTTTAGCTGAACATTTCACAATGATGTCACTGAGGTTGGAGGGTTTGAGATACAAGGAGATGCTGGATAGGCTGGGTCATTTCTCGCTGGGTGCAGGAAGTTAAGCGGATCCTTATAGAGGTGTATAAAATTAGGAGGGGCATTGAAAAAGCGGTGGTCGCAGACTGTTACCCAGGATAGAGGAATCAAAAACTAGAGGGCACACGTTTAAGGAAAGGGAAAATTCCAAGGCAGATTCCTTGTATGTGAATACTTGGCCAATAAACTTATTCATTCATTCAATCAAAGATATAAAGGGGGATTTTTGCACTCAGAGGATGGTGAATGTGTGGAATAAGCTGCCGGACGAAGTGATAAAACGGGTATAATTACAACATTTAAAAGATATTTGAACAGGCTCATGAGTAGGAAAAATGTAGTGGGAAATGGTCCAAGCATTGGCAAATGAGTAGACAACCTGGTTGACATGAACAGGTTGGGATTAAGGGCCTGTTTCTGTGTTTTTTGACTATGACTATGACACTAGGAATGTGGTGTGGAAAGGATTCCATCTGCCTAGGAGAACACACAATGTGGTGGAGTAACTCAGTGGGTCAGGCAGTATCTCAGCAATACGTGGTTTGGTAACATTTCAGAGTCTGAAGAAGGGTGCCAACCTGAAACGTCACCTATCCATGTTTCCCCACAGATGTTGCCTGACCCCTTGAGTAACTGACAGAGGGACATCCCAGCTAACGTAAGGATAGTAACTGAAGGAGGTACTGGCTATTCCCACTGATGGAGGTATAGATGAGTCATATCCAACTAAATGCAGAAATGACACTAAATGCAAGTCTGCCATCTCAGAACTCCTCACCCTTACTCATCAGAGGAGAGGAGAGGGGAGGAGAGGGGAGCGGAAAGGAGAGGGGAGGGGAGGAGAGAAGATGAAGTGAGAAGGGGGGGGGGGGGGTGGTGGGTGTGGAAGGGTGCTAACAAGGACTCTACTAAATTTGAAGGAGCTGGCAAGAGGGAAGAACATAGGGTTTCAATGAATGAGCCATATGATGGACAGACGGCTGCAATCGGTTGCATATTCCAGGTCAATGAAACCGGAAACAAAAACATTTGAGATGTATTCAACCTCCTCCAATTTGGGCACCAAGGAATGGGTCAGCTTTGTATTGGAAGTGTAATCAGCATCACGCAGCAATGGGCATCTAGGATGGGTAAATTAAAATTAGTTTTTATCAATTTTTTCCATAAATGTCCATTACAAAGGCCACTCTTGGATCACACTTAGAACACACTTACACCTGACCATCTGAAAACAACACTTCAACCTGACCATCCTTAGGAAAAAAAAAACTGTTGGAGGAGCTCAGCAGATCAGCCAGCATCTGTGAACGGAAATGGATGGAAATAGCATCTGTCCATTTCCCTCCGTAGATGCTGCCTGACTCACTGAGTTCCTCCAGCACTTGTTTTGCTCCAGATGCCAGCATCTGCAGTCACACGTTCACACGTTATATGAGTAGAATTAGGCCATTTAGCCCACTCCGTCATTCAATCATGGCTGATCTTTGCCTCCCAATCCCATTTTCCTGCCTTCTTCCCATAACCCTTGACACCCATTCTAATCAAGAATTTGTCTATCTCTGCCTTAAAAATATCCACTGACTTGGCCTCTACGGCCCTCTGTGGCAAAGAATTCCACAGATTAACCACCCTCTGACTAAAGAAGTTCCTTCTCACCTCCTTCCTAAAAGAGAGCCCTTTAATTCTGAGGCTATGACCTCTGGTCCTAGATTCTCCCACCAATGGAAGCATCCTCTCCACATCTCACAGTCTCTTGTGCCTGTGGTCATTCTTGGCTTTGTTTTCTCTGAAAGGAAATAATGAGCAGGCAAACACACTCTGTACCTCCCCTCAGGTCAGCAGATGCAGCCAAGTACGCAAAGGTGTCCAGGCTTATGACGTCGATGATGGGGCTCAGCACACGCGTGTGATCCTGCGGGGCGGGGAGCAGAACATAGGTGCAGTCAGCATCATTAATGCAGGAAAGGGTTACAACCGCGGGTCCTCCTCTGCGCAGGAAAGAAAGCACTGTCTTGCACCCTCAAGTCACATTGTAACCAGCAGCTGCTTCCGTGTGTGGGTGTTGTCTCAGGTGGTTTCTGCATGACAAGATAACATTAACAACAACAAGTCGAAGATTGAGCTGAAAATCTTTGCTGTTTGGGGGAGGCCGTTAGAACCTCTTGCACTCGCTCTGGTAACTCAGTTACCCGAGTAGACAGAAGATACGATACGATATAAGTTTATTTATCCCAGGAGGGAAATTGATCTGCCAACAGTCATAACATAGAAACATAGAAAAATAGGTGCAGGAGTAGGCCATTCGGCCCTTCGAGCCTGCACCGCCATTCAATGTGATCATGGCTGATCATCCAACTCAGTATCCCGTACCTGCCTTCACTCCATACCCCCTGATCCCTTTAGCCACAAGTGCCACATCTAACACCCTCTTAAATATAGCCAATGAACTGGCCTCAACTACCTTCTGTGGCAGAGAATTCCAGAGACTCACCACTCTCTGTGTAAAAAATGTTTTCCTCATCTCGGTCCTAAAGGAATTTCCCCTTATCCTTAGACTGTGACCCCTTGTTCTGGACTCCCCCAACATCGGGAACAATCTTCCAGCATCTAGCTTGTCCAACCCCATAAGAATTTTGTAAGTTTCTATAAGATCCCCCCTCAATCTTCTAAATTCCAGCGAGTACAAGCCGAGTCTATCCAGTCTTTCCTCATATGAAAGTCCTGACATCCCAGGAATGGATGAAACACAAAACACAAAATGAAAAAAACACAAAATACATGCAACATGAAATTAAAGTGATGAGTGGAAAGGCTTGGGGGATGTGCAATGACTGGGGGTGTGTGAGGGGAGTCATCAGTTTCAGTCTACCCCATGACAGAAGGGGGAGGAGTTGTAAAGACTCTACAGACTGTGCCGTTGGTAGCACTCCTCCCCCCAAGACTGAAAGGTCTAGGCCAGGGGTGGGGAACCTTTTCATGTTGGAATACCGCATTAAGTTAGCTGTAATCTAATAATGCCGCATCCAAGAAACTTCAATTAAATATAGGATTATTTTGTTGAATCTTCTTGCACTCTTTGGTATTTTAGACACATAGAATCATAGAAATTAGGTGCAGGAGTAGGCCATTCGGCCCTTCGAGCCTGCACCGCCATTCAATATGATCATGGCTGATCATACGTTTTAAATACGTTCATTTTAAGATTAAAATAAAAATAATAAAAGACGAACAAAAACATATTAATAAAAATAAAAGGATTTGTTCTACAAAATTTGGATAATTCAAAAGTCCGCACTTAATGTCCTAGAAGGCCGCAGGCTCCCCACCCCTGGTCTAGGCCCATCCACCTCCAAAGACTGAGTGCAATTATCAGCTCCACAACCCTGGATTGCTAGCAGGTGATATTTTAATCCAAGGCCCTACCATGACTCCTGAAGCCTGAGCAAGGGGACAACCCTGATTGCTTGGATATTTTCCGACCAACAACGCACAGAGAGGTTAGGCACAGAATGCTGGAGTACCTCAGCGGGTCAGACAGAAGGGCCTCGACCCCGAAACATCACCTATTCCTTTTCTCCAAAGATGTTGTCTGACCCGCTGAGTTACTCTGGCATTTTTTGTCAACAGTTTCTTAAATGCTGGGATAGTCCCAGCCTCAACTACCTCCTCTGGCAGCTTGTTCCATACACCCACCACTCTTTGTAGTGAAAACGTTACCCCTCAGATTCCTATTAACTCTTTTCCCCTTCACCTTGAACCTATGTCCTCTGGTCTTCGTTTCCCCTACCCTGGGCAAGAGACTGTGCATCAAATCGATCTTCCTTGAACACCTCTTGCTGTTCTGCCGAGTTGTCTGGTTTCTAACTCAGCATATCTGATTCGGTCTAATCCAAATGTAATACCCCAGTTGTTACATTGTGTTGCCCCCTTACCAATCAATAAACCCAACATCCATTGTCAAAAACCTAAAGTCTATAGACTAAATGAACAAACACTTGAAAATTGTTCTGTTCATCAGAGGGAGTCAGAGGGATATGCAAAGGATAGGTCATGTCCGAAAAACCGAGTGGATATTTTGAAGAGGTGACTAAAGTAGTGGCAGGAATTAATATCGATCTTGTGTGCATGGACACGCAGAATGCATTTCACAAGAGCCTTGACTAATGTTGAAGTTCATAGAATTGAGAGCAAATTCTTGACCTGACTGTAAAGTTGGGCAAGCAGCCACAGGCAGGTTGTGCCTCACAGGGTCTGAAACATCTGTGTTGAAGGCAAAACTATTTACAATCATTACAAATGGCACAGGGGTTAGAACAGCCAGCCACACATATGAGTTTTACAATGATGTTTTACAAACCTACGTGGACTGCAGCACGGAAACATGAAATCACAACTAATTAGCAATGGTGCTCCAAGAATGGAGTTAATGTTAACAAAACAAATAAAATATCATAAAAAGGGTAAAGACAATAATCAAGAGTGGCTGGATATTGGACTTTGTGCCAGCTGGAGAAGTGAGAGCAGTTCTGGGCACCATGCCTCAACACAGATAGATTTAGCCCATGAGGAAACATACCATTGATTAATGAGGCAATTGACATTTTCAAGATATGAAGGAACATTAATGATTAATATTAAAATAATAACAGTAATAAAATAATAATAACATTAATAGATTAGTAGAGAGACCAACTGCTTTTCCTCTTTGGGAATCGAGAAGTAAGGGCAGAATCTACATGTAAGAGCTAGATCTTCTGGGGAGAAAAGCAAAATAATGTTTGGAAGAGAAGTTGGAAAGTAACTTCTGCGAAGATATTTGGAAGTCTCCTTCAATGACATTTGTTGCGGTGAAAATGGCAGTCCGAAAATGGGTCTCAACCCATTCCCTCTCTCCAGAGATGCTGCCTGTCCAGCTGAGTTACTCCACCATTTTGTGTCTATCTTTGGTGTAAACCAGCATCTGCAGTTCCTTCCTCCGCAGAATTAAATGGCCTCTTTTGCTAATATTCCAGCATCTAAGTATGTTTGGGCGGTCTGGACTGCTAATTGAATCCATTAGACTGAAGTACTTTGAATCCAACAGATAAACTGAGTTGACAACCTCAATCAAGAGGATGTGAGTAGTCAGGAATAGAAAATAAATATCCCATTGGAAGTCTAAACAAGCTTCATATAATCTGAGGCACTGCAGCGAGGCAGTAAATGGGATTAGTACAAATGGGTACATGATGGTCAGAATGGATCTGGTGGGTCATGGGGCCTGTTGCTGTAGTGTATGACTGTAGTATGACTGTAAGTACCAGTCATATGGGAAGAGCATAGTCTCATAATTCTGCTCCATGCCACATCCTCTCCTGATTTGGAAATATACCATTGTTTGTTGCCTAACTACATTGTAGCAGGCCCTTCACCACACCATTGACACAGGGATCGACTCCACTTTCCACGACTCCAGGTTAAGGAATGAGATGTGAATCCTGACAGTGGACATGAATGATTTGATTCCCATTGAAGATCCTTGCCTCATGATGTGGCGCATGTATTCTCTCAGCCTTGCTGCCTGTCTCGCTGCTGAGCTATTTAGACCCACCTCCTTAACTCTTTGCAGGAGAGGTTGAAGCCAATCCTTGTTCACCTCACAGTGACTATCGAGGAAGGTTAGGACGTCAGCAGTAGCAGCATCAGCTCCCTTAACTCGCGATCGAATCAGCCCTGTGGAGGGAGAGGTATTTTAGAATGAGTCAGCAAAAACGATCTGCCGTTAACTAAGTCAAAGATCCCAGTGCTCTTCAAGATTGTCATTAGACAGAATCTGGCAACAATCCAAAACTTGCACTAAACGTCCCTTATGTATCTATACATGGTAAGTGGCTCGATTGTAATCATGTATTTTCTTTCTGCTGACCATTCGATTGTAATCATGTATTGTCTTTCTACTAGCACGCAACAAAAACCTTTCACTGCACACGTGACAATAAACAATAAACTAAACTAAATTAAGCAAAATACTGGAGATCTGCAATTAAACAAGGCAGGAAATGCTGGAGGTGCTCAACAGGTCAGGCAGCATCTGTGGAGAAAGGAACAGTTAATATTTCAGCATGATGATCTTTCATCATAACTGGAACAGATTTAAAAAATGCAGTGATATGGAATAAAGGGAGGGGAAGACAAGAAAAGGTAATATCTGTGATAGCTTGGAAGGTATCAGAGACTACGTGACATAGGTGGAAAATAGCAGGTTAAGGGAACAAGAGATCAAGAGATGGAACTGCAGGAAGTGTGATTGCAGATTAATTAACTGGGATTACACAGTGAAGGACTCCTGTTTTAGCTGGACGTAGAACATAAAGCAGTATAGCACACGGACAATCCCACCGGCCTGCAATGTCTTAACATGATGCCAAGACTGACTCTTATCTGCCTGCACAAATCCATATCCTTTCATTCCATGCATATGCATGTGCCCATCCACAAATTATTTTAAATGCCACTATCGCATTTGTACATCTTGGTCTAAGCTAGGGTTCTGTTCAAGAGTTTGGACATGCAAGTCATTGGCGAGACCACACGTGGAGTATTGTGTAGCAGTTCTGGTCGCTCAGCTATAGGAATTTAATTTAGTTTAATATATGTTATTAAGCAGTTAAAGGTGCAGAAAAGATTCACAAACATGTTGCTGGGCTGGAAGACTGCTACAACAGTTCCAGCATATTCAGACTCTCCTCGGGAAAGACTGGATAGCCTGTGATTCTTATTCTTAAGAGGCTGAGGGGTGACCTTATGGAGATTTATAAAATGTATAAAATGTATAAAATCATGAGGAACAATAGATAAGGTGAATTAGAGGTATCCCGACACCTCTAATTCACTTGGACTATCTCTGACACCTCTCCCTCCTTTCTCGACCCCTCTGTCCCCATCACAAGGGACAGACTATGGACTGACATCTACTACAAACCCACTGCCTCAGAGGGCGGTGGAGGCAGGTTCTCTGGATGTTTTCAAGAGAGAGCTAGATAGGGCTCTTAAAAATAGTGGAGTCAGGGGATATGGGGAGAAGGCAGGAAGGGGGTACTGATTGGGGATGATCAACCATGATCACATTGAATGGCGGTGCTGGCTCGAAGGGCCGAATGGCCTACTCCTGCACCTATTGTCTATTGTCTATTGACTTCCACAGCTACCTTAACTACACCTTCTTCCACACTGCCTCCTGTAAGAATGCAATCCCTCATTTTCTCAATTTCTCCATCCCAGCCGCATCTGCTCGCAAGATGAGCCTTTCCACTCTTTCTTCAGTAAATATGATTTCCCCCCTACTGTTGTGTATGGGGCCCTCACTGGTGTATCCTCTGTGTCTTGCAGTTCTGCTCTTGCTCCCTTCCCCCCAGATGGAACAAGGTTAGAGTTTCCCTGGTCCTTACCTTTCACCCCCAGTCTCTGATTCCAACACACCAATCTTCAACATTTCTGTCACCTTCAGCGTGATCCCACCACTAGTCACATCTTTCTTCACCCCTTACCTCTTTCAATTGAGACCTCAGCAACTCCTTGGTTCACTCATCCCTTCCTACCCAACCTGCACCCTCCCTCGGCATTTTCCCCCTGTAACCGCAAGCGATGCCACATCTGTCCCCATAGCTCCTCCGTCACATCCATCAAGGGACTCCAGCTTCCCTTCAAGGTGAGAGAAAGGCTTATGTGCACCTCTTTCAAAACCTTGTCAATGCATTTGGTGCTCCTGACGTGGCTTCCTTTACGTTAGTGAGACTAAGTGTAGACTGGGCAACCACTTCACCAAACATGCGCTCTGTCTGCCAAGGCCTGCTGGAGTCCCTGGTTACTAACCGTTTTAACTCCCCCTCCCATCCCTCAAAGCCTCCTCTGTTGCTAGAGTGCGGCCACATGCAAACTAGAAGAACAGCACCTCATATTCCACTTGGGAGCCTGCAACACAAAGTGATCACTGAATTCCCCTATTTCAGATACCAACCCTCTACTATTTCCTCCCACCCATCACCCTGGTACACGTATATTTCCCTCATCATCTCCCTCCATCAGTTCTATCTGGGACATATGACAATAAAACACTCTTCACTCTTGCATTCCAGTCAACCTGCCCTTTTTCCTACCTTCACACACTTATTTCCCATCCCTGAATCCCATATTTTCATTTTATTCCCTCTGTGTCTCCTCCCCTTGTCCCCTTCCACCCACATCGTTCCCTCCGGCTCTACATTTCGTTTCTCCTCTCGTCTCCTGATCTGACACCCTTTTATCTCTTTTTCACCTCTAGCTTTTGTCACTTAACTCCACCCCTGTGCCCATCACGCCCCCTCACGTATCTACCTACTGTTTGCCAGGCTTTGTCCCACTCCCCCACTCTATCTTTCTCCCCACTTCTCCAATCGATCTGAAGCAGGGACCTGATCCAAAATATCATCCATTCATTTCACAAATGTTGCTTGACCTGCTGAGTTCCTCCAGCACTTTGTTTTTTGGCAGGAATTTTTGATACATTTCTCTATCCTTTGTACCTTTGCTCTGCTCTCTCCCCTATGACTATTTATGCTTCATTTTTAAACCCAACCCATAGCAGATGGTTTAAAGTTGACCGTCGTATTGAGCTATTTTTTTTAGACGACGGGACCAGCTAATTTGCATAGGGCCTGTCTCAGGGCGACAGTGCCTTGATATCCCAATGCCAGTTCAAATCTTCCGTAAAATGAAACAACATTTTAAATTTTAGTTTTTAGTTTTAGTTTTAGAGGTGCAGCGCGGAAAAGGGCCCTTCGGCCCATCTTGCCCATGCCGACCAGCGTCCCTCTGCATATTAACAGTATCCTACACAAACTAGGGACAGTATACAATGATACCAAGCAATTAGCCTACAAACCTGCACGTCTTTGGCATGCGGGAGGAAACCAAAGATCTTAGAGAAAACCCACGCAGGTCACGGGGAGAACGTACAAACTCCATAAAAACAGCACCCGTAGTCGGGATGGAAGCCGGGTCTCGAGCGCTATTAGGCAGCAACTCTGCTGCTGCGCCACCGTGCCGCATAACTTTTTCTACACTAATTCTATTCGTAATGTTCAACTTATCTCCCTGCCACATTTCAGATTTGATCACAACACGGTAGGAAGCCGTTTTGGCGCATCGAGTCTCTGCCAGTTCACAGAGCAATCTTTCAGCGGCTAATTAACCCATCGACCTGCACAGATTTGGGGTGTGTGACGGAACTAGAGCAACTGGAGAGAATCCATACATCACAGGCAGAACAGACAAACTCACGCAGAGCACCCAAGGTCATGATTGAATCAAGGATGCTGATACTGTGAAGCAGTAGCTCCACCAACTGCACCACTTTGCTGGTTTGTACTTGGTTTGGAGATAAATCTGAATCTATACGTTGTCACGGTGCAGAAATAAGTATGTCAGTTGGCTGTCAGATGGTAACAGGGACAGTATGACAGGGATAAAGTAAACAAAGAACTGGAAAAAAATTCAGATCCTGGCTTACCTTCCCGCTTAGTATTCCTCAAACATCTAACTTTTGGAATCTTGGTTAAGAGTTCACAGTCATCAGCTGAAAGAGAGATAAAGATATTGATATTGGAAAAAGTAGTTTAGTTTAGAGATGCAACGCGGAAACAGGCCCTTCGGCCCACCGAGTTCACACCGGCCATCGATCTCCACACATTAGCACTGCCCCACACACGCTCAGGCCAATTTACATTTATACCAAGCCAATTAACCTACAAACCTGTACGACTTTGTGGAGTGGGAGGAAATGAAAGGTCTCTGAGAAAACCCACAGAGGTCATGGGGCAAATGTAAAAGACTAAAAGATAGTCACTCTGAGGACTTTCTTTCGGTGTAAGGTTGGTGACAATAGCCGTGTACTTAGATGGTCTTAACTGCTTCTAGATTCACCTCCTCTCTGACTAATGTGTAGTTTATTGGTCAAAGGTCTTGGTTTCCAAACAGCTCCTCAAGAATTGTGTTATTTTATAATTAGTTCAAGAAAATCCTACACTTGCTGTTGTGCCCAATTCAGAATCTATTTATACATAACTAAAACGCTGATCTTGTTATCTTCTGGTTTGCCCGTTTTTTCTATTTGCGCAAAACACGGTACGTGATAGAGCTACGATTTTTTGCCAGCTCACTCACCGTTCTCCTGTGCGGCGAGTGCACCAAGTTTTGTTCCGATCGGTGACATAATGATAAGGTTAGCGAGGTTTACAAAAATTTAAAACCGCGTGTGCGCAGATCGATCTCCTCTCCTGCCAGTCAGCGCCACGCGGATTAATCTCTTCTCCTGTCACTCCGCAGGAAGGTCCGCCCCTTCCTGCACCATCATGTCTTTACTGGAGCTGTCGATGGCCGGCGGAGGTTTCGAACCGGACACAATTTTCGGAGGAACCGGAAGCGACCCAGCCCAGCCCCAGCCCGAACCGGCCCGAACCAGCCCGGAGTCGGAGTTGGAGTTGGAGCCTTGGTCGGAGATGTCGACGATGTTGCCAAACGGAAAGCGGAGACTCTGATCCCGGCGTAGGAGAACGACCAGTGACCAGTGCCCGTTGTGAGTCCCCATTGCACCACCAACTCTAGCCCCTTCCTCTCTGGTCCCTCTCACTGGCTCCTGCCCCCTCCCCCGTGAAACCACCTTCTCCCCATGGCTCTTCTCCATCTTTTCTCTGAGCTCTCTCCCCCCCTCCCCCCTGCCCACACCCTCCCTCCCCCCTTAACCACCCCACCCACACACCCCCCTCCTGCCACAGCCCCCCACAACCTCCCTCTGCCCACACCCTCCCTCCCCCCACAACCCCCCTCCCCCCTTAACCCCCCCACCCACACACCCCTCTCCTGCCACAGCCCCCACACCCTCCCTCCCCCCACAACCCCCCCGCCCACACACACTCCTCCCCCCAACACCCCCCTCACAACCTCCCTCTGCCAACAACCCCTCCCCCCAGCAACACCCCCCCCTCCTGCCACAGTCCCCCCGCTCACATCACCCCCTGCCCACACACACACCCCTACTACACACCCCTGCCCACACACGTTTCGGGTCGAGACACTTCTGTTTGAAGAAGGTCTCGACCAGAAACGTCACCCATTCCTTTTCTCCAGAGTTGCTGTCTGACCCGTTGAGTTACTCCAGCATTTTGTGTCTATCTTTGGTTTGAACCAGCATCTGCAGTTCCTTCCTAGACATTTCAGGAATTCACACACTGGCTCATTCCCTCGCTGTGGCTTTCACACCCACACATATGAGAGGTGAAAAACATTAACTTTATTTATATTTAGTCTCCCTCAAGTCAACATTTCTCATTTTTATCCTTTTATCAAATCTCACCATGGTCTCAAACTCCGTGGTGATTGATTAATGTTGGCTAGAATTGGGTCCTGGGCATTGGATGGTTGAATAACTTGGAAGATATTCTGGAGCAGGAATATTAAAGCTAAGGGGAAGGTTGGAAACACGGGGAATGTTTCCACAAAAGAGGCTATTGGAGATCTTGATTCAGGTGCACAAAAAGATGAGGGACCTAGGTACATTGGACAGAACGGGTCTATTTCCTTCGGCAGAGGGATCAGAAATCAGGGGGAGAGAGAAGCACGGTAATGCAGTGGGTAGAGCTGCTGCCTTGCTGATCCAGGGACCCGGGATCCATCCTGACAATGGGTGCTGTCTGTACGGAGTTTGTATGATCTCTCTGTCACCTGCATGGGTTTTCGTCCAGGTCCTCTCTCATTCCAAAGACGCACAGATTTGTAAGTTAATTGGCTTCTGTAAATTGTCCCTAGTGTGTAAGATGTGAAATTGAGATAACATAGAGATAGTTGGTTGACACGGACTTGGTGGACGAAGAGCCTGTTTTCACGTTGCATTTCTAAACTAAACTAGGATGTAATGTGGGTTACACAAAAAGCTGGAGAAACTCAGCGGGTGCAGCAGCATCTAAGGAGCGAAGGAGATAGGCGACGTTTCGGGTCGAGACCCTTCTTCAGACACTCTACTCCACTCTACTCTACTCTACCCCTCTACTCCACTAGGATGTAATGTAACTGGTACAAGGGTTTAAGCAGTACTACGATGTGGACTTGGAGAGCTGTGACCTGCCAAGTTATGGACCCAGTGCTGGAGAGTGGGATCAGGCTATTTCTAAACCAGCACAGACATGATGAGCTGAATGACCTCCTTCTACACGGACGATTGTCTACATTTCTATGATCGGAAGAGTACAGGTTTCTTGGGGTTTCTTGGGGTTGTGGGAATCAAAGAAGCCACTGAGATATGGACTGACAATGACTGGGGAGTTAGCAAATATAATGAAATTAAACGTTAATACACAAATAATGTCATGCAAGGAACATTGCTACATAACATGATCCAACTCGTAGTGAAGAGTGGGTGAATTATCACTGCTGGATCTTGGGTCATCTCTTCCAAGGTTATTTGTTGTCCATTTCTCTGACTGAAAGCACTGTAGGTCCCTTCTCCATTTGATGCATCCCTCTATTTGAAAAAAAATAGTGAATCTATTTTGCACTGAGTTTTCCAAAGTACCTTCCAGCAACAGGCAGTAGGTTCCTCCAGGGCAACCTCAGTGAGATGAGGTCAGGGTGATCGATCATCCACCAGGATTATTGATATTATTATTGTGCATTATTGATGGAACTGAGAAAGGGGAGGCCAAAGCCCCTTTAATCTTGTTTGGCCATTTAACAAGTTCATGGCTGGTCTGACTTTAACCTCAACTCAACATTCCCATCCAGCTCAGATAACCCCTCACCCTCTTGTTTACAAAGTATCCATCTCCATCTGCCATCTCCCAATGCCCTTTGAGGACAAGAATCCCAAAGTCTTGCCAGCCACTAAAAGAAAACGTTTTATCTCATCTCTATCTTAAATAAGCAGTCCCTCCCCATCCCAGTCCCTCCCCATCCCAGATGGACTGAAACTGGGAACAATTCATCCAAGGGCAGCACCTTGAGTAATGCGGCTCCTCCCTGGGACTCTATTCTGGAGTTTCTGGTGTGGACAGGACTCATAATCTTATGCTCTTCAGAATTGAGAGCACTATTTGCTAAAAGGTAAACCAGGTATTTCAGATTGAAGTCGCCAACTCTGTGCCTCATCTTGTTTTGTTGAAGGAACTAGTTACTAGCTGGAGCTTGGATACCGGAGCTGATTCATCCCTTGCCCTTCACCCCCACTGAAGACACAACTGTTACTCACGGTCGCTGCTGTAGTCATCCACAAGGATGATTTCCTGGATCAGTTTGGATGGACTGCGGTTCAAGATGCTGTGGGAGGCAAGAAGTAGAGGATGTAAATCATGAATCACAGATGGTGATGAGTCAGAGTATAGAAATGAGATTGACCGATTGACCAAATGGTGCCAGCACAACAACCTGGCCCTCAACACCAGCAAAACCAAGGAACTGATTGTGGACTTTGGAAGGGGTAGGATAGGGACCCATAATCCAGTTTATATCAACGGAACGATGGTGGAAAAGGGTAAAAAAATTCAAATTCCTGGGCGTGCATATTTCCAAAGATCTTTCCTGGTCCCAGCACACTGATGCAATTATAAAGAAGGCGCCTCAACTTCCTGAGAAGATTACGGAGAGTCGGTATGTCAAGGAGGACTCTCTCGAACTTCTACAGGTGCACAGTAGAGAGCAGGCTGACCGGTTGCATCGTGGCTTGGTACGGCAACTTGAATGCCCAGCAAACGCAAAAGACTGCAGAAAGATGTGGCCACTGCCCAGTCCATCACCGGTTCTGACCTTTCCACCATCGAAGGGATCTATTGCAGTCGCAGCCTCACAAAGGCTACCAACATCATCAAAGACCCACACCACCCTGGTCACACACACTGTTGCCATCGGGAAGAAAGTACAGGAGCCTGAAAACTGTAACATCCAGGTTCAGGAACAACTGCTTCCCCACAGCCATCAGGCTATTAAACACGACATCAAATAAGCTCGGAACAGTAACAGTCTATTATTACTATTGCACTATATCTGTTTATTTATTGTGTATATATATGGTCTATGGTCTATATAGACACACGGAACTTTTATCTTCTGTTTTGTATTATGTTTACATATTCTGTTGTGCTGCAGCAAGTAAGAATTTCACTGTCCTATCTGGGACACATGACAATAAAACTCTCTTGACTCTTAAATCAGTACTGGGTACCACCCCTCTGCCTCACCTCCTACCCCATCTCCCTTGCCCCCTACCATGGCCTCTTTCCACTGCTGCCATCATTGGGAGCCACAGAAGCCTGAAGTCAACACCACCAAGTTCAGGAACAACTACTTTTCTACAGACATCACGCTCTTAACCCTGATATGTAGGAAGGAACTGCAGATGCTGGTTTAAACCGAAGATAGACACAAAACGCTGGAGTAACTCAGCGAGTGAGACAGCATCTCTGGAGAAAAGGAATAGATGACATTTCGGGTCGAGAACCTTCTTCAGACTCGATCCAAAATGTAACCTATTCCTTTTCTCCAAAGATGCTGTTTGACCTGCTAAGTTACTCCAGGTTTTTGTGTCTATCTTCGGTTCTTAAACCACCCTGCACGACCCCCAATCCCAGCTCGACAACGGAACACTGCAAAACCATCTCTTGCACTGACATAGAGTCTGTATTGTGTTTTTGCACTAATGTGTTGTATGTTTTACAAAATATTTTCCTTGTCACTATTATGTAGTGATTTTTGATTTGTGTGTTGTCTGAGTTGTCTAGCTGAACCTCACTGTACCTGTGCATGTGACAATAAACTCCACTGGACTTGACTTGGTTTGAACTCACCCCAAGTACCAGATTGGGTCTTTGGATCTTACAGTATACATCAAGGCCATTTAGTTCGTCATGCCTGTGCTGGGGCTGTCAAACTAGTCCTATTCTCCTCAGCTCTGGAGAGCCAAACCAAATTCCATTTTGAAACCTCACTGACCAGAGGCAACGCTGCCGAAATGGAGACCTTCATCTTCCCCATGGCTTGTGAGAGCCCCTGTCCCCAGTTACTGACCCTCTTTTCAGCTGAGCCTAACCAAGGCATTACCAACCACTGGTAGTTGGTAAATGAAGCAGAAGAGGTTTACCAAAACACTGTCTGGTTTTAATGCTATTTGTTATAAGGAATAGGTAGACACAAAAAGCTGGATTAACTCAGCGGGTCAGACAACATCTCTAGAGAAAAGAAATAGGTGACGGTCCACGTCGAGACCCTTCTTCAGACAGATGTATTGACTTCAGACTTCAAATCTGAAGAAGGGTCACGACCCGAAACGTCACCTTTTCTCCAGAGATGCTGTCTGACCCGTTAAGTTACTCCAGCTTCTTGTATCTATCTTCAGTTTAAACAAGCATCTGCAGTTCCTTCCTGCACATTTATAAGGAGAGGATGGACAAACTTGGGTTGCGTTCTCTGAAGCATCAGAGGTTGATGAGAGATCTGATGGATGTATATGAAAATATGGGACAAGACTCCAGTACTTACATTAATAACCAGTTTTATTGCTGTGTGCGATGACCAGATAAAGTGGATTGGGAAAGTAGATTAATACTTTCTGAGCATCTAAACAATGAGAATTATTTAAAGAAATATTTCACATTACAAATTCAATTGAGGAGTAAGCTTGCCTATTAATGGCTAACTAAAGAGATTAATGATAATATTAATTTTTAAATAATGTCAGTACAAAGGAGTTTCAAGAAGCTGGAAAAAAAATGGCCATAAAAATGATAAAGCGGCAGAATTGAGGGAACTTCTACAGACACATAAGAAAAGTAAATAATTGTAAAAATTAATGTTATTTTTCGTGGAGGCAAAGGCAGAGATCTTTTAAGAACAACATAAGGCTGGGGCAGTAAATAAAATAACTACATCAGTCCTCCCTGCCGTAGACTTAGTAACTGCAGCGGAAATAATTAAGAAAGGATTAAAGTGGAACAGTTAACGTTTGCAATGATAAATTATTGGAGAAACGAAGGAGACAGAAATGGACAAACCCGCTGGACCAGATGGCTTACATCCTAGGATGATGCATTTCCGGTTATCTTTCAAAACTTCCTGGATTCTCAGTCCGAACAGATCGGAAGGCAGTAAATATAACCTCATTAATCAAGAAGGAGGCAGAGAAAATACTGGAAACTATTGGCCAGACATCTGATGGCGGTGAAATGCTAGAATCAATTAGCAGGAACTTGGTAATGGGGGCTTTAGAAAGGCTTAATGTGATTAAGTTGTCAATAGGTTTTTGGAAGGAAAGTCAAGTCTGTAAGATCTAAAAGGGAACTGTATAACTTTGGGGGACTCAATGGATTTAGCGTGTAAGTGTTTATAAAGGACGTAGGCAGTTTTTGGAATATTATTGCATAACATAATAGACTTGCAGGGTTGGGAAACTATGTTAGGTGGATAGAGTACAGAAAACGGGTAGTTGGGTAGAGTACAGAAAACTGGGAATGAGAATAAAGAAGGTTGTCTGTAGCAAGGTGAGTGTCACTTGTACTACTCCTGGGTCCTCAGCCATTCACATAGATGAAAGGACAGAATGAGATAATCCAAGTTTGCTGGTGAAGCAAAATTGCAATGTGGTTTAAGTGTAAGGGGGTTTCAAGGAAGGATAAGGCCAGGTAAAGTGAGTGGGAAGTTCAAGTTCACATTTATTGTCACATGCACCAATTGGTACAGTGATATTTGAGTTACCATACAGCCGCACGAATAAAAAGAACACAATACACAATAGAATTTAACATAAACATCCACCACAGTGGAATCAACACTTCTCACTGTGATGGAAGGCAATAAAGTTCAGTCAAGCTTCCTCCTTTTGTTCACCCATGGTCGGGGCATAGAACCCTCTGCCGTCGCCGCTACGGACAGCCCGATGTACAGGCCCTCTCGCCGGGATGATCGAAACTCCGATGTTGTGATGGATCAGAACACACTCTGCGGCTTGGAGTTCCCGAATCGGCAACTTCTTGGAGTTCCCGAATTGGCCCCGCTGGATGGAGCTCCAACACTGGTGATCCTCGACAAGGATCCAGGCTCCGGGATGGTAATTCCGCGCCGCGCCTGCTGCTGAAGCTCTGGGCCGGTCTCCGAGAAAGGCCGCGCCAATCCAGTTGGTGGGCCGCGAGGGGGGCGAAGATGTGACACGGAGAAAGATGCATCTCCGTCCACGTAAGTGACTGAAAACGGTTTCCCCCTATTCTCCTCCACCACCCCCCGAATAAGACATACTGAGAAACATTAAAACATACGTTTAGACACACTAAAAATAACAAAAAAGGCAAAAGGGCTGATGAGCTGCTGGCGAGGCAGCCACTACGGTGGCACCACCCGATGTTCTAGCAGAAGATAGCAGACGGAGTGTAATATGGGAAATAAGAAGTTGTTGACTTTGGTAGCAAGTGTAGAAATCAAGAGCTGCAAATGGTGAATCTTGGCATGCCGGTTCATGAGAAACCAATTGGACATCCAGGCAACATTTGCAAGGAGGTTGATGTACCAGAATAAAGAAAGCCTGCTGTGATTTCACAGGGAAGATAGACACAAAATGCTGAAGTAATGGGTGGCTCGGTGGCACAGAGGTGGAACTGAGGCACTACAAAGTCGGAGACCTGGGTTCGATCCTGACTATGACTTCGTACAGAGTTTGTACGTTTTCCATGTGACCTGTGTGGGTTTTCTTCAGGAGCTCTTCCCACACTCCAAAGGTGTGCATGTTTGTAGGCGAATTAGTTTGATAAAATTGTAAAATTGTCCCTAGTGAGTATAGAATAGTGTTAGTGTGCGGGGATTGCTAGTCGGCACGGGCTTGGTGGGCTGAAGGGACTGTTTAGGCGCTGAATCTCTAAACTAAACTAAGCTAAACTCAGTGGGACAGGCAACATGGCTGGAGAGAAGGAATGGGTGACGTTTTGGGTTGAGAACCTTCTTCAGATCTTCTTCAGAAGGGTCTCGATTCAAAACATCAAGGGTTGACATCCCGCTGGGTTACTCCAGCATTTTCTAACTTTGGTGTAAACCAGCATCTGCAGTTCCTTCCCACACATCGTGATTTTACAGGGCGTTGGTGAAGGTGCACTTTGAATGCTGTGTGCAGTTTTGGGCTCTACAACTCGGGTAGAATATACTTGCTTTCAGGTTGGCACAGGGTAGATTCATTAGGTTGATCGCTCAGGTACGGGGTTTGATGCATGAGAAAGGTATAAGTAGCAATGGCCTAGACATGCACACATTCAGAAGTATGAGGGGGGATCTCTTTGGGATCTCTAAAAGGGAAGGTGAAATGTTTTCAGGATAAGGGACCAACCATTTAGGATTGAGATGAACAATTTGTAGGAAGAGGGCTTTAATATTTTGGAGATCTACACAGAGGGCACAGATAGCGGCACGGTGGCGCAGTGGTAGAGTTGCTACCTTATAGCGCCTGCAGTGCCGGAGACCTGGGTTCGATCCCGACTACGGGTGCTGTCTAAACAGAGTTTGTACGTCCTCCCCGTGACCTGCGAAGGCTTTCTCTGAGATCCCACACTCCAAAGTTGTACAGGTTCATAAGTTAATTGGCTTGGCATAAATGTAAATTGTTCCACGTGTGTGTAGGGTAATGTTAATGTACGGGGATCATTGGTCGGCGCGGACTCGGTGGGCCAAAGGGCCTGTTTCCGTGCTGTATCTTTAAACTAAACTAAACTAAAGATGCTCAGTGGATGCGCACTTAAGCTGAAATGGATAAATGTTTTGCACCAATAGATGCAGGTGAGAATGATGGGTGGGAGGGGGGGCGGGGATGGTGGTGGTGAAAAGTCCATATATCCCTCCTACTTCCATCGCTTATGATTTGAGGCAGTACAGTTGCATGTGATTCATGGTGTAGTGAGTTACAAATGTACGTTGACACCCCATAACAGGATTGTGATTTAGGTCTGTAAATTAAATTAAAGCTCCTTGCTCAGTGGACCTTAAAAGGTGCTTTGTTCATTAACTTTCACCAGACCTCTCTGCCTCCAACCATTCAGCAATAAGGACATTAGTACAAATGTAATTATTGGTGAGTAGGTCCTGGTAGTGTTGCTGCATTATTGGGCAACACTCGACTTTCATCCATCACGACCCATGGGTTGTTCAAAGTTGCAGTGTTAGTAAAGAGAGTTGGCTCAGGTTACTTATAAGGAACACCATCTCTTAGCAGAAGATAAGCACAAAAAGCTGGAGAAACTCAGCAAGTCCGACAGCATCTCTGGAGAGAAGGAATAGGTGACATTTCAGGTTGAGACCCTTCTTCAGACACACAAGCATCTGGGGACTGTATCTTCGGGGCATTCCATCCCTCCTCACACTACCTCTCTATATCTTTCTCTGCTCCCCCACCCACCCACCCACTCTTACTCTCTGTCCTTCTATTTAATCAGAACATGAGGGGCAACATTTTCATCCATTGGGTGGGTGGTAGGGACATTGAACGAGCTGTCAGAGGCAAGTATTATAACAACATTTAAAATACATTTGGACACATACAGGCATAGGAAAGGTTGAGAAGGATATGTGTCAAACACAGCCAAGTAAGACTAGCTTAGATGGGCAGCTCGGTCAGCAAGGGTGGGTTGGGCCGAAGGGTCTGTATCCAAGCTGCTTGACTCTGACTCTAGCAGGGCTATAGCAAGGCAGGAGAAAGGCATGAAGGCCTCTGTGAGGAGGAAGAGTACATTACTATCACAATATTTTTATTGATCCTGAGAGACGGAACAAGAAAGAAGGTGGTGGCAATAGTTACATGAGTTCAGCCTTGGGAATCCTGCACTGTCATGTGGCCCTGCAATGCAGGAAGAGCCTGGGCCCATATGGCCAACCAGTCACCCAAGGAAACATTTATAGTCTTGCCTCCTTGAGTATGGAGTTTGGATGTCATGGGTCCGAAACGTCACCTATTCCTCCATCCAGAGATGCTGCCTGTCCCACTGAGTTACTCCAGCATTTGGTGTCCATCTTCGGTGTAAACCAGCATCTGTTTATTGTATTATCGATTCTTATATATTTATTTGTTGCGGGATTGTGTTAAACAAGTAAGAATTGTATTGTTCAGTGCTGGTGCATATGACATGTGAACACTATTGACAACTCTTTGATTCCACGACAGTGACATCATTTGGGGGAGTTTAATGCACCAGGAAAAAAATATCCATTTAAGAAACTCAGAAAGATATTCAACAAGAGCATCAAGAAACAGGAGTGCAAATGCTGTGTTCCTGGTTAGGCTACTTTTCCACGGCACACTGCAGGAATAAACTGCAGATGCTGGTTTAAACCGAAGATAGACACTAAATGCTGGAGTAACTCAACGGGACAGGCAGCACCTCGGCATAGATGGAATGCATTACATTTTGGGTCGAGACTGGGTCGAGGGAGAGGGGGAACACAGAGATAAGGAAGTATAAGGTGTTAAAAGAAGACATCAAAGTGGGTGGAGATCAAGGAAAATGTAGAATAGGTCATTGGTAGCTGGGAGAAGGTATCAACAAAGTAAACAGAAATACAATGTAATCAGGGACAGTCAGACAGGTCGGAGAACTGGGAAGGGGAGAGGAGGAGAGAGAGGGAAAGCAAGGGTTACTTGAAGTTAGAGAAGTCAATATTCATACCTCTGGGGTGTAAGCTGCCCAAGCGAAATACGAGGTGGTGTTCCTCTAATTTGCGCTGGGCCTCACTCTGATAATGGAGGAGGCCCGGGACAGAAAGGTCACTGAGGGAATGGGAGGGGGAGTTAAAGTGCTTAGCAGCCGGGAGATCGGGTGGGTAGTCTGAAGAAAGGTCTCGACCCAAAACGTCACCCATTACTTCTCTCCAGAGATGCTGCCTGGCCCAGTGGAGTTACTCCAGCTTTCTGTGTCTATTTGCACAGCACAGTCCACAGGAATTGTGCAAATTAGTTTCGAACTTTGTAGCTGTACAGGCCTTACTATTAATTAATATCAGCTCTGATACAAAACAGCTCCAAGCCACAGGACATGACCTCTCGTGAAGATTAAGTTAAATCTGGTATCACCTGATTAAGTTAAACCTGGCACTCCACCCAGAGCCAAAATCTATCACGCATGAATTTACAAACAGATTGTAAATATCTGCTCCAACATTATCTCCCACTCTCAGCATCTGCAAGCAATTAATGGCCAGATGTGATGATATATCAAGAGTGCTGGTGACATTTATCTGGCTGGAGGGAAGTGGTTTAAAGGAGCGGTCTGGAGGATGGCCGGCAGAGGTGGAGGAGGGGCGGAGATAACGGCACAGTGGTATGGCCAGTTAATCCTGAATACCGCGTTGCTCTAACCAAATCCTGCCTCTCCACTCCCCACCCATGATGATGATGGTACTTTATTGTCACGTACCCAGCTAGGTGCAGGGAATGTTTTTTGTTTATGGACAAAGTACACAAAAGAGTCGCCACAAAGTTACAAAAATAACTCCTTCGCCCCTCCCACGTCGAGTCCCCCTCCGTTCTAGGCAGCCCCCCTCCCACGTCGGGTCCCCCTTCCTTCCCAGAGGCCCCCCTACGCCAGGTCAAGTGAATGGAGATAAGTAAATAATGCCGGAGAGAAAATGAATTAAAAAATCCCTTTGGAAATCTCAAACTGGGTCAGAGCAAATGAATAGGAAGGAACGTCCCCCATTCCTTCTCTCCAGAGATGCTGCCTGTCCTGCTAAGTTACTCCAGCATTTTGTGTCTGTCTTCGGAGCAAATGAGATTAGTGTCGGGCAGCGGTCACTGGTGAAATGTATGGAAAGTGGCTGCTGATTTCTAAAGCGCAAAAACTATTGCAATAGTGACAAGACATTTTGATTTAGTTTTCTTAAGAGATGTCAGCTGAACAGTAATGGGTTGGCCAAGACCCCACGGTGGCGCAGTGGTGCAGAGAGTACAGCTACTGTCCCACCCGGACCTTGGATAATGCCTGTGCAGAGTTTGCACATTATCCCTGCGATCGCGTGGGTTTCCGCCAGAAGCTACAGTTTCCTCCCACCTTTCCCAGATCGGCAGGTTAATTGGACTCTGTAATTTGCCCCAGGTGTGTGGGTGAGGTTTGTAGGAGTGGCAGAATCTGGGAAGAGATGATGGGAATTTGAGGAAAAGAAAATGGGATGCGTGTAGGATTGTTGCAGGCCCGTTTCCATGTTGCACGACTCTCTCTCCTTCTTCAATCATGCTGTGTGATCTTCCGGGGTTCATCGGGGATGGTCTTAACTTGAGGCCTCGTCCCTAGGACCCACAATGGAGCGCCAACTCAATGCAAGAGCCGAGGTCTCAGCTAAAGATTTGCAAACTTTCCCATTCCATAATAAGGGACAAAAGGTCAAAGTTGGCAATTCGTTGACCGACTTGGCCATGGCTGGGTAAATGATGAGTTGGCCCGGGTGCTGGACTGCACACAAAGCCCAGCCGTCGGGCCAGCTGAGGAGTTTTGGTCTAAGCGATATCGTGTGCAAAGTCCGGCACCCCGTCCAACTCATGAACTGATGATCGGCCATGAGAAGGAGGGGTGGTGGTGTGGATGGTAAGCGAAGGTCTGAACGTCGGACAGCTGGCCGGGCTGCCGACCGACGGGGCCACAGGTGAGGTGCTGTTGCTGCACTCCATGGGCTGCACTACGTCGGAACAGGTGAAGTGGGGCCGGACGCGGCGCTCTGACCCGACAGTCCCCTCGACCCGAGTAGTAGCAGTCAAATATGGGACAAGGGCAGTCCCGTATGGGACAAACCAATTTAGCCCAATATACGGGATTTCCCGGCTAATACGGGACAGTTGGCAACCCTAGTCTCAGCACAGGATCCATTCTGTGACTTCCAGAGGCAGCAGCACTGCGATGTTATTACCACTGAAGTACTGGTTGACCGGTGTCAAGACAGAGGTTAATGTGCAAAATAGTCTTGGGTTCACGGGCCGGGCACCAGGCATTTGATTCAAGTGCACAGGCAGCATAGAAAGCTACAGAAGCAACAGGCTAATTTAATATAAATGTGGTGTCACCCTTTGTTTCAATGGTCATCAGGCCTCAGTAAACTCAGCACAGGAACAATGGAGTTAACAGGAATTGCTGGAAATGGTAGAGGTGGCTGATTCAGCTCTAAGTGATCACACTCACAAAGACAGAGCCACGCACAGCCCCCAAAGGTGGCAGTGAGGCAAGATTCAAGATTCAAGATTCAAGAGAGTTTATTGTCATGTGTCCCAGGGCAATGAAATTCTTGCTTTGCTTCAGCACAACTCAGGCAGCTCAGAGAGCTCTGCACAAGCCTGACCTACGGCAGCTCAGCGCCTCAGGTTGAACATCACCCTCCTGATCTCAACAGCCATGCCTCACCTGAGTGAGCACCAGCTGGAGGTAGCAATGGGGAACACCGACACAGAACGATCCATGGGTAAACCATAACCAAACGTGTTGTGGTACACGAGCACTGACCGGGCCATCGCACAGGGTCAGGGGCAGGTTGTGAGTGAACCAACACCGGAGATAAACCGACTGGACCTCGTGCTCACCAACCAATGTTGCCGTGCAACACACGGTGAGGGTATTTGTGGGAGGGACCACACGGAGCCCCGCGGCCGATCCCTGCGTTGGCGGGGCCCCATGGCCGGACTCTGAGTCGGAGCCACGGAGACGTCAGGAGTGGACCTGGCGGCGATCGTCGAGGTGGTCGGTGCGGCAGTCGTGGACGGGCCGCGTGGGAACCAGAGGGCGTGCTGGCAGGAACAAATGAGGATCTGGTGTGGGGGGACCGCCGTGATGGAGGGGGGTGGGGGTGAAGAACAAAGGTGGACCTGGCATGGGATACTTTGTAACTCTGTTGGTGCCCTTTATGTAGCCACTATTTGCATACCTTGGGTATGCAAATAAAAAAGGAATTTCACTGTGACTTGTCACATGTGACAATAAAGTTTCATTCATTCATCATTCATTAAATTATTCATTCATTCATTCACTGCGAAAAGCTGTTGGAGACATGGTCTTGTCTTCACACTGACTGCTTTCCCCATCTACCATTAGATGCTTTCAATCATCTCCTCATCTCCTCCTCCCTCAACCACCATCAGATCCCCCTCAACTCCTTCTTTCCCCGATCACAATCTAACTGTCCCAAACAGCTCCTCACGCCCTCCGTCCTCACTCGGACCTTCACAACCCAGGTGTCAGGGGTTATGGGGAGATGACAGGAGAATAGGGTTGAGAGGGAAAGATAAACCATTGAATGGCAGAGTAGACTTGATGGGCCGAATGGCCTAATTCTGCTGCTATCACATGACATATGACCATGACTCTTCTCACACACTCTCTCCCCTCTAAAAATCAAACCCTTGTGAACCTCATCACCTCCCCAACTACCATCAGACCACCCCAATCATCCTCCCCATCTCCTCCTCCTCAAACCATATCAGACCCTCCCAAACATTTCCCACACCCCCCCCCCCAGCTACCATCAGGCCCTCCAAACATTTCCTCTCCCCTTCCTCCCCAATACCAACATCTCCTCACCACCTTCCTCCTGACCATTCAGACATTCCCAATCTTTTCCTCACCTCCTTCCTCCCCAGCAACCCTCAGATCATCCCCAACCATCTCCTCTCCCCCCTCCTTCCCCATCCCACCTTCAGACCATCCAAAAAACCTCCCCACTGTCTTCCTCCACAAGCCCCATTAGTTCCTCCCAACCATCTCTTCACCTCCTCCTAGTCCAGACCTTTCCAGCCACCTCCTCATCCCCTCCCTCCCCAATTGCCAAATGACAATCCCAACAATCCTCTCACCCCCTCTCTCTGCAACCACCATCAGACCCTCCCATTTTGACACATCCCTCCTCTCAACCACCTTTGACTCCCTTCCAAATCAACTGCTCTTGTCCGCCCACCTTTCCCCAACCCTCAACCCTCCTATTGATGGTTGAGTCAACAGCGGTGACTGGGACTTGGCTATATGGCACATCTTGGTAATATGACACCCCGCCACATTTTGCACCTATTCTTGTGAAGCAGGCTTCTAGCTCAAGAAGTCTCCTGCCTTGAGGTGAGATCCCCCTGAAAGGCTTCCCGGAATTAAACCCTGGAGGATGGGATGTGTGCCCATCTCTGCAAGCCTTGGGGTGATGGGGTTACGTGACTTCACCTGGTTCAGGAATCCCATGTCCCATCTCCTAGGGGTGGGGTGGGGTGAAGTCAATTGCTGCAGGCCTACCAGCTCGGGACATACATGGCATTTTGGATGAATGTGGATAGGATAGAGGGTCTGTCTCTACCCCCCCTTCCACACAGCCTGGTGCAGGACATTTAGGAAACCCTGTTCTTGCAGTTCAGAGTAAGAGACCCGCACAAAGCTTCCCTCTCGGACACAGAGTAGGGCCTCGATGCCATTCATAGCACCGGTCTGGTGGATGAAGAGGGCATGATTCCTGTGTTCTGCGGGAGTTCTAAGAGTGCTTTACATAGCACTACCCGGGAGGGGATCTGCTGGACCTGTCCTGGAGGCTCCCTCGATCTTCACGGACGCCCACCGAGTTGAAGCACTCACCTTTTCACGGTGCGGAGGAGCGTGGAGCGCGCCTCATTGTGAAACGTGACAATGACGCTGGTCGGCGGCAGGTCCTCGTGGTAGTGGAGAGAGGAACACCTGAAAAACAGTCAGAAGCAAGAGCTGAGAGCTGAGCTGGAGGGTGAGACGGTGCCTGCCATCTGCCGTGTGGGTGATCACGGGATTATCATCACCCTTTGGACAAAATAACTACAATATTGACAGTAAAACTCTGATAATTCACGATCACATTGCTTGGAAATCCTGATGGTTTGGTATCTGATTCATTAGGTAGTGTTTTACAATGCTCCCTTCCAATACACTGGGATCCTTGTTCCTGCATTTCCTTTTAACACAACGGGGTTTTCATCCGCCCCCACCTCAATGAGTTCTGGGCCCGCCACGACGTGGAGCTTTTCTTCCGTCACCTCCGCCTCCCTGACTTCCTCTATGGGAACGAGTCCTCACCACCTAGCGATGACCCCTTCTCCCGTCTCTACCAGTCCCCCTCCTCTTGGACGTCCCTGGATGGCCTTCTACCCTCGTTAGACCTCTTCCTTAATTTTAAAGTCCCTGACTCTCAGTCTGAAGAAGGGTCTCGACCCGAGATGTCACCTATTCCTTTTCCCCAGAGATGCTGTCTGACCCGCTGAGTTACTACAGCTTTTTGTGTCTATCTAGGGTTTTCATTTGCTTGCTTCCTTTAAACACACCAGATCCCTGGTTCCTGTGCTCCCTTCAAACACACGATGGTACGACATTTCCTTGGTCTTTTTTATTTCTATTCTACATTTATCCTCTATTCTACATTTTCCTTGCACTTCGGCCTCTTTGATGTCTCGTTTTCACACCTTACCCTTCCATATCTCACTCTCCCTCTCCTCTGAAGAAGGGTCTCAACCCAGAATGTCACCCATTCCTTCTCTCCAGAGGTGCTGCCCGTCCCATTGAGTTACTCCAGCTTTTTGTGTGTATCTTTGGGGTACTCATTCCGGAGCTCTCTTTGAATACACCAGAGCCCCGGTTCCTGTGCTCCCTTTAAAATCATCTAGTGTGTTGGAAAAATTATATGGCAGTCCTGCTCCACCAAAGCCCTATTGTGCTGAGTTAAGGGCCTGTCCCATTTTCAAAACCTTTTTTACTCATGGACATTTTTCATCATGCTAGAAAAAACAACCCCTGACCTACTTGATGCCACGAGTACTTACGACTAGCATCACAACCTACCTACGACCTACCTACGACCTCCTATGACCCCGGCAGAGGTCAAAGGACAAAGGACATTTATTGTCACATACACCAATTGGTGTAGTGAAATTTGTCTTGCCGTGCAGCACACAGATAAAGATAAGACATAACATTAAAGAATTTAACAATAAACATAAAAAACCTCCCCCACAATGGTTCCCATTATGAGGGAAGGCACAATGCCCAGTCCCCATCTCCTTGTTTACCCATAGACGGACCCATACGGGGGCGAGGTTACAGGCCCTTCTTCGCCGGGTGATGGTGCTCCGGAGTCAGGAGAACCCTCTCAGCGGCTCGGGGTGCCTGTAACGGCCGTTTCCTTGCTGGAGACCGCAGCTTCTGACGCCAACAGGCCGCGCTGAATGGTGCTCCACAATTGGCGATCTTGCCGCGAGATCCCAGGCCCCCGAAGTTAAAGTTGAAATTCAGCGCCGCCGCCCGAGCCGGCCGCCCCACAGTCGCGCAGCTCCGCGGTGTTCACCTGCGGTCTTCAGCTCACCGGAGCTCCAGCGCGGCGACCCGGGCAAGGCATCGCCCGCTTCGCTCTGCGATAGCGCTCCAGCGCTGCGCCGCTGCCGAAGCCGTGGTTCTGGGCGGTCCCCCCAGGAAACGCCGCTCCAGGCCCGCTGGTAGGACGCGAGGACGGGTCGACAGTGCAGCCCGGAGAAAGCTGCCTCTCCGACCAGATACAGACCCTAGATAACAGTTTCCCCCTTCTCCCCCACCCCCACATAAAAAAGGCTAGGACTCCGAAAACAGAAAAACACAACTAACTAAAAATAAAAAAGAGAGAGAAAAAAACGGACAGCTGCAGGCTGGGCAGCCATACCCGTACAGGACGGCGCCCCCAAATTCAGAGGTCGTGAATGAGGTTGTGAAAGTGGAACAGGCCCTTTATCCAAGTTCTCCTGTATTTCCATTTCCAAACATTTGTGCATAGAGCAATACAAACTGAAAGAAATCAAACAATCTACATTTCCCGTTAAATAATTAAATTTACTTCAAAACTGACCAAATTTTGCTTTGTATCTCCCTTATAGTCACAGTGACAGATAGCTTCAGCCCAACTGGTCAATGCTGACCAATTTGCCCCATCTAAACTAATCCCATTTACCCACATTTGATTCATATCCCTCTCAATCTTTCCTATCCATGTACCTGTCCAATTGTCTTTTAAATGTTATTGCAACTCCCTCAACTACTTTCTCAGGCAGCTCGTTCCATATATACCCACCACCCTCTTTGTGAAGAGGTTGCCTCCAGTTTCGTAACAAATCCTTCCCTCGCACCTTTAACCCATGCCCTCTAGTTCTTGATATCCAATCATATGTAAGAGACTGTGCACATTCATCCAATCTATGCCTCGCAAGATGTTATCGAGCAGACTATGTCACCCCTTAATCTCCTATGTTCCAATAAATAAATTTCTCACCGGCCCAACCTGTCCCTATAACTCAACCCTTTGTTTAGTTTAGTTTTTTTGGTTTAGAGATACAGTGCGGGAACAGGCCCTGTGGCCCGCCGAGTCCGCAGCGACAAGCGATCCTCGCATATTAACACTGTACTACACACACTAGGGACAATTTTACATTTATACCAGGCCAATTAACCTACAAACCTTTACGTCTTGGGAGTGTGGGAGGAAACTGGAGCACCTGGAGAATGCCCACATGGTCACGGGGGGAATGTACAAACTCTGTATAGACAGCACCTGTAGTCGGGATCGAACCCAGTCTCTGGAGCTGTGAGCGCTCTTTGATTCTGGCAATATCATAGAGCATAGAATACAGAACATAGAATGTACAGCACAGGACAGGCCCTTCAACCTATAATGTCTGTGGTGACCATGGTGCTAAGTTAAACTAATCTCCTTTGCATGTAACCCTTGAGTCCCTGCATTCCCAAGTCCAGAAGCCTCTTAAAACCCACCGTCATATTTGCTTCCTCCACTATTCCTGGCAGTGTGTTTCTGGCACCTACCACTTCTGTCTGCTCCTCCCACCTTAAAGTTATGCCCTCTAGTCTTTGACAATTCTACCTTGGGAAAAAGGTTCTGATGGTCTATCATATCTCTCACAAGTTTATGTACTTCGATCAGGTCTCCCTTCCACCATCGATGCTCCAGAGAAAATAATCCAAGTTTGTCTAAAATCACTTTATAGCTAAATACCCTCTAATCCAGGGGTGGGGAACATTTTCATGTTGGAATGCTGCATTAAATTAGCTGTAATCTAATAAGGCCGCATCCAAGAAACTTGAATTCGATATATTTCAAAATGTACATTATTTTGTTAAAATAGCCCTCATGATTTACTAATGTTTTATTTGTGGCCGTCAGTCTGGGGAGGATTATTGTGTTGAATAATCTTTTACTCTTTAGTATTTTAAATATGTTCATTTCAAGATTAAAATAAAAATAATAGAAGGCAAACAAAAGCATATTCATAAAAATAAAAGGATTTGTTCTACAAAATTTGGATTCATTCAAAAGGCCGCACTTAATGGCCTAGAATGCCGCATGAGGCCTTAAGGCCACAGGTTCCCCACCCCTGCTCTAACCCAAGCTGCATTCAGGGTAATGTCTTCTGCACCCTTTCCAAAGCCCCCACATCCGTCCTGTAATGGGGCAACCAGAATGCACACAATATTCTAAATGCTGCTTGGTGAACGTTTTATAAAGCAGAACTCTTACACTCAAGCATACTAAATGTCATTTTTACTACTCAATCTACTTATATTGCCTCTTTTAAGGAGCTGTGAACTTGGGCACCAACATCCCTCTGTATATCACTGCTGATAAAGGTCTAGCCATTAGAAACATATAAAATCGGTGCAGGAGGAGGCATTTCGGCCTTTTGAGCCTGTACCGCCATTCATTGTGATCATGGCTGATCATCTACAGTCAGTAACCCCTGCCTGCCTCCTCCCCATATCCCTTGATTCCGCTAGCCTCTAGAGCTCTATCTAACTTTCTTTTAAATTCATCCAGTGAATTGGCTTCCACTGCCTTCTGTGGCAGAGAATGCCACAAATTCACAATTCTCCCGGTTAACTGTGTACTTTCCTCTTATAATCAATCTCCCAAATTCAACACTTCACACTTACTCAGATTAAACATTTTACTCACACTTACTCAGATGAAACATTTCTCCACCCATATCTGTAATTAAATCCTGCTATACACAAAATGCTGGGGTAGCTCAGCGGGACAGGCAGCATCTCTGGAGAGAAGGAATGGGCGATGTTTTTGGTCGAGACCCTTCTTCAGACTGAGAGTCAGGGGAGATGGAGACACATAGATATGGAAGGGCAAGGAAAATGAAGAATGGTTCATTGTTGGCTGAGGGGAAGCTGAAAACAAAGCATACAAACAGTAAAATTAATCAGGAGGACCATTAAACTAGTTGACCAAGGGTGGGTGAGGGATGGAGAGAGATGGAAAGCAAGGGTTACTTGAAGTTAGAGAAGTCAATATTCATACCGCTGGGGTGTAAGCTGCCCAAACGACATATGTGGTGCTGTTCCTCCAATTCGCATTGAGCCTCACCATGACAGTGGAGGAGGCTCAGGACAGAAAGGTCATTGTGGGAATGGGAGAGGAAGTTAAAGTGTTTAGCAACCAGGAGATCAGGTGGGCCTCGACGGACCAAGTGGAGGTGTTCAGCGAAACGATTGCCGAGCCTGCGCTTGGTCTCGCCGATATATAGGAGTCCACACCTGGAACAGTGGATAAAGTAAATGAGGTTGGAGGAGGTGCAAGTGAACCTCAGCCTCACCTGAAAGGTCTGTCGGGGTCCTTAATATATCCAGCTATATCCTTTCACAGCCTACCGAGTCTGCACCAACCAGCGATTCCCACACATTAACACTATCGTACCAACACCAAGGATAATTTTATATTTCAACCAAGCAAATTAACCTTCAAACCTCTACGTCTTTGGAGTAAGGCAGTTGCCCTACCGCTGCCTCACTGTGCCGATCCTCTCAGTTGAGAGAGTTTCTGTGGGTGCTGATGGAGCAGCCCTGCTCTCTGCATTGCTTGTATGGTTGAACACTGGAGCTGTGGTGTGCCAGTGTTAAACAGAGTGAATGTGGAATCGAGTTAGATTGTCATAAGGTCATACTCCACAGGGAGATGTCCTTGCTAATCCTACCTCCTCCATTTGCATCCAATTGGTTAATGTTTATAATCTAGGCTAGGATCCCACCACCGACCAGATTACAGGCGTCCAATCACCAAAACAATGTCAAGGGTAGGTGGCTGGACTTTCTCTTGTTAGAGAGGCATTGCCTGGCTCTTCTGTGGCTCAGTGTTTCTCATAACTATCAGCAGATGCCTGAATGTTTTCCCGATCTTGATGCCTGCAGGCTGCTTCAATTAGTTAAGTTTAGTTTAGAGTCACAGCGCGGAAACAGGCCCTTCAGCCCACCGAGTGTGCACCGACCAGCACACTAGCACTATCCTTCGCACAGTAAGGACAATTTACAATTTTCACCAAATTCAAATCAATCTACAAACCTGTTCATCTTTGGAGTGTGGGAGGAAACTGAAGATCTCGGAGGAAACCCACGCAGGTCCCGGGGAGAACGTTCAAACTCCGTACAGACAGCGCCCGTAGTCAGGATCGAACCCGGCCGTTGCTGAGGAATTTAGCCTTGTGCAATGGTCAATTCAGTGATGGAGGAGAGTCACTGAGGAAGTAGCTGAAGCTGGTGGGGTCTGAAACACCCCCCCCCCCCCACACCTCCCCTCCGAGGAACTGCTGCAGTGATGTCCTGGGGCTGAGATGATTGACTCACAACATTGCCCCCTATCTCCATTTGGGTGGGCCGTGCCTCCAACCAACTGAGAAATTTCCCCCGATTGCCATTGACCACATTTACCTCTTTGTAGCCACACTGAAGTCATCAAATGCTGCCTCGATGTAGAGTGCACTCACCTTCACCTCCGTTCAGTCCCTTGGACCAGGGCTGTGGAACAGAGTGTCGCGGGGAAAGCCAGACTTGTCGCTGGTGAGGAGGTTATTAGCTTTAGTTTTCATTTTAGATATACAATGCGGAAACAGGCCCTTTGGGAAGGACATCCTTGTGAATGGGGTAGTGTAGCGTAGGTTCACAAAATTAATCCAACGGGTGGCGGGACTGTCATATGAGGAAAGATTGAAAAGACTAGGCTTGTATTCATTGGAGTTTAGAAGGATGATGGGATATCTTATAGAAGCGTATTAAATTATAGAAGGACTGGACAAGCTAGATGCAGGAAAAAAATTCCCAATGTTGGGCGAGTCCAGAACCAGGGGCCACAGTCTTAGAATAAAAGGGAGGCCATTTAAGACTGAGGCAAGGAAACACTTTTTCACCCAGAGAGTAGTGGATTTGTGGAATTCCCTGCCACAGAGGGCAGTGGAGGCCAAATCACTGGATGGATTTAAGAGAGTTAGATAGAGCTCTAGGGGCTAGTAGAATCAAGGGATATGGGGAGAAGGCAGGCACGGGTTATTGATTGGGGATGATTAGCCATGATCACAATGGATGGCGGTGCTGGCTCGAAGGGCCAAATGGCCTCCTCCTGCACCTATTTTCTATGTTGCTATGTTTCTATGACCAGTGATCCCCGCACATTAACACTATCCCACACACACTACAGACAATACACACATACCAAGCCAATAAACCTGCAAACCTGTACATCTTTGTAGTTTGGAAGGAAACCAAAAATCTCTGAGAAAACCTACGCAGGTCATGGGGGAGAACGTACAAACTCCGTACAGACAGCACCCGTGGTCAGGATCAAACCTGGGTCTCTGGCGCTGTAAGGCAGCAACTCTACCGCTGCGCCACCGTGCCGCAAGTGTTGGCGAGCAGAGCAATCGGATGCCAAGTAAGCAGATTAGATTTGTCCTGCTTTCTGAGAACAGAATATGTAAGAAGGAACTGCATGTGCTGGTTTAAACCTAAGATAGACACAAAATGCTGGAGTGACTCAACGGGACAGGCGGTATCCCTGGAGAGAAGGCATGGGTGACGTTTTAGGTTGAGACCCTTCTTCAGTCACCCGTTCTGCCTGTCCCTCCTGAGAACAGAAAGTACCGAGGCAATTTTCCCCAGTGTTGCCAGTTTTACAACTAGCGCAACATCGTGCCTTTGCTGTATCCATTGTCAGGACACAATGGAGCAGGCCTTCAGAAGTTTGATCGGATCCATAGTTATCGGAGGTTAACTATTCTCTATTCTTTATTAGTTATCGGAGGATAACTATCACTCTATTCTGCCTGGTGCACACAATGCCGTTGCTGTTTTAGTTGTCCAGCGCTGCTTCTTCGCTATACTGACTGGAGGAGTTCTGCATAAGTCACCCAATCTGCATCTGATCATAGATAGACACAAAATGCCAGTGCAACTAAGTGGGACAGGCAGCATCTCTGGAGAGAAGGAATCCCTCCAGAGATGCTGCCTGTCCCGCTGAGTTACTCTGGCATTTTGTCTCTATCTTCAGTTTAAACCAGCATCTGCAGTTCCTTCACACACACTACATCTGATCATCCCAGTTTACAAGAGACCACACCATGAGAAATCAGCATGGGTACAACTTGAACTAAGGCATATAGAACATAGAACAGCACAGCAGAAGAACAGGCCATTCGGCCCACAATATCTGCACCAAACATGCTTGCCAAGATCATCTCTTATCTACCTGTGCGTAATCCATATTCCTCCATTCCCTATATATCCACATGCCTATCCAAAAGTCTCCTAAGTGCCACTATCATATCTACCACAACCGCCAACCACGGCAGCACATTCCATACACTCACCACCCTCCGGGTAAAACCACATCTCCTTTAAAGTTTGCCCATCTCATCTTAAGGCTATGCCCACAATTTGATATTTCCATCCTGGGAAAAAGGCTCTACCATATCTATGCCTCTTATACCTTTATACACATCTATCAGATCTTCCCGCAAACAATCCAAGTCTGTCCAACGTCTTCCTGCAGCTACATACTCCCTAATCCAGGCATCATTCTGGTAAACCTTCTCTGCACCCTTTCCAAATTCGCCACATCCTTCTTACAATAGGGTAACCAGAACTGCACATAATACTCCAAATACAGCCTAACCAAAGTCCTATAAAGCTGCATCATGACTTTCTGACTTATACTCAATGCTCCAATCTATGAAAGCAAGAATGCCATATGTCTTCTTTACCACTCGACTTATCTCTTTCAGGGAGTTATGGACTTGAACCCCAAGATCTCTCTGTAGGGATATTAACTTCCCCTCCCATTCCCACCCTGTCCTTTCTGCCCTGGGCCTCCTACACTGTCAGTGAGGCCTAACGCAAACTGGAGGAACAGCGCCTCATATTTTACTTGGGCAGCTTTCAACCCAACGGTATTAATATTGATTTCTCTAACTTCGAATAACCCTTGCTTCCCCTCTCTCTCCATCCCTCCCCATCCTAGTCCTCCTCATTAATTGTACTGATTGTGTGGCTCGTTGTCACCTTCTCCTCAACCAACAATAAACCATTCTATATTTCCGAGATCATCGTCTACTTTTTTATTTTTTTTTAATTTATTTTTTTATTAAAAGTAACCAATTATAATGCTTTTAACAACTTTCCAAACGTCAACTTAATTCCATTATTTTACAAACAATGCATTAATAGTTCTTCTTATACTCTATTTTTTTGATATATAGATAGAAAAAGAATAGAACAGATATAAATCATTAAAGATGTGATTAAATAATAATTTGGTTATATATAAGAAAAAGAAAAAAAAAGAGAAAAAAAAAGTTAGAGTATTATATATATATATATATAAACAAAACAGCAGTATACATTATCGATAAAGCTATTACAGATAGTAAACTCCATGAGAACATGCATGTCAATCCCAATGTGAAAATGAGTCATTCCCGCCGAATCCCGCAGGGTGCCCGTCGAGCCGTGTTGCCAAGAACAGCTACTTCTCTAAATACTGTATGTATGGAGGCCACATCTGTTTGAAGGAATTATATTCGTCCAATAGGACAAATCTAATTCCCTCCAGATGTAACGTCTCCAACATTTCTGCTGCCCACATTTTAATTGTGGGGATTGATATTCCCTTCCAAAATTTCAAAATAATTTTTTTCCCAATTATCAAACAGTAATCTAAGAAATTTCTTTGATTACCTGTAAGTGTCAAATTTAAGTCAGGGATTCCTAATATTATTAACTTTGGGTCAGGATCCAATTTAACTTTAAGGACTTCAGAAATAACTTTAAAAATTTCTGTCCAGTAATAATTCAATTTAGGGCATGTAACAAAACTATGTATTAGGTTTGCTTCTGAATTTCTACATTTATCACAGATAGAAGAAATATTAGGAAAAATACTATTTAATTTAGTTTTGGAATAATGTAATCTATATAATACTTTATATTGAATCAATATGTGCCTGGCGTTTAATGAACACCGATGTATTCGTTGTAGACTTTCTTCCCAATTTTCTTTTGTTATAGCTAATCCAATTTCATTTTCCCATGCTTGACGATACATTTCAGTTGTTGGATTCTCTTTATCCAAAATGATATTGTATATATAAGCTATTAATTTTTCTGTATTTGGATGCAAATTAAACAAATCATCTAGTAATCCTGGTTCTTTATTTTTGTAATCTTGTGTATTAGTTTTAATGTAATCTCTGATTTGTAAATACCTAAACAAATGTTGCGGAGATAGTCCATAAATATCTTGTAACTCCTGGAATAAAAGAAATTTTCCATTTCTATAAAGATGTTCTAACCTTTTAATTCCTAAATCATTCCAGCGTCTAAACCCTCCATCTAATATTGAAGGTTTAAATAATGGATTATTCATAATTGGAAGTTTAAGTGAGAGATTATCTAAGTGTAGAGTCTTAACAATTTGTTTCCAAATACGTCTAATATTATAAATTATTGGATTGTCCCTATAATTTTTTTTGTGTACCTCCTTTGGCGCAAATATAATCGAGCCTACGCTAAAAGGTAAACAGTCTTCCTTTTCTATACTTGACCATATTGGAACATTATCCATATGTACCCACCAAAAATTCATATTCTTGATCTGAACAGCCCAAAAATAATATAAAAAATTTGGGAGTGCTAGTCCTCCATTTATCTTAGATTTACATAGATGTTTTTTACTTATTCTATGATTTTTATAATCCCAAATAAAACTGTTAACAATATTATCAATTTTTTAAAAAAAGGTTTTCGGGAGAAAAAAAGGAATAGCCTGAAACAGATATAAAAGTTGTGGTAAAAAAACCATCTTTATGGCGTTTATTCTACCAATCATAGAAATAGGAAGAGTTTTCCAATATAAAATATTTTTTTTAAGTTTGTCTAATAATTGAGGATAATTTGATTTAATTAAAAAATTATATGATTTAGTTACATTAATCCCTAAATATTTAAATTTATCTTTTACTACTTTTAATGGGTATTGTTGTAATATATTTAAATTTATTTCAGTTACTAGCATAATTTCACTTTTGTTCCAATTAATCCTATATCCAGAAAATGTCCCAAACTTATTTATGACATTAAACAAATTTGGGATACTAGTTTCCAATTTTGTAATATAAATCAAAACATCATCTGCGTATAAAGATATTTTATTAGTTGTTGTATCAGTATTGTATCCATGTATTTCTGGTTTGGATCTAATTTTTTCCGCCAGAGGTTCTATCCCCAGAGCAAACAATAAGGGCGATAACGGGCATCCTTGTCTACATCCCCTAGCGAGTTTGAATTTAGCTGATAACATTTGGTTAGTCATGATTCTTGCTGTAGGGTTTGAATATAATATTCTTACCCAACGACAGAATCTATCCCCCAATTTAAACTTTTCCATTATATTAAATAAATATGACCATTCTACCTGGTCAAAAGCTTTTTCCGCATCTAGCGATATAACCGCTAGATCCATATCTCGTTTTCTTTTTGAATATAAAACATTAAACAGACGTCTAAGATTATGGGATGAGTAACGTTTTGGGATAAAACCTGTTTGATCATAATGTATTAATTTAGAAATCACCGAACTTAATCTCCGAGATAAGATTTTGGTTAATATTTTTTGGTCTGTATTTAGAAGCGCAATCGCTCTATATGATCCTGGATCTTCCAAATCTTTATCTATCTTTGGAATAAGTATAATTGTAGATTCATTTAATGAATCTGGCAATTTTCCTTGCTTGTATGCATTTCTATACACTGTATGTAGTCTAGATATAATCAATTCCAAATTTTTTTTATAAAATTCTGCATTAAGGCCATCCGGGCCCGCAGCTTTTCCATTCTTTAACGAACTAATTGATTCTTCAATATCCTTTACTGTTATTTCCGCATTTAAAAACTGTCTATCTGTCTGATCTAAACAATTAATTTTGCAATCTTGTAAAAATGTTTCCATACCATCTATTTGTCCTGTTACTTTCGATGAGTAAAGATTTTGATAATATTGCAGAAACCTATCATTAATATCTTTTGGTGTAATCAGTGTATTTCCATGCTCAGATCTGACCTTATGTATCATCTTCTCGTCTTCAAATTTTCTCAATTGACGTGCTAGCAATTTATGTGGTTTGTCTCCAAATTCAAAATGCACTTGTTTAGTTTGTTGAAAAAGTTTAATAACTTGATTAGAGTATAATTTATTCAGTCTGTATTTTACTAATGCAATTTTATTACTTAATTCTTTTGAAGGCTGTTTAATATTTTCATTATCTAATTGTCTTATCTCATTTTCTAACCTTTGTTCCATCTTTCGATTTTCTTTATTAAGATATGCTTGTGCTGATATTATTACACCGCGCATAAATGCTTTAAATGTATCCCAAAGCAAAGATGGAACGATTTCAGGGGTGTCGTTAGTTTCGAAAAATAATTTAATCTGTTCCGTCATATATTTACAACAGTCTTTATCTTTTAATATCTGGGGATTCATTCTCCAGGTAGTAGTCTCGTTAATTGTATCTTTTAATTTTATCTTGAATGTTATTGGAGCGTGGTCCGAAATAATAATATTATGATATTTTGCATCATATGTAAAAGGAAGTAATTTAGAGTCTATTAAAAAATAATCTATCCCCGAATAAGTTCCATGTACGGGTGAATAAAAAGAATATTCACGTCCAGATGGATTTTCTAGTCTCCAAATGTCCTTAATGTTAGATGTATTAATAAAAGAATTAATAAGTTTGCTTGAATTAGAGGCAGCTTTTCTTTTTGTAGATGATCTGTCAAGATAATTATCTAAAGTACAGTTTAGATCTCCCCCAATTATTAAATTATGTTGAGTGGATACCGGAATATTATTTAATATTTTTTTTAAAAATAATGGGTTGTCAAAATTGGGGGCGTATATATTCATTAAAATTACTTTTTTTGAATATAATTCCCCTATGATTATCACATATCTACCCTCTTTATCCTCTATTATAGAACTTTGTGTGAAAGGTATACCTTTACGAATAATTATTGCAACCCCTCTAGATTTATGTATAAATGAAGAGTGATACACCTTTGAAATCCATTTAGCTGTTAATCTATATTGATCATCTTTTTTAAGGTGAGTCTCTTGGAGAAAAACAACATCTGTTTTCAATCTATTCAGCTGTGCTAACACCTTTCCCCTTTTAATTCGTTCATTCAGCCCTTTTACATTCCAACTGCAGAAGGTAATTCCATCCCCCCCAGCCTTCACATTCATATCTTGCATTCTGTTACTAGGGTGGTTTTTTTCGTAGTAGCCTTCTCGACTCCTCCAGCTCCACGCTACACCCGAACATCAATCCGACGAGAATAACCACCCACACTAGACCACACGCATGTCTTCCTAAATTAATTGTACCATACCGAATACATCTCCATTTCAATAATATAAGATATATAATAATATATAAAAAGATACTAAATAAGAACAGGTAAAGGGTGTTAATAGAGTGCTCAGAAAGAAAAGAAACTACACTTGTATAGCGTGTAGTGTGTGTTAGTGAAAGCCACACTAATGTGGCTATTAATCTAATGACTTCCGTTATAGTAAGATGTTAATTATACCAGCTCCATTCTCTGATGCTGTATATATTGGGGGGGGGGTACTAACTTTATATACTTAGTAATTATTTCTGTTAATCATATTACTAATTACTAGATTTCAATTGCTATTACAATTAGTCTTATAATAAGTAATGCTTTATATACTTAGTAATTATTTCTGTTAATCATATCACTAATTTTTAAATTTAAATCAAATTACTATTACAATTAGTCTTATAATAAGTAATACTATCATCGTCTACTTTGATCTGTCGTTTTCACGCCTTCCATATCTCCAATTTTGCTCTCCCCTGACCTTCGATCTGAAGAAGGGTCTTGACCCGAAACGTCGCCCACTCCTTCTATCCAGAGATGCTGCCTGTCCTGCTAAGTTATGGACCTGCCCACTTGGGCGTCATTTGCGCGTCACGCAGATGGCGCGCAAAGAATTTGTACATCCCAAAATCCTGGGGCGCCACGCGCGATACAGCCTATGTCACCACGCACCATGCGCCCGTAATGCACATCACGTGATGCGCAAACAATGTTATGTAAATGATATCACGTAAATGACGCGCAAATGATGCCCAAGTGGGACAGTCCCTTTACTCCAGCATTTTGTGTCGATCTTCTGTGATTGATTAGTTGAGTGTTTCCTCTGGTAAATGGTGCAGCTAATAGAGCCAATAATAGAGCTAATAGGGAGATGATTGCTCCCTGCATTCATCTCTCGCCCTCCCTCTCTCCCTCCCAGTCTCCCTCCCTCTCTCTCTCTCTCTCTGACACTGCCTTTGTAATCGCTAGTCAGGGAAACTAATTGCATGCAAGGAAACCCTTTATTTCCCTCCTCCCCCCTCCCCCACACCCCACCTCCACCCTCACCAACTGTGTGGATTTAGAACTGCTTTCCCATTCCAACAGTGCGTCTTTGTCCAGATGGGAAAGGAGACCAGTGCAAACATGACTCTGACTGCCCTCACTATAATCCTCAATACAAGAAAGATCTGTTATCAGTAACATAGGAATGTTCCCCAAGCATCTTTGCAAATGCAGGCTAACAGGCAACAAATAAACTTCACGTGGAATGTCACAGTTTTACAGCGTCTGATAGTTCATTTGGAATCAAAACTGTTTTGATGGCACAAATAACAGTGGGAAAATGCTCCACTGCTGTTTACACTGGATGACAATATCCTACTAATATCAACGAGATTAACATCCAAGTAGACACAAAATACTGGAGTAACTAAGTGGGACAGGCAGCATCTCTGGATAGAAGGAATGAGTGGCATTTCGGGTCAAACACTTCTTCAGTCCAATGACCCGAAACATCACCCATTCCTTCTATCCAGAGATGCTGCCTGTCCCATTGAGTTACTCCAGCATTTTGTGTCTTATCTGCAGTTCCTTCCGACACTTAACATTCAAGTAATCTGCTTCAGAGAATAAAGGTTCTGTATCTGAATGTAAGTAACATTAAAGCAAAATAGACAAACTGAAAGCACAAATCCAAGGTACATTTGATTCAATGGCCACAATGGTAATGCCTCCGTAGAACAACGGGACACTAACATTGAAGGTGCACGACATTTAGTCAGGGCAGTAAGTTAGGAAAAAGTAAAAGAGCAGCTTTGTTCATGAATGGTAATCTTAGAATTGAAGTGAATTGAATTGAAGTCACAAGTCACAGTGAAATTCTTAGCTTGTATACCCAAGGTATGCAAATAGTCGCCTCATAAAGGGCGCTTACAAAGTTACAAACTAACAAGAGCAACACTAGGGTTACACAAAAAGCTGGAGAAACTCAGCGGGTGCAGCAGCATCTAAGGAGCGAAGGAGATAGGCGATGTTTTGGGTCGAGACCCTTCCTCAGACTGGTCAGGGATCAGGGAAACGAGAGATATAGACAGTGATGTGGAGAGATAAAGAACAATGAATGAAAGATATGCAAAAAAGTATTGATCATAAAGGAACAGAGTAACACTAGATTCAGGAAACCAGGATACAGAGGCACTTTCGGTAAAGATAAGAATATAAAGTTACTCATGGGAGTGGAGTTCTGTCCACCAAACAATAACCACATTGTAGGGCAGAGTACAGAGGGAGATAGTGATAGGTCAGTGAGTGGGCAAAAAGCTGGCATGCGGAGCATCATTTGGGAAAAATGTGAAGTTGTTCATTTGGGAAAGAGTCATCTTTGCCCAGGGGAAACACTTTCTCGTAGTTCCAGGAAGAGAGAGCAGATGCTGGCCCCCTATTAATGTCAGTGCATTCGATGGGACTGGTTGACATGATAAACATTTACATTGTGATTAGCAGCTGAACTGAGGATGCGTGAGGTGTAGATGGACTGATGGGGGAGAGTGGGGGGGGGGGGGGGGGGGGGCTGGCTTGTATGAAGGACTTGGCTGCATAAATACCTGACATCTTTGGTCTCATAAGGTCATAAGGGATAGGAGTAGTATGGGCCATTTGGCCCATCAAGTCACTTATGACCTTTTGACAAGACTTGAAAAATTAATACATTTTTCAAGTCTTGTCAAAAGGTCATAAGTGATAGGAGCAGAATTAGGCCATTCAGCCCATCAAGTCTACTTCGCCATTCAATCACTGCTGATCTATCTATCCCTCCTATCCCCATTCTCCTGCTTTTTCCCCATAACCTCCAACACCTGTACTAATCAAGAATCTATCTATCTCGGCCTTAAAAATAGCCATTGACATGGCCTCCGCAGCAAAAAATTCCACAGATTCACCACTCTCTGACTAAAGAACTTCCTCCTCATCTCCTTCCTGAAGGAACGTTCTTTAATTCTGAGGCTGTGACCTATGGTGTGAGACTCTCCCACTGATGGAAATATCCTCTCCACATGCGCTCTATCCAAGCCTTTCATTATTTGACAAGTTTCACTTAGGTCCCCCCTCATCTCCACCCCATCATAGATGTTCCTTCTGATCTCTTCACCTCTCCTTCTCTCTGCCACTTCAAACACTTTCCCAGCTGCGAGGGAATGTGAACTCTGCTTCTCTTTCCTCCTTCCACTGGTCTCTGTCCTGGAGCTTTCTCCCCTATAGTTTGTGGGAGCACCTTCACTGGGAGAACAGCAGTTTCAAGGGGGCTCCCCTCCATCCTCTCGGGTAGTTTAGTTTAGTGATACAGCGCAGAAACAGGTCCTTAGCCCCACGCTGACCAGTGATCCCTGCACATTAACACTATCTTACACACACAAGAGGCAATTTACACTTAAACCAAGCCAATTAACCTACAAACCTGTATATCTTTGGAATGTGGGAGGAAACAGAAGATCTCGGAAAAAACTCACGTGGTCACGGGGAGAAAGTACAAACCCTGTGCAGACAGCACCCGTAGTCTAGATCAAACCTATGTCTCTGGCGTTCTAAAGAGCCTGTCCCACTTTCACGACCTCTGCCGAGTTTGCCCTTGACTCATACTCGCAGCATGGTCGTCATGAGGTCGTAGGAGGTCGTGGGTAGGTCATAGCAGGCTGTGATGCTAGTCATAGGTACTCGTGGCATCAAGCAGGTCGGGGCATTTTTCTAGCCTGATGAAAAATGTCCACGAGTAAAAAAGGTCGTGAATTAGGTCGTGAAAGTGGGACAGGCCCTTTAGGCAGCAACTCTACTGCTGCGCCACTGTGCTGACCTTTAGGGCTGGACATTAACATGCTGACCTTTCTGGTCACTCCCACATCCCAAAAATGTTTTTTTTTAAATGGCACTTCCAGACTTGCTGAGTCTCCCAAGTATTTTCTGTTGTTATTTGCCAATTTTTTATTTAAATACCATTGTCGTGTTTTGTGTTGTTTACCAGTCATATCATGGGTAAGACACGGCTACTGTATCTCCTGGGGGGCTCGTTGCTTCCAGGTTATTACAGGACAATGGAGGAGAGTGGATTGCAGTGAGCTGGGATGAAACACAAATATAGGTACAGAGAGCTGGGTCAATTTGCCTTTGCCTTGAGCAGTATGTTCCATTTATCAACTGGTGCCCGGCGATCTGGGAAAGCTTAGTTTAGATTAGAGATACAGCGCAGAAACAGGCCCTTCGACCCACCGAGTCTACGCCGACCAGCGATCCCCACACATTAACACTATCCTACACACACTAGGGACAATTTACACTTATACCAAGCAAATGAACCTACAAACCTGTACGTCTTTGGAGTGTGGGAGGAAACCGAAGATCTTGGAGAAAACCCACGCGGTCACGGGAAGAACATACAAACTCCGTACAAACAGCACCCGTAGTAGGGATCGCACTCAGTTCACCAGGGATGCAAGCGCTCTAAGGCAGCAACTGGACCGCTGCACCACCAAATGTAAGATCAGTTAGGGGAGAGAACAGATTAGACGCCCATTAGAAGAGGTTGCTATTCCCGACAGCAGTGTGTACTTCTTTTTTATCTATTCTATGTCCTCGTAGAAAGGAATATTTGAGGCACATAACACTGTTCCAATTCAACTGATGATCACAGTATATTTACTCCTGTAAACCAGTTCCATCGAATGTACTGACTTTAATATGTGGTCAGCATCTGCTCTTTCTTCCTGTAACAGCGAGGAAATGTTTCCCCTGGGCAAATATTGGCATTGGTAAAGGTATTGGTAATGGTTTCTTATTGCCAAGTGTATCAAGATACAGTGAAAAACTTTGATTGTGTGCTATTCAGTCAAATCATGCTGTACATGAGTCCAATCAAGTAGCACACAAATAAAACAGATACTACAAAGAGAAAAATACCAGAGTGCAGAATGTAGCATCACAGCGTTATGGTGTTATCATTGCAGAGCAAGTGCAGATACAAAAAGTCCAAAGACTGCAATGAGGCAGGTTGGGAGAAAGGGACTACACCTACTTTATGGGAGGACTGTTCAGCAGTCTGATTATGGTGGGAAGTGGCTGTTCCTGAAACTGGTGGAACTTACTTTCAAGCTTTTGTATCATCTGCCTGATGGGTGAGGGGAGAAGAGGGATGAAACTAGTCCTTGATCTTGAGGCAGCATGAGATGTAGATGGAGTTGATGGGGGTGGGTGGAGCAGGTCTTGTGTGAAGGACTTGGCTACATAAACGACTCTCTGAACATTTTTGTTATCTTTGGCAGAGCAGTCGCCAAACCAAACAATGATGCATCCTGATGGTATGTATCTGTATCTGTACAAGTTGGAAACAGTCGTTAATAATGAAACACACCAATTGCACGGCGTTGGATAAAGATGCCAATACATTTGATTGCCACTGCAGGGGTTTCGTCAGCTCTGGTTCACGAACCAAGCACTCACTTGAGTCAAAGTCTGTGGGCTTAAGAGACATCACTGCATGTACCCGACAAATACACAGGTACCAAAGGAATTCCTTAATGTTCAAGATGCTGCCCAGCTCAGTTAAACTAAAACTAAGTTAAATTAAAACTAAGCTGCCAAAGCAGTATGAATAACAGCTTACACCCCAGCGGTATGAGTATCGACTTCTTTAACTTCAAGTAACCCTTGCTTCCCCTCTCTCTCCATCCATCCCCCTTCCTAGTTCTCCGATCAGTCTGACTGTCCCCCTAGTTAAATTTTATCTCTGGATGCTTCGTTGTCACCTTCTTCTAGCTAACAATGAACTATTCTACATTTTCCTTGAGTTTCATCCCCTTTCATGTCTCATTTTCACACCTTACCCATCCTTATCTCTGTGTCTTCCTCTCCCCGGACTCTCAGTCTGAAGGGTCTCAACCCGAAACGTCACCCATTCCTTCTATTCAAAGATGCTGCCTGTTGCACTGAGTTACTCCAGCATTTTGTGTCTATCTTCAGTGTAAGCCAGCATCTGCAGTTCCTTGCCACACAATGTACAAGATCCCCTTAAAGGATATTTTAAAGAACAACAGGATAATTCACTCAAGTGTTTGTGAACAATGTTTTTTCCTCAACCAGTCATTAACAAAAAATAATTAGATCATTTGGAAATGGTTTCTGTTATTGAGCCCTGCTCTAACTCTGCCTGTATACTGTATGTTGGTTAGCCTGGTCTGAGCAAATCAAACTGGAATTATCCAGCCGATACCTACTGTGCTGCTGTTGTATGGTTAAAGTTCAGCCAGCAGCAGCTTAACTGAATGGGCTGTGTAGGAAGGAACTGCAGATGCTGCTTTAAACTGACGATAGACACAAAATGCTGGAGTAACTCAGCGGGACAAGCAGCATCTCTGAGGGAAGGTATGGGTGACGTTTTGGGTCTGAAGGAGGGTCTCGACCCCAAACGTCATCCATTCCTGCTCTCCAGAGATGCTGCCTGTCCCGCTGAGTTATTCCAGCGTTACGTGTCTAAACTGAATATGGCATGGTTCAGGATGGCTCTCCCTAGCAGTAACAGACTTCCAGGGGGCAGACTAGGTCCTTAGAATCCAGTACTGATGGACCAACTTGTATTGGCAACATCTTTGGCAAACAGGCCTTAAAGAAGTGGTCAGTTTGGTGCATCAGTAACCCCAAAACAAAGATGGTGCCCTTTTGAATTACCTCTATTGTAGCTTCAGTACATTGCCACAAATTAAAATTCTCTGAAGCATGTGCCTATGTCTTCCACAGAAATGAATAAACTTGGCATTGTGTTAAAATGTTCAACAGCTCAGTGGTTCGAGCGGCACGGTGGCGCAGCGGTAGAGTTGCTGGCTTACAGCACTTACAGTGCCAGGTTCCAGGTTCGATCCTGACTAGGGGTGCTGTCTGTATGGAGTTTGTACGTTCTCCCCGTGACCTGCGTGGGTTTTCGGTTTTCTCCAAGATTTTCGGTTTCCTTCCACACTCCAAAGACGTGCAGGATTGTAGGTTAATTGGCTTGGTATAAATGTAAATTGTCCCTCGTGTGTGTAGGATAGTGTTAGTGTGTGGGGCTCGCTGGTCGGCGCAGACTTGTTGGGCCGAAGAGCCTGTTTCCGCGCTGTATCTCTAAACTTAAAATACGTGCTTACTTCAAGTTAAAGACTGCTGACTGTTAAAGACAACTACATACAGCATAATGATGAAAGGCTGGATAACATTTAATAACTCTTTCCAGATTTATAACTCTTTGGATCTATTAACTCTTTCCAGATGGAGATGAGGATGGAAGTGCCGAATGAATGAATCGTTGCTGGACCAGGAGAAGCACAATTCAGCCTGACCTCCTGGATTTGAAACTGACCTTCTAAGTAGTGAGGACATTGGGTGAGGACATGACAAAGTCTGGTATCTGATGGCAAGCAACCTAACATGTTTTCCAGTGTTCAAGAGAGAGCAGAGGGCATGGCAACAAAATGGAGCCCTTTAATTTTTCCCCTAGTTTGCCAACAAATTATTGCTGTGATGTGGGAACCACATGCTCACCTCCTGATTCCAGACAGCACAAGCCAGGAGTCTGCCTCGTCGAAAAGTCTGTCTGTCCCTTTCTTCTTCATTGTTTTTTTAGTACGTGTTAAATGTATGTTTTTAGTGTTCTTTAGGTTGTTTTATGTGGGGGGTGGGGCGAGGGGGTTGGGGGAAACTTTTTATAATCTCTTACGTCGACGGCTATGCGATTTTTTCCGTATTGTATCTCCGTCCGCACTGCCACCTAACATCGGAGAGTTGGCGGCCTCTGTTGGGGACCGATTTTGAGAGCTCCACCGCAGGTGCCTGCGGTCTTACCATCGCAGAGCTCGCGATCCCTTTGCCAGGGATCGACCTCGAAGCTCTACCCCGGGTGCCTGCGGACTTTAACATCGTGGATCGACTTCGGGAGCACCAAGCCGCAGGAGCATCGACCGCCCCAACTAGGGAGTTTTGATCGCCCTGACATGGGAGCTTTGATCGCCCAAAAGCGGAGGCTTCGACCACTGGCTGCGGGAGCTTCGATCCCGATGAATGGTTCGACTGCCCCAACCGCGGGAGAAGATTGAGGGAAGAAGATTGGACTTTATTGACTTCCATCACAGTGAGAAATCTGCTGTGGTGGATGTTTATCTTAACTTTTATGTAGTTATGTGTCTTGTTGCTTTTCTTTGGTATGGCTGTATGGCAATTCGCATATCACTGTACTTTAATTGGTACACGTGACAATAAAAGACCTTTGAAACCTTTGATGGAATAGTCTCCACTTATCTGAATGAGTGTAGCTCCGGCAACACCCAAAATAATACAATCACCAGACCATGCACCACCTTAAGTATTCAACCCCTCCACCAACATTGCAGCATAGTGGGTGGGTGCAACATGCAGGGTTTTATAATAGTATCTGTGACCTACGTCATTTAGTTCGGAGGCAGGAGCTCAGACATATATCACCATCTGCAGGTTACCCTGAAAGTCATACACTATCTTGACGTGGAAAGATATTGTCAGTCCTTCATCATCACTGCGTCTAAACGATGGAACTGCCTCCCCAACAGCTTCGCAAGAGCACCTTCACCAGAAGGACTGGAGCCACTCAAGAAGGCAGATAACTGAAGATAGACACAAAATGCTGGAGTAACTCAGCGGGACAGGCAGCATCTCTGGAGAGAAGGAATGGGTGACGTTTCGGGTCAAGACCTCGACACGAAACGTCACCCATTCCTTCTCTCCAGAGATGCTGCCAGTCCTGTTGAGGTACTCCAGCATTTTCTGTCCATCTTCAGTTTCAACCTGCATCTGCAGTTCCTTCCTACACAGATAACCACCACTTTCTGGAGATGGCTAATTCCAGTCAAGCCCATATTTGGCAAGTAAAATAATCAGGAGCTGCCAGGAAAAGATAAGGTCCTCAGGCCCTCAGCCCAAGATGAAGCCCAACCCAGGCGACTATTTGCGTGCTTGCCACAGAAGCAGATCTACAATCACATATTACAATTGCTCCGCACTCTTAAATCTCTATTCCTTTTTTAATTTTTTTTTAAATTTTTGTTAGAAGTAAGTACAATAGTGTGGTACTTGAGTACCTAATACATACATACATATTTCCATTCTTGTACAACTTCATACTTTTGATTTAATAATAAAAGAACAGTGGAAGAAAAAATAAATAAAGAGTGTCGGAATAGATAGACAAGCGAGTAGAAACAGATAGCAAAATAAATAAAGGACAGAGAAGAGAAGCTGAAAAGATTGAAATAGAAGGAGAAAGTAAAGAAGAGAGATTAGGAGAGATCTACCTATTTCATATTTTTGCCCATCCGTCACCTAAATCTCTATTCCTACAGCAACATTTCTTACTTTACCCATGATCGGGCGTTGCTGCCTTTCGCTAGCTGGGGAATACGCAACAAAAACTTTTCACCGAACCTCGGTACACGTGACAATAAACCAAACAGAAACTGTAACTGGATGGTGTTTGGGTGACCTACTGTAGCTGCAGCTGCCAGTACCTGTAATGCCTGGTGTCGCGGATCACCCTGTCACTGGCGAGCTTCTCACTCTCCTGTTGGTTGAATGCATGGTGTCCATAGGGATCCTCACCAAGTCTCAGGAGCTTGCTGGAGAGATACGCCTTATCCTCGAAGGTCTGTAGATTGTTCTTATCCAGTGGTGGCATTGCAGTTACCTGTAAGAAGAATGAAAGAGTGTTCACTTCTCTCACATCTTTTGGGGGTCTAATTGCTTGAGTGTAGAAGTTGTGAGGTCACGTTGCAGTTGTACAAAATGTTGGTGAGGCCGCATTTAGTGTCTTGAGTTCAGTTCTGGGCACCACCTTATAGGAAAGACTTTGTCAAGCTGGAAAGGGTACAGCAAAGATTTATGAGGATGTTGCCAAGACTCGAGGGTCTGAGCTGCAGGGAGAGGTTGAGTAGGCTGGGATGAGGAGTCATAGTCATAGACCCGCCCCAGCAACCAAAGATCCTATAGCAACGGTTGCCCGAGAGAGTCAGAGAGACAGAGAGAGAGAGACGACAGAGAGAGAGACAGCAGAGAGAGAGAGATAGAGAGAGACAGCAGAGAGAGATAGAGACAGCAGAGAGAGATAGAGATAGAGAGACAGCAAAGAGAGAGATAGAGAGAGAGATAGAGGGAGAGAGACAGCAGAGAGACATTAAAGCATGGAATAATCTCCACCAAGCCACGGTTGCCAGCCAGATGCAACAAAATTTAAAGTGGCACTTTCTTCCCAATAACCCTCTCTGGCTAAACCCCTCCCTTCACCACCTCCAGTTTAAATTCCAGTTGGAATATTTTGGAGGACCAAGTAACCAAGAACCAAGAACCAAGACTCTATTCCTTGGAGGATCACTTATTGAGGTATATAAAATCACGAGAGGAATAAATTGGGTAGTTGCAGTCTTTTGCCCAGAGTCGGTGGACCAGAGGACATAGGTTTAAAGGTGAAGGGGAAAAGATTTAATAGGAACCTGGAAGGTAACTTTGTCACAGAAAGGTTGGTGGTTGTGTTTCTCCATTTTGGGGGGCACGGTGGTAGAGTTGCTGCCTCACAGTGGCAGAAACCCAGATTCGATCCCGACTACATGCGCTGTCCTTGTGGAGTTTGTACGTTCTCCCCGTGACTGCGTGGGTTTTCCCCCACATTCCCACATTCCAAAAACATGCAGGTTTGAAGGTTAATGGGATTTGGTAAAATTGCCGTTCGTGTGTAGGATAATGCTAGTGAATGTGGTGATCGCTGGTTGGCGCGGATCATGTGGGCCGAAGGGCCTGTTTCTGCGCTGCATCTCTAAACTGTATCTCTAAGGAGGTCGTGGTAGTTCAACATCCACTGTTTCACAACAGACGTCACGCTTGTTGAAGCCAGACGTACGACATGCAGGTTTTGATGCTCCACCCTTGGCCTGATCCACAGCTAGTTGGGAAGGACAATCCTCTAGTGCTTGCAGCGAGTCAACACAGTGGTGCGGAGGAAAGAGAGCCCCCTTCTCCCCCCCCCCCCACCCCCCCGTCCCTCAGTGTGGTTTGAACTCACACCCTTGAGGGCCCAGGGTGCAAGTGCCTCCAGTGGGACAGAGTGGACTCACTTGCCTGAGCTCCTAGTCTGGTTACAATTGAACATTTTCATTAATAATGACATTGGCAGTCGTGCTTTGTCCTTGGTACTTCCATTAGCCAGTCATTTTCGCTTAACATTAACATCTCAGAGGGTAGAAATTATTCCCCAACATAACATCATGAAGCAAGGGAACAAGTTCTTTGACCCAAGTCGCCTTTCCAATCAAGGTGCCTACCTGAGCCAGTCCCATTTGTCTGCGTTTGCCCCAAATCTCTCTAATCCTTTCCTTCCATGTACCTGTCAAAATATCTTTTAAACATTGTAATTGTAAATCGGCAATAGTTTCTTCTGGCACCTCATTCCATAGACCTAACATCCTCCGTGTGAAAAAATTTGTTCCTCAGGTCCCCTTTAAATCTTTCCACTTTCATCTTACAATGATGCCATCTAGCTTTAGACTCTCCTATCCTGGGAAAAGATCGTGATCATTCACCCTATCTACGCCCTTCACAATTTTATAAACCTCTATAAGTTCACCACTCAGATTCCTTCACTCCAGGGAAAACAGTCCCAGCCTGTCCAATCTCTCCTAGTTAGGGGGAAATTGGAGGCTGGTATTATTCCAATGTCTAAGAAACCGGTAGACAGGTACATGGAAAGGACATGTTTGGAGGGATATGGGCCAAATGCAGGCCTGTTTCCATCCTGCATGACTCTATGACTATGACTCCTCATAAATCAAGCCCTTCTCTCCTGGCAATATCCTTGTGAATATTTTCTGCCTAATTATTTTCTAGCTTAATCACATCTTTCCTACAGTTTGGCACATTGCACACAGGACTCCAAGTGTGGTCTAACCAACTTCTGGTACAGCTGTAACATGACATCGCAGTTCTTGTACTCATGCCACGACCAATTAAGCAAGCATGCCAAATGACTCCGTCACCACTCTGTCTCCTTGAGTTGCCAATTTCAGGGAACACTGTACGTATACCCAAGGTTTCTCTGTTCGACACCATTTCCCAGGGCACCTACTGTTCACTGTATAAGGTGCCCGGGTTTAACTTTGCAAAATGCAACACTTTGCATGTATCGAAGTTAAATTCCATCTGCCATTTCTTTGCTTACTTTCCTAGTTGATCCAGATTCTGTTGTAACCATAGACAACTTTCTTCACTGATCAATACAGACTCACCCAGTATTATTCACTGCCTACCAGACCGTTACACTATTTCTATAAATATATATAGATCCTACCACCTTAGTCAAACTGCTTCTTCATTCTAAAGGACGTCAGTGGCTTTAAAACACATTGGGCACTCCTAGATTAAGAATAGCACAACAAAAAAATGATTATTTTGTCTCAAACTTGCAAAGGCTTTTCACACTTAATTAAAAACAAAACTGGCACCCTCTAGCTGAAGCAGTAATATGCTGGAAGCATTATAGGAAAAGTATTGAAATGCGTTGCTGGAAACCAGAGCAAATGTATTCCTCATCTTGAAAGGCGCTAAAGCTGACTGCACTATATGACAAAGGTTCCTACCATCCATCTTGGGATGGTCTAACTAAAGTACTGAGCAAATATTTTCCTCCTGTAATGGTCTTGGCATGAAAACAGTCTCTGATTTCACCAAATGATTCACCAGGGCATTACATGCATAATGTATCTCATCAGATGTTGAATTACACTGGGTGGAAAATGTATATACATGGCCTCTACCCTTGAGGCACTCTCCCTAACACATTCTCCAAACTGTGCTTTCTCAGTGCTCTGATCAGTTGCATAGAACAGCCCTTCAGTCCACGACATCTGTGCTGAACATAATGCCAAAATAAACGGATCTTTCTGCGTGCATATGATCCACATCACCCCATTCTCTACATAGTCATGTACCTACCTAAAGGCCTTTTAAACACCATCATTGCATCTGCTTCCACCACCACCCCTGGCAGCGTGTTCCAGGCACCCATCACTCTCTGCATTAAAAAACTTAAGTTGCATATCTCTTCTAAGTTTTCCTCCTCTCACCTTAAAGTTATGTCCTCTAGTACTGTATTTGTCATTTTCTCCATGGAAAAAAAGTTTTATCTACCCTATTCATGCCTCATAGTTTTATAAAATTCAGTTGTGTCTTTCCTCAGCCTCCGATGCTTCCTTGTTTGTTCATTTATTGTTACCTATCCTTGTTACATAAATTCTCTCCCCTGTCAATTTGTGCTCAGCCTTATTTGCTCTACTTGTGGTTCTGATCTCTTTCCTCCTGTTCTCTCATTCCCCTCTTGCTAGTCACACTCTCCTTGCTTCACTTCCAGTCTTGCTTCCATTGTTCTACCCATTGCCCTTTTCTCTCTTTACATGTCTCTGTTCCCACTGCTTTTGCTTCTGATCCTGCTCTCTTGATCCACCACTATGAATCCCAATCACACCCATTCTTCCTTACACACTATCATCCTTTAGCAACCGGGAGATCTGGTAGGTTTAAGCGGGACTGAGTTGAGGTGTTCAGTGCACTCTAATTAATCCATCTGAAATGGCGAGTGAAGTTGAAGTGAGTAATCACGGTGGAAAACATGAGACATTTATTTTCTATTAGGCGGACCTTTAGTCCTGAGGATGACTTGTTCCCATTCCAGTAATGTGGATACTGATGTGACTGATGAGGGAAATGCAGCCTCTTCTCCTAGCATACAATGATCTATTCTACATTGTACTTGACCACCTCTTATGATGTCTAGTTTTGACACCTTCCCCTTCCTTATCTCTGTGTCGCCCTCTCCCCTGACTCTCAGTCTGAAGAAGGGTCTCGACCCAAAACATCCCCCATTCCTTCTATCCAGAGATGCTGTGTATCCCGCTGAGTTACTCCAGCAATTTGTGTCTAACTTTCAGTAACTATTTGTATTTCACTCATTATCCTGTAACTCTCCAATTCCCCTCTCCCACATGCTCTCCTTCAATTCTTGGATTGGATCCACATCATTCTGATCTCCAGATCAAACATGGTCTATCTTAATTTAGTCTGCTATTTGGCAACACAAACACTCCTTTCTTTCACCACCAGTCCACAGTGGCTGCAATTATGTACCATCTGTAGAGCGTACTGCCATAAAATCAATGAGGAAACCAGGGAGATATATAAAACAATGTATACAGTGCTGTGAAAGAACAGAGAGAAGGGTTCAGGGGAGTAAAGGCATTTGATTTCAGGCTGATTTCAAGAGTTGTCTGGTGGAAAAAAAATATTGGAGTAATTGAGCGTGTCAGGCAGCATCTTTGGAGAACATGGATTGGTGCCGTTTAGGATCGCGACCCTTCTTCAGATTTCATTAGACTACAAATGGTTAGGCTGAAGTTGTTAGTTTAGAAAATTTCTCTCTATTGCCTCGAATGGAGAGATATGTAAACGGGACCGGCCCTTGAACAGCCGTTCAGGGGAAACTGAAAAGCAAAATGCTGCCAATGTTGGTAATCTTGAATAAAAACAGAGTAGCCAAGGATGAATAGAAGTGTGGTGGTAGGACCCACCAGCTTCTCAGATGCTTTGCCAGGCAACTTGTGCTTTCCTACATTGTTTCGATTCTTTATCTCCCCTTCCTTCTCACTTAACACCCATGATACCCTCTAGTTTCCAGCTTCCAATGTTTTTATCATTGGATGTCTAATTCCTCTGCACTTACAGCCCTCACCTGGTAGGCAGGAGAGGCCTTCATTCTTTCCTTGAACAGAGATCCAACCAGTTCCTATCCACCATCGCTCTATTTCTGCAGGAAGAAACTGCAGCTGTTGGTTTAAACCGAAGATAAACACAAAATGCTGGGGTAACTCAGTGGGCATCTCTGGAGAAAAGGAATGGATGACGTTTCAGGTCAAGACCCTTCTTCAGACCGATCAGACTGAAGAAGGGTCACGATAAGGGAATTGTGTCTAGTGACTTATTGTTCAGAGTAATGTAAGGACACAACACACTTCTTCACACTGGGTTGTAAAAATCTACAGCTTTCCACGTTAAATAGAGAATTTCTTTTTGTATTTTCCAAGGTTAGAACATGGAAATTTGTGAGTTCAAGGAACAGAATGGTAATATACCAAAGCGTATCGAAATTACACCAGAGGAGATGTTTGCTGTTAGGGCGGGACGGTGGTGCAGCGGTAGATATACCGCTGTAAATGCATTGATTGTAATGATGCAGTTTTTCTGCTGACTGGTTAGCACACAACAAAAGCTTTTCACTGTACCTCGGTACACATGGCAATAAACTAAACTGCAATTTTTAACAAGGAATATAGTGTAAAACAAAGCCCGAAGTCCCTAGCGCAACCAAGACAGTTTGTGGTTCAAAGTTTAGTTGGAGTTCCAGTTGTTCAATAGCCTGATGGTTGTTGGGAAGAAGCTCTTCCTGAATCTGAATGTCACAGTTTTCAGACCCCTATCCTTTCCTCCCGATGGCAGGAGTGAAGGGAGAGCATTGTCAGGGTAGTGCGGGTCCTTGATGACGCTGGCTGCTTTCTTAAGGCAGCAACTACTTTAGATCCCTTCGATGGTGGGGAGGTCAGTACCCGTGATGGACTAGGCAGTGTTCACCACTTTTGGTAAACATTCTTCCCTCCTGGGCATTCAAGTTGTCGAACCATGCTGTGATGCAACCAGTCAATATGCAATCAAACTGCCAGAGGAGGTAGTTGAGGCATGGATTATCGCAATGGTTAAGAAACCTTTGGACAGGTACATGGATAGGACAGGTTTGGAGGGATGTGGGTCAAACACAGGCAGGTGGGGCTAGTGTAGATGGAACATGTTGGTCAGTGTGGGCAGGTTGGACCAATGAGCCTGTTTCCACACTGTATGACTCTATGACCCTCCACTGTACACCTGTGGACGTTCAAGAGAGTATTCATAACATACTAAGTCTCCCCAATCTTCTAAGGAAGATGGGTTGATGGGTAGGAAGGACACAAAATAGACTCAAAAAGCTGGAGTAAGCCAGCGGGTCAGACAGCATCTCTGGAGGAAAGGAATAGGTGATGTTTTGGGTCAAGAGTCAGGGGAAATTCAGTCTCCAGTGATTCTCAGGCTGAAGAAGGGTCTCCGCCTGAAACGTCACTTATTCCTTTTCTCCAGAGATGCTGTCTGTCCCGCTGATTAACTCCAGGTTTTTGTGTCTCTCAGAGGTGTTGATGGGCTTTATTTATGAATGCATCAATATGCTCGGTCCTGGACGGACTTTCAGTTGCTAAGGGATGGGCAGAGACCCAGTTGCCAGACCTTGGCAACAAGTTTGGAGGGGATGATGGTGTTGTGCGCCAAGCTATAGTCTATAAACAGCAGTCTGGTTTTTATTGTACAAGATTTCCAGTGGAGAGCCAGCGAGATCCATCCCCCTTTGGTCTATTAAAGTGGTGGGAAAATTGTTGTGGCTCCAGGTTCTTGTTACGGTAGGGGTTGATATGCACCATAACCAATCTCTCAAAGTATCACCACAGACATTAGTTGTTGATGCATGTTACCTTAAGGGCCTGTCCCACCAGCATGCAACTCCATGCGGTGAGCGCAACCTAACGTAATCGCTTGAGCCGTCCGGCCACGTGGGGCCGGTCCCACTTCGATTGCCGGAGTCATATGGAGTTGTGCGGAGCTGGTGCCGACATCGCGCGGGGCTCCGAAAAACTGACCGTGTTCAAAAATTCCGCGCGGCAACGGCTTGTCGGCCCGCAGCCGCCTCGACGCGTTACGCACCGCCTCGACATCGTGCCTCCGTGACCCTCTCTGTGTGTGCCTCCGTGACCCTCTCTGTGTGCCTCCGTGACCCTTTCTGTGTGTGCCTCCGTGTCCCTCGACATCGTGCCTCCGTGACCCTCTCTGTGTGTGCCTCCGTGACCCTCTCTGTGTGCCTCCGTGACCCTCTCTGTGTGTGCCTCCGTGTCCCTCTCTGTGTGCCTCCGTTACCCTCTCTGTGTGTGCCTCCGTGACCCTCTCTGTGTGACTCCGTGACCCTCTCTGTGTGCCTCGTGTCCCTCTCTGTGTGCCTCCGTGACCCTCTCTGTGTGTGCCTCCGTGTCCCTCTCTGTGTGCCTCCGTGACCCTCTCTGTGTGTCCCTCTCTATATGTGCCTCCGTGACCCTCTCTATATGTGCCTCCGTGTCTCTCTCTCTGTGTCCCTCCGTGTCTCTCTCTGTGTGTCCCTCTCTGTCCTTGCGAACTTACCACGGACTTCGCGCCACTCACCCGACCTCCGCACGGCCCCCGCTGCCGGTTTGGTCGCGCTCGCCGCATGCAGGTGCATGCTGGTGGGACCGGCCCTGTACGGGGATCACTTGACCTCCGCGCGGCCCCCGCTTCCAGTTTGGTCGCGCTCACCGCATGGAGTCACATGCTGGTGGGACAGGCCTTTTACTCTTCTTGGGCACCAGTATTATTGATGCTTTTTTAGAGCACGTGGAAACCTCAGACCTCAGTATTGAGAGGTTGAAGATATCTGCAAAATATATAACAGAAATTGACGATATCTGCAAAAAATAACTAGTTGGTTCACGTTGGTATTTAAAACGGGACTAGGTACACCATTACGTCCAGATGTTGTCCGAGGGTTCACCCTCCTGAAGGATCTTCCTGTTGAACCTCCTGTTGGCCTCAATGACTGAGATAGCAACACCAGCCTGATATTATGGGACCTCAATGTTCTCCCTTTCGAAGCGTGTGTGGACGCATTGAGCATGGCCAGAAGTAATGCCTCATTGTCATTTGAGATGCCACTTGGTTTCACCTTGTAGGATGTGGTGGTGTGCAGGCCCTGCCACAGGTGCCAAATGCCCATCGCATACTCCAATTTAGGGCGAAAGACCCTTTTAGCCTTTTTGACAGCTGTAGAGGTCATACCTGGACTTCTTACATGAATCTTCGTTGCAGGACTTGAATGCCTAAGATCTGGTCCTCAGAAGATTGCTGACCTTCAAGCTCATCCAAGGCTCTGGTTGTGAAACACTCAGACGGTTTTCATGGGAGCACACTGCTCCTCGCACATTCTTTATGAAGTCAGTAACAATCGTTCAGGTCCATTGTCGCGTCCTTGAACATTGCCCACTCTACCAACTCCAAGAAATCCTGGAGTAATTCCGCTGCCTCTCCGGACCAGTTCTGTGCAGTCCTCACCGCTGGGGCACTGCTCTTCAGTCGCTGCCCATAGCAGGAGAACGGAGCACAGCTAGGTGGTCAGATTTACTAAAGTGAGGGCAATGGATAGAGCGTTAGGCATCTGCGATGGTGGAATAGCAGTGGTTGACGGTATTAATTCTTCAAGTCTTGTCATAAGGTCACAAGTGATAGGAGCAGAATTACGCCATTCAGTCCATCAAGTCTACTCCGCCATTCAATCACTGCTGATCTATCTATCCCTCCTATCCCCATTCTCCTGCGTTCTTCCCATAACCTCCAACACCTGTACTAATCAAGAATCTATCTATCTCTGCCTTAATTATATACACAGACTTGGCCTCCACAGTCTTCTGTGGCAAAGAATTCCACAGATTCATCACCCTCTGACTAAAGAAATTTCTCCTCATCTCCTTGCTAAAAGAATATCTTTCAATTCGTCCTGCAGTACATGTGCTGCCATTAGATTGGAAGTGATTTCTTCAAGCTGGCCTTGTTGAAGTCCCTGGATCTGATAGGAAAGATGTCAGGTTATACCATCTGGTGTTTGTTGACCACAGCATGCAGCTCCACCAGTCATAGATGAAAGTCTCCCTGGGTGGGATGTAGACCCCGGTCTTGATGATGGAGGGGAGTTCCCTCGGGAGGTAGAAGGGGCGGCACTTCACTGCCTGGTGTACCAGGTGTGGAGCGCAAGGGTTTAGTTTTGTTTAATTTAGAGATGCAGCGTGGAAACTGGCCCTTCACCGACTAGCGATCACCAAGTCTTCACTAACCAGCGATCCCCGCACACTAACACTACTCTACACACACTAGGGACAATTTTTTTAAATTTAAACAAAGCCAATTAACCTACAAACCTGTACGTCTTTGGCGTGTGGGAGGAATCCGAAGAACTTGGAGAAAACCCACGCAGGCCACAGGGAGAACTTACAAACTTTGTACAGACAGCAGCCATAGTCAGGATCGAACCCGGATCTTTGGCACTATAAGTCAGCAACTCTACCACTGCGTCACCTTACCATTGGATAGGACTACTATGTCTGAGCCCCACAAAGGTTTTCCATGAGGCAGATGTTTCTACCTCTCACCTTTCTCAGTGCCTCCGTTCGGGACCATGCGATGAATTGAGAAACCTTCAGACTGAAAGCCTTGCCCTTAAGTCATCAACTTTATTCTCTAGGGGCTGTGCATTATCTAGTAGAATGGTGGGAGGGTGATAATCAGCCCCTACGCTTCAGTCTTGTGTGCAAGCCAGTCCTGCTGACCATGTTTCCAGACACAATGGAGGCCTCTCCAGTATTTCTTGGCGTTGCATTCACATGCCAACCGCTGAGAAGTCGGGAATCACTTTGCCATCAGGGATTCCCTTGCAGTCAGTAACTCCATTACCGTCAGGAGATCACTTTAGTGGTATTCCACGTAATTGGACTGGCAACTTCTTAGTTACAGCACTGATTTATTGCGTTTCTTTTATCCAAATAAATTCAGAACTGTTATATTTGATCCTTTTGCGAGATGTTTATAATAAAGTAACTGGCTTTTCTTCTTTCTTTCTCTTTCTTTCCCTTTCTCTCCAGGGTCTATCTCTTAATCTCCGGTCTCTAACTCTTCAAGGGTTTCCTTTCCCTCTGTCACGCTTTTGCACTTTCACATCTCTTTTTCACTTTTCTACTTTCTTTGCTGTTAGTTTTCTCTCTTTTCTAAAGCCTTAAACAAAAATTAAGGGGGAGGGGCGGGTGTGTGTGTGTGTGTGTGTGTGTGTGTGTGTGTGTGTGTGTGTGTGTGTGTGTGTGTGTGTGTGTGTGTGTGTGTGTTTGTGTGTGTCTGTGTGTGTGATCAAAAAACATCTTCTCGAAAAAACAACGCGCTTTTTTATCGTGTGAAGTCAAAAATCGTCTTATTTGAAAAATTCATGCATTATTTCTCGAGATTAATGAAAATGTTCACAAATCCAATAAAATTTTGAAATCAAAAAGCCTGTTTTTGGCTGATGACGTCACAATGGAACTGCCTGCCTGCGTCTACTTGTGCTACGTGTGACGCACCCCCCCACCCCTCCCTCCTACCCCTATTATTCAACAGTCAACCATCCCAACTCCCTCTATAATACCGTTATGTTACAAACATTTATTTATTGTACAAAAAATCCATGAACAGATCAGACGGTGACTTGCTCTGGATTGCCAATATCATATTTCTTTTGGGACCTCTTCCAATCCATCACTCCCTTCTCAATGTTTTAATTGTCCTGGCTGAATATGCGGTGCTGTCAAAAGTAAAAACATGCACACATATTCTAAGTTCGGGAGGAACGGATGCACACCAGAAATATGCGCAGGCACAGCCAAGGAAAAGTCCAGCTATGGTTTTAATAATCCCTTCCTTTCACAATCTCTCCAGACACCATTGCCCATGCTGGAGGAGTTATCCACACATGCTAACAGCCCCCCAGTACCTTGGTCTCAGAGCTAAGCCGAGTAATGATACAATCATGCACCAAAGACAAACCCAACCTTCTCTCCCCGAAGATGGACACAAAATGCTGGAGAAACAACGGGTCAGGCGACATATCTGGAGGGAAGAACGTCCAGTTCGAAACATCACCCAATTCCTTTTCTCTAGAAATGCTGCCTCCCCACTGGGTTATTCCAGCAGTCTGTGTCTATCTTTGGTGTAAACCAGCATCGGCAGTTCCTTCCTGCACATGCTCTCTCCCCTAAAGTAGGCACAGGATTGTGACAAGTAGTGGAAACCATGTACCACGAAGAAGCCCATGGTGTGGTGTTGTGCGGTGCACCCTCACCTTGCACCTGGATGCTCATGAATTCAATTAGGTTCCTGAGAATTGAGCACAAACCCATAGCTGACAGTCTAGCACATGGGTAAAGGTGTATAATAATTATGAAGGCTTTATTTTACTGACGAGGTAGCAATCAAGGTCCCAAATTGGATGTCGCACGTCCTGTGTCGAGGCAGCAACTAGTTGCCAAAAATGGTTCAATGGGTGATTTAAGATTTTTTAGGGTGGTGAAAAGTACCAGAGGTGTAGAAGTGCGGATACGTACATCCTCGGGCACCAATGCTATGTACCCTTGGATGTAACAGGGGGCACCCCTGATGGCTTCAGGCCCTGACCAGTTGCATCATGGCCTGGTTCAGCAACTTGAATAATCAGGAACAAAGGAGATTACAAAAAGTGGCGAACACTGCCCAATCGATCACGGGTACTGACCTCCCCACCATCAAAAGGATCTATAGCAGTTGCTATCTCTAAAAGGCAGCCAGCATCATCAAGGACCAACACTACCCTGGCCACACTCTCATTTCACTCCTGCCATCGGGAAGAAGGTATAGGGGTCTGAAAACTGTGATGTTCTTCCCAACAACCATCAGGCCATTGAACACTACGAACTCCAACTAAACTTCGAACCACAATCTGTTTTATAACATTATCTATTGTGTATACAAACCTGTTGTGCTGGTTCAAGTAAGAATTTAATTGTTTCGATACATATGACATTTGTAATCACTCTTTACCCTTTTCTTGTCTCTTGGATATGGGTAGAGGTGCGAAACTCTAAGGGGCAGAAAACGCTAGTGGGAGTTATGTAGAAGCCACCTAACAGTAGTAGTGGAGTTGGGAATGTCATCAAACAGGAAATTAGAAATGCGTGCAACAAGGGTAAAACAGTTATAATGGGTGACTTCAATCTACATATAGATTGGGTGAATCAAATGGGCAGGGATACTGAGGAAGAGAATTTCTTGGAATGTATGCGGAATAGTTTTCTAAACCAACATGTTTTCTAAAACCAACATAGTTTTCTAAATCAATGAGAGAGCAGGCTATTCTAGACTGGGTATTGAGTAATGAGGAAGGGTTAGTTAGCAGTCTTGTTGTGCGTGGCAAAATTCACACGGTGCAAAGCCAAGGTGAAACAGACACACACCGTGATGAAAAAGAAGGTTGGCGCTGTAAAAAGACGGCTAAAGCACAGTGAACGGTAAGTTCTTTAAAAAGAGGGGGGGGAGGGGGGGGGGGGAGAAGGAGTGGAGACAACTTTTAAGATGCCAGAGATACACGGCTGTGAAGCTCGGCGGACATTTAACATTACCGGTCGGTTATCCTTGGTTTTGAAAATTATTGCTTGCGTTTTTTTTGCCAATGAACCAACGAAATTCACCGGTCAACACAGCTCCAACTTGCGAGAACCTCCAAGAATCTTGGGCAAGAGTGACCATAATATGGTTGAGTTCTTCATTAGGATGGAGAGTGACATAATTAAGTCAGAAACAAGGGTTCTGAACTTAAACAGAGGTAACTTTGAAGGTATGAGACGTGAATTGGCCAAGATGATTGGCAAGTGTTTCTTAAAGGGTTGACAGTGGATGTGCAATGGAAGATATGTAAAGACTGCATGGATGAACTACAACAATTGTTCATCCCAGTTTGGCAAAATAATAAATCAGGGAAGGTAGTGCATCCATGGATAACAAGGAAAATCAGGGATAGTATAAAAACAAAAGATGAAGCATACAATTTAGCCAGAAAAAGCTGAAGGACTGGGAGAAAGTCCAGCAGAGGAGGACAAAGGGCTTAATTAGGAAAGGGAAAATAGATTATGAAAGAAAACAGGCAGGGAACATAAAACTGACTGCAAAAGTTTTTATAGATATGTGAAGAGAAAGAGATTAGTTAAAACAAATATAGGTCCTTTGCTGTCAGAAACAGGTGAATTGATCATGGGGAACAAGGACATGGCAGACCAATGGAATAACTACTTTGGTTCTGTCTTCACTAAGGAAGACATAAATAATCTGCCGGAAAAAGCAGGGGACCGGGGGTCAAATAAGATGGAAGAACCGAGTGAAATCCAGGTTAGCCGGGAAGTGGTGTTGGGTAAATTGAACGCATTAAAGGGCGATAAATCCCCAGGGCCAGATAGGCTGTATCCCAGAGTACTCAAGAAAGCAGCTACAGAAATAGTGGATGCATTAGTGATAATTTTTCAAAACTCCTTAGATTCTGGAGTAGTTCCTGAGGGTTGGAAGGTAGCTAATGTAACCCCACTTTTTAAAAAAGGAGGGAGAGAGAAAACGGGGAATTACAGACCAGTTAGTCTAACATCGGTAGTGGGGAAACTGCTAGTCAGTTATTAAAGATGGGATAGCAGCACATTTGGAAAGTGGTGAAATCATTGGACAAAGTCAGCATGGATTTACGAAAGGTAAATCATGTCTGACAAATCTGATAGAATTTTTCGAGGATGTAACTAGTAGCGTGGATAAGGGACAACCAGTGGATGTGGTGTATCTGGACTTTCAGAAGGCTTTCGACAAGGTCCCACATAAGAGATTAGTATACAAACTTAAAGCACACGGTATTGGGGGTTCAGTATTGATGTGGATAGAGAACTGGCTGGCAGACAGGAAGCAAAGGGTAAGAGTAAATGGGTCCTTTTCAGAATGGGAGGCAGTGACTAGTGGGGTACCGCAAGGCTCAGTGCTGGGACCCCAGCTATTTGCAATATATATTAATGATTTGAATGAGGGAATTGAATGCAACATCTCCAAGTTGCAAAGGGGAGATGCAACAAGACCTGGGGGTCATGATACACCAATCATTGACAGTAGGCACGCAGGTGCAGCAGGCAGTGAAGAAAGCAAATGGTATGTTAGCATTCATAGCGAAAGGATTTCAGTATAGGTCAGGGAGTTTCTACTGCAGTTGTACAGGATTTTGGTAAGACCACACCTGGAGTATTGCGTACAGTTTTGGTCTCCAAATCTGAGGAAAGACATTCTTGCCATATAGGGGGTACAGAGAAGGTTCACCAGACTGATTCCTGGGATGTCAGGACTTTCATATGAGGAAAGAGTGGATAGCTTGTACTCGCTAGAATTTAGAAGACTGAGGGGGGGATCTTATAGAAACTTACAAAATTCTTAAGGGGTTGGACAGGCTAGATGCAGGAAGATTGTTCCCGATGTTGGGGAGGTCCAGGACAAGGGGTCACAGTCTAAGGATAAGAGGGAATTCCTTTAGGACTGAGATGAGGAAACCATTTTTCACACAGAGTGTGGTGAATCTCTGGAATTCTCTGCCACAGAAGGTAGTTGAGGCCAGTTCATTGGCTATATTTAAGAGGGAGTTAGATGTGGCCCTTGTGGCTAAAGGGATCAGGGGGTATGGAGAGAAGGCAGGTACAGTATACGGAGTTGGATGATCAACCATGACCATATTGAATGGCGGTGCAGGCTCGAAGGGCCGAATGGCCTAGTCCTGCACCTATTTTCTATGTTTCTATAACAGATAGGCCTCCATAACTTCTTTTTAGTTTAGTTTATTGTCACGTGTACCGAGATGCAGTGAAAAGCTTTTGTTGACCTTGTTAAAAGTTAAAGCTTTTGCGGAAAGACAATACATGATTACAATCGAGCCATTTACAGTGTATAGATACATGATATGGGAATAACATTTCGTGCAAGGTAAAACCAATAAAGTCTGATCAAGGATAGTCCGAGAGTCACCAATAAGGTAGATTGTAGTTCAGATACTTGTGCTCTCTTGTTGTGGTAGGATGGTTCAGTTGGCACGTTGCCAGTCTGAAGGAGTTGTTGGGGGCAGTGTGGGGTGGGGGGAGGGGCCAGGTCAGACATGTTGTGTGGGCGGGTGCAAAATTATACAGCATGGAAACAGATCCTTCGGCCCAACTCATCCATGTAACCTAGATGTCTATATGAGCAAGTCTCATTAGCCTGAATTTTACCTGTATCCTTCTAAACTTTTTCTATCTGTGTAACTGCCTAAATTATTTGAAATATTGTCATTAACGATGATCTCTATAACATCCTCAGGCAGCTCATTCCTTTCTCTGCAAGAAAATCTTGCCTCTCAGGTTTCCGAAAAGTCCTTCCCTTCTCACCTTAAATACATTTCCTATAGTTTTAGATTGCCATTCTCTGGAAAATAGGGGCTGACTATCTACCTTTCAGGGCCGGCACGGTGGTGCAGCAGTAGAGCTGCAGCCTTACAGCACCAGAGACCCGGGTTTGATCCTGACTACAGGTGCTGTCTGTATGGAGTTTGTATGTTTTCCCTGTGACCAGGTGGGTTTTCCCTGGGTGCTCCGATAACGACTGTAAATTGTCCTTTGTGCTGGTCGCACGGACTCAGTGGGCCGAAGGGTCTGGTTTCCATGTTGTATTTTAGTTTAGTTTAGAGATACAGCAAAAAAACATGCCCTTCAGCCCACCGGGTTCGCCTCGACACACACTACACACATGTGGGACAATTTACAGTTTTTACCAAAGCTACATTAACCTACAAACCTGAATGTCTTTGGAGTGTGGGAGGAAACCGGAGCACCTGGGCAAAACCCACGCGGTTATGGGGAGAACGTACAAAATCCGTACAGACAGCACCCGTAGTCAGGATCAAACCCAGGTCTCTTCCAGGTCTCTGGGTCAGACACCGCACCACATATGAACCCATCCTTGGGTCAGACACCCCACTGCAAACGGGCCTGTTCCTGGGTCAGACCACACCGCAAATTGACCCATCTCTGGGTCATATCCCACGGCAGACGGACCCGTCTCTGGGGCAGACACCCCACTGCAGATGGTCCCATTCATGGGTCAGACACCCCACAGTGGGTTGTATCAGAATGGCTGTAAATATTGTCAAGGATGGTGGCCATTAAGACAATTCCCTTTTCTCCCTTCCACCTTCTGGGAGAATATACAGGAGCTTGAAAGCCTGAAGGTCCACACTCAAGAACAGCTTCTTCCTCACAGTCATACTACTAAGCCAATCAGCTCTTCCACACCTCTTTTCTGAAGATGCAGCCATGTACACTTATTCATTATGGGCCTGTCCCACTTAGGCAATTTTCCAGCAGACTGCTGGCGACTGTCAAGTTGCCGGTAGTCGCCTCAAAAACCAGCAACTGGAACGGCGACTGTCAGAGTGGAACACGCACAAGCACATCGCTTCCTTCACCAGCCCGTTATACAGGCGGGGGACAGGGCAAGCGGGGAGAACGCTGTCTAAAAAATTCACACGTTGCAAAGCCAAGGTGAAACATACACACACCACGATGAAAAAGAATGTTGGCGCTGTAAAAAGACGGCTAAAGCACAGTGAACGGGGGGGGGGGGGGGGGGAAGAAGGAGTGGAGACAACTTTTAAGAAGCCAGAGATACACGGCTGTGAAGCTCGGCGGACATTTAACCTTACCGGTCGGTTATCCTTGGTTCTGAAAACTATTCCTTACGTTTTTTTTGCCAATGAGCCAACAAAATTCACCAGTCAACACAGCTCCAACCTACGAGAACCTCCGAGAATCTTCAACCTCCTGGCAAGCATTAGGACTTCCTGGCGACCCACCTACAGCACGGGAATCTCGCTACTCTCCATGGCGGCTTCATTCTAGTTGCCGCTAATTTTTCAACATGTTGAAAAATTCATGGCAACTCTAATGAGGCCGCGACTAGTTCCCAGAATGTGGGAACTCCTCACGACCATGAAGGCGACTCCTCGACAACCACCCGCGAACATGTGGCGACTGCATAGTCTCCTGCAGTCACCTAAAAGGTTGCCTAACTGGGCCAGGCCTATAACCCTACCACGTTTGGCTGTGCTGTTATTGTACTTTGATTTTTGTTTTGTTTTTCAGATTATTATCTGAAAAGGGGGCAGAGAAGATTTACAAGGATGTTGCCAGGACTAGAGGGTCTGTGCTTTTTGAGAAATTGAGTAGGCTGGGACTATTCCTTGGAGCAGAGGTGGATGAGGGGAGATCTTATAGGCGTGTATAGAATCATGAGAAGAATAGATCGGGTAGATGCACAGAGTCTCTTGCCCAGAGTAGGTGAATCAAAGACCAGAGGACATAGTTTTAAGGTGATGGGGAAAACATTAAATAGGAATCTGAGCATTAACATTTTTTACACAAGGGTGGTGGGTGGAGAGTGGCAAGTTGGACAGAAGGGCCTGTTTCTATGCTATATCACTCTATGACTCTATTCAGCAGATAAAGCAGCAGCTGTTAAGAGAGAGTTAATATTTCAGAGCGAAGATCCTTCACCATAACTCCTGTGATTTTTTGGGTTTGGTTCAAGTAGATTCTTCGCAGACAGTCCCGCAGAAGCAAGAATGACTTAAGGTCGTAATAATCTCAACTTGTTACTAAGCGCAGGAAACTAGGTCTCTTCGCATCCTTGTGTTACTGGATCCTTGAGTTTCTCATCAACTGAACACAAACTGTATGAATTAGCAACACGTCTTCCTCGATAACCATCAGCACAGGAGCACCTCAAGGCCGTGTGCTCAGTTCCCTGCTCTACTCACTCTATACCCATGACTGTGTGGCCAGACACAGTTCCAACTCCAGCTTTAAATTCGCCGATCACACCACCATTGTTGGACGGATTGTGGACAATGATGAAAAACAGAAACATTGCAAATAGGTGCAGGAGTAGGCCATCCGACCCTTTGAGCCAGCACCACCATTCAATATGATAATGACTGACCATCCAAAATCGGTACCCCGTTCCTGCTTTCTCCCCATATCCCTTGATTCCGTAGGCCCTAAGAGCTATATTTAAATCTCTCTTGAAAACATCCAGTGAATTGGCCTCCACTGCCTGCTGTGGCAGAGAGGTCCACAGATTCACAACTCTCTGGGTGAAAAAGTTTTTCCTCATCTCAATCCTAACTGGCCTACCCCTTATTCTTAAACTGTGACCCCTGGTTTTGGACACCCTCAAAATCGGGAACAGTTTTCCTGCAACTAGCCTGTCCAATCCCAAAATAATTTTAGACATTTCTACTGTAAGATCCCCTCTCATCCTTCTAAATTCCAGTGAATATAAGTTGGCGAGTTGATCCATTCATCATATGTCAGTCCCGCCATCCCGGGAATTAACCTGGTGTACTCCATCAATAGCAAGAATGTCCTTCCTGAAATTAGGAGACCAAAACTGCACACAATAGCGACCAAAACTGCACAGAATGGAGACCAAAACTGCACACAATAGTTTTGGTCTCAGAGTATAGAAGGGAGAGGATAGTTTGATTGAATGGTGCCAGAACTACGATCTTGCTCTCAATGTCAATAAGACCAAGGAGCTGGTTGTTGACTTTAAAAGACAGAAGCCAAGGATCCACAAACCTGCCTTCGTCAATGGGTTGGTGTTGGAGAGAATCAACTTCAAGTTCTGGGCGTGCAAATCTCTGAAGATTTTTCGAGGGCCCAACACACTGATGTAATCATAAAGAAAGCCCATCTACACCTCTACTTCCTAAGAAAATTAACGAGATTCAGTACATCGCCGAACACTCTCTTGAACTTCTATGGGAGTACGGCAGAAAACATATGTTATGCTGATGCAAGAAATAATTTCGTTGTTCTGTTTTCAGCAGATATGACAAGATGATAAGTCTATCTTCTATGACAAATAAACACTTGACTCTTTAGGTAGCTTACAAACTAATTTTAAGTAACTAACCCCCTCCCATTTTTCCCCTCTCTTGCCTGTGATCCACCTATTTGTACCCCATTCTCCTTCTCCCCAACCCCCCACCCCTCACTCCCATCCTCGCCCTCTTCCACTCATATTCCTTCCTCTGACTTCACAACTCACACCTCCTATCCTTTTCTCAACTTCATGTCTTTTCATCTCTGCCATTTGTCCAAGCATCTGCCATTCATATTCCCCTCCCTCACCTATATCCATCTAGGATTTGCTAAAGATAGACACAAAATGCTAGAGTAACTCAGCAGGACAGGCAGCATCACTGGAGAGAAGGAATGGGTGACGTTTTGAATCGGGACTCTTCTTCAGAGTCTTTATGTAGCCTCCCCACCACAATCACTGAAAAAGGGACCCAACCTGAATTGTCACCTATTTATGTTCTCCAGACATGCTGCCTGACCCGCTGAGATACTCCAGCACCTTGTGTCTTTTAACTGAAATGCTTGGTAGATCAGAGAGTATTTGTAGAAAGGGAAACAGAGAAACATTTCAGCTCAATGACCGTTTATCAGAACTATAGAATGAAAGGTCTATGAAATTGAAGATAGACACAAAATGCTGGAGTAACCCAACGTGTTGGGCAGCATCTCTGGAGAAAAGGTGACGTTTCGGGTCGAGACCCTTCATCAGACTTGTAGGTAATGTTTCGGAAGTGTTAAATCTGTTTTGCTGTCCACAGATGCTGCCTGAGCTGCTGAGTATCTCCAGCACTTACTAGTTTTGTTTAGATTTCCAGCAATTGCAATAGGTTGCTTTTAGATTACAGCCTTTATGCATTTCAAGGGAGAGCCAGGCAGTGAAAGTGCAAAATGCAAACGTCTGGAGAAAAAGCTGGATGTGTGACAGACAGCATCTCTGGGTGAAGTTTTGGGTCGAGTACATAGATAAGGAAATGTCAGGTGTGAAAACAGGACAAAGGGATGGAGATCAAGGAAAATGTAGAATAGATCATTGTTAGTTGGGAGAATTTAACAACAAAACAAACAGAGATAAAATGCAGTTGGATACAGTAAGACTGGTTGGAGAACTGGGGAGGGGGAGAGAGAGGGCTACTTGAAGTTAGATAAGAGATTGAGACATATATCCCTGACTTTCACATCCAAACACTTTTGGGAGAAAAAGCGCTTCCTGGACATATTAGGAGTATAATCGATCCAATAACGATATTTACTTTAGAAATCTGGTTCACTCTTACCAGACAACTTAAACTGAATAAACGACAAAAAGTTTTTAAATGGATAGCTTTGGATAATGAATTTAAACCAGGGATGTATGACTCAACATTTAAAGAGTGGATGAAGAAAGGAATGACTGCATTTTGTACTGTTATTGAAAATGGAGACCTAAGAAGTTTTCAAGATTTGAAGGATAGATTTGCACCGGAACCAAGACTTGTTTAGATACCTCCAACTGAGAGATTATTACAATAAAAAGGTGAAAAGGGAGCCACTAGAAGAAAAGAATCCAGTGATAGAAGTGATAGTTAGTGCGTATCATCAAAAGACATTAAGGATTATTTCTAAACTTTATCATAGTTTAATGGAATGTCAAGCTAAAACTACATTTTATGTAAAATTTAAGTGGGAAAAGGAATTGAACATCACAATCTCAGAAGAAGAATGGCATCATATGTGTGTAACACTACAGACATCCACTAATTCACAAAATTGGAGAGAATTTAATTGGAAAAATTTGATTTGTTTCTTTATTACGCCTAACATAAAAAGCAAGCAAATTCTAAGGCAGCAAACATGCTGGAGGCAATGTGGTCAAACAGATGCAAATCATGCACATATCTTCTGGAGTTGCCCAAAAATAGAACCATTTTGGGACAGAGTGAATTCAGAATTAACAGAGGTATTAGGATATACAGTCTGCAAGAAGTGTTCCATTTTATACTTGGGTAATATAAATACAGGGGTGCTGAAGGAAGATCATTACTTGGTTAAAATCCTACTCACAGCTGGCAGAAAGGCCATTACAAGAAACTGGCTTGCAGCGGACACACCCAGACTTAGACAATGGTTAGACATAGTACAGGAAATATTTGTCATGGAGAAAATTACATATTCTCCAAGAGTGCAAGAAGACGAGTTTAATAGAAAATGGGAAAAATGGATTAGGTATAGAAATAAAGACATCAACACTGTATAATTTTATTGACAATAATGTAAGTTATTGGAAAATGTTTTAATATGAAAATAGGTCTGTATACTGCATCATTAATTGTAAACTGAACCCCCCGCTGCACTGTTGTACGTTTCACTGTAATGTTGTATGTTTCGTTGTTATATTTGTGTTTTATTTGTGTATACATAAAAGCAATAAAAACTAAAGTGTAAAAAAAAAGAAGTTAGATAAATCAATATTCATACTGCTGGGGTGTAAGCTGCCGAATGAAAATCTGAGGTGCTGTTCCTCCAATTTGCACTGGGCCTCACTCTGACAATGGAGGAGGCCCAGGACAGAAGGATCAGTGTGGGAATGGGAGGGAGATTTAAAGTGTTGAGCAACCTGGGAGTTCAGGTAGGTTAAGACAGACTGAGCGGAGGTGTTCAGTGAAATGATCACTGAGCTTGCGCTTGGTCTCGCCAATATGCAGGAGTCTACATCTGGAACAGCGGATACAGTAGGTGTGGTTGGAGGAGGTGCAAGTGAACCTCTGCTTCACCTGAAAAGACTGTTGGGGCCCTTGGACAGAGTCAAGGTGGGAGGTATAGGGGCAGGTGTTGCATCTCCTGCGGTTGCAAGGGAAAGTACCTGGGAAGGGGGTGGTTTGGGTGGGAACGGATGAGTTGACCAGGGAGTTGCGGAGGCTACGGTGTCTGCGGAAAGGGGTGGATATGGGAAGATGTGGCTAATAGTGGGATCCCGTTGAAAGTAGCAAAAATGTCGGAGGATAAAATTGTTCCACCTGTGAAACTAATGCTGGAATGGCGGAACTCAGACAACATTTTGCCACACTTGTATCTGAGATATAATAGCAAATGTTCTATTTTCATTTAATGGACATTCTTTTGTTTATTATGTTATCTATGATTAGTTTAGTTTAGTAGAGAGTTACAGCGCGTCTGCACCAACCAGCAATCCCCGCACATTAACACTATCCTTTTCTACACTTATACCAAGCCAATTTACCTAAAAACCTGTACGTCTTTGAGTGTGGGAGGAAACCAAAGATCTCATTGAAAATCCACGTGGTCACAGGGAGAACGTACAAATTGCGTAGACTGTGCGCATATCGGTATCGAGCTTCAAGCGCTGCAAGGCAGCAACACTACCTCTGTGCCACCGTGCCGCACTCGACCTGTTCTACTGCTTACAGACCTAATGTGCTGCTGCCAGTAAGTATTTAATTGTTCCGTTATTGGTACATATTACAATGAAACACTTGCAGAGGTCCACGCGTTTTGTAAATGTTTAATAATTAACCGATACAGCCACGTCGCTCACGCGCGCATTCTGTTACTATTTTACTACTGCTGTGCCGTCGCTCGTGAGCAAACCCCAATTCCGCTCCAACTGCCAATCCTTTGAATTCCAACTGCCGATCCTTTGAATTCCAACCACCCCGTGATTGGTCAGCCCAGATCATGCCCGGTTCACGTGAGAGTTCGAGCCTGACCAACGACGGTTCGATACCAAAATGGAGGGAATTGCGGCAAAGCAAGATGTACTGGCAGTCCTGGATGGCAGGTGGGACGTACGTGGTGGTGAGTCCGTGGCGGGACGTTGGGACTGGAGAGAGCATGCCCACCTTCTCCCGGTGGCGCGTCAGCATGCTGGTGGGCGGTTCCTGATGTCCACGTACCGCCGGGATGAAGTCCCCTGGGACCGTAAGCAGGATGCCGTACACCAGCTCGTCCAAGGAAATTGGCAGGTCTTCCTTCGGGGCAGTGCGTATGCCCAGCAGGACCCACGGCAACTCATCCATCCGGACCAGTCACATGAGCCGTGCCTTTAGGGATGCCTTCAGTTGCCTGTGCAAACGCTCCACCAGGCCGTTTGCTTGCGGGTGGTTGGTCGTAGTGTGGTTCAGCTGAGCGCCAAGCAGTCGGGCCATTACTGTCCACAACTCGGTGGTGAACTACGCACCTCTGTCGGAGGAGGTGGGCAAAGCTGGTCATCCAGTGGGCAGTGAAGGCACGTGCACACGTCGCAGTGGCGGTATCTGAGAGCGGGACGACTTCCGGCCATCTCGTGAATTGGGAAACGATGGTGAAAAGATGGGCGACACCTCTGGATGTGGGCCGCGGTCCAACGATATCAACGTGGATGTGGTCGAGACGCCGGTGTGGCAGGACAAAATTCTGCAGCGGACCCTTGATGTGTCACTGAATCTTTGAGGTTTGACAGAGGATGCATGACCTGGCCCAGTTGCTGCACTGTTTGCGCACCCGTGCCACATGAACTTGGCTGCCATCAGTGCCGTTGTTGCCCAGATGGAAGGGTGAGCCAAACCATGAACCATGCCGATAATCCGGCGGCCCCAGGCTGTGGGGATGATGGGTTTTGGCTGCCCGGTAGACACGTCGCAAAGGAGCATGGTGTGCAGTTGACACCTGGGGCCATAGCGTGGATGGCATTGATGGCGATGAGGGACAACGCATCTGCGACCCTGTTGTTTTTGCCTACGATGTGCTGGCGCAAGTCATGAACTCGGAGATGTAGGCCAAGTGACGCTGCTGCCGGGTTAATAATAATAATAATATATTTTATTGTCATTACACATAAGTGCAACGGGATTTGGTTTGCAACTTCCATCCGATGTCATAACTTAATCGACTAATAAAATTTAGGTTTCGATACCCCGAGAACAAGGTTTGTAAAAATGAATATTAGACCAGTAACATCAACACAAACTAAAGTGCGATGCCGGGGGAGACAGTCCATGTGGGTGGGGGGGTACTCAGCAGGGCCAGTTCAGAGCCGCTATAGCTCTGGGAATGAAGCTGTTCCCGAGTCTGGTAGTGCGGGCGTAGAAGGCCTTGAAATATCTGCTGGAAGGGCGTAGTTCGAACAGTCCATTACAAGGGTGAGAGGAGTCTTTATGGATGCTGACGGCCTTCCTGAGGCACCGTGTGTGGTAAATGCCCTCCAAGGCTGATAACGGTGTCCCAATAGTCTTTTGCGCCCTGTGGACAACGCCTGAAGAGCTCTCCTCTCCGCCTCCGTGCAGCTGAGATATCAGCTGTGATATATCACAGCGATGCCATACGTTAGTATGCTCTCTGTCGTGCAGTGGTAGAAGGTCGTCAGCAGCTGTTGGGGCAGACCAGTCCGTTTCAATGTTCTTAGGAAGAACAGTTGTTGCTGTGCATTTTTGACCAGCGCAGCGGTGTTGGTCGACCGTGAGGTCCTCTGAGATGTGAGTGCCCAGAAATTTGAAGCTGGACACTCTTTCCACACTGTCCCCGTAGATGGAGATTGGGGCGTATTCCCCATTCTGTGACCTACTGAAGTCGATAATCAGCTCCTTGGTCTTGGAGGTGTTTAGCGACAAGTTGTTTCATGAGCACCAGTCCGCTAGGTTCTGCACCTCCGCTCTATAGTTTGTTTCATCACCGTTGGTGATCAGCCCGATCACTGTTGTGTCATCTGCAAACTTGAACAGTTTGACCAGGATGGCCAGGGATCAGACACCTTGGCCAAAGCAAATGCAAGTGATTTGTGATCGGTGAAAGCTGTGAAACCCATGCCGTCAAGGAAGTAGCAGAAATGCTGGATGGGCAGGTAGAAACCGTCGTATTTCTGCTCACGGGGTCTCGGGTGACAACTGAAAAAAGCGAGGGGCTGCCAGCTTCCATCCATCAGTTGCTCCAGCACTCTGCTAACGGCTGTGCCAGATGCTTCAACGCTGAGAGCAGTTGGCGCGTTGGCCCGTGGATGTACCAGCATCGTCGCCTTTGCCAGCGCCTCTTTGGCGTTGTTGAAAGTGGTCGTGGCTGCGTCGTCCCAAACGAGCTATCTCGGCTTGTTGGCCAGGGCCTTGAACAATGGTTGCATGAGAACGGTTGCTGGCACGAAACGGTGATAGACGGTTTACCACACAGACTAACTCTTGGAGTCTCTTCACCGTAGAGGGTTTGGGAAACTGGCCTCGAATGGCCTCGAGCTTGGCCGGGAGCAGGACCACACCCTGCTGATTGATCTGGTGGCCAAGGAAACTGATGGGAGGCCAAACTGACACTTGGCAAGGTTGATCGCCAGGCCATGCTCGTTGAGCCGCTGGCAGAGCTGCCGAAGGTGTGCGCGGTGTTCCTGGCAATAACAGCTGGCGACGAGGATGTCGGCGAGGTAAATGAACACGAAGTCCAGCCCACGGCCCATCATGTCCATGAGCGTTTGGAAAGCCTGGGAGGACGAAAGGCATCCGTAGGAACTGAAAGAGCCCAAACGGGGTGATGAGAACCGGCTTGGGGTTGTCGTTTGGGTGGACTGGAATCTGATGGTACCCACGTACCAGGTCCATTTTGCAAAAAACCTTGGCACCGTCCAGATTGGCCATGAAGTCCTGGATGTGAGGGACTGGATACCAGTCGGCCGTTGTGATGTTGTTGAGATGGCGGTAGTCCCCACAGGGTCTCCAGCCCCCATTTGGGGACCATGTGAAGCGGAGATGCCATGGGCTCTATGCCCGTTTCCTCCATCCTGCAGAACTCATCTATGGCCGGTTTTAGTTTTTCTGGGGGCAGCCTTTGTGTGCGTGCATGGAGTGACGGTCCAGTGGTGAGGATATGGTGCTTCACCCCATGCTTAGGGCTGGCCATTGTGAACTGGGGGGTTATGATGTCGGAGAAGTCGGCCAAGATCCAGGTGTACTCGTTGTCCGGGAAGGTCAACGAGCTGAGATGTGGTGCAGTCAATTCGGCTTGGCGCAAGGCAATCAACTCGAACGTCTGAGAACTGACGAGACGTTGTCCCTTCATGTCTTCTTCTTCTTTCATGTGGCGTGCACAGCCTAAAGTTGTTGGACAACTTGTTCTATTTGATCTTCCGTTTGTGCACTACTCGAAACAGGGCAGACCACGTGAACGTTGCAATCTTCCACAGCTCCCTTCACGTCGACCAGCAGGGAGTGCGCCCGGAGGAAATCGACGCCTAGCAGCGGTTGCGAGACGTCGCCGTTGTGTAAATACTCTGGTTAATAATTAACTATACAGCCCCGTCGCTCACATGTGCATCAAGTTAAGATGTTACTACTACAGTGCCATCGCTAGTGAGCAAACCTGAGTTCTACTCCAACTGCCAATCCTTCAAATTCCAACTGCCGCCTTTGAATTCCAACCGCCCCCCTGACTGCGTGATTGGTCAGCCCAGATCACGCCCAGTCCACACAAGAGTTCGCGCCCGCTCAATGACGGTTCAATGCCAAAATGGCTCAGGCCGCCACACGCTCTTGACTATTGCCATTTTACAGGAAATTCAAAGGAGCAATGTTTCTATTTCTTTCGAGAGGGAGTGAGAAGCCACAGATGCTTCTCATCACAATTAATCAACAGAAAGACAGCGGGTTTCAATCCATTTACAAAAAAAATATGCATTTAAAGCAAATAAGACAAGCTGAATATTTCTTCACGGTCACTCTTTGCAGAAACAGGGCATTGGGCAACTTAGCCACAGTTGCTTAAGAAATTCATTTTTCCAACATAAGATGTCAGCACATATGGTAATGTATATAAGGCATTACAACTGAACCACTTGCAAAATACCCCTGTGCTAAAGACTCAGGAATGAAACTATTCTCAATCATTGCTAGGAGTTGGTAGAGGATAAAGCTTCCTGGTGCCTTCCCCTTTGGCCTGACAGTGTCTCTGCCCAGTGTCTGTCAATGAAAAACGACAGGCTCCCAATGTCAAGAGGGCTTCTCACCATGACAATACACACGTTTATTCACTGTCGGGTGATTCTGAGAATGTCACCCTTTAGAAACTGGATTGTGTACAGTTTTGGTCTCCTAATTTGAGGAAGGACATCCTTGTGATTGAGGCAGTGCAGCGTAGGTTCACGAGATTGATCCCCAGGATGGCGGGACTGTCATATGAGGAAAGATTGAAAAGACTAGGCTTGTATTCACTGGAGTTTAGAAGGATGAGGGGGAATCTTATAGAAACATACAAAATTATAAAAGGACTGGACAAGATAGATGCAGGAAAAATGTTCCCAATGTTGGGCGAGTCCAGAACCAGGAGCCACAGCCTTAGAATTAAGGGGAGGTCATTTAAGACTGAGGTGAGAAAAAACTTTTTCTCCCAGAGAGTTGTGAATTTATGGAATTCCCTGCCACAGAGGGCAGTGGAGGTCAAATCACTGGATGAATTTAAGAGAGAGTTAGATAGTGCTCTAGGGGCTAGTGGAGTCAAGGGATATGGGGAGAAGGCAGGCATGGGTTATTGATAGGGGACGATCAGCCATGATCACAATGGCTCGAAGGGCCGAATGGCCTCCTCCTGCACCTATTTTCTATGTTTCTATGGATAGAGTGAATGTGTAGAGGATGTTTCCACTAGTAGGACCAGTGATCATAGCCTGAGAATTAACGGATGTTCCTTTAGGAAGGAGATGAGGAGGAATTTCTTTAGTCAGAGGGTAGTGAATCTGTGGAATTCTTTGCCACAGCTCCGAAGGCTGTGGAGGCCAAGTCAATGGATAATTTTTAAGGCTGATAGATTCTTGATTAGTACGGGTGTCAGGGGTTATGGGGACAAGGCAGGGGAATGGCGTTAGAAGGGAGAGATAGATCAGCCATGATTGAAGGGCATAGACTAGATGGGCCGAACAATCTAATTTTGTTCCTATCACTTATGAAGAAATGTAGTAACACAAAAAAAGACTACATGGATTCCTGTTATTACTCAGATATTATCTCATCTCAATAAATAAAACAACGCAGACTAGGGAATATTATAGTTGGGATTTCATCCTTCCACCATCTCTGGCCTCTTCAATCCCGGTTACCCACCGCCAGCGCCAGCGAGACTGGCCCCCAGCTCTGAAATCCCCTCCCCTCAATCGCTGGTTCCTCCTCTAACCCACTTTTCAAAAACTCGCCTCTTCACCCAAACCTTTTCTCACCGTCCCAACATCTCATGCCTATGGCTCCGTGTCAATCTCCCGGGTGGATACAATTTCCCTGTCAATGCAGGTTATTGCGAGGAGAATCAAATGTAACTGCGCAGCGTACATCTCTCGCCCCTTATCAGTTTCCCAAAATAATAAAAGGCCCAGATTAGATCAGATCAAATGCGCAGAGGCTACAGACATGCACCACGCTGCTCGCCTCTCTAGGCGCTGCCGGCTTGTTCGCTCGGCAGTGGCGGGCTCAGTACAAACAACTTCCACACCAGCGCCGACTACAAAACATGTTCCGACAACGCCGGTTCAAAAGGGGGGCGTGTGAAGCAGCTTCTACAGAAGGGCCAACGTTAAATACAAAATACGAAACTGCCGCGGGATTTGTGCAGGTGGCAACTGTGTGCGACATTGTTCAAAGGATCTGTAAATGGCAACATTGTGGGTGTTATGTCTTCGTTCAGCCCGCGTATCACAACCATCTCCCGGCTCTCATCCCTCACCCGCTCCCAGCCGCCTCTCATCCCAACGCAGATGCCCACAACATGAATCCCATGCAGGGTAGCGACCGGTGCATTCAACCCAAGTAGAGGAGAGCGACAGGCACACAAACGGAAGAGAAGTGGGTGATAACCACCATTAAAGCGATAAAAGACACAAGGATAAAAACTGGAAGGTGGCTGAGATGGCGAGATAGTGGGCAGACAAAAGATGGAGGTGGGTAATAGAGAGGATGGAGGGACAACAGAGAGATGATGGAGAAATTGGGAGAGTGGGGGAGAAAGATCTCGGATAGACGGAGCAGAGAGGTGATGGGGACAGAGAGAGAGAATAGAGGAGGAGAGATGACGGTGAAAGGGATGGTGGGGAAAGACGGGTGGCTTGAACAGAGGGGGAGATGATGCAGAGGGGGAGATGGTGCGAAGGGGAATGGCAGGGAGAGAGAGAAAAAGAGGTAGGGGAGAGATGGGGAGGGCGAGAGAGTGTAGGGAGAGGGGGAGAGAGGGTATGGTGAGGGGGATGGTGAAGAGAAAAGGATCCGCGGCTGATCAGGGCGAAGCTCTCTCCCCTGCAGCTCACTCACCGCCTGCTGGCTGCCGGCATCCTGCCGGGGGTGCTGGGGTTGGGGTTCCCCGTGCCCCTGTGTTGCGGGACGCGCTTTACCGCCTTGCCACAGGTAATAGAACAAGCCGAGGATCCAGGCGACACCGAGCAGGGCGGCGGCGTTGAGCCGCACCCTCCGCATCGTCGGCCGGGCGCTGCAGCCGCCTGGCAGCCGCTTGCCCCTCGCTCCCTGTCCCGTCCCGTCCCGTCCAGTCCCCAGCCCGGCAGCCGCAGCCTGCAGAACACCGCCGGGTCCTAACGCGCCTCCCCGTATCCAGCGCCTCCCCGTATCCAGCCCAACCCCGCCTTCGCCAACCCGCCCCGGACAGCGCAGCCCCTTCCTACAAATGACCTGTCGTCATTCCTGGCTCATCCCAGTGGACCCCCTCCACGGACAAACATAAAATGTAGTAACTCAGCGGGACCGGCAGCATCTCTGGAGAGAAAGAATGGATGAGGTTTCGGGTGGAGATGGGTGCCAGAGGGTAATGGGGAGAAGGCAGGAGAATGGGGTTAGGAGGGAGGGAGGGATGGATCAGCCATGATTGGATGGCGGAGTAAACCTGATGGGCCGAATGGCCTAATTCTGCTCCAACAACATGATCTTAAATGGCCTGTCCCACTTAGGCGACTTTTTAGGCGAGTGCATGAGACTCTGCGCATGGTTGCCATATGTTTGCTGGTGGTTTCTGGTGAGTCTCCTTCATGGTCGTGAGGAGTTCCAGCATTCTGGGAACTACTCACGGCCTCCGAAACATTTTGTGTCTGTACACTGTATCTTCAGTGTAAACCAGCACCTGCAGTTCCTTCCCACACCTTTAATTCCTGTCCTACCCAATGTCCTTCCGATTAACTCAGAGTGAATCTATCTCATTCCATCCCATTCGCTCACTCATGCCAGTACTATTCCAAACTGGTCCCTCAGTCCCTTCACTCCATTCACCGGCCCATCCTATGTCCTCCTGTCTGGGTTCACTCCCAACCTCTGGGTTCCCACATTCTCTAAGATTTCACAGGAATCTGATGATAACTTTTTTACACAAAGGGTAGTGGTTGAATGGAACGAGCTGCCGGAGGAGGTAGTAGTTGAGGTGGGTACCATCGCACGTTTGGATAACTACATGGATAGGACAGTTTTAGAGGGATATGGGCTAAACAAAAAGTGGGCATGCCTGGCTGAACCGCCTGTTTCCACGCTGTATCACTTTAAGACTCCATGACATAATCAATGCCTTCCTGCAGTCTAAACCTATCCTCACTATCAGCACACCACCAATCTCTGTGACTTCTATAACGTACTAATCATATCCCCTACATTTCTACTCCAATTGTTAATGTTTATAACAAACAGCAAATCACTATCATCGGCAGTCATTTATGAAAATAATCCTCCACTTTCATCCACTGCTTCCTATCACCAAGCCAATTTTGGACCCAATTTGCCTTGGATCCATGGTTCTAAACTTCTGGACCTGCCTTTCTCTGTATTTTCACACCTGTTCCCATTAAATTAACCTCTCCATTATTCCACCCCCCACCCCACCCCACACAGAAAACAACAATTTTTTTTTGTAAATGAAACCTCCACCCAAAAATTTGATTGAAACTGATTTTTTTTTAAATCTTGCTCCCTCCCTACCACTCTTGAGGTTGAGTGAGTGGGCAGATGCAGTATAATTTAGATAAATGTGAGGTTATCCACTTTGGTGGCAAAAACAAGGGGGCAGATTATTATCTCAATTGGGTTAGGTAAGGGAGAGGTACAGTGAGACCTGGGTGTCCTTGTACACCAGTCACTGAAAATTGGCGTGCAGGTACAGCAGGCAGTGAAGAAAGCTAATGGAATGTTGGCCTTCATAACAAGAGGATTTCAGTATAGGAGTAAAGAGGTTCTTCTGCAGTTGTATAGGGCTCTGGTAAGACCACATCTAGAGTGTACAGGTTTGGTCTCCTAATTTGAGGAAGGACGTCCTTGTGATTGAGGCAGTGCAGCGTAGGTTCACGAGATTGATCCCTGGGATGGCGGGACTGTCCTATGAGGAAAGATTGAAAAGACTAGGCTTGTATTCACAGGAGTTTAGAAGGATGAAGACATTTGAAGACTGCATGGATCAACTACAAAAATTGTTCATCCCAGTTTGGCAAAAGAATAGATCAGGGAAGGTAGTGCATCCGTGGATAACAAGGGAAATCAGGGATAGTATCAAAGCAAAGGATGATGCGTGCAAAGTAGCCAGAAAAAGCGGCATACCAGAGGACTGGGAGAAATTCAGAGACCAGCAGAGGAGGACAAAGAGCTTGATTAGGAAAGGAAAAATAGGTTATGAAAGAAAACTGGCAGGGAACATAAAAACTGACTGCAAAAGTTTTTATAGATATGTGAAGAGAAAGAGATTAGTTAAAACAAATGTAGGTCCCTTGCAGTCAGAAACAGGTGAGTTGATTATGGGGAACAAGGATATGGTGGACCAATTGAATAACTACTTTGGTTCCGTCTTCACTAAGGAAGACATAAATAATCTGCCGGAAATAGCAGGGGACCGCGGGTCAAAGGAGGACTTGAGTGAAATCCAGGTTAGTCGGGAAGTGGTGTTGGGTAAATTGAATGGATTAAAGGCTGATAAATCCCCAGGGCCAGATAGGCTGCATCCCAGAGTACTTAAGGAAGTAGCTCCGGAAATAGTCGATGCATTAGTGATAATCTTTCAAAACTCTTTAGATTCTGGAGTAGTTCCTGAGGATTGGCGGGTAGCAAACGTAACCCCTCTTTTTAAGAAGGGGGGGAGAGAGAAAATGGGGAATTACAGACCAGTTAGTCTAACATCGGTAGTGGGGAAACTGCTAGAGTCAGTTATTAAAGATGGGATAGCAGCACATTTGGAAAGTGGTGAAATCATTGGACAAAGTCAGCATGGATTTACGAAAGGAAAATCATGTCTGACGAATCTTGTGGAATTTTTCGAGGATGTAACTAGTAGCGTGGATAGGGGAGAACCAGTGGATGTGGTGTATCTGGGCTTCCAGAAGGCTTTCGACAAGGTCCCACATAAGAGATTACTATATAAACTTAAAGCATACGGCATTGGGGGTTCAGTATTGATGTGGATAGAGAACTGGCTGGCAAACAGGAAGCAAAGAGTAGGAGTAGACAGGTCGTTTTCACAATGGCAGGCAGTGACTAGTGGGGCACCGTAAGGCTCAGTGCTGGGACCCCAGCTATTTACAATATACATTAATGATCTGGATGAGGGAATTGAAGGCAATATCTCCAAGTTTGCGGATGACACTAAGCTGGGGGGCAGTGTTAGCTGTGAGGAGGATGCTAGAAGACTGCAAGGTGACTTGGATAGGCTGAGTGAGTGGGCAAATGTTTGGCAGAAGCAATATATACTGTGGATAAATGTGAGGTTATCCACTTTGGTGGCAAAAATAGGAAAACAGACTATTATCTAAATGGAGGCCAATTAGGAAAAGGGGAGATGCAGCGCGACCTTGGTGTCATGGTACACCAGTCATTGAAAGTAGGCATGCAGGTGCAGCAGGCAGTGAAGAAATCAATGGTATGTTAGTTTTCATAGCAAAAGGATTTGAGTATAGAAGCAGGGAGGTTCTACTTCAGTTGTATAGGGTCTTGGTGAGACCACACCTGGAGTATTGCGTACAGTTCTGGTCTCCAAATCTGAGGAAGGACGTTATTGCCATAGAGGGAGTGCAGAGAAGGTTCACCAGACTGATTCCTGGGATGTCAGGACTGTCTTATGAACAAAGACTGCATAGACTCGGTTTATACTCTCTAGAATTTAGGAGATTGAGAGGCGAACTTATAGAAACTTACAAAATTCTTAAGGGGTTGGACAGGCTAGATGCAGGAAGATTGTTCCCGATGTTGGGGAGGTCCAGGACAAGGGGTCACAGCTTAAGGATAAGGGGGAAATCCTTTAGGACCGAGATGAGAAGGACTTTTTTCACACAGAGAGTGGTGGGTCTCTGGAACTCTCTGCCACAGAGGGTAGTTGAGGCCAGTTCATTGGCTATATTTAAGAGGGAGTTAGATGTGGCCCTTGTGGCTAAGGGGATCAGAGGGTATGGAGAGAAGGCAGGTACGGAATACTGTTGGATGATCAGCCATGATCATATTGAATGGCGGTGCAGGCTCGAAGGGCCGAATGGCCTACTCCTGCACCTAATTTCTATGTTTCTATGATGAGGGGGAACTTATAGAAACATATTAAATTATAAAAGGACTGGACAAGCTAGATGCAGGAAAAATGGTTCTAATGTTGGGCGAGTCCAGAACCAAGGGCCAAAGTCTTAGAATAAAGGGGAGGCCATTTAAGACTGAGGTGATAAAAAACTTTTCACCCAGAGAGTTGTTAATTTGTAGAATTCCCTGCCACAGAGGGCAGTGGAGGCCAAATCACTGGATGGATTTAAGAGAGTGTTAGATAGCACTCTAGGGTATAGTGGAATCAAGGGATATGGGGAGAAGGCAGGCATGGGTTATTGATTGGGGACGATCAGCCATGATCACAATGAATGGTGGTGCTGGCTCGAAGGGCCGAATGGCCTCCTCCTGCACCTATTTTCTATGTTTCTATGACCAATCTGCTGATCTCACAATTTTTTTAAACCTTCATAACTTTTCTAATATTCCACCGATCGGAACAAAATTTGGTGCGCTTGGAGCAGAGAACGGTGAATAGGGTGGCGAACAAACTGAGTGATATAGGGTACTGCTTTTGCACAAATTTAAAAACACCGCAGACCGGAAATGGTCATGATGAGAGTTTTAGTAATAGTAAAGATAGATAGATATACTAACGCAGTTCACCTAACTCAGTATTTCCCCAATACCACTCTCCCATTCCCCCAATGCAACCCATTCCCCCAACGCAATATTCCACCTCTCACCAATATTCCACCTCATCTTCCAGCACTCCCTCGCCCACTTAACCCTCCCTCTTTTTTCCTCCCTCCTCTTCCCCGCCTCTCTCCGTCACCTCTCCCTCCCTCTCCTTTCCCCTACACTCAGTCACTCCCTCCCTCCCTCCATAACCCCTCTCCCCTCTCTACCCCCCACAGCTCCCTCTATCTGTTTAAAAAACGTTAAACAACAATCCTCTCCCCATTCCCTCCCCCACTTCCTCCCTCGCCATACAAGAGGGAGGATTTTATTTAATGTAAGTGAGATCCCATTGTGACTTAATAGCTGTAACTGCCACTGCGCTTGAAGTTATTGTTCTCAAAGTGGGTTTTTTTAAAAGGTAAAAATGCGAATAACTTGTAAAATATAACATCAATCTGAATGAAACTTGATACAACACACCACAGGACAATGATGAGTAAAGTGGTCCAAAAGTTGTAGAGCTCTCCTGTACCATTTTGACGTACTTCTGGCCTTGAAAAGCAGGCAAACAAACACGCAAACCATCTCACTCACAAACGATATGAGAGTTTTAGTAATATACTAGACCAAGTGGGACCCATTGTGTCCAGTCCCCCCCCCCCCCATGTGCAGCAGCGGGTGGGGCAGCCTGTAGCATCACATGCACCCACCCACCCACTATCCCCCAACGCACCTGTTCTCTACCCGTAGCCCCCACGGGAGGCATGGTCCTCCAACTGAAGCAGTTCCCAAATGCAAGATTCCAGCACTCCCCTGCATCCCTCAGCAGAGGGCTTAAAAAAATTCCAATAGCACTCCCCCTGCATATTGTAATACCAATTCCCCTTCCCCCTCTTGTGAGGTGAAAGGTTCAGAGTGTTCCTGTGTTGCAACATTGTATTGAAGTGTGTTGGAACCTGGCAGGAATGATTTTAATGAAAAATGTGAATCAAAATATGTTCCCACAATGGTGTGGTCTCCCGATGCAATATTCCACCACTCAGCCATTCCTGAAGGTAAGATTCCAGCATTCCCCTGCCTCCCTCAGCAGTGGACTTTAAAAAAAACCCAATTGCACTTCCCCTGCCTGCTGCAGCAGTTCCAACTGCAATAACAATTGGTCCTTTCCCTCATGTTGAAAAATCCCATTGATATGAAAAGTTTATTGCTCTTTTGCAACTTTGTATCAATCTTCAGTGAAGCTGATCACTGCTAGCCGAGCCATTGTGACATCATCAGTTGAAACTGGTCATTTTAAATTATTTTGATTTAAAAAAAAATTAATTGGTAATAAGTCGAGAAATAAAGCATAAAATGTTTAGTAAAGGTGATCTCTGCCTAGAGCGGAAAAATGTGAATCAGGATATGTAAAAATCCTGTGAAAGTTGGCATTTTTAAAGCTTTAAGCGTGAATAATGTGTCAAAAAAATGAGATATTCAGTGAGGCTGATTACTGCTAGTTGAGCCATTGTGACGTCATCAGTTGAAGCTGCTCGTTTCAATTTCAAAGTCCTTTGACTTTTTTTGACTTTTAATCAGTAATGTCGATAATATCGAGAAATAAAGCATAAAATGTTCAGATAAGGTGATCTCGGCCTCAAGGGAAAATATGTCAATCGGAATATGTAAAAATGTTATTGTTACTGCGTAGTGTTAAATGTAAAGACAGCCACATGTACACACACATATACTAGATAGATAGATAGATAGATAGATAGATAGATAGATAGATAGATAGATAGATAGATAGATAGATAGATAGATAGATAGATAGATAGATAGATAGATAGATAGATAGATAGATAGATAGATAGATAGATAGATAGATAATGTATATATCATTAGTTGTAAAGCAAAATGATGACTAATCCCATGGAATGTTGTAAGGCTCACATTTCACATTCAAACATAAGCAAGATTAGCTGGAAACTCGATTCACCCCAGAGAATTAATTTGAGTTGGAGTGCTTGCAACTTAACTCGAACCACGTGTGGATATTACATTGTAACTGAACTGAAACTAGTGGTAACATGTTTGCATTTATAAATGAAAGTGTTAACAGCTGCATTAGGTGATCGTAACCGAAGTGCAAGATGTGGTCTTTGGAAAGAGAGGATTTTTGTTTCTGCACAGCCTCTCAGGGTTTGAATGTATCCCAATTTATTCACAACACACGTGGTGTAGTCACCGTGGAAATGTTTGAAGCACTGCGGCCAGTTTGGGTATGGCTAGCTAAGACAAAGAGCAAAGAAGTAAACGCCTGGTAGACTGTTGGAGGTGTTGATTTAGGATAAATAATGGTCGGGTATTTAATTTGACATATGTACCAATATCCAGTGAAATTCATTTTTGTATATGGCAGCACAGTGGTGCAGCGGTAGAGTTGCTGCCTTGTAGCGCTTACAGCGCCAGTGAACTGGGTTCCATCCCATCTACGGATGCTGTCTGTACGGAGTTTGTATGCTCTCCCCGTGAACAAGTGGGTTTGCTCCGACATTTTTGGTTTCCTCCCACTTTCCAAAGATGTACAGGTTTGTATGTTAATTGGCTTGGTATACAGTAAGCGTAAATTGGCCCTAGACTTTAAACTAGAAAGACTGGGGAGAGGGACTCGGGTAGAGGGGGCTAGGGAACCAGGTGTAGGGCAAGAGGCAGAGAAGGGAAACACTCGGACCCAAAATGTAGGCGAGAAAGAGGAAAAAGATAATAAACAGAGAATAAGGGATGGTGGGTTTCTAAAATGTGTATATTTTAATGCTAGGAGCATTGTAAGAAAGGTGGATGAACTTAGAGCCTGAAAATATGATGTTGTGGCAATCAGTGAAACATGGTTGCAGGAGGGCTGTGATTGGAAACTAAATATTCCAGAATTTCGTTGTTTCAGGTGTGATAGAATTGGAGGGACCAGAGGTGGAGGTGTTGCATTGCTTGTCAGAGAAGATATTACAGCAGTGCTTTGGCAGGATAGATTAGAGGGCTCGTCTAGGGAGGCTATTTGAGTGGAACTGACAAGTGGGAACGGTGTAGCAACACATTTATGGATGTATTATAGACCGCCAAATGGGGAGCGAGAATTGGACGAGCAAATATGTAAGGAGATAGCAGATATTAGTAGTAAGCACAAAGTAGTGATTGTGGGAGATTTCAATTTTCCAAAAATAGACTGGGAAACACATTCTGTAAATGGGCTGGATGGTTTGGAGTTTGTAAAATGTGTGCTGGATAGTTTTTTGCAGCAATGCATAGAGGTATCAACCAGAGAAGGGGCAGTGCTGGACCTCCTGTTAGGAAATGAGGCAGGTCAGGTGACGGAGGTATTCGTTGGTGAGCACTTCGGGACCAGTGATCACAATACCATTAGTTTCAATATAATTATGGAGAGAGTCAGAACTGGACCTAGGGTTGAGATTTTTGATTGGAGAAAGGCTAACTTTGAGGGAATGCGTAAGGATTTAAAAGGAGTGAATTGGGACATTTTATTTTATGGCAAGCATGTAGAAGAGAAATGGAGGACATTTAAAGGGGAAATTGTAAGAGTACAGAATCTTTATGACCCTGTTCGGTTGAAAGGAAATAGTAAAAATTGGAAAGAGCCATGGTTTTCAAGGGAAATTGGACACTTTGTTCGAAAATAGAGAGATATCTACAATAATTATAGGAGGCATGGAGTAAATGAGGTGCTAGAGGAGTATAAAGAGTGTAAAAAGAATCTTAAGAAAGAAATTAGAAAAGCTAAAAGATATGAGGTTGCTTTGGCAAGAAAGGTGAAAGTAAATCCAAAGGGTTTCTACAGCTATATTAATAGCAAAGGGATAACGAGGGATAAAATTGGATCATTAGAGAGCCAGAATGGACAGCTATCTGCAGAGCCAAAAGAGATGGGGGAGATATTGCACAATTTATTTTCTTCGGTATTCACCAAGGAGAAGGATATTGAACTCTGTAAGGTAAGGGAAAAAAGTAGAGTAGCTATGGAAACTATGAGATTCAAAGAGGAGTAAGTACTGACACTTTCGAAAATATAAAAGTGGATAAGTCTCCAGGTCCTGACAGGATATTCCCTAGGACATTGAGGGAAGTTAGCGTAGAAATAGCAGGGGCTATGACAGAAATATTTCAAATGTCATTAGAAACGGGAATAGTGCCGGAGGATTGGCGTACTGCGCATGTTGTTCCATTGTTTAGAAAGGGTTCAAAGAATAAACCTAGCAATTATAGACCTGTTAGTTTGACGTCAGTGGTGGGCAAATTAATGGAAAGGATACTTAGAGATAATATATATAAGCATCTGGATAAACAGGGTCTAATCAGGAACAGTAAACATGGATTTGTGCCTGGAAGGTCATGTTTGACAAACCTTCTTGAATTTTGTGAAGAGGTTACTTGGGAAATTGATGAGGGTAAAGCAGTGGATATTGTCTATATGGATTTCAGTAAGGCCTTTGACAAGGTTCCCCATGGAAGGTTGGTTAAGAAGGTTCAATCTTTGGGTGTTAATGGCGGAGTAGCAAGATGGATTCAACAGTGGCTGAATGGGGATGCCAGAAAGCAATGGTGGATGGCTGTTTGTCAGGTTGGAAGCCGGTGAACAGTGGGGTGCCTCAGGGATCTGTGTTGGGTCCACTGTTGTTTGTCATGTACATCAATGATCTGGATGATGGGGTGGAAAATTGGATAAGTAAGTATGCAGATGATACTAAAATAGGTGGTGTTGTGGATAATGAAGTAGATTTTCAAAGTCTGCAGAGAGATTTGGGCCATTTGGAAAAGTGGGCTGAAAGATGGCAGATGGAGTTTAATGCTCATAAGTCTGAGGTGCTACATCTTGGCAGGACAAATCAAAATAGGACGTACATGGTAAATGGTAGGGAACTGAGGAATGCTGTGGAACAGAGGGATCTAGGAATAACTGTGCATAGTTCCCTGAAGGTGGAATCGCATGTAGATAGGGTGGTAAAGAAAGCTTTTTGGTGTGCTGGCCTTTATAAATCAGAGCATTGAATATAGGAGTAGGGACGTAATGTTAAAATTGTACAAGGCATTGGTGAGACCAATTCTGGAGTATGGTGTACAATTTTGGTCACCTAATTATAGGAAGGATGTCAACAAAATAGAGAGAGTACAGAGGCGATTTACTAGAATGTTGCCTGGGTTCCAGCAACTAAGTTACAGAGAAAGGTTGAACAAGTTAGGTCTTTATTCTTTGGAGTGCAAAAGGTTAAGGGGGGACTTGATTGAGGTCTTTAAAATGATGAAAGGGATAGACGGAGTTGACGTGGATAAGCTTTTTCCATTGAGGGTAGGGAAGATTCAAACAAGAGGGCATGACATGATAATTAAGGGACAGAAGTTTAGGGGTAACATGAGGGGGAACTTCTTTACTCAGAGAGTGGTGGCTGTGTGGAATGAGCTTCCAGCAGAAGTGGTGGAGGCAGGATCGATTTTAACATTTAAAAGTAAAGTGGATAGGTATATGGAAGGGAATGGAGGGGTATGGTCTGAGTGCAGGTAGATGGGACTAGGGGAAAATAAATGGTCGGCACGGACTGGAAGGGCCGAGAGGGCCTGTTTCCATGCTGTAATTGTTATATGGTTATATGGTGTGTAGGATAGTGTTAATATGCGGGGTTCACTGGTCGGCGCGGACTCGGTGGGCAGAAGTGCCTGTTTCCGCGCTGCATCTCTAAACTGAACTGGACTAAATGAGAGAAATTCTCCTCCTACTTTTTTGTTTATACCCAGATTACACCCTCCAGACAGTGTCACACTATTACAACCAACTCCGACTGCGGCAGCAGTGATTTTTCTGGATATTGTTTGCTTTGGCTAAACGTCCATCACCCATTCAATATCATGAACAAGCCATCCCATTCTCCCTTTGGTTCTCCGAAACACCCTGTAACTTTCCCTTCTCTTCACAAAGGATCTCTGGAAAATCGGCATTTACTGGCATCCCAAGTGCTCTTGAGAGGACAGCAGTGAGCCATTTCTTGAATCGTACCTCAACATGGTGGGCCAAGGGCCTGTTTCCGCGCTGTATCACTAAACTACAGTAAACTAAACTAATACATATTCTAATATACATATTTCTTTCTCTTTCCCTTAGTTTCCTTTCATTTAGCTTGTCCACCCAGCCTCTGAGTTGGATGTCCAGGAAACTAGGTGAGAAAAAGGTAGGTTTGGTTGAGGTAGTTGAAGTATTGTATCCCTGCCCGCCAATCTGTAGAACAGAAAATGAGCACTTTCCTCTTCATTAAACCAAGGTACCAGCAGTGAATCAGTGGATATTCAGGCCAAGGAGGCCCCCATTCATTCCATTCTGTCCATGCTCATCATCAGAAAGAACATATTTCACTTAACTATAGCCTTTCCTGACGTTATCCCAAGCAACTCACAGCCAATGACCTATGGAATCTAATCAGCACTGTGATGTGTGAAATAGATCGACACCCAACAGGATCACACAGGTGTAATGAGATAACAACTGGTTCATCAGTTTAAGTGATGTTCCCTAAATGACAAATATGAACCCAAACACCCAGTAGAACTAAACTGATCCAAACCAAATAGTATTGTAGGATCTTGCACATACATCCGGGGGTATAGATGGAGTTTCGCATGATCATCTCATCCAAAAAATAGCAACCCAAAGGCCCAGAGCTCTCCCAGTACCACAATAGTGTCAATGCTCTATTCTTTGCCACAGTCCTTGGAGTGGGAACGACCAGTCTTTGTCCATGACATTGGCCGAATCATCTCTCCTGAGACATCTTACTTTCCCTGAACTGTCAATAATCTGTAAATGGTTGCAGAGATTCATTGCTGCCCTTACAAGGGCATGAAGGGTGGGTTTTAAAGGGGATATGGGCATTTGTGAACATATGGGATAAGCCCAGGATGTCAACTTGGTTGGCATGTACATGTTGGGCTATAAGACCTGTTTCCATGTGTGAATCTTTGAAAGGCCTCCAATCTATTTCCAACTACCAATAACTATTTCTCTGTCCCTGTACCACATGATCTACTGAGTGCTTCCAGAATTTTGGAATCTATATCCCCAGCTATCTGCTCAGGAATTGCTAGTTAATTGGACACTGTAAATTACCGCTTGCATATATGTGAAGAGGAGAATTTAGTGGGGGGTTGGGGGGGGGGGGGGGGGGGGGGGAGGGCAAGCTGATGATGGGAATAGGGGAAGAATGGATTGCAGGGGAAAAAATAGTGAGGAATGGGAATACTGTATGAACCGACATAGATTGAATGGGTTGAATGGCATACTTCTGTATTATATAAATATATCAGGATGCTTCCCTCTATCCTATATAAGCCTACCATCCCATCACCAGGTCTTATCTCGAGATGGGATGAAAAAGTGTGGATGTTCCTGGTGTGATAGGGGATTGGATGATCAATGGAGAGGTTTAGAAGCTCTCAGGTGTCCTGGCGATGATCAGACAGAGCTCTTGCTGCAGCTGAAGTGACTGCAAGGTCTCATCTCGAAACATCAGCCATCGCTTTGCCTCCACGGATACCACTTGACCCGCCAAGTTCTTCCAGCAGTTTATTTTTTTAACTTCAAATCCCAGCATCCAAAGTCTCTTGTGACTCCTCTCCACCTCCTTTCTGCACAGCAGGCAGAGCAAAACTCAGGCCCATTACGCTAATTATTCTACCGTCATCGTGGTTGCTGAATTTTATGGAAAAATTTACAGAATTATGAAATACAATCCTCCACTGGGGATTGTTAAATAGTTTGGAATCTCAAATATTAAATGTGGAATCTGGCCTAGTGATTACAAGCCAAGGAGTCCGACCATCATTGAAAAGATGATGAGCTGAAAACTCGGAAAAACTGATGAAGTATCGGACAAGCCAAATCTAGGACCTGAATCTTGCTCAATACATGTTGACTCCATACCAAAGAGAAGCCAGTTCCCTCTTACTGCAGATTTATTGAAGTCCATAAAGCAGCTTCAGATGAGCATTTCTTTACTAAAACTAATGACTTTGTCCTGTCAGAGAAAAGTGAAAGATATCTCCAAGCATCATGCAAAGTGCTAGGTTTAGTTTAGACATACAGCACGGAAACAGGCCCTTCAGCCCACCAGGTCCGCACTAACCAGCGATCCCTGCACATTAACACTACCCTATTCTCACTGGGGACAATTTTACATTTCACCAAGCCAATTACCCTACAAATCTGTACGTCCGTGGAGTGTGGGAGGCAACCAAAGATGTTGGAGAAAACCCACACAAGTCACTGGGAGAATGTGCAAACTCCTTAAGGGCCTGTCCTACCAGCATCCGACTCCATGCGATGAGTGCGACCAAACCGGCAGCGGAGGTCGGGTGATCCCCTGTACAGGGCCGTTCCCACCAGCATGCGCCTGCATGCGGCAAGTGTAACCAAACCGGCAGTAGGGGCCGCGCGGAGGTCAGGTGAGTGGCGCAACGCAGCGCAAAGTGAGGCGAACTTGGAGCGAAGTCTAAAGGTAAGTTCGCCAAGACAAAGAGGCACACACAGAGAGGGCCACGAAGCCACACACACAGAGGGTCACGGAGGCACCTACAGAGAGGGTCACGGAGGCATGACGTCGAGGCGGTGTGTAATGCGTCGAGGCGACTGCGAGCTGACAAGCTGTTGCCGCGCGGAACTTTTGAACATAGTCAGTTTTTCGGAGCCCCGCGTGATGTCGGGACGAACTCCGCACAATTCCGCATGGCTCCGGCGAAGTGGGACCGGCCCCGTGACGCCGGACAGCTCAAGCGACCACGTTAGGTCGCGCTCATCGCATAGATTTGCATGCTGGTGGGACAGGCCCTTTACAGACAAGCACTCGTAGTTAGGATCGAACCTGGATCTCTTGCACTGTAAGGCAGTAGCGCCACCGTGCTGCCCAAGTAAGTGTTTTATTTTGTAATCTTCCTTAATCTCATCTGGGCCTGGATGCAAAGGAATGGAAATGTTATGGCTCAGCTGCATCCCATCTGGAGCCCTCTTTTCAGGTTTGGCCACTGCTGAAAAGGGAGGATATACAATCTATAAAACAGCCATTTATGCAAATTGGCATAAAAGATACAAAGTTACCTAGGTGGAGAAGGGTCACGACCCGAAATGTCACCTATTTCTTTTCTCCAGAGATGCTGTTTGATCTTCTGTGTTATTCCAGCTTTTTGTGTCCAACTTCGGTTTAAACCAGCATCTGCAGTTTCTTCCTATACATAAGAAACGAAAGTGTTGTGGTGAATGGTTGCTTTCAGACTGAAGGAAGGTGAATCATGGTGGTTCTTCAGGGTGTTGAGGCCATTGTTTTTTTCCATGCAAGTGAATGACCGAAATACGCAGGTGCAAGGCACAATTTCTAAACTTAAGGATGACACAAAACTTGTCAGCATTAAGGGCCTGTCCCACTTGGGCTATTTTTTAGGCGACTATATGTGACTAGGCAGTCACCACATGGTCACCGGGGTGTTGCCTGCATGGTCGTGAGTCTTCTCCTCAGTCACCCAAAGAGTCGTAGCGTCTTTCTGGTCACCGCTGGATTTTCAACATGTTCAAAAATTTTCGACGACAGTCGGCCTGAAGCCAATGAGCGTAGCTTGACATCTCCTGATGTAGGTGCTGTCGTAGGTTGTTGCCAGGTGAAGTAGGTTGTCGCCGGTGCTGACTCGGTGAATTCTATTGGCAACTACCTACAGGTATCGGCGACTGAATTGTCTTTAGTTGTAGCTTGGCGCAGGTGGACATAGGTTGACGTAGGTGTTGTCGTAGATGGATGTCCGAATGTGTCGCCAGTTGTCGGTAGCTTGCCGCAGATTGACTCTGACAAGGTGGTAGATTGTCGTAGACATTGTCTTGGACATCGTCGTAGATATTGTTGTACGGGGGTCCAGTCGCCGGTTTTTCGGCAACCTGCTACGAGTAGGACAGTCGCCGACAGTCGCCTAATAAATCGCCTAAGTGGGACAGGCCCTTTATAGACTGGGAAGTGGATATAATAAACTGCAGCATAATGCAAATAAACCTTTCGAATGGGCAGATGTAGTCTAAAACGGAGAAATGTGAAGTAATGTGATTCGGTCATGTGAATGAGGACAGGGAGTATAGCTCAAACTATTCAACTTTGGATGGGTGAAGGAGCAGGGGGCTGGGGAAATGGGTGCACGGATCATTGAAAGTGGCAAAATAACAACATGCTGGAGTAACTCAGCAGGTCAGGCAGCATCTCTGGAGAACATGGATAGGCTACATTTCAGGTCGAGACTCTTCTTCAGACTGGAGGGGAAGAAGAGAAGAAAGCTGGTAAAAGGGAGAGCGAGGACAAAGCATGGCAGGTACCGGTCAACACTTAGCACCTGCCACGGTTTGTCCTGTCTCTCCCATTTTTCAGCATCCGCTTACAATCAGTCTGAAGAAGGAGCTTGACCCAAAACGTGCCCAATCCATGTTCCCCAGAGATGCTGCCTGACATGCTGAGTTACTCCAGCATTTTATATCCTTTTGTGTGTTAACCAGCATCTGCATTTCTTTGTTTCTATGTTGAAAGTGGCAAGACGGGTCGAGAAAGCAATTTCTAAGACTCACACAATTTTGGGCTTTATCAGAAGAGGTGTGGAGCATAAAAGCAGAAAGAATTCTGCTGAACCTTTATAACACACTCAACTGGAGACTTCTTTCATTTTGATCAACTCATTACAGAAAGAACATGGTCGTATTAGAAAGGGTCCAGAACAGATTTAAAAGAATGGTTCTTTAGAAACAATTAGGCCGGTGTATGCATAGGACAGGTTTGGAGGGATATGGACCAAATGCGGGCAGTTGGGACGTTGGCCAGTGTGGGTAGGTTGGGCCGAAGGGCCTGTTTCCATGCTGTATCACTCTATGACTATGAAGAGCTGCAATATCAGAGAGATTGGTGAGGCTAGGAATGTGTCCTTCAGAGAAGAGAGGGCTGAGGGGAGATGTGGTGGAAGTCTACCATTAACAAAGGAGCCAATGGTTTGCAGCTAGTGGAATAAAGAGGATGAGAACACAGAGTGATTTGAGGAAAAACTGTTCCACGCAGCATGTGGTTTCAATTTGGACAAGGCTGCCTGCAGATGCCTGTGGATCATCAAGAGGGAATTGGATAAATATATGGTAGAGAAATATTGCAAGATTACAGACTGAAGTTCAGGGGTTGAAACTAATGAGTTGCTCTGGTAATGAGCCGGCACAGACCAGTGAACCAAATTGGCAGATAAAGCTGAATGCAGAGAAATGGGAGGCGATGCAGTTTGGTCAGTAACCAATCCATGAATCAATGATTTCATGAAATTTGGCTTGTATTTCCATGAGATCAATCTACTCCAGCTGAATAAAATAATGAAAATCATTCCACTGGGTAGCCACAAAAAGACTTTTTCCCTTGGTAATGGTATCAAGAAAAAGTAAGTATAACCAAGTGCAGGCTTGGCGATCATTTTGCTGAACACCTCCGCTCAGCCCGCCTCATTCTCCAACCAGTCTGACTGATTAAATTTTATCTTTGTATACTTTGTTGTCACCTTCTCCTAGCTAACAATGATCTATTCTACATTTTCCTTGAGCTGCATCCCCTTTGATGTCTCATTTTCACACCTTCCACTTCCTTATCTCCATGTCTCCCTCTCCCTTGACTGTCATGCTGAAGAAGGGTCTCGACCCGAAGCGTCACCCATTCCTTCTATCCAGAGATACTGCCTGCCCCACTGACTTACTCCAGCATATTGTGTCTATCTTAGGTGTAAACCAACTTATGCAGTTCCTTCCTACACGGTATAACCTTAAAGTTAGAGCCAGGCCATTTTGGGGATGAGCACTTTATAAAATGGGGAAGGGGGGGGGGGGGGGAGGTTGCTGGGAGGAGAAGAAATCTGGAATTTGTCTCCTGAGTTAGGTGGTCGTGGGCTGCGGTAAAGTAATGCAGCCTTTGCTTTACCGCAGCCCCTTTTGAAGTAATGCAGCCTTTCTGATGCAGCAGCTCCCCTTGTGCAACTGGCCAGGGAGGTCCAGAACCCAGCGACAATGAAGGACCAGCAACGTATGTTCAAGTCTGGATGAACTTAACTTGGCGGGTACCTCAAGGCAGTAAAATGTTCCATGTGCACCAGCTGCCCTCGTCCTCCATAATGGTAGATGTGGGGTTGGGAGTGCTGTGGGAGAGGACTGGGCAAGACAGTATACACTACGACCACGTGCGGTAATAGCAGGGGGTAGTTAAAAGGGGCAGGTTGCTTTATCTTGGATGGTTTTGAATGTCTTGAGAGTTACTGGAAGTGCACTCATTCAGGCAAATAAGAGTGTGTCACCACACTCCTGACCTGTGCTCGTAGACAGCGATAAGGGCGAGGGTATCGGGGGATGATTCACTTGCCACAGGTTGAGATCACTGTAGTTAATGCTTCCCTAGTTGAGCTTCTGGTCAACAATGACCTCCAGCATGCTGATGGACTTGGCACTGGGAATGCCGTTGAATGGCAGGATGATCCGATTCTCCCTGAAATAATAGAATTATTACGGCCTGCAGGAGGCAATTTTACTGGCTTCCAGCAAAACAATTCTGACAGCCCAATTTCCACACTCCTTGCCCATTGCTCTATCAATTTTCAGACACTTTTACCTGTGACTTTAGAAATTCTATAGGGACAGGTGTTGCATCTCCTGTGATTGCAGGGAAAGTACCTGGGGATGGGGTGCTTTGGGTGGGAACGGATGAGTTGACCAGGGAGTTGCGGAGGCAACGGTATCTGTGGAAAGGTGTGGATATGGGACGACGTGGCTGGTAGTGGGATCCCGTTCGACGTGGCGAAAATGTCGGAGGATGAAATTGTTCCTCCTGTGAAACTGAAGCTGGAACGGCAGAACTCGGACAACATTTTGCCATACTTATGGCAAATGTAATTTTCTAATTTAATGGACATTCTTTTGTTTATTATGTTATCTATGATTAGTTTACTTTAGTTTAGTTGAGAGATACAGCATGGAAACAGGCCCTTCGGCCCACCGAGTCTGCACCAACCAGCAATCCCAGCACATTAACACTATCCTATCCTACACTTATACCAAGCTAACATACCGATATACTTGTACGTCTTTCGAGTGTGGGAGGAAACCAAAGATCTCGCTGAAAACCCACGTGGTCACTGGGGGAACGTACAAACTCCGTACAGACAGCGCGCATATCGGTATCGAGCTGCAAACGCTGTAAGGCAGCGACTCTACCTCTGTGCCACCATGCCGCACTCGACCTGTTATGCAGCTGCTCGTAAGAATTTCATTGTTCCGCTTTAGGTACATATGACAATGGAACGCTCTTGACAATTGCCATTTTACAGAACATTCAAAGGAGCAATGTTTCTTTTTCTTTACAGAGGGAGTGAAAAGCTACAGATACTTCTCATCACAATTAATCAACAGAAAGACAGACAGTATCTATCCATTTACCAAAAAAAAATGCATTTAAAGCAAATAAGACAAGCTGAATATTTCTTCACAGTCACTCTTTGCAGAAGATGACAATGCCTGGGCAACTTAGCCGCAGTTGCACAAGAAATTCATTTTTCTGACATACAATTAATAAGATGTCAGCACATATGGTAATGTATATAAGGCATTACAACTGAATCACTTGCAAAATACCCCTGTGCCAAAGACTCAGGAATGAAATTATTCTCAATCATTGCTACGAGTTGCAGGGATAACGTTTCCTGGTGCCTCCCCCTTTGGCCTGACAGTGTTCTCTGCCCAGTGTCTGTCAATGAAAAACTACAGGCTCCCAATGTCACGAGGACTTCTCACCATGACAATACACACTTTTATTCACTGTCAGGTCATTCTGAGAATGTCACCCTTTAGAAACTGGATAGAGTGAATGTGTAGAGGATGTTTCCACTAGTAGGACCAGAGATCTTAGCCTTAGAATTAAAGGATGTTCCTTCAGGAAGGAGATGAGGAGGAATTTCTTTAGTCAGACGATAGTGAATCTGTGGAATTCTTTGCCACAGCTCCGAAGGCTGTGGAGGCCAAGTCAATGGATATTTTAAAGTCTGATAGATAGATTCTTGATTAGTACGGGTGTCAGGGGTTATGGGGAGAAGGCAGGAGAAAGTGGTTAGAAGGGAGAGATAGATTAGCCATGATTGAATGGCATAGACTAGATGGGCCGAACGGTCTAATTCTGTTCTTATCACTTATGAAGAAATGTAGTAACACAACAAAAGACTACATGGATTCCTGTTATTACTCAGATACTATCTGATCCCAACATATAAAACAATGCACTCTAAGGAATATTATAGTTGGGTTTTCATCCTTCCACCATCTCTGGCCTCTCGCCCAGCTTCAATCCCAGTTACCCACCGCCAGTGCCAGCGAGACTGGCCCCCAGCTCTGAAATCCCCTCCCCTCAATCGCTGGCTCCTCCTCTAACCTAGTCTTCACCCAAACCTTTTCTCACCGTCCCAACATCTCATGCCTTTGGCTCCGTGTCAATTACCCGGGTGGATACAATTTCTCTGATAATGCAGGTTATTGCGAGGAGAACCAAATACAACTACGCAGCGTACATCTCTCGCCCCTTATAAGTTTCCCAAAATAATAAAAGACCCAGATTAGATCAGAGCAGATGCACAGAGGCTACAGAGATGCACCACGCTGCTCACCTCTCTAGGCGCTGCCGGCTTGTTCGCTCGGCAGTGGCGGGCTCAGTACAAACAACTTCCACACCAGCGCCGACTACAAAACATGTTCCGACAACATCGGTTCAAAGGGGGGGGCGTGTGAAGCAGCTTCTACAGAAGGGCCAACGTTAAATACAAAGTACGAAACTGCCGCGGGATTTGTGCAGGTGGCAACTGTGTGCGACATTGTTCAAAGGATCTGTAAATGGCAACATTGTGGGTGTAAAGGGCCTGTCCCACTTGGGCATTATTTGCACATCATTTATGCAACATCATTTACGCGTCACGACGTGACATCATTTACGCATCATGCAAGCGTCGTGACGCGCAAGTGACACGCACATGGCTGCATTACGCGGGCATGGCGTGTGGTGAGACGTGGTGGCGTAGGCAGTGACACACGGTCACGCGCGACGCCCCAGGATTTTGGGATTCACAAAATCTTCGCGCGCCCCCTGCAAGACGTGCGAATGACGCCCAAGTGGGCCAAGCCCTTTATGCCTTCGTTCATTCCGCATATTATAATCATCTCCTGGCTCTCATCCCTCGCCCTCTCCCAGCCGCCTCTCATCCCAATGCAAATGCCCACAACATGAATCCAATGCAAGGTAGTGAAGGGTGTATTCAACCCAAGTAAAGGCGAGCGTTACGCACACAAGCGGAAGAGAAGTGGGTGATAACCACCGTTAAAACTATAAAATACAAAGATAAAAACTGGAAGGTGACTGAGATGGAGAGATAGTGGGCAGACAAAAGATGGAGGTAGGTACTAGAGGATGGAGGGACAACAGAGATGATGGAGGAATTTGGAGGGAGGAGGAGAAAGATCACGGATAGATGGAGCAAAGGTGATGGAGGACAGAGAGCGATAGAGGACAGAAAGAAAACAGAGATAATAATGAAGAGATGACTGTGAGAGGGATGGGGAAAGACAGATGGCATACAGGGAGGGGGAGATAATGGAGAAGGAGATGGTGGGGAAGGAGAGAGGGAGATGGTGCGGATGGGGAATGGTAGAGACGGATGGGTGGAGAGAGAAAAAAGAGGTAGGGGGAGAGATGGGGAGATGAGGGGGAGATGGGGAGGGAGAGAGGGTAGGGTGAGAAGTAAGAGATCCATGGCTAATCAGGGTAAAGCTCTTGTCCCTCCAACTCACTCACCGCCTACGTCCTGCCCGGGGGGCTGGGGTTCCCCATGTCCCTGTGCCGTGAGACATGCTTTACCGCCTTGCTACAGGTAGTAGAACAAGCCGAGGTTCCACTCTATTTCCAGTGGATGTTTGTCTCTCTGTTTGTAATCCTTCCACAGTGATCCTTGTGTTTTCATCCATTCCTAATCATAGACGCATTGGTGTTCATTTTCCATTGTTCTATAGATTCAGGATCAGTTCCTGTGGATTGGAGGGTGGCTAATGTTATTCTATGTTTGAAGAAAGGCGGAAGAGAGAAACCAGGGAATTATAGACTAGTTAGCCTGACATCGGTGGTAGGGAAGATGCTGGAGTCAATCATAAAAGATGAAATAGCGGCACATTTGGATAGCACTAGCAGGATCAGTCCGAGTCAGCATGGATTTACGAAGGGCAAATCATGCTTGACTAATCTTCTGGAATTATTTGAAGATGTAACTAGGATAATGGACAAGGGTGAGCCAGTGCATGTAGTCTACCTGGACTTTCAGAAAGCATTTGATAAGGTCCCACTTAGGAGATTAGTGGGCAATATTAGGGCACATGGTATTGGGGTAGAGTGCTGACATGGATAGAGAAGTGGTTGGCAGACAGGAAACAAAGAGTGGGGATTAACGGGTCCCTTTCAGAATGGCAGGCAGTGACTAGTGGGGGTACTGCAAGGCTCGGTGCTAGGACAATCTACATCAATGATTTAGATGAAGGAATTCAAAGTAACATTAGTAAATTTGCAGATGACACAAGGCTGGATGGCAGTGCAAAGTGTGAGGAGGATGCTATGAGAATGCAGAGTGAATTGGACAGGTAGGGTGAGTGGGCAGCTGCATGGCAGATGCAGTTTAATGTGGATAAATGTGAGGTTATCCACTTTGGTAGCAAAAACAGGAAGGCAGATTATTATCTAAATGGTGTCAAGTTGGGAAAAGGGGAAGTACAACGGGATTTGGGGGTCCTTGTTCTTCAGTCAATGAAAGCATGTGGGTACAGCAAGCAATATATATATATATATTGCATTAAGTGACCAGCCCAACAGCCATGAGTACGTGAACTGCCAGCTCACCAGCCACGACTCACTGAATATTGCATTGGGTGACCAGCCCTCCCATGTGATGCTGGGACCCAACGAGTCCCATGGGACCTGTTGGGACTAAGTGGGACCCGTTGGGTCCCAGCATCACACGGGAGGGCTGGTCACCCAATGCAATATTCCACTTCTCCACCTATTCCAATATTGCTTGCCAGTTGGGGGGGGGGGGGGGGGGGGGCTTTCTGTTGTGGGAGTAAGGGTGTTGTGGGCCAAAGATACTGGTTTCCAGAGGGCTAGTATAGACATTGTGGGCAAAATCGATTCTTGGGCTGGCAGCTCAGTCACTCAGTCCTAGCAGGTTGGCAGCTGAGAAAGTGCCAAAAATTCTGCCCAAAATAGGTGACAGACTCTGTGAGAGAGAAGGGGGAGAGGGTGGACTAAATGGATTATTGGGCTGGCAGTTCAGTGAGTCATGGCTGGTGGGCTGGCAGTTCACTTACTCATGGCTCATGGGCTGGCAGTGCAGTCACTCACGGCTGGTGGGCTGGCAGTTCAGTCACTTACAGCTGGTGAGCTGGCAGTTCACTTACTCAGGGCTGGTGGGCTGGCAGTGCAGTCACTCACGGCTGGTGTGGTGGCAGTTCATTCAGTCACCCCTCTGTTGATAAAAAAAGAGACAATTTAAATATAGAGATTGAGCAATCAAATTTTAACAAAGAAAATCCGAGAATTTATCTCAGAAGTTATCATTCAATGAAGCACACTTTTAACAACAACATTCTTGGTCGATGTTCCATCCTTCATGAAAATTTTGACATTTCCCTTCATCTTTCCTCGGCTAAGAGACACATATACTTTTCCATGCTGAAATACCGGTTTGTCGAGGTAGATCAAAACCTTCTGCATTGTTTGTCCTTGTGCTTTATGGATCGTCATAGCAAAACTTGATTGAATGGGGAATTGGGTCTGCTGAAGGGGAATGTTAACCTTCTGTTAAATTTAGTGCATACACTGCTCTCTACCCAGCATTCAGCAGAGGCCCATTCTCCTCAACAAATTGCTGTTGTTCAGTTCTATCGTAGTGCAATTCCTGCAGCAATTTTGGATTGTCATCATCAAGGTGCATCCTTCCATTTCCGTTGTTTTATTGTAATTCTCAATCCTCTGGACTCACTGAAGAATTTGTGCAAAACATTTTTTTGAGGCGGGGGCTGTCGGGGTGGGGGGTGGCAAACGTCCTGCAGCCGAGGGAGGGGGATGGCTTCAGGTGGGGGCTCTCATGGGCTGATGAGGGAGGGGGGTGTCCTGCAGCGGGAGATGGGGGCGGCTTCAGGAGGGGGAACATCCTACAGCCAGGCGGAGGCAAGTGCCTTGAGGTGGGGGATGTCAGTGGGGGTGGGGGGGGGGGGGGGCGGGGGGTGCACTACTCACTCACTGCCTTGGGATTAACTCATGGTCTCTGGACCGACTGCCTCACTCACTCATGGCCTCTGGACTGACAGAATCACGGCTTGTGGAGTGACTGACTTATACCCGACTTCTGGAGTCATATCCGACTTTTGTAAACTGAAAACTGTAACATCCACATTGAGGAACATCTTCTTCCTGACAGCCAGCAGGCTATTAAACATAATGAATAAGCTCTGTACTACAAAATACTATATTATTTGTACTATTTGTACTATTTGTTAATCACACACACATCTTCCGCATCACACAGACACTCTCACACAGACACACACGCACACAGACACTCTCACACACAGACACTCTCACACACAGACACTCTCACACAGACACACACACACAGACTCACACACACAGACTCACACACACACATGCACACACACTTACACACACACAGATTCACACACAGATGCAGACTCTCACACACACACATACACACACACATATACACACACTCACACAAACACATACACAGACACAGACTCTGAGACACACACACAGACTCGCAGACACACACACACACACACACACTCACACTTACAGACTTCCAGACACACACAGACAGACTCACACACATGCACACACAGACTGACACACACACAGATTCACACAGACGCAGACTCTCACACACACAGACATACACACACACACACTGACACAAACACATACACACAGACACAGACTCACACACACAGACTCGCAGACACACACAGACTCACACACACAGACTGACACACACAGATTCACACAGACGCAGACTCTCACACACACACAGACATATACACACACACACTGACACAAACACATACACACAGACACAGACTCTCAGACACACACACACACACACTCACGCACTCACAGACTCGCACACACACACTCACGCACACAGACACTCAAGCACACAGACACTCACGCACACAGACACTCACGCACACAGACACACAAACTCACACACACACAGACATACACACACAGACTCACACTTACAGACTTCCAGACACACACAGACAGACTCACACACAGACATATACACACACACACTCACACTTACACTTACACAGACACAGACACAGACACATACTGACACTCACACACACATATAGGGAGGTTGCATGGCAGTCATGTTACAACCCATGACCCATACTGTTGCTACGCTATGCCAACTGGAGTACATGCGATTAACTGCAGGTAAGCACTTACCATTGTTTACAGCGTAGCAGGCACGTTAAATCCCGCCAAAATGGTCAGTTTTGCACTGTAAATAATTATAGAAATCAGGATAAGCGTGAGAGACATTTATCCTGCTTCAGAATTCCAAAAGTGAGGAGAAATGACGGTAGATAGAAACGAGAGCTGAAAGAACAACAACAGCCAGAGTGCTTGGTGAACATTGGCAGTGCAGATATTGAGATTGAAAATATTGGGTTTTGAATTACATTTTACTCAGATGCAAGCCAAGGAATGGCATAATTGTTAGCTGTTAATTGGACATAATCAACCTCAGCAAATTGACAATATCCTATTGAAAGGGAGTGGGTGTTTAAGCTGTCAGGACATTTTAATATTTGCCAAAATATACATCTCAATAACATAATGATAGAAAAGTTACTTTTCAACACACCCCTTGTATGTCTGGAGATTTTTTTAATGATAAATTTAGCTTCAGAAGCGTTTTCATTTTGCGTCAAAACACACCAGAACCATGGGCGATTTTAAAATTTTATAGCCAGATTTATCACTTCTCAAACTTTTTAGATACCAAAGGAATCAAGAAAAAACACAAATAATGTCTTACTGATGATGAAATGCAGTGAGCAAATGCAATAATTCCCAATATTTTCTATATCGATATCTGCACGGCCTGTGTTTGCCATGCACTTTAGCTGTTGTTGTCACACACACACACTGACTCACTCACACACACACCCCCACACACACACAAACTCACACACACCCCCACACACACACAAACTCACACACACAGACACACACAGACACGCACATGCAGACACGCACACGCACACAGACATGCACACACACAGACACACACAGACACATAGACAGACACACACACTCACACTCACACACAACCAATAGTAAAATGCCAAGTAACTTCAGAATGTGGTAAACATAATGTGTAAACCAAATGATTCAAACGTTTAAAGTCTCCAAATTTGCAAACACTTTACAACCAATACATTTACTGAAAACACACACACAGACACACTCACACACTCACAGCCAATACTAAAATGGCAAGTAACTTCAGAACATAGTAAACATACAGTGTGTAAACCAAATGATTCAAACGTTTAAAGCCTCCTGTAGTTGCTGCTGAAGCAAAAACATGCTTTAAATAACATCCAACAAATACACTCAGCATAGACAGAGCAGTAAGCTCTCTTGAATTATTCAACGATGTCTTCACTCTGTGTCTTCTGCAGTCAGTGCCATCTTGCCACGATCCGGAAATGGCGCACTCAGCACCATCTTGCCGGTAACCGGAAATGATGTTATCGGCAGCATGTTCCAACTAAGCAGAAGTCACGGAATGAGCGGCAATTTTGCAATTAAACACAGTCCTGGTCTAATAAAATGTTTATTCACGCTTTATCAATCCGAAAACAGTTGCAACCATTTTAAAAGCCAAGACAAACAAATTTGCGAACACTTTAGAACCAATACATTTACTGAAATCATGTTTTTTAAAAGCCAAGAGAACCAAATTTGCAAACACTTTACAACCAATACATTTTCTGAAAACATTTTATTTAAAGCCAAGAGAAACAAATTTGCAAACACTTTCAAACCAATACATTTTCTGAAACCATTTTTTAAAGCCAAGAGAAACAAATCTGCAAACATTTTCTAACCAATACATTTTCTGAAAACATTTTTTTTAAAGCCAAGACAAACAAATTTGCAAACATTTTACAACCACATCGAGGGGACTCAGTGTTATTCGCAGCTGAGAGAGCCGTGACCCTCTCGCTTCCTCCGTCTCACTGAGACTGAGAGACTCTCCCCTTCTCTCTCTCCCCTTCTCTCTCTTTCTCCCTTCTCTCTCTATCTCTCCCTTCTCTCTCTCGATCACCCTCTTTTCTCTCTCTCTCGTCTCTCTCCCTCTCTCCCCCCTCTCTGCCCTTCTCTCTCTGCATAAGAGTTGGCAGCCCTGCTAGTGTCTTAGACTATTCAGACAAGGTAGTTGCCCTGTCCCTCTACCACCAGAGTCCCCATGCATACCAGCTCTGCCGGTGTAAGAGGATAGAAGGAAAATAATGAAATGGTCTCTGTAAGAACATTTTAATAAGCTCTTCTACATTTAAGGTAAATTGACATATTAGAGGCAAAATGCATCTTCAATATACAGGTCTCTCCCCACAACTGAAAACAATTGTACTTAAGTGATATATCATCCATTCTGCAGGAATGTAGATATAATCATTTTTTTTCTTATTAGTTAATCTTATATGATATTTTCTGTAATTTCAGATGTCAACAGTGGGTCCAGAATACTCGTCGACAAGATCTCCTATACTGAACTCCGGTGAACTTGTCAACCAACTGCCGTCTTTGTTCTGAACACTTTGCACTTGACCAGCTTTCCAATGAGCAGGCCAAGAACAGGCTAAATTGAAATGCAGTTCCAACGCTCTTTGACATTCCTAACCCACCAAAATGCCTGTCTTCCCACGCAGGTTACTCAAGAGGAAGAATGAGAACCTCCCATCCTCACCAAAGCCTTTAAAACAGCAAAGAGGCATGTAATTTTTTCCTTTTAAAAATAAAAGATATTCTTTCACTTTGGCTAAATATTAAAATTTGTATCCTAACTGATATAATTGGTAATGGTCAATATGTAATGGCATGTTTGGTACTTTTATTTTCATTTGTGAAATGTTCACAAAACTATAATCACACATAAGACTACGCAGTGCAGACTAATTTAAAACTCCGTCAAGCATAATTCATGCAACATTTAAATTGATTTAATAAAACAAAATTAAGATCATGATTTTCTTTTGGTAGATTGAAATTGGGGCATCACATCTATTTTTAATGATAATTAGTAATAGATGCTGATTTATTTACATGTATATGCTTAATCTATTTCATTGGTAGCGTCCCATTTTTTTTCCCCTTCTCATTTTTTTTGTCTTTGCAGTGTCACACAATATACAGGCTGAACATTCATACTGCTCAGCTGCAGACCAAATTCATCAGAATGAACCCAGCAGTGTCTATACAACTCCTGAAACACATGATCTTCAATTCACACCAAATGTAAATGACAGCAGTGCTCTGAAGAAGGGAAGACGGCGTACTATCCGCCTCAAGAAAAGAGTACAACAGATTAAACTATCAATGGGAAAGAATACTACAGAAAGTAGGACGATTAGTGACTTGATCAGAGAAGCTGGTCTTTCTTTGCATCACAGTTGCGTAATACGTCCGGACTTGGAGCAAGAGGAAGACGATGGAGTTATTCAGACAAGGTAGTTGCCTTGTCCCTCTACCATCAGAGTCCCCATGCATACCAGCTCTGCCAGTGCAATTTCACACTTCCATCAATCTCATCTCTGCATAGTTGGTTGAGTAATATTGAAGTGAGGCCTGGGTTTCCCCCTAAGATCTTTGAACTTTTGAAAGACAGGGTAACAGGAATTACAGAGAGGGGCACATTATATTTTGTCTCCCCATTGATGAAATTAATCTACGTGCAGGCCTCTTACAATATTACTGAAGATTCAGGAACAACATTTCCCATCTAATAATACACAACACACGACAATGCAAAGACATGAGCTTGTGCAGCAATAGAGTCAAGGTTAGAATTGTAGCAATCTTTGTGAGTGTCCACATACACTATGGACTCAAATTTAAGAATAGAAAAATGCATAACATGACCGTTAAAAGGTGTAAGAAACTTCAAAAAGTGGAACATAATTTTCATACATTATTTATTTGAAATAATACTATTGTTTATCTACACAGTGTGAAATTTTGATTTGTTACCCATACAAAATCATGCAAATAATGATTTATTTATTATTGCATATGTTGGAAATTTTGTCCTTTGGGGTAAGCAAGGGGTGGGGCTATTATTGTTTGAAATATGTTGAATTTGATCTCACTTTCATTGGTAAGCTGATATGCCAAACACTGCAACCCTGTATATCTCACAGACAAAATGATATGAATTATGTAAATATTGCCATGAATGATGGAATAAAAAGTGTTTTCCTTGTTTATGAAGTTCAATTTAGAATTATTTGAAATTGCGAGAGTTGGTGCAAGAGACTGTTGATCCACAAATGTGTCATTATGAGACATTCACATTAAATAAAAATGTTTCAAAAAAAAGCAAGAAGGTCCCCATGTTATTTGACCAACTTATCGGCTGAATTTAAATATGTAGATATGTATGCACTACATTGTATTATACTAATATATAATGAATAAATATATTGACATGTGTTCATGGATATTTTATTCACAATATTAGGATTCATATACACACACACACACACACACACACACATATACATACACATATGTACATATATACACACACGTATACATATACATCTATATCACATATATATATTTCTGAAATAAATTGGTCATTAAGAAACTGAGCCAATCTTCAATGTGGCAACACACTGTCTCTTGTTTACCTTTTATACGGACCAAGTTGCTAACTTCATTCCTTTGTGTCAACTTCGCGAACCTCCACAACGACCATGATGGAGACATTTCACTCAGCAAAAAAACAGCTCAGATTCATAAGGTAATGTCCCGTTCGGAGAAAATCACATCAGAGAAAATGCTTGGTTTTCACTAATAACGTAGCACTCTGTTTCTGGGACACCAAAACTGATGTTTTTGTAGTGTCCACCACAACGTACATTTGTCTGTACCGTGTATATTACACATATCCAACAATTCCAATATTCCTCGCCAGTGGGGGGGGGGGGGGGGGGGGAGAGGGGCTTTAAGTTGTGCTAGTAAGGGTGTTGTGGGCCGAATAGATTCTCGGGCTGGAAGTCAACTGTTGCAATGATGTTGCAACCAAAATCATTTTGTGAACACAAACTTTTTCAAAAGGCAAGGCAAACAATTGGGCTGCAGCCACCTGACAACCAAAATCCATTTTGTGAACACAAACTTTTTCAAAAGGCGAGGCAAACAATTGGGCTGCAGCCACCTGACAACCAAAATCCATTTTGTGAACACAAACCTTTTTAAAAGGCGAGGCAAACAATTTAGCTGCAGCCACCTGACAACCAAAATCCATTTTGTGAACAAACTCTTTAAAAAGGCGATGCAAACAATAGGGCTGCAGTCACCTGACAACCAAAACTAATTTTGTGAACACAAACTCTTTAAAAAGGCGAGGCAAACAATTTGTCTGCAGTCTCCTGACAACCAAAATTCATTTTGTGAACACAAACTCATTAAAAAGGCGAGGCAAACAATTGGGCTGCAGCCACCTGACAATCAAAATTATTTTTGTGAACAGAAACATTTTAAAAAGGCGAGTAAAAAAACTATTGGGCTGCAGCCACCTGACAACCAAAATTCTTTTTGTGAACACAAACTCTTTAAAAAGGCGAGGCAAACAATTGGGCTGCAGCCACCTGACAACCAAAATTCTTTTTGTGAACAGAAACTCTTTAAAAATGAGAGGCAAACAATTGGGCTGCAGCCACCTGACAACCAAAATCCATTTTGTGAACACAAACTTTTTTAAAAGGCGAGGCAAACAATTTAGCTGCAGCCACCTGACAACCAAAATCCATTTTGTGAACAAACTCTTTAAAAAGGCGATGCAAACAAAAGGGCTGCAGTCACCTGACAACCAAAACTAATTTTGTGAACACAAACTCTTTAAAAAGGCGAGGCAAACAATTTGTCTGCAGTCTCCTGACAACCAAAATTCATTTTGTGAACACAAACTCATTAAAAAGGCGAGGCAAACAATTGGGCTGCAGCCACCTGACAATCAAAATTATTATTGTGAACAGAAACATTTTAAAAAGGCGAGGAAAAAAACAATTGGGCTGCAGCCACCTGATAACCAAAATTCTTTTTGTGAACACAAACTCTTTAAAAAGACGAGGCAAACAATTGGGCTGCAGCCACCTGACAACCAAAATTCTTTTTGTGAACACAAACTCTTTAAAAAGGAGAGGCAAACAATTGGGCTGCAGCCACCTGACAACCAAAATCCATTTTTTGAACACAAACATTTGAAAAAGGTGAGGCAAACAATTGGGCTGCAGCCACCTGGCAACCAAAATTCATTTTGTGAACACAAACTTTTTTAAAAGGCGAGGCAAACAATTTAGCTGCAGCCACCTGACAACCAAAATCCATTTTGTGAACAAACTCTTTAAAAAGGCGATGCAAACAATAGGGCTGCAGTCACCTGACAACCAAAATCCATTTTGTGAACACAAACTCTTTAAAAAGGTGAGGCAACCAATTGGGCTGCAGCCACCTAACAACCAAAATTAATTTTGTAAACACAAACTCTTTAAAAAGGAGAGGCAAACAATTGGGCTGCAGCCACCTGACAACCAAAACTAATTTTGTGAACACAAACTCTTTAAAAAGGTGAGGCAACCAATTGGGCTGCAGCCACCTAACAACCAAAATTAATTTTGTGAACACAAACATTTTAAAAAGGCGAGGCAAATAGATGGGTTGCAGCCACCTGACAACCAAAATTCATTTTGTGAAGACAAACTCTTTAAAAAGGCGAGGCAAACAATGGGGTTACAGCCACCTGACAACCAACATTCATTTTGTGAACACAAACTTATTAAAAAACGGTAAACAATTTGGTAGCAGCCACATCAAGGAGACTCACCGTGGAGTAGTCGTGACCCTCTCGCTTCCTGGGTCTGGCAGAGATTGAGTGAGGCACGACACATACCAAAAATAGATAAGGACCTGGATGATCCAGGTTCATATAGAGCTATAGCTCTTCTAAATAATGATCAAATAATATTAACTAAAATCCTAGCACAAAGACTAAGCACAGTGATCAATAAATTAATACACCTGGACCAAGCAGGATTTATACTAAAACGGTACTCTTCATATAACCTGAGATGATTATTCAATATTATATTCTCAAAAAGAAGTACTAACAAAGATCTAGCAATTATTTTGTTAGATGCTGAGAAAGCTTTTGACCAGGTGGAATGGCCCTATTTATTTTCGGTTACGAAATATTTTCAATTGGGCGAGAAGTTTAGCACATGGGTAAAACTTTTATATACTAACCCAACAGCTAGAATATCAACAAACCAAATGTTATCAGCTAAATTTAACTTATCTAGAGGCTGTAGACAAGGATGTCCATTATCCCCGCTATTATTTGCACTCGCAATAGAACCATTAGCAGAAAGCGTGAGGTCCCATCCTGAAATATATGGGTATAATACCAAAGATACTGAGAATAACATTTCCTTATATGCAAACGATGTACAAAACCTGAAGTTAGTATCCCAAACTTATTAAATTTAATAACTCAATATGGCTCATTTTCAGGATACGGAATTAAATGGAATAAAAGTGAAATGATGCCAATAATGGAAAGTAACCCACATATATTACAACAATTTCTTTTTAAAATAGTAAATGAAAAATTTAAATATCTTGGAATTTATGTTGCACAGTTTTTTGATGAGATTGCCAAATTACTGTCCATCGTATGCATTGATTTTGATTGTGTGGTCTTAACGGGTGATTTCAATATTCACATAGACAATGCTGAGGATGGAGGTGCAAAAGAGCTCCTGAACATTCTGGACAATTTTGGACTGTATCAGCACGTAACAGAGCCGACTCACAATAGGGGGCATATATTGGATCTGATTATTTCAAAGGGTCTCGACATTTCTGATGTTACGGTGACTGATGTTGCTCTTTCTGATCACCACTGTGTATTTTTTTAAACGACAACCTGTGCTAGCAGTATCAGAAAAGAACCAGAGGTGATCAAAAGGCGTATCAATGAAAACACCGGAGCATTGTTCACTCAGGCCTTTACACCATCACCAGCTCTGCCCTCTGCCTCTGTCGATGACCTTGTGGATGGTTTCAGCTCCAATGTTACAACTCTTATTGATGCTATTGCACCACTAAAGACCAAGGTTTTATCTGGAAGGAAAAAGTCACCATGGAGAAATGCCACAGCAGTGAGATCCCAAAGAACAAAGTGTAGACAGGCCGAACGTAGGTGGCGAAAAACCAAACTACAAGTCCACTACGACATCTACAAGGACAGCCTCCGTATCTATAATCAGGAATTGAAAGGGGCAAGGCAGTCCTTTTTCTCAGAGGTTATCAACAAAAATAATAATTCCCGCACATTATTTGCCGTTGTCGATAGACTGACAAACCCCTCGTCATTGCTCCCTCCTGAGCTCCTGTCCAGCAAGTGGTGTAATGACTTTGCAGACTTCTTCACTGATAAAATTCTGAAGATAAGACAAACAATGTGTAGCACCACCCCAGGGAACATGGCTTTGTCACTTATGCCTCCAGATTCACTAATGAATCTACAACATTTTGAACTTTTAGACTGTGCATCCCTGACTGAAATTGTTCAACAGCTAAAGTCCACTACCTGCTGTCTTGATCTGATGCCCACAAGCTTCTTTAAAAATATTTTTAACAGTGTTGCACCAGAAGTGCTGAACATAGTAAACTCTTCCCTTCGATTGGGGCATTTTCCCAAAGCCTTAAAAACTGCAGTGATCAAGCCCCTATTGAAGAAGCCTAATCTGGATGCCTCAGCTATGAGCAGCTACAGGCCCATATCTAATTTAGCATTTCTGGCAAAGATCATTGAAAGGGTAGTTTATAAACAAATTTACAGCTTTATGATCCAAAACAATATTTTTAATGTTTTCCAGTCGGGATTTCGGCCACATCACAGCACTGAGACTGCACTTACTAAGGTCCTAAATGACATACATCTAAACAGTGATGCATCAAAAGCTTCAGTTTTGGTACTTCTAGATCTCAGTGCTGCTTTTGATACGGTGGACCATAACATACTACTTGACAGACTGGAGAAGTGGGTAGGACTCTCTGGTTCTGTGCTGGACTGGTTCAAATCCTACTTGAAAGATCGGGATTATTTTGTTTCCCTTGGTAATTATGAATCAGAACGTACAAAACTCACATGCGGGGTTCCCCAGGGCTCCATTCTTGGACCCATCTTGTTTAATATTTACATGCTCCCCCTAGCTCAGATCATAGAGTATTTTAACATATCCTACCATACTTATGCCGATGACACACAACTTTATATCACAGTGTCACCGGATGACCATAGTCCCCTACACTCACTGAGTCAGTGTGTCAAACGAATTAATGAGTGGATGAACCAGAATTTCCTCCAGTTCAATGTAAATAAGACAGAAATTATTGTCCTTGGCCCCCAAAAAAATAACGCTAGAGATAAGTGCTCAACTTGACTCAATTGCATTGAAAACCACAGACAAAGCCAGAAACCTTGGTGTAGTTATGGACTCGGATTTGAATTTTAACAGCCATATAAAGACCATTACCAAATCTGCCTACTACCATCTAAAAAACATTGCAAGAATCAAGGGATTTCTGTCTAAAGAAAACACTGAAAAACTTGTTCATGCATATATCTTCAGTAGGTTAGACTACTGTAATAGTATCTTTACAGGTCTCAGTAAAAAATCAATTAAACAACTGCAGCTTATCCAGAATGCCGCTGCCAGAGTCTTAACCAACACCAAGAAAATGGACCACATTACTCCTGTCCTTAAATCTTTGCACTGGCTCCCTGTGTGTAAAAGGATAGATTTTAAAATTCTGTTACTGGCATACAAGGCTCTGAATGGTCTGGGTCCAAAATACATCTCTGACTTACTTGTTGTTTATGAGGCACCTAGACTCCTCAGGTCTTCGGGGACAGGTTTACTCCATGTTCCCAGGGTCAGAACAAAAAGGGCTGAAGCAGCATTCAGTTTCTATGCTCCACACCTGTTGAACAGGCTCCCTGAACACCTGAGGTGTGCACAGACTGTAACCACATTTAAGTCAGGCCTAAAGACACTGTTGTTTGATGTAGCTTTTTCATGACCCAACATGCGGGTAATTTTAATCTTCTAGTTTTAACCCTTTTATGTGCTTTTAAAATCGCCTTAATATTTTAGTGATTTTGTTTTACTATTCATGCAATTGGCTTATTGGCTATTCTGTTGTCCTGTGTTGTATTGTGGTTCTGCAATGTTTTTAAACTATGTTATTCTCTTGTTTCTTTTGTAAAGCACTATGAATTGCAGCTTGTATGAATGGTGCTATATAAATAAACTTGCCTTGCCTTGCCTATGTAACAAAGAGATATACTTCTTTATTTAAATTCAACTTTCCGCCTTTATTGAACAAAGTACATAAGAATATTTTATATTGGAAAACATTACCTATCACAATGTTGGGTAGAATTAATGCAATAAAAATATTATACCTCTTTCAATTAATCCCGATATATCTCCCAAAAACTTTAAAAAAAAAGGTTGACTCTATATTAACCAATTTTATCTGGGATTATAAGAACCACAGAATAAATAAGAAACACTTATGTAAATCAAAAATAAATGGAGGTTTAGCACTACCGAATTTTATGCTCTATTTTTGGGCAGTTAATATTAAAAATATGAATTTTTGGTTGGAAGAACTGGACCAACAACCAGATTGGTTAAAAATGGAAAAGGAAGACTGTTTACCTTTTGCAATTGGGTCGATCCTATTTGCTATTACAAAATTAAGCAAAAAAACCTATAATGAAAACCCCATAATATATAGTGGAATACGCATTTGGAAACAATTAAAAAAGACACTAAAATTGGATAATTTATCACTATCTCTTCCCATTGTAAACAATACATTTAAACCCTCAATGGTGGATAAGGGTTTTTTACAATGGAAAAATCACGGAATTTCAAAGATGGGCCATTTCTGTAGGAAAAGTTCATTCCTCTCATTTCAGGAACTACAACAAATTTATGGGCTTCACTCAAATGACTACTTTAGATACCTACAAATTAGAGACTATGCTAAATCAAATACACAGGACCATAGAAATAGAAAGACAGAAATGATTGATGAATGTTTGAATAAACACCCTAATACAGAAAAATTGATATCTTATATTTATAATATTCTATTAGATAATGATGCATCCATGACGGAAATATATAGGCAATCATGGGGAAATGAACTAGGCCAAACAATAAGGCCAGAAATATGGCACGAAAGCTTACAACATATACATCACTGTTCGTTAAATGCTAGACATTCTTTAATACAATTTAAAGTATTACATAGATTGCACTATTCAAAAACAAAATTAAATAGAATTTTCCCATGCATATCTCCCATTTGTGAAAAATGTCAACACTCAGAGGCTAATTTAACGCACACATTTGTAAGTTGTATAAAAATTAATAATTTTTGGACGGACATTTTTAAGATAATTTCGGAAGTTGTCAATACCCAATTGGATCCCGATTCAAAATTAATAATATTAGGAATACTAGAACAAAATCAATTATTTACAACAAACCAAAGAAACTTTATCGATTATAGTTTAATAATTGGGAAAAAATTAATATTAAAATTTTGGAAAGGCCCTATAACCCCCACAATTAAAATGTGGACTATGGAAATGTCGGAGACCCTACATTTGGAAAGATTAAGATTTATCATAATGGACAAACAAGATAAATATAGATATTTATATAGATATTATAAATAAATATAAATATAGTAATATAGATTAATATATTTATATATTCATATATTTACATGTATATATTTAAAAATATCATTGCCATGGTTTATGTACATCATCTGACAAATAAGATAAAGAGAGAAATAGTGTTGGTTTAAATCAAAGTTGCTTCTGATGCTTGAGAAGGAACTTTATCTATTTATATATATATATTTTAAATTTATATTGTTAATAGCAACACAAGGGAAACTGCAAAATACAATGCAAGGGAAACTGCACAAAGGAGCGGGATGAGGAGGAAGGATGGGAGGGAAATTGGCAGAAACAGGAGGAAAACATTTACAATAAAATTAACTAAAATATGTGAAGTGATAAATGAGCTATATCACACACTGTTCCCCTACAACATTGATTACACCAAAGATAATAGAGCTGATTACACTGAGAGAGGAATAACGGAAGTTGTGTTTTGCATTGAAAGATGGTGGCGCTCCGTTACGCACTACACCTCAGTGCGTTGGATTATGTAGGAGTGGAGTATCTTGCTCCGCTCTATGATCTTTGATGGAGACGATAGCATGTAATGTTTCCTCCGCTTGTGTTACAATAAAGGACTATGTGAGTTTTTACTCCTGTGTATGGGTCTCATTACACAACATGGTGTCAGAAAGTTTGGACCCCTTATTCGCCTAGTTTGGTTCCAGTATGTTTTCGTTTTTTTTTTTCATTCTGCTTGTTATTTCGCTACGGCTGCTACTTTTTGTAAGCCTGACCCGCTTGTGTTTGATGGCGACCTCGCTGATCATTGACGCATCTTCGAAGAGGAATTCACCGTATATATCTGTGCAGCACATCATGCTGTGGCACCAGATCTATTCTCCTCAATTTGGCTTGTACAGAAGCTATTCGACGTGCACACCATTTCCATTAAGCTCCAGCTCAGGTTCTTCCCCCATGGGTGTTCAGGTTGTCCTTGCAGAATTGGTAGACAATCCTGAACAAGTTCAGACAAGTTTGAGTTATGCACTAATCTCATAATGGAGAGCCACAGATTTTGTGTGCGTAGCCAGAGGCAAAGTGAGCCAGTTGAAGCCTATATCAATTCTTTAAAGCACATTGCTAGCCAATGCAAGTTCGAAAACCTGTGTGATAGTCTCATTCATGACAGACTGGTTTATGGTATTCTCAATGGCAAGGTGCGAGATGAACTTATATGTGATACAGACCTCACTCTGGAAAGGGCTGAGAATCGCTGTCATATTGCAGAGTTGACAGACTCTCACACTAAATCTCTGGGATCGGGTCCTCATTCTGTTTATGTGTAAATGTTGGTGGCACATTTTACCAGGCTCAGCGCTAGCCTTTAGAACTGCCCGGCAGATCTAATGTTGGATTCATCAATAAATGTAGGAACTGTGGAGGTTTGCATGTTGATATTCATGAACAATGCCTAGCTTTTGGAAGAATTCGGCATTACTGTAAACGCAGAAATCATTTCATCTGCTGCTGTTACTCGCATGGGACCAGAGTCGAGACAAAGCATTCTGTGCACTTGCTACAGCCAGAACCTTCCAACGTAAATCTAAGAGCAATCCCTCTGCATAATGAGGCAGTGCTGCCTGCTATCGATGGACTGAGCATCAACATACATTCATTGTCGGAATTGTCTTGTAAACACCAAGATCCCATGGTCACCCTCCTCATTAACGGAGCGAATGTTATTGCTAAACTAGACACAGGAGCTTGTTGCAATGTCCTGTCCTTATCTGAGCTCCACAGGATTCAGAATGCTGAAGTCATTAAACAAACTACTGCTGCGTTACTCCCTTTTGTGGGAGGTAAGGTGCACCCTGTTGGAAGAGTCAAGCTGCAGTGCCATCTAGCGCCACATGTATACAATCTGAGCTTCTTTATTGTCCGAGAGAAAGTGACTTCTCTGCTAGGCATTGATGCCTGCAATGACATGGGCTTGGTCACCTTTGGTACAGCGGTTCATCAACTGTCTCCCGCACATGGCTCCACTCAACAGTTTCTCTCACAATATGGAGATCCCTTTGATGTCAAGCTTGACAAGCTTCCCATCAAGTCCACAATCACGACTGACCCAGAGGTCATGGCAGTTGTCCGTCCTGCCCACCGGGTTTCCCATGCCATGCGGGATCGCGTACAAAAATAACTCAAAAGGATGGAGACTGTAGGTGTGATTGCTCCTGTTGCTAATCCATCGGTATGCATTTCAACCATGGTCGTAGGAACCAAAAAGAACAAGGAAGAAATATGGATTTGTATCAATCCTAAAGATTTAAACGCTGCCATTAAACGACCACACTATCCCATGCGCACAGTGGAAGAAGTTGCAGCACAGCCTGGCAAGGCAACAGTATGCTCAGTTCTAGATGCAACTAATTAATTCTGGCAATTTCCTTTGGATCACAACTCTTTCACTAACCACTTTCAGCACACCTTTTGAACAGTACAAATTCCTAAGCATGCTGTTCGGCTAAACTCGGCAAGTGAAGTATTTCAGCGCACAATGGAGCAGCTATTTGCTGGTTACCCACGCTCAATTATTGTCAATGACATTATCATTGTTGGACAAAATATCCAAGAACACAACGCAAACTTAAAGAGCGTTCTCAACCACGCCAAGGAAATCAGCCTCAAGTTTAACCCTCTAAAGTGCGAAGTCTGGGTGAGTGAGGTGAACTGAGTGGGTCATGTATTCACCAATGAAGGTCTCATACCCGATCCATCAAAGACTATTGCAATCAAACAGTTGCCAGCACCCGCAGATGTAACCAGCCTGCAGAGATTCCTTGGAATGGTAAACTACTTCGGGACATTCCAAATTTCAGCAAACTATCAGCCCCATTGTGCTAGCTAACTCACAAAGATACTGTGTGGTCCTGGCATGAGCAACAGCAGAGGGCGTTTGACACTCTTAAACAACAGATGTCTTGTGCCCCCACCCTCACTTACTTCGATGTTAAGTTACCTGTTACACTAACTTGCGATGCCTCCCAGTATGGTTTAGGAGCAGCCTGCCTCCAAAACAACAGTGACAGTAACAGACCTGTTGCCTATGCTTCTCGCACTATGACTGACACAGAACAACACTACGCTCAGATTGAAAAGGAGCTGCTAGCGGTCGTTTTTGCCTGCAAGAAATTCAATTACTTTCCAAACAGTTACAATTGAAACAGACCATCAACCACCGATCAGCATTCTGAACAAACTGATACATGCTGCTCCAACGTATGATGTTACAACTACGGAAGTATGACATTACTCTGATTTACAAACGTGACAAAGACATGCATTCGGCTTACACTCTGTCACGAGCTGCACGTAAGACCTGCGAGAAACAATCAACGGATGATGACAGCTTCATGGTCATGATGGTCTCCTGTGCTCCTTCTTCCTGTTTGGAAGACCAAGCAGCCCAGACTGCGGCTGACCATACATTACAATTACTCTCCTCTGTCATACAGCATGGGTGTCCGGACTACCACTCCCAATTCGGCCCTTCTTCTCCATTCATGACAAACTGGTACTACAAGATGGTATTATCGTAAAGGGCCACAAAACTGTAATTCCTGCCTCCCTACCAAACAAATACTTTGATGACATCTCGGGGGGATACCCAGGCACAGGGGTGACCATTCAAAGAGAGAAAAGCATGTTTTTCTGGCCTGGAATGATTGATTTTGTGCATGAGAAGGTAGAGTTCAACAGTTTGCGATGTGCAACAGTTTGGCACACGAACCAAAACAGCCACTTCTCTCACACCCGGTTCCTGACCTCCCATGGTCCACTGTGGCAACTGACATTTTTGATTGGCGTGGCAAACAATACCTGGTCCTAGTTGACGCGTACTCCGGATGGTTTGAAATTGATCTACTCCATAGCCCCACCTGCGCAGCAGTAGTCCAGAAGCTGGCACACCATTTCTCTGTCCACAGGGCTTCCTATCAACTACTTTCCGCCAACGGCAGTCAATTTACTAGCCAGTACTTCAAAGACTTTGCTAAATGCTGGGACTTTCTTCATATCACCAGTAGCCCTGAATACCCACAGTAAAACGGGCGAGCTGAATGAGCTGTCAGGAGTGGCAAGCAAGTGATGGAAAGATCCCACAGAGCAGGACCCGACATTTTCCTAGACTTCCTTAAACTGCGCAACATCCCCCATGACCATGCACTGGGTTCACCTGCCCATCTAATGTCGACAGACCCGTGCCACACTGCCTGTGGCAAAGCGGACATAAGAACCACAAGTTCGCACACCATCTTAAATCCAGTCCAAGCTGCAACAAAAGCGTGACATTCAAAAAAGATGGTACGAAAAAGCGAGCCGACCACTTCCCCCACTAGCCAAGGGACAAATAGTCCATCTGCAAACAGAAAAGGGTCACGACCGCCTTGGTGTAATATCTGGAACTGCTCCCGAACCACGTTCATATCTGGTCAATGCCGATGGCGGCACCTACAGACGTAATAGACAGCATATCCTGCCTGTGAGTGAACCAACACCATCTCGGTATCATCCCGACCACACAAACATACATCCATCCCCTACGGTCCCAGCCCGATCATACCACCATTGCCTGCCACTCCTGATCCAATCGCCTCACCTACGACTACGCCACCTCGACCCCTGCCAAGGTGTCCAGTTTCGCCGCCTGCTGCTTCATTCTTCTGCTCCTGTTTTACCACCAATCTTATCTCTGGTGATGAGAGAAAATGCATGCAGGACTGTACCATAAACATACAGGTTGCACCTGCAAGCCTAACCCAATGTATCAGGATTACGTTTGGTGTTATTTCCTTCAGCTTACTTCTGCTTACTACATGTAATTTGTGCCACATATATTTTGCATGTTGTGGTGTATTCTTTACATTGGATTATCATATTTATTTTATTATGGGTTAATTCCTTAAGAGGAAGGATGTAGATGAACTATAATAGCCTATCTTTACTATATCGAACAACACACATATTATGCATGCTGCACATTCCATATGTAGTCCAGTCCGGAGCTTCATCCCTACCCCAGACTATTGATAACAGTACTGCACCATCTCACGGTCAGACTTGATGCTGACTACGAAGACGATGGCATGTAATGTGTCTCCACTTGTGTTACAATAAAGATCTATGAGTTGTTGCTCCTGTGTATGTACATATCACATTGAATGGCGGTGCTGGCTGAAAGGGCCGAATGGCCTACTCCTGCATCTATTGCTTATTGTCTATTGTATGGGTCTCATTATACAACGGTACCTCGTCCTCTCCTGCATTCTCAGCCAGTCCTGATGCCCTTCCATTGATGTAGATCTCCCAGATGCTAAATACTTTAATTCCCCCTCCCATTCCCACACTGACCTTTCTGTCCTGGGCCTCCTCCATTGTCATGGTGAGGCTCAATGCAAATTGGAGGAACAGCATCTCATATTTTGCTTGGGCAGCTTACACCCCAGCTATATGAATATTGACTTCTCTAACTTCAAGTAACTCTTGCTTTCCCTCTCTCTCCATCCCTCCCCCATCCTCGTTTGCTGACCAGTCTGACTGTCCCCTTGATTAAAATGTTATCTTTGTTTGCTTTGTATCAAGACTGTCCCCTTGATTAAAATGTTATCTTTGTTAGCTTGGGGAAGGTCAAGGTGCCCTTCACCTTCCCCAAGCTAATAATAATAATCTAATTTACATTTTCCTTGAACTTCATCACCATTGATGTCTTGTTTTCACACCTTATATTATTTATATCTGTGTCTCCCTCTATCCTGACACCCAGTCTGAAGAAGGGTCTCGACCCGAAGCATCACCCATTTCTTCTCAGCAGAGATGCTGCCTGTCCCGCTGAGTTACTCCAGCATTTTGTGTCTATCTTCCATGAGAACCAGCATCTGCAGTTCCCTCCTATGCCTTTAATTCACGGCCAACCCAATGTCTCTCCGATTAACTCTGAGTGAATCTATCTCACTCCATCTTGTTCCCTCATTCATGCCGGTACTATTCCAAACTGGTCCCTCAGTCCCTTCATGTCATTCACCAGTCCATCCTATGTCTGGGTTCACTCCCAACCTTTTGGTTCCCACATTCTCGAACCACTTCTCTTTTTATCCATTCTATTTCTCAGATCATCCCTCTGGCTAAACATTGGTGCTGCAGTGGTAGAGTTGCTGCCTGACAGAGCCAGAGACCCAGCTTCGATCCTGACTACGGGTGTTGTCTGAATGGAGATTTACTTTTTCTCTGTGACCTGCGTGGCTTTTCGACGGGAACTCCAGTTTCCTCCCACACTCCAAAGTGGGCTAATTGGTTTGGTATAATTGTAAATTGTCCCTAGTGTGTGCAGGTAGTGTTAATGTGCAGTGATCGCTGGTCGGAGGAGGTAGTAGTTGAGGTGGGTACTATCACAACGTTTAAGAAACATTTTGACAAATACATGGATAGGACAGGTTTGGAGGGATATGGGTTAAACACAGGCAGGTGGGACCAGTGTAGATGTTGGCTGGAGTGAGCATGCTGGGCCGAACGGCCTGTTTCCACGCTGTATCACTTTATGACTCTATGACCTGATCAATGCCATCATGCAGCCTAAACCTATCTTCACTATCAGCACACCACCAATCTCTGTAACTTCTACAAACATACTAATCATATCCCCAACATTTCTACTCCAATTGTTAATGTTTATAACAAACAGCAAGGGTTCCAGTAACAACCACTATCATCGGCAGTCAATTATGAAAAGAATCCTCCACTTTCATCCTCTGCTTCCTGCACCAAGCCAATGTTGGGCCCAATTTTCCAATTTGCCTTGGATCCGTGGCTCTAACCTTCTGGACCTGCCTTTCCCTGTACTTTCTTACCTGATCCCATTACATTAATTTTCTCTCCACATATTTACTCCATTATAAGGTCATGTGATAGGAGCAGAATTAGGCCATTTGACCCATCATCTACTACCCCATTCAATTATGTCTGATCTATCTCTCCCTCCTAACCACATTCTCCTGTCTTCTCCCCATAGCCCCTATACTAATTAAGAATCTATCTATCTCTGCCTTAAAAATATCCATTGAATTGGCCTCAGCCTTCTGTGGCAAAGATTTACCACTCTGTCCTTTAATTCTGATGCCATGATCTCTGCTCCTTGACTCTCCCACTAGTGGAAACATCTTCTCCACATCCACTCTATCAAGTGTTTCAATATTCGGTAAATTTAAATGAAGTCCCACCTCATCCTTCTAAACTCCAGCAAGTACAGGCCCAGTGTCAAATGCTCATCATATTGTCCAGCTATCCGTTTGTCCCTCAACAGCATTCCCTTTGCTCAGATTACACCTCCTTGACTGTATTTCATTATCCTTGAATGAGCTAGGCAAGATTGTCCTGCTCAGCTCAGTCCAAGATATTTTTCCAAAAATATAGTGTATAGAACCCAGATATGTATTTTGCTGCATGCATTTTATCATTGATCCAATACATTATTTTATGTTACATTAATGAACCCCACAAATTGACAGGTAATCATCAGCGATTCTATCTTGCTGACATTTTCCCCATATTAAATGGGCTGCAGACTTACAGTAGGCTTACAGGTGAAGAAATGGACTGAAGATATAGATTTACAGTTAACATGCACTTTGACCCAACTTGCCCACACCGGCCAACATGTCCCAGCTACACTAGGCCTACTTTCCTGCATTTAATCAATATCCCTCCAAACCTGAGTAAAGTTAAGCAGATGATGAAAGGCAGTCTCTTGTAGGAACCCCATATATTGCAGGTGTCATTCATCCCCCAAAACCTGCTTCATCATTCACCAACAGCATGTCTAATCCACTACCTCCAATTTTCCTGTCCCAACCTGATATCCCTTGATTTCCTTAATAGCCAAAAATCAATCAGAGCCTACAATCCATCCCCTGACCTCTGCAGAAATGACTTCTCATGTCCATCCAAAATGGCCTGCCCCTAGCCTTTTAGGAATGTACTAGACTAGGTGGGTCTCAGCATCACACGGGAGGGCTGGTCACCCAATGCAATATTCCACCTCTCCACCTATTCCAATATTGCTGGCCAGTGGGGGGCTTTCTGTTGCACTAGTATGGGTGTTGTGGGGCAAAGGAACTGATTTCCAGAGGGCTAGTATGGACATTGTGGGCCAAATGGATTCTTGGGCTGGCAGCTCAGTCACTGAGGCCTGGCAGTACAGTTACTCAGACCTGGCAGGCTGGCAGCTGAGAAACTGCCAGGAATTCTGCCCAAAACAAGTGACAGACTCTGTGAGAAAGATGGGGGAGAGGCTGGACTGAATGGATTATTGGGCTGGCAGTTCAGTGAGTCATGGCTGGTGGGCTGGCAGTTCACTTACTCATAGCTGGTGGACTGGCAGTGCAGTCACTCATGGCTGATGGGCTGGCAGTTGAGTCATTTACAGCAGGCGAGCTGGCAGTTCACTTGCTCATGCCTGTTGGGCTGGCAGTGCAGTCACTCATGGATGGTGGACTGGCAGTTCACTTACTCAGGGCTGGTGGGCTGGTAGTGCAGTCACTCACGGCTGCTGTGGTGTCAGTTCATTCAGTCACCCCTCCTGTTGATAAAAAAGAGACAATTTAAATATAGAGAGATTGAGCGGTCAAATTTTAACAAAGAAAATCTGAGAATTTATCTCAGAAGTCATCATTCAATGAAGCACACTTTTAATGACAACATTCTTGGTCGATGTTCCATCCTTCATGAAAACTTTGACATTTCCCTTCATCTTCCCTTGGCTAAGAGACACATATAGTTTTCCATGCTGAAATACCGGTTTGTCGAGATAGATCAACACCTTTTGCATTGTTTGTCCTTGTGCTTTATGGATCGTCATAGCAAAACTTGATTGAATGGGCAATTGGGTCTGTTGAAAGGGAATGTATTCACTTCTGTTAAATTGTGTGCATACACTGCCCTCTACCCAGCATTCAGCAGAGGCCCATTCTCCTCAACAAATTGCTGTTATTCATTTCTATCGTATTGCAATTCCTGCAGCAATTCTGGATTGTCATCATCAAGGTGCATCCTTCCATTTCTTGGTTGTAGCAAAGAATTCCATTGTTTTGTTGTAATTCTCAATCCTCTGGACTCTGAAGAATTTGTGTAAAACATTTTTTTGAGGCGGGGTCTGTTGGGGTGGGGTGGGGTGGGGGGTGGCAAATGTCCTGCAGCCGAGTGAGGGGGACAGCTTCAGGCGGGGGCTCTCATGGGCTGATGAGGGAGGGGGGTGTCCTGCAGCGGGAGTTGGGGGTGGCTTCAGAAGGGGGAGCATTCTATAGCCAGGCGGAAGGCAGTATCTTGAGAATGGGGATGTCAGTGGGGGGGGAGGGGGAGCAGTGAGCGACCTACTCATGGCCTCTGGACTCACTCACTGCCATGTGATTAACTCATGGTCTCTGGACTGACAGTCACTCATGGCCTCCGGACTGGCAGACTGATTCATGGCTTGTGGACTGACTGACTTATGCCCGACTTCTGGAGTCACGTCCGACTTCTGTAAACTGAAAACTGTAACATCCACATTGAGGAACATCTTCTTCCTGACAGCCATCAGGCTATTAAACATCACGAATAAGCTCTGAACTACGAAATACTATTATTTGCACTATTTGTTATTTGTTGATCACATGCACACCCTCCACCTCACATGGACACTCACACACACACACACTCTCACACACAGACATACAATCACACACAGACACTCACACACACATGCACGCACACACTCTCACACACAGACATAGTCACAGACACTCATACACACAGACTCACTCACACACGCAGACACGCACACACACACATGTAGATTCACACACACACACACACACACACACAGACACAGACTCTCAGACACACACACTCACAGACACACACACAGACTCTCAGGCAGTCCCACTCATAGACGCGCACACACACTCTCACACAGACACCACACTCTCTCAGACACACACTCTCGCACACACACAGACTCATGCACAGACTCGCGTGCACAGACTTACACACGCACAGACTTACACACACACAGACTCACACACACACACAGACTTTCAGACAAACACACACACACACAGACAGGCTCAGTCAGAGACATATACACACACACACACACTCACACTTACACAGACACAGACACATACTGACACTCACACACACATATTGGGAGGTTTCATGGCAGTCATGTTACGACCCATGACCCATACTGTTGCTATGCTACGCCAACTGGAGTACATGCGATTAACTGCAGGCAAGTACTTACCATTGTTTACAGCGTAGCGGGCCCGTTAAATCCCGCCAAAATGGTCAGTTTTGCGCTGTAAATAATTATGGAAATCAGGATAAGCGTGAGAGACATTTATCCTGCTTCAGAATTCCAAAAGTGAGGAGAAATGACGGTAGATAGAAACGAGAGCTGAAAGGACAACAACAGCCAAAGTGCTTGGCGAACATTGGCCATGCAGATATTGAGATTAATAATTGGGAATTATCGCATTTGCTCTGCATTTCAACAACAGTAAGGCATTGTTTGTGTTTTTTCTTGATTCCTTTGGCATCTAAAAAGTTTAAGAAGTGATAAATCTGGCTGTAAAATTTAAAAATCGCCCATGGTTCTCAAGTGGGTTTTTACATAAAAAACAAAATGCCTCTGAAGCAAATTTATCATTAAAAAAAAAAATCACAAACCATACGTGGGTTTTGAATTACATTTTACTCAGATGCAAGCCAAGGAATGGCATAATTGTTAGCTGTTAATTGTACCTCAGCAAATTGACAATATCCTATTGAAAGGGAGTGGGTGTTTAAGCTGTCAGGACATTTTATTATTTGCCAAAATATACATCTCAATAGCATAATGATAGAAAAGTTACTTTTCCACACACCACTCGTAAGTCTGGAGATTTTTTAATTTTTCTTTTTGCATGTAAAAACCCACTTCAGAACCATGGGTGATTTTAAAATTTTACAGCCAGATTTATCACTTCTGGAACTTTTTAGATACCAAAGGAATCAAGAAAAAACACAAATAATGCCTTACTGTTCATGAAATGCAGTGAGCAAACGCGATAATTCCCAATATTTTCAAATCTCGATATCTGCACGGCCACTGTTCGCCAAGCACTTTAGCTGTTGTTGTCCCTTCCCTTTACCTTAATTTCTCTTCACTTTTGGAATTCTGAAGTAGGATAGATGTCTCTCACGGTTACCCCGACTTCCACAATTATTTTCAGTGCAGTTATTCACTATTTTGGCAGTTTTTAAACAGGTAGGAAAGTACACGTTTCCTGTATTAACAACATATACCGGAAACTGAGATGTCCTCCAGATGGATTGAGCGGCTCCGTGCGTCAAGCCCTTTGACCCGGTGACCTTACGTGCAACCCGCTATACACACACACTCAGACACACACTCACACACAGACTCACTCACTCACACCCACACAGACGCGCACACACACACACACTGCCTGTCTCCACCCCTCCCCCCCAGACTATCCAATCACCAGCAAATAGCACGGATACCACTGTATATGTATAGATGTATATACTCATACTACTGCGCAATTACTTGTTTATTCGTAAGTTAGCCCTTCGGAGATACCAATTGCACTTCGTTGTCTCTGTGTTGTACACTGCACAATGACAATTAAAGATTGGATTGAATTGAACACACACAGACTCACTCGCACACACTCACACAGTGACTCACTCACACACAGACTCACTCGCACACAGACACACACACTCAAACACACACACTCACACTGACTCAGACAGACACACACACGCGCACAGACTCACTCACACACACAGACTCACAGACACACACATACTCACACACAACCAATACTAAAATGCCAAGTAACTTCAGAACGTGGTAAACATAGCGTGTAAAACAAATGATTCAAACGTTTAAAGTCTCCAAATTTGCAAACACTTTTTAACCAATACATTTTCTGAAAACATTTTTTTAAAAGCCAAGAGAAACAAATTTGCAAACACTTTACAACCAATACATTTTCTGAAAACACACAGAGACACACAAACACAGGCACACACACACAGACTCTCACACACAGACAAAGACTCGCACACACTCACACAGACGCAGGCACAGACACACACAGACTCACACACAGAGGCAAAGACACACACACTCACACAGGTACACACAGACATATGCACAAAGAGACACACACAGACAGACACACACACACAGACACTCAGACACACACACAGAGCCACACACTCACTCACACACACACTCACTCACACTGACTCACTCAGACTCTCACACACACACTCACACACACAGACACACTCACTCACACAGACTCATTCGCACACAGACTCACTCGCACACAGACTCACTTGCACACAGACTCACTCGCACACAGACTCACTCGCACACAGACTCACTCGCACACGGACACACACACCCACACTCACTCACTCACCCACACTCAGACAGACTCACTTCCACACACAGACTCACAGAAACACAGACACCCACTCACTTGCACACACTCACTCACACAGACTCACACACACTTACAACCAATACTAAAATGCCAAGTAACTTCAGAATGTGGGAATCATAGTGTGAAAACCAAATGATTCAAACGTTTAGTCTCCAAATGTACACTTTTTAACAAATACATTTTCTGAAAACATTTTTTTTAAAGCCAAGAGAAACAAATTTGCAAACACTTTTCAGCCAATACATTTTCTGAAAACATTTTTTTTTAAACCAAGAGAAACAAATTTGCAAACTGTGAACCAATACATTTTCTGAAAACATTTTTTTTAAAGCCAAGACAAACTAATTTGCAAACTCTTCATATCCAATAGTTTTTCTGACAAATGTTTAAAAGCCAAGACAAACAAATTTGCAAACACTTTACAACCAATACATTTTCTGAAAACAGCTGGATAGGCAGCAGCATCTCTGGATAGAAGGACTGGGTGACATTTCGGGTCGAGACCCTTCTTCAGACAGATAAACTGAAGTCTGAAGAAGGGTCCCAACCTGAAACGTTACCCATTCCTTCTCTCCAGAGATGCTACCTGTCCAGTTGAATTACTCCAGCATTTTGTGTCTATCTTCGGTGTAAACCAGCATCTGCAGTGCCTTTCAAATCAAACACAAATTAAAGGGTATACGTTCGATCAGAGGGATCATGGTATAGTCAATGCCAATGTCGTAACTTCGCTGGAGTACCTTGGCTGGAGATGCAGATAGTTCTGTAGCAGTTCTTTTGAAAACACATCAGGGAAGAGCTGGCAGGATAAATTCATTATTTAGCATCTTATAAACTAAATTGCCTGGGAGGCCATAAGTGATAGCAGAATTATGCAATTTGGCCCATCGTCTACTCCGCCATTCAATCATGACTGATCTATCTCTCCATCCTAACTCCATTTTCCTGCCTTATACCCATTACCTCTGACCCCCGTACAAATCAAGAATCTATCTCTGCCTTAAAAATATCTACTGACTTGACCTCCACAGCCTTCTGTCATTTTGACAAAAAGGTGATTTTTTATCCTGTACAGATTAAATTCCAAGTATTCACAATCTGTAGATTCACAAGCAGACATTAATTTCATTGTGAGGTTAAAATAGCAATTGATTGGAGGGAAATCAGTTGCAGTAATTCTGCACTGATGTGGCAGCCCAGACAAGATTCAAGAACTTTATGTGTCACATACAGGATGTACAGTGAAATGAAAGTGGCAATGCTTATGGGATTGGGCAAAACAGAACCAATATTTACAATTAAAAAAGGAAACAAGAATATTTCCAATAAACAGAGCAACACTATTTGCAGTAGAAGTGGATGTAAATAAATATAAATAAGTATGTGTATGCATTATAAGTATATGTGTGTGTGTGTGTGTGTGTGTGCGTGTGCGCGCACATGAGCTGGGCAGTGTGGGGCACATGGTGGGGACCCCGGTGAGATTAGTGTTTACAGTCCTGATGGCCTGTGGGAAGAAACTCCATCTCAGTCTCTCTGTTTTTGCTGCATGACTGTGGAGGTGCTTGCCTGACCACAGCAGCTGGAACAGACTATTGTTGGGGTGGTGGAGGTCCTTCATGGTCTAACAGACTCTGGTTCTGCACCTCCTGGTGTATAGGTCCTGCAAGGGGAGGGGGGGGGGGGGGGGGGAGGGGAGTGTAGTTCCAGTGGTGCGTTTGGCCGAATGCACTGCTCTCTGTAGAACCCTCCTGTTCTGGGCAGAGCTGTTGCCAAACCAGGCAGTGATGTTTCCTAGATGCTCTCTACAGCTCCAGAGTAGAAGGATTGAAGGATCTTCAAGGAGACTCTGAATTTCCTCAGCTGCCCGAGGTGGTAAAGGAGCTGCCGTGCCTTTCTCACCATTGTGTCAATGTGTGTTGTCCATGTCAAATCCTCTGTGATGTGGACTCCCAGGTATTTAAAGCTGCTCACCCTATCCACAGTAGTTCCATTAATCCACAGTGGCGTGTACGTCCTTGTTTGTTGTGCCCTTCTAAAGTCCACAATCAGCATCTTAGTTTTGGTGACATTCAAGAAGAGGCTGTTATCCTGACACCAGAGTGCCAGGTCAGCCACTTCCTCCAGGTCGGCTTTCTCATTGTTGTCTGAGATCAGGCCCACAACACAGAGTCATGTGTGTACAGGGAGTACAGTAGGGGGCTGAGGATGCAACCCTGGGGGGATCCTGTGTTCAGGGTGAGGTGGTTGGAGGTGTGTCTACCCTCCTTGACCATCTGGGGCCTGGCGGTGAGAATGTCCAGGACCCAGGCACACAGGGGGGTGTTCAGTCCCAGTTCCAGCAGCTTATCAGCAAGTCTGGTGGGGACTATGGTGTTGAAAGTTGAACTGTAATCAATGAATAGCAGCCTCGCATTGCCCCCCTTCTGGCTGTCAAGGTGAGAGAGAGTGGTGTGCAAAATCTGGGAGACCGCATCATCCGTGGATCTGTTTGGCCAGTGGACACTAGGGCAGGTCTTAAACAAAAGTAGAAGATTATGCTGCATTGAGTTACAGACAGTGGCCTCTGTGCCATTTTAATACATTGCCTTAGCAGACAGGTTATTTAATTAGCATTTGGCTGGTGGTGATTGGGGACCTCGGAGTCAGATCCTTCCTGTACCGTCAGAATTTTACCACCAATGCACAACGTACTCGGGACATCTGCTATGGAGAGGAGTCGGATGCCCACCACTTCGCAGAGCGTAGATTTGTGAAGATAGCCTGGAGAATGATGCAGGTGTCCTTGTCGCGGTTATCATCTCTGTAACAAATTACTCTGATTTGTGGGCCGTTCCCAGGGACACATTCGAAGACAAACATGAAGTGCTGCTGGAGGGTCATCCATGAGGATTTTTGCAGTACCCACTTCAAGGTTAACAAACTATTTTTTCCCAGAACATTCTTCACGGTGGACATTCTAAAAGTCTCAGACCTGTCAAGGTACAGAAGGTTATGAGTTCCTGCACCTCATTGCAGAGGTTTTATTTCCTACTTCCAATAAAGGTTTGCTGTTGCATGGTACCAAAACATTATTTTGATCATTATTGTGACCTTTGTCTTTACAAATACTGGTCACGCACCACAACTGTACAAATGATCTCAATTTCAGCAAACTAACAAAGAAAAGGCAGATGAATGGAATAATTTTTTGCACACGTCTTCACAGTGGAAGACACCAGCGATGTGCAAGAAATTCAAGGGAGTCATGAGATGAAAGTGCTTGGGAAGTTGAAAAGTCTGAATGACGATAAGGCACTGGGACCAGATGGACAACACCCTTTGAAAAAGGTAGTTGTTGAGATTGTGGAAGCATTAGTAGGGATCTTTCAATAATCACTGGAGTCGGGAATGGTTCCAGAGAACTGGAAATACACAAAGTAACTCCACTATTTAAGAAGAGAGCGAGGCAAAAGAAAGGAAATTAGAGGCCAGTTAATCGGGTTGTTTAATTTTAATCCACTATTAAGGATGAGGTTTTTGAGTACTTGGAAGCACAAGATAAAATAGGCTGAAATCAGCATGGTTTCATTAAGGGGAGATCCTGCTTGACAGACCTTTTGGTACTTTATGATAGACAGGCAGGACAGACAGAGGAGAATCAGTGGATGTTGTTTACTTGGATTTTGAGAAGTTGTTTGTTCAGATGCCACGTGTGAGGCTGCCAAACAAAATAGAACTCCATGGTATTAGAGGCACGTGTACAGAGGCAGAGTGAATATACCGTGCTAACCAGTCAGCAGAAAGATAATACATGATTGCAATCAAGACATTCATAAGTGTACAGATAAATAATAAGTGAATAATGTTTAGTGCAAGATAAAGCCAGCAATGTCTGATCAAATACAGTCTGAGGGAATCCAATGAGGTAGATAGTAGTTCAGAGCTGCTCGCTAGTTGCGATAGGATGGTTGTTGCCTGAAAGCAGCTGGGAAGAAACTGTCCCTGAACCTGGAAGTGTGTGTTTTCACACTTCTATATGTTTTGCCTGATGGGAAAGGGGAGGAGAGGGAGTAGCCAGGGTGCAACTCATCCTTGATTATGCTGATGGCCTTGCTGAGGCAGCGTGAGGTATAAATGGAATCAATGTAAGGGAGGTTAGTTTGAGTCCACAATTCGCTGCGAGTTCTTACTGTGTTGGATGGAGCTAAATATACATTAAGAAATTTTATTTCATTTTTTACTGTCATGTGTTTCACATGACTCAACAATCTCATATTCCTGCAATGCCCGCCAACTCAGCAGTCAACCATATATCAGTTAACCATATAACCATATAACAATTACAGCATGGAAACAGGCCCTCTCAGCCCTTCCAGTCAGTGCTGACCATTTATTTTCCCCTAGTCCCATCTACTCGCCCTCAGACCATACCCCTCCATTCCCTTCCCGTCTATATACCTATCCACTTTACCTTTAAATGTTAAAATCGATCCTGCCTCCACCACTTCTGCTGGAAGCTCATTCCACACAGCCACCACTCTCTGAGTAAAGAAATTCCCCCTCATGTTACCCCTCAACTTCTGTCCCTTAATTCTCATGTCATGCCCTCTTGTTTGAATTTTCCCTACCCTCAATGGGAAAAGCTTATCCACGTCAATTCTGTCTATCCCTTTCATCATTTTAAAGACCTCAATCAAGTCCCCCCTTAACCTTCTGCGCTCCAAAGAATAAAGACCTAACTTGTTCAACCTTTCTCTGTAACTTAGTTGCTGGAACCCAGGCAACATTCTAGTAAGTCTCCTCTGTACTCTCTCTATTTTGTTGACATCCTTCCGATAATAAGGCAACCAAAATTGTACACCATACTCCAGAATTGGTCTCATCAATTTTAACATTACTTCCCTACTCCTATATTCAATGCTCTGATTTACAAAGGCCAGCACACCAAAAGCTTTCTTTACCACCCTATCTACATGTGATTCCACCTTCAGGGAACTATGCACAGTTATTCCTAGATCGCTCTGTTCCACAGCATTCCTCAATTCCCTACCATTTACCATGTACGTCCTATTTTGATTTGTCCTGCCAAAATGTAGCACCTCACACTTATCAGCATTAAACTCCATCTGCCATCTTTCAGCCCACTCTTCCAAATGGCCCAAATCTCTCTGTAGACTTTGAAAATCTACTTCATTATCCACAACACCACCTATCTTAGTATCATCTGCATACTTACTTATCCAATTTTCCACCCCATCATCCAGATCATTGATGTACATGACAAACAACAGTAGACCCAACACAGATCCCGGAGGCACCCCACTGGTCACTGGATTCCAACCTGACAAACAACCATCCACCATTACTCTCTGGCATCTCCCATTCAGCCACTGTTGAATCCATCTTGCTACTCCACCATTAACACCCAAAAATTGAACCTTCTTAACCAACCTTCCATGGGGAACCTTGTCAAAGGCCTTACTGAAATCCATATAGACAACATCCACTGCTTTACCCTCATCAATTTCCCTAGTAACCTCTTCAAAAAATTCAAGAAGGTTTGTCAAACATGACCTTCCAGGCACAAATCCATGTTGGCTGTTCTTGATCAGACCCTGTTTATCCAGATGCTTATATATATATATTATATCTAAGTATCCTTTCCATTAATTTGCCCACCACTGACGTCAAACTAACGGGTCTATAATTATTAGGTTTATTCTTTGAACCCCTTTTAAACAAAGGAACAACATGCGCAGTACGCCAATCCTCCGGCACTATTCCCGTTTCTAATGACATTTGAAATATTTCTGTCATACTTCAATTTGCATACAGTGTAAATAGATCCACAGAGGATGCCAGCTCTGTGGCTCTTCACACTATCCTGACCCACCTGGAAAGACAGGGCACCTAGGTGAGGACACTCTTCATTGACTATAGCTCTGCCTTCAATACGGTCATCCCCACCAAGTTGACCACCAAACTCAACCAGCTAGGCCTCAGCTCACTGATATGCGATTAGATCCTGAATTTTCTGACGGAGCGACCGCAGGCAATGAGACTGGGGCCGCATCTGACCTCCACTATCACCCTGAGCACCGGCACACCACAGGGCTGTGTACTGAGCCCCATGCTCTACTCCCTCTTCACTCACGACTGTGTTCCTGCATTCGACACCAAAACCATTGTTAAGTTTGCAGATGATACAACGGTGATCGGGCTGATCACCAACGGTGATGAAACAAACTACAGAGCGGAGGTGCAGAACCTGGCGGACTGGTGCTCATGGAACAACTTGCCACTAAACACCTCCAAGACCAAGGATCTGATTATCGACTTCAGGTCACAGAATAGGGAATACGCCCCAATCTCCATCTACGGGGAAAGTGTGGAGAGAGTGTCCAGCTTTAAGTTTCTGGGCACTCACATCTCAGAGGACCTCACATGGTCCACCAACACCACTGCGCTGGTCAAGAAGGCACAGCAACGAACATTGAAACGGACTGGTCTGCCCCAACAGCTGCTGACGACCTTCTACCGCTGCACGACAGAGAGCATACTAACGTATGGCATCACTGTGTGCTATCTCAGCTGCACGGAGGCGGAGAGGAGAGCTCTTCAGCGTGTCGTCCACAGAGCGCAAAAGATTATTGGGACACAGCTACCAGCCTTGGAGGGCATCTACCACACACGGTGCCTCAGGAAGGCAGTTAGCATCCATAAAGACTCCTCTCACCCTTGCAATGGACTGTTTGAACTACTCCCTTCCGGCAGACGCTACAAGGCCTTCTACGCCCGCACATCCAGACTCAGGAACAGCTTCATCCCCAGAGCTATAACTGCTCTGAACCAGCCCTGCTGAGTGCCCCCCACCCCCATGGACTGTCCACCTTAGATGGTCACGTCACACAGACACATCTGCACTTTAGTCTGTTTTGGTTTTGACTGTTTTACTGTTCTAATGTTCTTTTCACAAACCTTGATCTCGGGGTATCTAAACCTAATGTTTTTTAGTTGTTTAAGTTATGACATCAGATGGAGTTGCAAACCAAATTCTCATGGCAGCTTTAAAATCATCCAACAGTGACAATGGCTGAGCTGATTGGACAGCGATAGAATCAAGATTCAAGGACGGCACAACGGCGCAGCAGTAGAGGTGCTACCTTACAGCGCTTGCAGCGATGGAGCCAGAGGTTCGATCCTCACTATGGTTGCTGTCTGACTATACACTATAGGTGCAGGAGTAGGCCCTTCGAGCCAGCACCACCATTCACAGTGATCATAACTGATCATTCACAATCAGTACCCCGTTCCTGCCTTCTTGCCATATCCCCTGACTCTATCTTTAAGAGCTTTATCTAACTTTCTCTTGAAAGCATGCAGAGAATAGGCCTCCAGTGCCTTCTGAGGCAGTGAATTCCAGATTTGAAACTCTGTGAGTGAAAAGGTTTCTCCTCATCTCCATTCTAAATGGTCCACCCCTTATTCTTAAACTGTGGCCCCTGGTTCTGGACTCCCCCAACATCGGGAACATGTTTCCTGCCTCTAACGTGTCCGATCCCTTAATAATCTTATATGTTTCAATAAGATCCTCACTCATCCTTCCAAATTCCAGAGTAAACAAGCCCAGCCACTCCATTCTATCTGTATAGAGTTTGTATGTCCTCCCCGTGGGTTTTCTCTGAGACCTTTGGTTTCCTCCCACACTCGTACAGCTTTGAAGGTAAATACAACCTTGTACATACAGAGCCCTTCATAATGTTTGGGACGAAGATCCAACATCTATTTATTTGCCTCTGTACTCCACAATTTGTGATTTGTAATAGAAAAAAAAAAATCACATGGGGTTAAAGTGCACATTGGCAGATTTTAATAATTTATACATTTTGGTTTTACCAAAGGCATGCTCAATTGGGTTCAGATTGACTTGGCTATTCACGAATTTACCATTATTTTGCTTTGAAAAACTCCTTTGTTTCTTTAGCAGTATTTTTGGGATCATTGTCTTGTTGTAGTATGAACCGCTGGCCAATGCGTTTTGAGGCATTTGTTTGAACTTGAGTAGATAGGATATGCCTATACACTTCAGAATTCATTATGCTACTACCATCAGCAGTTGTATCATAAATGAAGATAAGTGAGCCAGTACCTTCAGCAGCCCAGGCCATAACACTCCCACCATGTGTTTCACAGATGAGGTGGTATGCTTTGGATCTTGGGCACTTCCTTCTCTCCTCCATACTTTTCTCTTGCCATCACTCTGATCAATTAATCTTCATCTTAACTGTCCATGTCCCTTTTCCAGAACTGTGGTTGCTCTTTTAAGTACTTCTTGGCAAACTGCAACCTGGCCATCCTATTTTTGTGGCAAACCAGTGGTTTGCATCTTGCAGTGTGTCCTCTGTATTTCTGTTCATGAAGTCTTCTACAGACAGTGGTCATTGCAAATCCACACCTGACTCCTGAAGAGTGTTTCTGGTCTGTCGGACAGATATTTGGAGATTTTTCTTTATTATAGAGATAATTTTTCTGTTATCAGCTGTGGAGGTCTTCCTTGGCCTGCCATTCCCTTTGCGATTAGTAAGCTCACCAGTGCTCCCTTTCTTCTTAATGATGTTCCAAATGGTTGATTTTGGTAAAGCCTAACGTTTGGCTGATGTTTCTAAGTTTTATTCTTGTTTCTCAGTCTCATAATGGCTACTTTGGCTTTCATTGGCACAACTTTGGTGCTCATGTTGATAAACAGCAATAAATGTTTCCTAAAGTGATGGAAAGACTGGAGGAAAGACAAGGTGCTGACAGCTCTCTTATACCTGCATTAAGGAGGTAATTAAACGCACCTGAGCAAATACAAACACCTGTCAAACCATGTGTCCCAAACATTATGGTGCCCTGAATTGGGGGAACTATGTGTAAACACAGCTGTAATTTCTACATGGTGAAACCAAAATGTATAAAAATGGCTTTTAGTAAAATCTGACAATGTGCACTTTAACCACATGCGATTTTTTTCTATTACAAATCTCAAATTGTTATGTTCAAACCTTCGACATTGGATGTGGGGTTTAGACATTGGAAAAACTTAGGAATAATAAGGATAGAACATCTTTACAGGAATGGGAAATTTCTCTCATTCCAGGAGTTGAAAGAGATTTATGGACTGCAAGCAAATAATCTATTTAGATATTTACAAATTAGAGATTATGTCAAATTAAATACGCTAAATCACAGAAATAGAGAGCCAGGTATACTGGATGAAGTACTTAACAAGCATCCAACAACAGAAAAATTAATAGCATATATATATATTTTTTTTGGACAGGGAATTGCCAAAAACGGAACTATTCCGACAAAAATGGGAAAATGAAATTGGTTTACCTATAACAGAAGATTTATGGGAAGAAAGCTTACAACGAATTCATCGCTGTTCGTTAAATGCCAGACATACCTTGATACAATTCAAAGTAATACATAGATTACACTACTCAAAAAAGAAATTAAATAGAATTTTTCCTACTATATCACCATTATGTGATAAATGTCAGCACATAGAAGCCGATTTAAATCATAGTTTTGTAATATGTACAAAACTTAAAAGTTATTGGACTGAGATTTTTTAAATTATTTCCACAGTTTTAAAGATCACATTAAGCCCTGACTCAAAATTAATTATATTTGGGGTTTTAGATTCAACTCAAATTTTAACAGTAAATCAAAGAAATTTTCTGGATTACTGTTTAATAATTGGAAAAAAATTAATATTACAATTTTGGAAGGGACCATTATCCCCGACAATTAAAATGTGGACAGTGGAAATGTTGGAGACATTACAATTGGAGAGAATTAGATTTATCCTAATGGATAAACCTGAGATTTTTGAACAAATATGGTCTCCATTCACTGATTATATGAAGGGGTAGCTGGGCTCAGCATTGAAACTCAATGAGGACCCGGTGGAAAGATCAAACAAAAATGTTTAAGATCAGACTTATATACTTGTCTCCATATATTATAATTAGAAATTGTTCCACTCATTGACAAGTTGTATACCGTTTTCTTTTCCACAAATATTTTTATTTTTATTTTTTTTATTTTTTTGTTTTTTGTTTTTATTTTATTTTATTTTATTTTTATTTATTTATTTTTTTCCTTCTCTCTCTTCTTTATATTAATCAACTATAATCATACTCTTATAATTATTCACTATTCTTTCTTTATACTTTTTTCACTCTATAAAAAAAAGTGAGGCCAATATATATATTTTGTTAACATTTATATAATTTTGGAAAGATGTATCAACTATATTTGGAAAAAAATGCTATATTATTTGTTATATGTATGGCCTCTAATAAAAATATATTCAAAAAAAAAAAAAAAAAAATCTCAAATTGTGGAGTACGGAGGCAATTAAATAAATGATGTCTTTGTCCCAAACATTATGGAGGGCACTGTATCCCCATTCAAGGCATGCTTGTTTCTTCTAAGTTGCTCAGCCTCAAAAGTTATTTCATTATCTTTGTAGAAGGTAGCAACAGAAATCCGCTGTCGGGGATGTGCACACATTCTCCTTAACCGAGCATGATGTGAGGAGGGCTTTGACACATGTGAACACGAGGAAAGCTGTAGGCCCAGATGGTATATCTGGGCAAGTACTTATGTCTTGTGCTACTCAGCTAACTCCAGTCCTCACCACAATATTCAACCTCTCCTTGGCCAAGTTTGTGGTCCCTGCCTGCTTCAAAAGATCCATCATTGTACCTGTACAAAGAATGCCTCTCCATCTTGTTTGAATGACTACCGACTGGTGGTCCTCACCTTGGTAGTCATGGAATGCTTCGAGAGGCTGGTCAAGAACCACATCTGCGCCTTCCTCCCCCGCAACATGGACCCGCTACAGTTCGTATACCGTGTGAACCAGGCATGTGCCGTGAGTAATTACTCAAGGTAGGCAGTCAATCGGCTTTAAAAAAAAATTAAACTGCATATGCGCAGATTGTTCTCCGTAAAAAAATAAAAATGAAAATAAAAACAGTAACAATTCAATTTGCCCAAGGCTTCCTAGTCTCCTTTATTCTGAATTACTGAATTGGGGGGGGGGGGTGAAGGGTCATGGCAGGTAGGGAGATGGTGGAAAAAGAGGAATACAGGGAATAGTTGAATCAGTTGTCATCTAATAGAATGACAACACATGTTTAAGGGACCAATTGGGGGAACAGTTCCTTTCATAGCGTGTGGAGAGTCTGTGCCAGGGGTAAAGTTGTGGGGAGAGCACGAGTGTTGAGATGGAGGGGGTCGGGGATAACGCCAGTAACTCACTCACTCACCGCTACCGCAGCTCTCCGGGCTCAAAGCCACCGCACTGTATCCAGGGATAGAAGCAGCTCGGGGGCTGCTAGCAGCTGCCGGGACCCTACAGCAGAACTGTCCGCCACTTCAGTGCCTTCTGCCGGCCCGCTCACCTCTGGCAATGCTCGCCGTCGGACACCTGTCACCTGCCACTCGCCGACTTCACTCATGTCAGCGGCTTCCTGCAAATCCTTAAATTCCCACAGCCGAGTAACCTCAATCGCGCTGTCAGAATTTAAGGATATGAGTGAGGCCAGCGAGCGGCAGGAGAGAGGTTGTTAGACGGAGAGCTGCCAGAGGTGAGCGGACCGGCAGAAGGAGCTAAGGTGGCGGCTGGTTCCGCTGTCCAGCCCGGCGGCCGCTCAGCCACCTGAGCTACTTCTCTCTCCCCCCGGCCTCAATGCGGTGGCATTGCATGCCTCTGTGCAAGGAGTGTCGCAAGTGGCATTATCCCAATCCCCTCCTTCATAACATTTGTGCCCTCCCCGCAACTTTACCCCGGGCCAGACTCCCCAAACAATGTGAAAGGAGCTCTCCCCCCACCCCCACTCACACCCCCCTGGAAATATGGTATTTAAAAACATCAACAATAAATGTACTTACCACATCATTGGTACACGAGCTCCATTCTTCTCTCCCTGTTTCCTAAGATACACTTAAAATAATGCCAATCCATATTTGAAAACCCCGCCAAGAAACTTGCGCTGAGCATGCGCATGCGCAGTAGACTGATGCGCATGAGCAGTACAGCAAAGGCAGAATTTCTGCTGCCTTCAGCCCCGCTTAAAACAGATGGCTTCAGGCAGCGCTGACGGCACGTGGGCTGCACAGAGCTTCCCGTGTTACAAGCACTGCGGGTGAAAGGCACGGAGAATTATGACTGCCAAAGAGATCGGTCTCTTACATAGGCATAATTCTCCCATGCCTTTACTATTTATATTTAGTTATTACCATTTTATAATTTTAATCAGGGTAGGCATTGCCTACCCTGACGGTACGTGCCTGGTCTGAACAGATCCATGGACGATGCGGTCTCCCAGGTGCTGCACACCATTCTCTCTCACCTTGACAGCCAGAGGGGGGGGACTATGTGAGGATGCTGTTCCTTGACCAGTTCAGCCTTCAATACGATAGTCCCCACCAGACTTGCTGAGAAGCTGCTGGAACTGGGGCTTAACACTCCCGTGTGCCTGGGTCCTGGACTTTCTCACCACCAGGCCTCAGGTACTCAAGATGGGAAGACATACATTGAGCACCCTCACCTGAACACAGGATCCCCCCAGGGTTGTGTACTCAGCCCTCTACTGCACTCCCTGTACACACATAACTGTGTGGCCAGGTTCAGCTCCAACTCCATAATCAAGTTTGCTGATGACACTGTCGTGGTGGGCCTGATCTCCGATAACTATGAGAAGGCCTACCCGGAGGAGGTGGATGATCTGACACTCTGTCATAGGGTGAGCTGCTTTAAATACCTGGGAGTCCACATCACAGAGGATCTGTCATGGACATCACACGCTGTCGCTCTGGTGAGTAAGGCAAGGCAGCGCCTTTACCACCTCAAGAAGCTGAGGAAATTCAGAGTCTCTCTGAGGATCCTTCAGTGCTTCTACTCAGGGGCTGTAGAAAGCATCTTGTCCGGCAACATCACAAATCCAGAGCCAGCAACATAATGAAGGACCCCTACCACCCCAGCAACGGACTGTTCCAGCTGCCACGGTCAGGCAAACGCCTCCGCTGTCATGCTGTGAAAACAGAGGGGATGAGACAGAGTTTCTTCCCACAGGCAATCAGGACTGTAAACTCTTATCTTACCAAGGACTAATTTTACTAATTTACTGTTGTGTTTTTTTAAAAGCTGTTTTTTTCTATTATGTAAATACTGATTCTGTTCTATTCTGTTCTGTAGTTTTTGCACAATCTGCAGGCATTGCCACATTCATTTCACTGCACATCTTGTATGTGTACGTGCCAAAAAAAGTTGACTCGACGAAATGAAACAAAAAAAATAATCTCTTCCACTATTTCTATAATATTTCATTGTGTATCAGCAAAACTGAATGTGGAAAATATTTTTGCCAGCACATTATGCAGATGAAAAGTCTTTGGTAGATAGGGGACTCGATGATCTTCAGAACACCTTTAACGCTGGAGGGCTCCACCCAACTCTCCTGTTACTCATCGATGGAGAGGACAGACGTAGACTGCAAATTAACAAAAAGGGAACGGAAAAATATATATTGAACCACTGTATTTAGAAATTGCTTAATATTGTTTACCAACTACAGATGAGAAAATAAGTGTTTGCACCAAGTGGCTTCCACAACGTGCAATTATACAAAAACATTATACTACCAATAGAAGACAAAATTACAGATGGGGTTTCTTGGTGAATGTTTCTTGGTGAGAAAATTAATGTTTCTTGGTGAGAATAAGAGGTCTTGCTCGACCACCCTCAGACATTAAGTCCTGTCCACTACATAGCATAGTGACATTGGGTGGTTTCTGGATTTGCAAATCTGTGGCCACCTTCTATAGAGAGTCCATGGATGATATAGATGCTGTATTCCAACTGACGGAATGCTGTTCACTTTCGTCATCTCCTTCCTGCATGGACGTTCTCTTCTCAACATCTAGTGTTCTCTGCTTTGTGCTGTTATATTCCAGTTTCTTGAAAATAGCTTTCTCAGTCTTCCCTACAAAGAAAGCATATAATAAAATAAATACAGCAATGATTAAATCTTAGGTAAGCTGATGTGAACATCTTTTTAACATCCTGAGCATTCTCTTCTTAATTCTGCATCTCACATCAACAAGTTAGGCCTCAATTTAATTGTTAACCTTATTACATAATCCAAAAACTTCACTTTCACTCCTTGCAACTGAAAGAAGTGAGGTAAGATATCCTTCCATGTTGTTCAAGGTTTCTGAGCAGTATGTGTTCGCTGTTGGATATGTGGATCAGTCTTTCTTTCAGTCTTATTCAGTCCCCTCCACCTATTCTTATTCTGTTGCGTTGATGACTATATTAGTGCTGCTCTCTACACTCACACAGAATTCTCGAGTTTTCTTATCTTTACTACTAATTTCCATCCTGCTCTCACTTTAACAAGGCTGTTTCTGACTATTTCTTTCCCTTTCTTAACATCTCTTACACCACCTCAGGAGATAATTTAGTTACCAGTATTTTGTGCCCACTATCCATGGCTCAATTTTATTTGCTGTGATGACATTTTCTACACCAGTGCCTTAAAGATGTCCTCGTTTTCCCCTCACCACATTGACAGGGTTCTCAACTCATCTCCTGCATTTCCATCACATCTGTTGTTAGCCATCCTCAAAGCCAGAATAACCATAAAGTTTGCTCTGTCTCCAAATTCAATGGGTAATTTCCAACATCTTCAATGGGTTGTAACAACTGACATTTACCCCTCCCCTATTAGCACTTCAAAGGAACTTGCTGCTCTGCCCTTTCTTGGCTCGATCTTCTTTTCTTACCTCCTCTGGAACACCAGTCAAGAACGCAACTTATGTGACAAACCAAATGCAGCCCTTAAAAACAAATGCTGAATGTAATAATTTAATCTGCCCCCCTTCCCTCCCCATTTTTCCTCACTCTTCATGGATTTGGTTCTTTTTTATCTTCCAACTCTGTGGTATAATAATTATCACCTAGGCAATTTTATTCTACTCAATATCACAAACATTTCCTCTCTTCTTTCCTCCCTTTATCCTCACTGTAACTTTAAAAACTCTTGTTTTCTTATTTCCAATTCTGATCAAAGTTCTTGAACTAAAACTTTGTATCTCTCCTCACTGACGCTGCTTGATCCACTAAGTGTGCTCATCAAATCTTACCTCCTCCGGAAAACCAGTCAAGAACGCAACTTATGTGACAAACCTACTGCAAGCCTTAGCCCTCCCGGCCCACCTTGTCATTATTAAGTGTAATGCCCATATGGGCGGCCACGATGAAGTCTCCCAAGGGAATACTTTGCTGACATCACTGGCCGTGCGGCAGCCTGCAAATCCTGTCCACACAGAACCAAAGATTCCAGTAGGCAGAACGGCCTTGCCAGACATGGGTTATGTAAAGTTAATGCAGGGGGAACCCTCTGCTCCTTAACTCAATTTCTGGAAACGAGAGGGCTGTGCCATTGATTCTTTGACTTCTGGCTCTTGGACAAGTTAGTCTAACTGTGTTTTTCTGCGCGTTCTTTTAAACTATATACACTCCCACACGCATGCTGGTAAGGAGAGAATGGAAAGGATGGCAAATGAAACATGGTGGCATCCCAAAATTCGCCAGGAGGTGTTAAAACAAGCCTCGGATTGTGAAATTTGCAGGTAAATCGATCTTCGTAAAATGTCCACTTTATCGCAAAGATTAATGAAGAATGTCAGCATTTTAACATTAAGCAGCAATTCCACCTTGTGCACCAACCACAGGCCGCCGGAGTGGTCGAGTGGAGCTCTGAAGACAAAATTGGCTAAACTAATGGAGGAAACAGGGCAGAGTTGGGTTAAGGTCCTTCCCTTGGCCCTCTTTGAAATGAGGGTGACCCCACACAGAGCTACTGAACTAACACTGGCTGAAATAATGTACAGCCGGCCGCCACGTACCCACTGGGGTGCAACTAAGAGTGTGGAAGTTAGTTTTCACCTACATGCCCTCTGCGATGAATAACTTACATATGCAAAGCAATTAACCCATGCCTTTTCAGGACTGCACTCCTAGGTACAAGAGGTACAGAAACCACAACCAGTTGAATACGGGGATGAGTTCATACTACCAGGAGACTATGTACTGATAAGGAACTTAGATCCGAAGCAATTAGGACCGCGCTGGAAGGGACTGTACCAGGTGCTACCAACAACACCAACTGCCGTGAAGATTGAAGACCACCCCTGTTGGATACATATGACTGACTGAAAATGGATCGGAAAGCCATGAAAGGACAATAGGGCTCTTGACCCTCCTTTTCGTCCTGGGGTTGGCCCGGATGGGCTGCACCCGGATAAATAATTTGTTTCTGTCTATGAGCTATGAATTTGCCCACCGCGACAATATAAGTGCATGCTGGGTGTGTACACACATCCCACATAATGTTGGAGGAGGAATACCCCTTAACCGTACTGAGATACTGAGACATGAATCCATGTTTAAAGGATGGGAAACACCCCATTTTAAGCCAGGCTGGAAAGTAAATAAGACCTGGATTTGGGAAATACCAAGGCTTAAATTTGCGGATTGCCCCCACAGCCCAGTAAACACCACTTGTTATTGTAGCAAAGGAGGCAACGGGGTATACTTAGGGAACAGCACCTGCACCAAGGTTAGTGCTGGGGGCCCGCCGCATTCAATAAATGGGACGTTTTTTGTATGCGGATCCTGGGCATACCCATGGTTGCCTGGTATGCCAACTGGGGATTAGGAGAACAGGGGAAGGTTGACTGGCACAAACCACAACTGGAGGGGGTGCTGTTATCTGGCCTTTGTTGTCCCTCACATGTGAGCTGTGCAACATCTAACTGAATTGTCCACCCCCATCAGAGCGATTCTGGATTATTGTCTACCCATTCTAAGGGACAGCCGGCTCCTCACGGGAATTGATTAATATGGCCTCTGCAATGGAGGAACTGGGTAATGAAACTGCAGACTCCTTAGCCGATACACAGACGGCACTCTCATCCATGACAGAAAAGATGGTTGCATTCCGCACCATAGTGCTGCAGAATCTAGAAATATTCATTATATTGTGACATTTAATGCAAATTCTGAGTACTTTTAAGTAACTGTGCATCTGCAATAAATATGATCAGCACAGTACTCCAGCTAATAACGTTGACTGTGTACCTTTTAGATTCTGCGCAGCACATGAATATTATATGTCTACAAACCGATCTTCCTGTCTCCTTACATGAAAATAAATTCACCATCTCCCCAACAAATGTGACAGAGGAGTTAAAGTTATTTTTCTGCACTTTATAACTTTCAAAGAAGTGGTATTATTGAGAGCAGCAGCCAGTCCTTACCTGTCAATAGAGAGACTTTTCGAATAAGAGAATCCCTTATGCGATACTGGATACTTTTCCAAGCTGATAAACAATCAGAATAATCCTGCAGATTCTGGATTTCTGCAAATGCCTACAACAGTAGAGAACTAACAGTCACAAAATATTCCGAACAATACAGGAACTCAGACATTTCAAATATCTTTACAAACCTGCTTCAGGATAAAGTATTTTGAAGCTTTCTCCTCCCCGCGAATGGCCAAAGTCCTCTTCAACTTTTTAAAGAGGTGTCGCTTCTCAGAACGCCTCCGCCGCTCATTTCCTGTCTGCGCGGTCAGAGCATTCAGCCGAGCTTTTGCTTCCTTATCGAGATCAGCAATGTGTTTCTAAAGGAGCAAGTAATAATCAAGATTTTATAGTACAGAAATTCTTGCAGTTGTCAACAGTCATTGTTTCAGACAAAGCAAGGAATGTGAAATGTTTTTTGTATTATTTTTTGTACTAGACTCAATTCCAGAGATGAGTGTGTTTGCCTATCATGAATTGCTAAATAAACTGGAGATAGAGTATTTAGAAGAAAAAGATCTGATTGAAATATGCAAGATCCTGAAAGTATGACAGGGTAGATAACATCTGTTGGAACAAACACATCTTGGAGGAAAAGGGATGGTCGATGTTTTTAGTCGGGACCTTGCCGTAGGGTCCTGACCAGAATGTCAACCATCTCATTTCTACAGATTGTACTTGGCCCACTAACACCTTTGAGCAGTTTATTTTTTTGCCCCAGATCCCAGCATCTAGTCTTTTGTGTCTCCATGACAGGATATTGGGAGGTTTTAACTCAAAGGAGAATCTTGAACAAGGACATATAAATACAAGAACAAGTATGTTTAAAACTGAGATGGATAGTGTAAAGAATTGGCGTGTACACAGATGAATTTTTACTACTACTTTATTAATTAAACACACACATCACTGCCCTTGCTGTATGTGGTCTGTCACGGCCACTAGAGAGAGAGCTAGGGGTGGGAAGGTCACAGTTATACTGGATGATAAGGGGAGTGGTTAGCCAGGGCTACGTCACTGCTGTTAAAGGTGTACACACATATCATCTACATCCTTCCTCTATAAAAACAAAACAATAAGCAGTGACAGGGCGAACACGTTTCATGCGCTAAGGGAGAATAAACAGCAGTAATACAGGAACTCAAAATCACACGTAATCACCATAACGATCTGGCGGCTTGACAAGGTGACCAGACCGGGTCTGAATCTCGCCATCACATTCCCCCCCAATGGGACGAGGGGGACCAGCGCCCGGGCAGGAGGGGAGTCCCTGACAGGAGAACCCCGGGGTGACGGAGAAAGTGGAGAGGATGGAGAGGGACGAGAGGCCGGAGAACCAGGGAGCACAGCGGGAGGACGCACAGGAGAGGGATGAGAATGAGGCGAACTGGACAAGGTGGGCATGGGTCGAGGCGGCAAGGAGACGGCACCGGGGGGCATACAGAGCAGCTGGTGGGGGATGAGGCTCGTTCACAAGCCGGAGGTGTTGACGAGACCTCCGGTAGATTGTACCCTCGTGGTCGACCAGGTACGAATGAGGGGAACCAGCAGAACCGACCACAATGGCGAGCCTGGAGTAGCCGGAGACAGACTGCATGCGGACTACCTGGCCAGGGAAGAGAGGACGGAGGACATGGCAGGACTTGTCATGAGAGCGCTTCTGGATACGGTGTTTGTGGGCAATGCGCTTCTGGACCGTGGCAGGTTTAAGGATGGAGGGAGCAAGCGACTGCTGTGTCACCGGGATCGGAGGCCTCCTAACATGGGACATGAGGCGCTGAGCTGGGGAACCCAGGGTATGGTCACGGGAGATATTGCGGAGGTTTAGGAGGGCCAGGTAAATGTCAGAGCGAGACAAGCGACAACGTTCCAGCAATCTTTTAGCACGGCGAACCGCGCGCTCAGCCAGGCCGTTGCTTTGCGGGTACTCCGGGCTGCTGGTGTAGTGACGGAAATTCCACCGATCAGCAAAAGCACGGAACTCAGCACTGGTGAACTGACGGCCGTTGTCTGACTGCAGGCTGGCTGGGGACCCAAAAGTAGTGAAGTGGCGGCGCTGCTTTTCGATGACAGCAGATGAAGATAGAGTGTGAAGCTGGTCAACCTCAAACCAGTTGGTGTAAGAGTCGACAAGCACCAGAAAATGCTTTCCGCGCCACTCGAAAATGTCAGTTGCCAGCGCAGACTAGGGGAGATCGGGAGCAGGCTGCTGCAAGAGGGGGTGCCACTGCTGTTATGGGGCGAGGGTGTTGCAAGTAGGGCAGAAGGAGACCCTATCCCGGAAATAATGGGCCATATCAGGCCAGTAGAACTGGCTCTGAGCGTTGGAAAGAGTGGGTTCGGTCCTGGGATGGCCACGATGAGCAGTTTCAAAGTATTGTTCTTGAAGTGCTGCAGGCACCACCACTTTGTGCCCCTTCACAATCACACCGTCACGCAGCACCAGCTCGTCACGAACCAGGAAATAAGGCACCGCTGCGGCCGGAAGGGAAGAACGGCGGTCTGGCCAGCCCTGCTTGATCACTGCGGCCAGCTGTTGCAGCGAAGTGTCAGCCGCCATGTGCTGGACCAAAGACTTCATCTGATTAGTGGGCACGAAATTAACGTTGAGAACCATCAAGTCAGACACCTCGTAGGGGTGATGCTTGGTGGATGCGAGAGGCGCCCGAGACAGCGTGTCGGCAACAAACATGTCCTTGTCTTTGCGATAAACCACAGTAAAAGTGAACCATTGCAGCTGAAGCATCATGCTCTGAAGCCGAGAAGAGGCAATGTATATCGGCTTGTTGAGGATGGTGACCAGAGGTTGGTGGTCCGTCTCGATAGAAAAGCAAGTGCCCAGAATATAGTCCTTGAACTTTGAGCAGGCAAAGACGACAGCCAGCAATTCTTTTTTGATTTGGGCATAGCGCTGTTTGGCGGGCGTCATTGTACGGGATACGTAGGACACGGGCAGTTGTAATCCGTTGTGGAGCTGCAAGCAGGCAGCCCCAAGGCCAAACTTGGACGCATCGCATGTGAGAACGATGGGGCGCTGAAGGTCGAAATACTTCAACGTTGGGGTGCTGACCAACCTGGATTTGAGAATGTTAAAAGCCTTCTGGTGTTGCGGGAACCAGGCCCAGGCAGTGTCCTTTTTGACCAGGTCTCTCAGAGGTGCGCTCAGCTCGCTCAGTCTGGGATGAACTTCCCTAGGTAGTTGACCATGCCCAGGAAACACTGGAGGCCCGGCACGTCAGTAGGCGCAGGCATCTCGGATATAGCGGCCGTCTTCTGCGGGTTGGGCTTCAGCCCCGATGCTGTGAAGACGTGTGCCACGTAAGTGACCTCAGGGACACGAAACCGGCATTTTTTTGGGTTCAGCTTCAGGTTGATTTCCTGAGCTCGTTCCAGGACCCGGCGGAGGTTATAGTCATGCTCAGCGACATCCTTCCCGTAGACTAGGATGTCGTCGACAATGATGGCACACGGGAGCCCGGCAAACAGTTGTTCCATTGTCCTTTGGAATACCTCGCTGGCAGAGTTGATCCCGAACGGCATGCGGAGAAAGCGGAACCTGCCAAAGGGTGTGCTGAACACTGTCAGGTATGAAGACTGTTCGTCAACTGGTATCTGCCAGAACGAGCTCTTGGCATCGAGAACTGAAAATACGGTGGCTGGACCGACTTGTGCAGCAACATCTTCAATGGTTCGCATGGGGTAATGCGGGCGCTTGATGGCCAAGTTCAGATCCTTTGGGTTGATACAGATTCGTAGTTCACTCTTATCCTTCTTTGCAGCAACAACCATGGTAGAGACCCACCGGGTGGACTCACTCACCTCCTTCAGGATGCCCATGGTCACCATTTCACGGAGTGTAGACTCGACTTTGTCCTTCATCGCGAAGGACACCCGGTGCGGTGGGCGGATGACGGGTTCGATATCCAGATTGAGGGCGATTTTGTAACTGCAGGGAAGCTTTCCCAGCTTGGCGTCGAAACGGTCCGGGTATTCGGCCAACGGGTCCAGGGGTGACTGCACCAAGTGAATGTCACGGTGGTAGTTCACCAATCCGAGGTCTTGGCAGGCCCGAATGCCTAGCAGGAGGTCACATTTGCTGTCCAGCAGAAAGAAAGAGAGGGCCCGAGAGGCCTTCAGTACCTTGCAGTGGAGAGTGGCCTTCCCCACAGGAACGAGCACGCCTCCCCTATAGACACGCAGAACAGAGCGGTCAGTGGTAACAAGCTCATTATTTCTTATCTTCTTGAACAAGCTTGTTGACATAACATTGGCAGCAGCCCCCGTGTCGACTTTGGCAGAGAAAGTGGTGCCATTCACAGTGACCGGCACGGTCGGGTCCGTTATCAATGCAGGTGCATTTCGCAGCGAAAACACACTCAGCTCGCTCTGGGAAGAGCTCGAATCAGACAGGGGGAGTTCTTCTTGCTGGTGATGGGAACCAGACGCCGTATCAGCACATGTCAGGTAGTTAGAGGGCTTCTGCTGTGGCTGTGCAGGCTTCCCACGGGAATGACACACTGCTGACTAATGGTTTTGCTTGTGGCAGAAATTACAAGTCTTGCCCAGTACAGGACAAACATTAAAACGATGCGAAGCAAAGTTACAATTTGGGCAGCGTTGACGGGGTCTGGACCCAGGCGCAGGGCTTACCCGTTGTTGCTGTGGAGCAGAGTACTGGCGGCCGGCGAAACTAGCCGCGTGGACCTCATGATCGGGCGGCGACACGACGGAGGAGACAGCCTCTGCCAGGCGAGAGGCATGCAGCGCCTCGTTAAAAGTCAGATCAGGCTTGCGTAGGAGCTCAGCTCACAGCTTCTCATCCCAGAGGCCATAGACCTGAATGTCCCGGGTTAAAGTTTCAGGGGTTAAGGCATCCAGGCTGCAGCAGCGAGCCAGGTGCTGCAACGCGGTGACAAAATTGTCGACCGATTCCCCAGGGTTTTGGCGGCGGTCGAAAAGTTTGAAACGCTCCACGATACAGATTGTAGGGATGTCACACAACTCAGTAAAGTTTGCAAGTAGACATACCGGGTCCTGAGCGTTCTCGTTGACCCCGTAGACGAACGACTCTGATTGGGACTTCGGGACCAGCCAGGTTGAGCAGGAGAGAGGCTTTGACCGCATGGGCAACTGCGGGGTGAGCAATGGTAACGTAGTGCTCAAAGGCACGTCTGAAAACGCTCCAGCGGTGAGCGATGTCAGCATCAAAGATCAGGATGTCAGGTTTACGACAAGCAGAAGCCATCGCGACACAGGGAGGGGGTACTGGGACTAAAGAAACAAAAACCGATAAACAAGAGGCGCAGGGCAAAAAACTTCTGACGCCATGTAAAGAATTGGCGCGTACACAGATGAATCTTTACTACTACTTTATTAATTAAACACACACATCACTGCCCTAGCTGTAGTAGAGAGAGAGCTATGGGTGAGAAGGTCACAGTTATACTGGATGATAAGGGGAGTGGTTAGCAAGGGCTACGTCACGACTGTTAAAGGTGTACACACATATCATCTACAGGTAGTTCACCTCTCAGAGGATGGCAAATCTCTGGAATTCTCTACCCCAGCGATTTGTGGAACCAAAGTTGTTGCTGGTAAAGAGCAATCAGAAAATGTTTTTGAAAGATAAGAGAGTTGACAATAGGAAACTGCCACAGGAGTTGAGGCTTTGGCCAGATCAGCCACAATCATACTGAATGGTGGGCCTACATCTGCATCTATTTTCTTATACTGCAAAACAGTGACAAACGTGAAGCCAGCTATGACCAACTCTTAAAGTTGCAGATTTTCCTACTTCTTTCAGCAGTCCAAATGTAGGATATGAAATAACCCCACTAATGCTTTCCATCCACAGGTATTATCTGTTGATTCAACAGTTAATTCAAAGCCCTCCACCTAACAGGAACTTACTGGCTTGGATTTGATGTCGCCCTCCTCCACCTCATCCAATTTATTTGTACGGTATGGGTTGTGGAAATGGCATCTGGAAGGAAAAAGGTTTATGTATGAACCAGCTGAAGTTACAAGGAAACAAATCTGAACACAAGATTTTAACACACATGCCGAGTTAGTTAAACCCTCAAAATATTTCATTATTGAACTTTTGGAAGGTCAACTGATCCTATCTACTTCAAAACAGAAGAACAGCAAAGCTAAATACTGGTCAACACCTCCTTTAAAGAACTTAAAGCCACGATGCAAGAAGTATCCCTAAAATGTGGTTTATACAGAACAAACCACTGTAAAACAGTGTCCATATAAACACAAATTACACATTTACATTAATGTGCAAGTATCTAATACCAATTAAGCCTAGTTGTAGGATTTAGGATTGCCCAACAATAGAACAATGTCCAAACTCACCCATTTTTTTTAAGCTGGCCCCATGAGTAAGAAAAATACAAATAAAACAATGTCAAGGCTTTGAAAGTTTGATTCCTTAAGTTATTAAGTTGTTGACTGAAGGTTGAACACAGTAGTTAATCGTCGTCGCTATCCCTCGAGGTTGAGGATGATGGTCTATGTTCACTGTTTTTATGAACTCTCAGGTGGCTTCTGTCCAATCCTGGCTTTGAAAGTTCTTTGACATTCAGGATAGGTAATTCCAGATGGCAGATCCACATTTTCCAGGGTTGTTTCACCAAGTTGAATTGATCGTTCTTTCCGATTTGTGCCGCATCTTGGTGGAAACAGTCTGTGCTGAAGATGCTCCTGAGGTTGACCAGTATGGCATGGAGGGGGTGAGCTGTATTATCCAAGATGCTCCACAGTTTGAGGAGCATCCTCCCCTCCAAGATCATCTCCAATAAATCCAACTCCACTCGCAGCAGGGAGCCATCCTGCCTGATGAGCTTGTTAATTCTGTTGGCATCTGCGGCCTTCACCCTGCTACCCCAGCACAAAACAGCGTAGAAGATGGCACTGGCCATCGCCAATTGATAGAACATCTGCAGCATCTTACTGCAGATGTTGAAAGTGCGGAGACTCCTCAGAAAGTATAGACGGCTCTGTCCTTCCTTATACAGAGCCTCAGGGTTCCTGAACCAGTCAGAAACCAGTTTACCGTCCAGATACACTCCGACGTACTTGTACTCCTTGGTAAACTGCACAAACACACACCCTTAATGGAGACAGGGGACAAGGGGGGGGGGGTTCCTTTTCCTCCTTAAGTCCTCCATCACCTTTTTAATCTTGTCAGAGTTGAACTGCAGGCGATTCAGCCCACAGAACTCAACAAAGTCGTTGACTACACCTCAGTGTTCAGCTTCCCTCCTCTCACCGATGCAGCCCACTATTGCAGAGTCATCCAAAAGCTTCTGCAGGTGGCAAAAGTCAGAGTTGTACCTGAAGTGTAGATGGTGAACAGGAAGGGAGGACCACCCCGTATTGCTCACTGCCATGTACGAGACACAATTCAGTAGCCTGACATACTGTGGTCATCCAGTCAGGTAATTGGTGATCCAGGACACAAATGGAGCATCCACCCGCATCTTTGTCAGTTTGCTCCCTTGCAGTGCAGGCTGGATGGTGTTAAAGAACTGGAGAAGTAAATAAAAACATGACTCTCTCAGTTCTTCCCAGCTTATTCAGGTGAGCATAGGAACGATGGAGCAGGTTCATCCTTAGAAATGCCTTCAAGATGTAGAAAATGCCTCAATTCCCCGGTCTGCGGAGCTTCTAGCCGCGGGTGCGGCGTTGACTTACCATCCGGTGTGGGAACCCTCTCCGTGGATCCCTGGAGAAGTGCTCCGGCCGCCGGCGTACAACATCCTGAAGCCGCAGTCTCCAGTAGGAAGCACCGATTCGGGACTTACCTTCCAGACGAGAGGGCCTGTACATCTGGCTGCCCGCAGCGGCGACTGTGGAGGATTATGGCCCCGACCATGGGGGGAACAATGGAGGAGGACTGACTTTACTTTGTGCCTTCCACTACTGTGAAGAATGCTGTGGTGGATGTTTGTGTTACATTTTTATTGTGTATCGTGTGTTCTTTTTTGATTGTACCACTGCTGGCAAGTTCATTCCACTGCACTTTATTGTGTATGTGATGAATAAATCAATTGATTGATTGATAAATCAGACATACAGCACGGAAACAGGCCCTTCGGCCCAACTCATCCATGCCGACCTAGATGCCTCAGCTATTCCTATTTGCCCGCGTTTGGCCCTTATCCCTCTAAACCTTTTCTACCCACTTACTGGTCCAAATGTCTTTTAAATGCTGTTATAGAACCTGCCTTAACTACCTCCTTTGGCAGCTTGTTCCATATATTCACCACCCTCAGAGTGAAAATGTTGTTCATATTAAATCTTGCCCCTCTCACCTTAAACATATGTGCTAATGTTTTTTCCGATCTATTCCTCTTATGCTTTCACACATCTCTATAAGATCACCCCTCAACATCCTGCTATATAAGGAATAAAGTTCTTGCCTGCCCAACCTCTCCAGCTCAGCCCCTCAATTCCTGACAACATCCTTGTAAAGGGGCTGTCCCACTTGGGTGACCCAATTGGCGAGTTTTGAAGAGTTTAAAAAAATGTTGAAGACCTCCTTCGACTATGTAGAAGACCTCCTTCGACCACGTTGAAGACCAGCTTCGACTAGCTACGACTATCTTCGGGAAAATTTGACACCGAATAGTGGAGAGTGAAGATGTCCTCCTTCGGTCTCCTTCGACCTCCTTTTGACTATGGTGAAGACTATCTACGACTACCTTTGACTACCCTCGATTACCTACGACTAACATGCCGACCTACAATGACTAAACCTACGAGTAAAGAAAGTATCGATTTTTTCCATAGCGCCCTTTTTTACTCGCGGGCATTTTTTTAACATATTGAAAAAAACGCCGCAGCCTAGCTGAGGCCTCGAGTACACGGAGACCACTCTTGAGCATGAAGTAGAGTTGCAAAGATCTCGTGTCGACCATATTGCGAGTATGAGTCGAGGGCAAACTCGCCAGAACCCGCGAATTAGGTCGCCCAAGTGGGACAGGCCCGTAAATCTTATCTGCACTTTTTCCAGTTTAATGGCATCCTTCCTATTGCAGTGACATCACAAAAACATTAGATTACACTGAATAAAGTTCAAAGTTCAAAGGAAATCTATGGGGATTGCTTTGTTTTCATTAGAACAGAAGCTGCTGGAATATGTATTAAAGAGTAGGAGTACAGATCTATTGCCGGAAGGTGAGATTGGCCAGGATAACACTTACAAACTACGCCAATTTTCTACATTTCATGTTAAATCTCGTAGTTCTGCACATGTCTCACTCCTCACAGATTGCATCTATTCAGTTGGGAAAAAGTTTCAGTATTTCACCTATCATCTGAGCCAACTGAGATTACCTGGATTAATTATTTCAAACAAGCTGAAGACCTACATAATAATTTTTTACCAAAACAAAATCAAGTTTGAGTACTTTAAATAAACCTAATCCAATAAAAATGAAGTATGTTGCACATATGTTCCAAGGCAACAGCTTACAACAGGCCACTTGAGAGAGATATTGAGCTTGTGACAAACCATTCATTATTTTAATTGCTTGGAAATCTAGTGACCGAAGCATTAAACATCAAACTTAAATTTCCTCCTCGACATCACTGACCTGCCAACACTGCTACTAAGGTTGTAACTGCACTATACAGACAGTTATTCAACTGTTGCAGTTCAGAAAGAGGCACCTGACTTGCTCGGTCTGCAGATTATTCTCATTTGTGCCTATCCCTTATTTATTTTCAAAAGCTCTGATAGCAACTTCCTGTCTTAACTACATTTAACTTCAAAAATATTTTTCTCACATCACCCTTGCCAATTTTTGACAAAATGTTGAATCTGTATGCACTGTGGTGCTGGCTCGAAGGGCCGAATGGCCTACTCCTGCACCTATTATCTAATGTACTCTGGTGCTTGTACCATCTACTAAGGGGAACAGTGTCTCAATATGAGCATTTCCATCAACACTTCCATATACAGATTGAATAGAAATCTGTAACTACACACATTAAGTTAACCAGATTATATTTCAAATTTATCTTAAAAAAATCACAATACTTTGATTTGTTTCTAAGACGAGAGGCAGAAGCAATAAGACGAGCAATGTTGATTTTCTCAGAGAGTTCCTCCACAGTCTCGATGTCCACTGCCTCTTCACTGGTTAAGTTGAACTGTGAAAACATTAAGGTTAGTAAAGCACGATATTGACTCTTCACGCACTATCCAAAACACTACATTTTTTTAAGAACAGGCTCAGCCCTATACACGCGTTATAGAAATGAAGAATATATTTGAAATCCATGACGTCATCCTGCATTTGTCATTAAAATAGACGGCCAAGAAATTGGATTTTTAACCTTTTCTGACAAGCTGTATTTGTATTTGTATTTTTGTATTTTGTACTTCCCTGCAAGAACTGGAGAAATTGGTTGAAAAAATACTTGATGCGGCATTGGCGATTTTCATCTCGAAAGAGTGCAGTTCACAAATCATCTGCTAATTTACTGCACACTCATTCCAGAAATGGATTAGTCCTAAAAGGCAGGGACAGCTGCAATAAAGTTAATGACTGCAATGGAAGAGAGGGAATCTATAGGGGAGAGGGAAATTTTGAGAGAATGACTTGGATATTCTCCAATAGAAACAAATGCCAGGATGCACAGTGTGAAAAAGGGGAGGGGGGCGTTGGTGCTGATAACAAGTGGGGCCAACATGTGAAAAAGCTGTACACCACCTCCTATGCAATAAAGTAATGATGATCAAGGAACAGTTGAGCCCACAACAGTCCATGTTGGCTGCAGGCTAGATGATAACGAGTTATAGACAATGACACTAAACAGAACGACGACTAGGGTGGGAGAGGGACAGAGAGAGAAGGGATGCAAGGGTTACTTGAAGTTAAAGAGATCAATATTCATTCTGCTGGGTTGTGAGTATTCATACCAGAGGGTTATTAGCTGTCCAAGCAAAATATGAGGTGTTGTTCCTCCAATTTGCATTTGGCCTCCCTCTGACAATGTAGGATGCCCAGGTCATAAAGGTCAGTGTGGGAATGGGAAGGGGAGTTAAAGTGTCCAGCAACTGGGAGATACGTAGGGCAGGGTGACTGAACTGAGGTGTTTAGTGAAACGATCGCCCATTCTACGTTTGCTCTCACCGATGTATTAGAGGCTGATAATATTGGGCATTTTGGGTACCTGACAAAATGGAGGATTTCTGCTTTTGTAAAACCTGCTTGACATCTTTTGCAAATGCTGCAAAGACCATGATCTTCCCAAGTTGTTCTATTTGCATGAGGTTGATGGGCATGAACAAGCAGAGACAAGAATTGGACCCATGGTATTGGACTAGCTATTGTATTGGTGTTGTATAATAAAGAGAGTTGTATACCAGTGCTTCGTATTCGGTGTATGACTGAACCAGAATAGGGGGGTAAGATTACAACGGGAATTACAAGACCACACATGGAAAAACAGATACAGTAGATGAGGTTGGAGGAGGAGGAGGGGGGGCGGGGTTAAAATACGGTTTTCCCCTTGCCACCGGAATTATATTTTGTCGGAGAGCGATCTATTTCTGGAGATTCGTACCGACTGCCGGTAAGTTAATATATATATATATTTTTTTAAATCGCCGGACTATTTCAGCTCTGCAGTAAAATAAAAATTAGCTCCTAATGCCGCGAACGCAGACAACGGGGACTGATTTTACGTAGGGGACAGGTAAGTGAAAGCTGTTTATTTTTACATATAAGCCTGCTTGTTTAGGTGACTTTAATCAATATTTCATGTTGCAAAACGGTGATTTAGTCCCCATATGAACTGGCAGAATTTTTCCTGCCGATATTGGGTTTAAATTCACCGCAACCACAACATTCCAATCCATCGCGTTCCAGAAAATCCCACTTGCAAGCTGTTTAAAATGCCCATTAATTTATGGGCATTAAACACTAAATTTCTTCAACTTGGCCTATAATTTCATGACAATGAGATTTAAAAATCATGTTATATTGTGAATTCTTGTGTGAATGTTATTTGGCCACTTAGGCTTTAAAAAATAGTTAATATTTTCTTATGAAATGGATAGATGTTTAGATCTAGTAATTGAATTTTGTAATTAGCTACAATTGGTAACTAACTAATTATTTGCTTTAATTTCAGGTCATCCAAGTAAGATTATTTCATATTCATTTCAGAATGCTTCAATCTATAATAACTGAAAATGTCTTTCAGTTATCTTAATTTTTAAGAAAGTTATGGGCTTTTGACTGTCCTCGATCACAACTTTTGTGTTAAGTCAATGGAAAGGCAATGGGGAACAAGATGTTAATTTCCGAGTATGAAAATGGCCATAACTCTTTTAATACTGAAGATATGAAAGTGAATTAGGTGTCAAGTTAAACTTCTTTGTATGCTTTATCTGATGGGATAAATAGCAGACTTGATTTTTAAAATCTCAAAATTTTGTAACATTGCTACACAAAGGAGATTAGTGGGCAAAATATTGGGGGTAGGGTACTGAGATGGATAGAAAATTGGTTGGCAGACAGGAATTGAAGAGTAGGGATTAATGAGTCCCTTTCAGAATGGCAGGTAGTGACTAGTGGGGTACCACGAGGCTTGGTGCTGGGACCGCAGCTATTTACAATGTATATGAATGATTTAGATGATGGAATTAAAAGTAACATTAGCAAATTTGCAAATGACGCAAAGCTGGGTAGCAGTGTGAACTGTAAGGAGGATGCTATGAGGATGCAGGGTGACATGGACAGGTTGGGTGAGTGGGCAGATGCATGGCAGATGCAGTTTAATGTGGATAAATGTGAGGTTATCCACTTTGGTGGCAAAAACAGGAAGGCAGATTATTATCTAAATTATGTCAAGTTGGGAATAGGGGAAGTACAACAAGATCTGGGGGGGGGTCCTTGTTCAGCAGTAAGCATGCAGGTGCAGCAGACAGTGAAGAAAGCTAATGGCATGTTGGCCTTCATAACAAGAAGACTTGAGTATAGGAGCAAAGAGGTCCTTCTGCAGTTGTATAGGGCCCTAGTGAGACCACACCTGGAGTATTATGTGCAGTTTTGGTTTCCAAATTTGAGGAAGGACATTCTTTCAATTGAGGGAGTGCAGCGGAGGTTCACAAGGTTAATTCCCTGGATGGCTGGACTGTCATATGTTGATAGCATGGAGTGGCTGGGCTTGTACACTCAACAATTTAGAAGGACGAGAGCGAATATTAATGAAACATATAAGATTATTAAGGGTTAAAGAAGGAACTGCAGATGCTGGAGAATCAAGGGTACACAAAAGGCTGGAGAAACTCAGCGGGTGCAGCAGCATCTAAGGAGCGAAGGAAATAAGTGACATTTCGGGTCAAGACCCTTCTTCAGAAGAAGGGTCTCGACCCGAAACGTCGCCTATCTTCTGAAGAAGGGTCTCCTGCATGTCGATTGAGTCAAATAACAAGCTGATCATTACAATGCCGACAAGTGAAACTACTCACCATTCTATCAATGTCAATTTCCTCTACATCACTTTGTCTATCACCATCCTCCAGATCACTCTGAGAGGAAATATATTTATCAGAGACCGGAAAGTTTTCATATTTCAGTAATCTTTGGTGAAAGTCTAGTTCCTCATTCTCTGGATTTTTTTGCATAACTTCTTCCCTTTCAAGTGGAACATTAAATGTACTTGCTTTAAACCAACATTTTTTATCTTCAATCTCCACTTCCACCTGTTCATCTTGCAACCAATTTTTATCTTCCATAATGGGCATTTCCTCTGGTTCCTTATCAACCACTTCATGGTGAGATCGGGAAGAATCATTATCAACAGCACTTACTTTTCCAGTTCTTGTGGAATTCTCCAGTACAGAATTTTCATTTTCTTCTTCCACAATCTGTTTTTCACTAGTGTATGAATGGTCAACCAATGGAGTAGGGTGTTCTAATGCATTTTGATGGTCCATAGAATCATCCTCGAACTCATCGTCCAGCTCACTGACTGTAGGCGTGGAAGGAAATGCATCAGTTTCCTGTTTAACCTCTTGTGATGGATCAGCATTTACATGGTCCTCATCTGGTACACCCTTCGATCCCGTTATCTCAGTAAGCTCAGAATTGGCAACATGAATTTTCTCTAGCGACATACGACATTAAATACATTAAATTTAATGTTGTAAAAATACCAAAACATATTAAGCAATTAATACCTTAATCCCTACCAAAAAATGTTTAGGAAAGGATGGCAAAGGAGGTGGTTCACAGCAGCCCAATTCCAAGCAACTATACATACAGTAAGTTGGTGTCTCTCAATAAACCTGACTAAGCATCGCTGAACTGTTCATCATGAAGAGAAAGATAATCTGGACACCATAAACTAGGAGTGAGCAAATGCTCCTCAGAGAATGGAATACAACGTAGCAAATTTAAAGCTAATTTGCAGGTTGAGTCAGTAGTAAGGAACACAAAAGCAATGCGAGCATTTATTTTGAAGGGACTAAAATATTCCACATTTGGAATATTATGAGGTTTTAGGTTCCATATCTGAGGAAATGCTGAATTTGAAGCAGGTCCAGAGACTATTTACAAGAATTATCCTGGGGATGATTGGATTAACATATGTAGAGAGTTTGAAGGCTCTGTGCTGATGCTTACTGGATTGTGGAAGGATGAAGGCAATTTCATTAAAACCTACCGGATAATGAAAGGCCTTGAGCGAATGTGGGCAGGATGTTTCCAGTAATGGGAAAGTGCAGGACAAGAGGGAACAGCCAAAGAATAGTGGGACGCACCTTTAAAATGAAAATGAGGAGAAATTTCTTCAGCCAAAGGGTGATGAATCTGTGGAATTCATTGTCACTGATAGCTGTGGAGGCCAATACATTGGGTATTTTTACGGTGGAGATTGATAGGTTCTTGATTAGGAAAGGCATCAAAGGTTAAGGGAGAAGGCATGAGAATGGGGTTGAGAGGGAAAAATGATCGAATGGCAGAGTAGACTCGATGGGCTGAATGGCCTAATTCTGCTCCTATGTCTTATGATATTATGGTTTGTTTGTCAGTGTTTAGTGAGAGGATGGTTCATTTTCCCCTAACGCTATTCAACATTCGATTGGAGAAATCCTATTGACCTCATTCTGTTTATTTTTCTCTAATCTATTCCCTCTCGTGCTCACCTATTCCTCCCCGATTCTCCTACCACCCATCTGCACTAAGGGCAATTTCCAGTTATCATTTAACCAAACAGCCAGTCCGTCATCCTTGGGATACAGGAAGAAACTGAGTATTCAGACAAAATCCACATGGCCACAGGACGCTCTGGCAGCCACGATCGAACTTAGGCCACGGGAACTGTGCGGCACAGCAATACCTACTGTGCTGTTATACAGCTTTTTTCTCTTCCGTTTTCTTGCAATTATAATCCCCCACAATCTGAAAATCTCAAATTTCTATTTATTTTAACTTTCTGAGGACATCAAGTTCATGCTGGTCCTCAGAGAATTTCTATTCTTCCGTGTATTTTTCTGTTCTATTCTCCTGTAACATATAAAGGCTTTTGCATGGCCATCAACTCTACCCGGTTTCTCCTACCTGGAACCTACGCTTGGGATAATTATAGTAGCCAATTAATCTAACAACCAGCAAATAATGAAAATAACTAAAATAATTAAATATCACAAAACTAATTAATGAAACCTACGTAAACAAGAGACCATAACCAGAGGTCACTACTTATGCAGTAAATGTCTGTGACTCAAGGAATTTAGGTACTTTGCAACAGTCCAAGCTGCAAAAATGCATTAAGCCCGGGAGGGAGAAATTTATTAGGACCATTTGCTCCAAGAGGCATCACATCCCTTAGATTAAACCATTTAGATTGAACACAAGATGTCTGACCAGATGGTAAGAAAGTAAGTGAAGGGGGTGTGGGGATCCAGAGGTAGGTATTGCAGAAGCCTTGGACCCTGTATTTGGTCCGGTAAATTTGAGCTTTTTGTAACCTGCGTGAACATTGTAAAAGAGACTATAGCATTCGTGAGGGAGTTAAAGGCGATGCAGATAAAGTGAAGGCCAGTATTGCCAGTAGAGCAAAAGACTTAGATGCCTACTAGAGCCAGGTGAGGGACATTAATCTCTAACAACTAAAATCCATTTTACAAAATAAAATTAGAAAATAGTTAAAATTACTAAAGCAATTCAATATGACAATACTAAATCATTAAACATTCCTCTCCAAAGCAGAAGGGAAGAATTCAGCGGCCAATGTATCTGCCAACATTACAAGTAGGATACAGAAGATCTTTTGAAATTTTATATAATAAGGGGCCAAATAAAAATAATAAAACAGTGGTTATAACTTCTCGATTATTACCAGTCATGAGAAATTTGGCTCAAAGTTAATAGGGTCAGTTAGATGAATATATCTCTTGCTGCCCCCTCTGAACGCACAGTCCTCTGCTCAGTCTGCAGTAACCCCAACTTGGTAATCAAGACAAGAACTCTGCTGACTCATGCCGCTCCACTGCCCCCACCTGTGGGCTACAGCCGTCGCCTTACCTGAGTCCCGGGCCCACGTTACAGAATCCCACATCATGGGGCCTGACTATGTTGGGTCCTACTGCTGCCCCCTCAGCTTAGAGGGAATCTCAGTGGGGGATCCACTGGGTCTTCCCCTTCCCCTTTTAGCCAGGTGACCGCAGCTACTCCCCACCCATACGAAGGTCCCCATGCCCCCATCCTCTCTGAACACCCACCACCCCCCCCCCCCCCCACCAGACATCGCCTCAGCCTCCTTCCACTCACCTGTCTTCCTCCACCCCAAACTCCTTCCATGCCGTGTGTTTACCATCCGTCCTGACCTCCCCCTTTCTGATACGGAACGTTATGTCCTCAGCAGAGGCCTCACCTTTGTTTCCCTCCACCCCCACCTCAACGAGGTCCGGGTCTGCCACGATGTGGAGCTTTTCTTCCGTCGTCTCTGTTTCCGGGCCTTTTTCTATGGGAATGAGTCCTCACCACCCAGTGATAACCCCTTCTCCCGTCTCCAACGTATCCCCTCCTCTTGGACTCCCCTGGTTGGTTCTCTACCCTCTTTAGGCTTTTTCATTTCCAACAACCAGCGTGACATCAACCGCCTCAAATTTTCCACTCCCCTTACCTACTCTAATCTCTCTGCCCCTGAACACACAACCCGCCGCTCATCTGCAGCAACCCCGACTTGGCACTCAAACCCGCCGACAAGGGAGGTGCCGTGGTAGACTGACCCGCTGACCTCTACCGGACTGAGGCCAGGTGACAACTCTCAGACACCTCCTCCCACTTATCCTTGGACTATGACCCTACGGAGGAGCACTAGGCCTTAATATCACACACCATTACTGATTTCATCACTTCCAGCTCTCTGCCTCCTCAAGCCTCCAACCTTATCGTTCCCCAGCCCCATTTTATCTTCTCCCCAAAATCCACAGAATTAATTTCCACATACCTCGACTCCAACCTATCCCCCCAGGTCCAATCCCTCCCTAACCATGTCCAAGACACCTGACACACTCTTCGTTTCTTCAATGACTTCCAATTTCCAGGCCCCTACTCCATCATCTTTACTATGGATGTCCAGTCACTCTACACCTCCATCCCCCACCAGGAGGGTCTTAAAGCCCTCAGTTTCATCCTCGACCACAGAACCAGCCAATTTCCGTCCACCAATACTCTCCTCGGCCTAGCAGAGCTGGTCCTTATCCTCAACAACTTCTCCTTCGATTCTTCCCATTTCCTCCAGATCCAAGGCATAGCTATGGGCACTTGCATGGGCCCTAGCTATGCCTGCCTCTTTGTAGGGTACGTCGAACAATCCCTGTTCCAGGCCCTATCCCCGAACTCTACCTACATTGGCGACTGCAATGGTGCTACGTCCTGCACCCTTGTGGAACTCATTGACTTCATCAACTTCACCACTAATTTCCATCCTGCACTCAAATTCACATGGACCATCTCGGACATCTCCCTACCGTTTCTAGATCTCACCGTCTCTATCACAGGAGAGACAGACTATTGACCGACATCTACTACAAACCTATTGACTCCCATAGCTAAATCGACTACACTTCTTCCCACCCTGCTTCCTGTCAAGGCTCTATCGCCTACTCCCAATTACTCCATCCACGCTGCATCTGCGCCCAGGATGAGGTGTTCCATACCAGGGCATCGGAGATGTCCTCAATCTTTAGGAAACAGGGGTTTCCCTCTTCCATTATAGATGAGGTTCTCACTACGATATCCCGCAGCTCCACTCTTACTCCCCCTCCCTCCTCTCGTAACAAGGACAGAGTCCCCCTTGTCCTCACGTTCCACCCCATCAGCCGTCGCATACAGCATATAATCCTCCAATATTTCCGCCACTTCCAAAGGGATCTCACTTTAACCCACTACTGGCCGCATTTCCCCATCTCCTCCCCTTTCAGCTTTCCGCAGAGACCGTTCCCTCTGTAACTCCCTGGTTAACACGACCTTTTCCCACCTCCTCCCCTGGTACTTCCCCCTGCAACCACAGGAGATGCAACACCTGTCACTTTACCACTCCACTCTATTCCATCCAAGAACCCCAAACACTCTTTCCAGGTGAGGCAGAGGTTTACTTGCACCTCCTCCAACCTCATATATTGCATACGCTGTTCCAGGTGTCAACGTCTTTACATCGACGAGACCAAGTGCTGCATCAGCGATCATTTTGCTGAACACCTCCGCTCAGTCCGTCTTAACCAAACTGATCTCTCAGTGGCCCAGCACTACAATTCCCCCTCCCATTCCCAATCTGACCTTTCTGTTCTATCCTCCATTGTCAGTGAGGCCCAGCCTAAATTGGAGGAAAAGCACCTCATATTTCACTTGGGTAGTTTACACCCCAGCGGTATGAACGTAGACTTCTCTGATTTCAGAGAGCCTTTGCTCTCTCTCTCTCTCTCTATCCCCTCCTCTTCCCAGTCCTCCCACCAGTCCCACTGTCTCCATCTTCTTTCTTCCTTTGTCCTACCACCTCCCCTGACATCAGGCTGGAGAAGGGTCTCGACCCGAAAGGTCGCCTATTCCTTCTCTCCATAGATGCTACCTCACCTGCTGAGTTTCTCCAACATTTTGTATCTACCTTGGATATGTGGAGCACAGACTGATGTGGGAAAAGTGGGATTTATGAGGCACCAACAAGGTTAGAATCATAGAATCATAGAAAATAGTGCAGGAGTAGGCCATTCGGCCCTTCGAGCCAGCACCGCCATTCAATATGATCATGGCTGATCATCCAACTCAGTATCCTGTACCTGCCTTCTCTCCATATCCCCTGATCCCTTTAGCCACGAGAACCACATCTAACTCCCTCTTAAATATAGCCAATGAACTGGTCTCAACTACCTTCTGTGGCAGAGAATTCCGCAGACTCACCACTCTGTGTGAAAAATGATCTTCTCATCTCGGTCATAAAAGACATCCCCCTTATCCTTAAACTGTGACCCCTTGTTCTGGAGTTCCCCAACATTGGGAAAAATCTTCCTGCATCTAGCCTGTCCAACCCCTTAAGAATTTTTAAAGTCTCTATAAGATCCCCCCTAAATCTCCTAAATTCCAGCGAGTACAAGCTGAGTCTATACAGTCTTTCTTCATACGGAAGTCCTGCCATCCCAGGAATCAGTCTGGTGAACCTTCTCTGTACTCCGTCTATGGCATGAATGTCTTTCCTCAGATTAGGAGACGAAAACTGTACGCAATACTCCAGGTGTGGCCTCACCAAGACTCTGTACAACTGCAGTAGAAGCTCCCTGCTCTTGTACTCAAATCCTTTTGTTATGAATGCCAACATACCATTCACTTTCTTCACAGCCTGCTGCACCTGCATGCCTACTTTCAATGACTGGCATACCAAGACACCCAGGTCTCGTTGCATCTCCCCTTTTCCTAATCGGCCACCATTCAGATAATAGTCTACCTTCCTGTTTTTGCCGCCAAAGTGGATAACCTCACATTTATCCACATTATACTGCATCTGCCATGCATTTGCCCACTCACCCAACCTATCCAAGTCACCTTGCAGGCTCCTAGCATCCTCCGCACAGCTAACACTGCTCCCCAGCTTTGTGTCATCCGCAAACTTGGAGGTGTTGCATTCAATTCCCTCATCCAGATCATTAATATATATTGTAAGTAGCTGGGGTCCCAGCACTGAGCCTTGCGGTACCCCACTAGTCACTGCCTGCCATTCTGAAAATCATCCGTTTATTCCTCCTCTTTGCTTCCTGTCTGCCAGCCAGTTCTCTATCCACATCAATACTGAACCCCCAATACTGTGTGCTTTAAGTTTGTATACTAATCTCAAATGTGCTTTAATAACTGACTTTAGCAGTTTCCCCACTACCCAAGTGGTAAAAGGGGTGATTTGGTGTAAACTGAATGTAACCACTGCCATTTCAGAGGTCATTACTGTAGTTCTGGAGCAAACAAATAAAGCAAATGACTGGAGTAAAAATCTGCAGGCCAGATCAAATAAAGATAGCAGAAGTCTTCCCCCAAAGTCATGTTTCAATGTTATTATAATAGATTGTAGATTTTTTTAAATTACTGATTTCATTAATTAAATTTTAATTCAAGTGTCTTGATCTTTGACTTTTAAGACCCTAATATCAGTAGCTGTGTGCAACAACTACCATATTACATTTCCAATGTGACCAAACAGGGTCATGTCCCAATTTCTTGGATGTAGGGACAAAAAACCAACTCTGATCCTCAATAAAAATTCCAATATTCTTTTGAGATTATTTTTCAGCTGGAGAATTGAGAAACGGGACAGTCTCAAATGGATATTAGCAAGTGAGAAAAGGGAGGAGGTTTCTTTACTCAGAGGGCCATGAATCTTCAGAGTTCTCTCACTGAGGGAACTGAATATTTAGTAAGTCTGTCTGTCTATCTATATCTATATAATTCAAAGTCTCATCTTGACCACTTCCTGTCTGCCCTGTATATTGATTTTAGAAAAAATGCTCCCTGTATTGCTGTGATTTTTTTGCCATTTTACAGTCACAGTCCACCTCCGCTGAGCCAACCCCAAGGATATTTCCCATCGATGAAACATAAAAGAGTTATGAGTGTTTAAAAAACGTGAGATCAGCTAATTGATCCTCCCGCCTGTCAATCACCGTGTTGCAGGTAATGCCCCTTAAGAGGGGTGGGGGGGCAGGACTATAAACCCCGGATGCCTGGACGCGAGTCAGTCACTCTGCAAGATCGCGAGGGAGAGGCAACGACTGTCATTCTAAGCTGTGAATCAACTGAACTGTGAGTCTGCAATGTACTTGCAATAAATTATTTGTTAGCCCTTAAATGACAATGCCATGAGTTGTTTGGCCTGCTGCCCTGCCTGTACTTGAAAGTGCAATGCTTAATTGGAAATTAAATGAAATTAAATGACAATGCCATGAGTTGTTTGGCCTGCTGCCCTGTCTGTGCTTGAAACTGCAATGCTTTAGTAGGTCCAACTATGTTTGGAGGAATAAATGCTTTATTAGGTCCGACGGTGATTGGAAGGAATAAATGCTTTATTCGGTCCGACTGTGTTTGGAAGGAATAAATGCTTTATTAGATCCGACTGTGTTTTGAAGTAATAAATGCTTTATTAGGTCTGACTGTGTTTGGAAGGGATAAATGCTTTATTAGGTCCGACTGTGTTTAGTCCCACTCATTTTGGTGACTTCCACTTAGTAGACAGGTTGCGCTGATTGTGTAACTTCCAGTGAGTGCAGAGGTGCGCTGCTTGCATAATTTCATGGAAGTGTCGAGGTCATGCTGATTTCGGAAGTGCCGCTGACTGCGGAAGCCCCATAGTGGAGAGGCCGCGCTCAGCCGTGTGAGTAGATTCAAGAAAGTTTACAGACATATATGTGGTGTGTGACACAGTGTGCATTTGTGGGTGAGTGTGAGCGTGAGCTTGTGTATGTGAGTGTGAGTGAGTGTGTGTGTAAGTGTGCGTGAGTGTATGTGTGTGTTTGCATGAGAGTGTATGCGTGTGAGTGTATATGTGTGTGAGTATAAGTGTGTGTGAGTATGCATGTGTGTGAGTGTGAGTGTATGCGTGTGTGAGTGTGAGTGTGAAGCTGGGACCCAACAGTCTAGTATCCCACTTAGTCTAGTATATATATATATATATAGCAAAGTGAAGATCAGGGTATAGATAGTATATGAACATAATGAATCATAGAGTAATTTTCAGGGGATCATGACCAGCACTAATTTCTATGTCTTACATCTATATCTATATATCTATATCTATATCTATATCTTAACTCTGATCTTGTGCTCTTCCGGTTTGCGTCATTTTTCTATTTTCGTAAAAACGGTACGCGATAGCGCTACGATTTTTTGTCAGCTCACTCACTGTAGTGTAACAAGTTTCGTTCCAATCGATGGTATATTGTAAAAGTTATTAAAGTTAAAAAATCGTAGATTGCTGTCAGTCGCCGCCACACAGATTGGTCTCCTCGCATGTCAGTCAGGAAGGGCGTCGCCGTTGATTGTCCGCGTCGGTTGATAATTGGCTGAAGATCGCCGTGGTGAAGCAGTGGCATCACCGCCCAAGGAGCTGCAGCCGCGCAGTACCTAGTGGGAAGGGTGGTGCCGCGGGCCGAGCCTGGGGACTGGGCCTGAGCTGGAACCAAGGACGAACCTGGGTCCAGGATCAGGGACAAGCCCAGAGATAAAGTCAGGGCCTGGAATGGAGCCCAGGCTGCGGCTTTGAAAATAGAAACTGAGCGGCTTTGGCTGATGACGTCACAATGGCTCTGTGTGCTGTGGGCTCTACGTGCTGTGTCTGTCCCTCCGCGAGCTGTTGCTGCCACCACGCAAACCGCTGCCACACTTCCGCTAGCTGCCACCACCTCTGCGTGCTGCCGACATCCCACGAGCTGCCCAATCCCCGCGAGCTGCCGCCCCACTCCCCTCCTCCTCCTCTCCCCCTACTCACTCTCGCCCTCCTCTCTCTCTCCCCTACCCCCCTCTCTCTACCTTCCTCTCCCTCCCTCTCCTCCCCGATCTCCCCACCTTCTCCTCCCCTTCACCCCTACCAACCCCCACTCTCCCGCTACCTTCCCCCTCTCCCTCCTGCCCCTTCCATCCCCCCTCCCTCTGCCCCGCTCTCTCTGTTTCTGCTCCTCTCTGTCTGTCTCTGCCCCTCTCTCTCTCTGCCCTCACTCTCTTACCCCCTCCCTCTCTAGACGCAGTTGCGAGTTGGGGGCTATGCGTCAGTGGATAGGGTGGATATGGGGTAAATTTGCGCAAAAACGGTACCCGATAACGCTACGATTTTTCCCCACTTTACTCGCCATTCTCCTGTGCTGCAAGTGCATTAGGTTTTATTCCGATTGGTGAAATATTATAAAATATATTGGTCTGTTATTCGCCGGTACGGCGTCGCCCCTTCCGGCACCCGCTGACAATCACTGGCGGCGAGAATAAAGCTGAAGGAGCGGAGTGAGCAGTGTGGGTGCGAGCTGTGTTCGCGGGCGGGGTCAGTGTTTGCGGGCTGTGTTCATGGGTGGGGGCTGTGTTCATTGGTAGGAGCTGAGTTTGCGGGCGGGGGATGTGGCGACCACCAGGACGAGCCGGGAGCCGCTGTGCGCAGCCGTTGCTGGGAGCCGCGGAGTGAGTCCGGAGTCGGGTCCTGGAGTAGTGAGTGTGGTCGGAGCCGGGAGCCGCAGAACCCGCAGAGTTCACACACCCCTCTCTCCCAACCACACACACCCCTACCCCCACAACCCCCCTACCCCCACAACCCCTTCCCACACACCCCTCCCCCCTCCCCCACACACTCTCCCCATCACATACAAACCCCTTACCCCACTCCTCCACACACCCCCCTCCCCCACAATGTCCCCTCACACAACCCCCCTCAAGCTCACATCCCCCTTCGCAATATCCCACACCCCGCCTCCCCCACACATCCCCCCACCAGCCCCCGACAGACCCCGCCTGAAGCCATCCCCCTCCCTTAGGTGCAGGACACTCCCCACCCTAAGCCTTTCCCGTTCCCCGGCTATAGAATGCTCCTGCCATTGCGTTGGGGAACAGATGAGTGGTGGAATATTGCATTGGGGAATGGGTTGCATTTGGGGACCAGGCTTCCCATGTGACTGGGACCCACTTAGCCTAGTTTTTGATAAAATTCCTAAGCGACACACAACAAAATTAGGATACTTTCATGCATTTAAACAAAACATGACTTCTAGAAACCTTCAAGCCAAGCCACATTTCTTAATGAAAAATAATGATCAAAATTAGCAACATTAATCAGAATATTAAAGCAAATATTAATTTGCAGGAAGTTAAATGCAATCACTGCAAAGTCTGACAATTAAACTCTTCTAAAATTTAGTTTAATCCAAGTACACACTGTGTAATATTAAAATAATGGGAGTTCCTTTTTTCTCATCCCATCACTTCAACATTTTATACAGCCAAAAACAGTGCATGAACAATGAGGCAAAAGATGAACAAAACTAATAAAATCTTCTTAAAGTCTGCTCTGAGATTCAAAGGCAACTCACCTGGATTCCGTACTGAAAGAGTGACCTTTTGGTGGCGATTTCGTCGACTCACTCGACCAGGATTTGGTGGAGGCACAAGTTGGATAATCTGGCCATTTGGGTATTGGAAGAGTTCCCCACTTGGCCACCTGAGGGGTTGCAGTATCATCTTCTGAGCTGGTGTGAGTTGCAGATTCTGTGCAGGCCGGGCAGTAGAGGTAGACTGCAATGGGATCAAAAGGAGCTGTGGTCTGTCAGATTTTGTGGCTTTAGACAAATCAGGAGGAGTAGAGTTGGAAGTTTCAGGATGTTTCGATACTTCTGTCATAACAAAATGCAATATGAATGCATCAATTACTGAGAGTCTGCTTGGCAAAAATAGAATTTCTTATCATTGCAGAGGAATTTTAACTAATACTGCAACAATACTGCATTCATTTCATACAAAATTAATAATCAGGTTGGGAGTAAGTGGCACTGAGCCAGCATCTACTGCTGTCGACAAAAAATGCTGGAGAAACTCAACGGGTGAGGCAGCATCTATGGAGAGAAGGAATAGGTGACGTTTCGGGTCGAGACCCTTCTTCGTCTCCTGTGGCATCATTACGGCAGCAATGGTCAGAAACTTCTGGAGCAGAAAGAAATATCTGAGAAGTGAATAGCAAGGGATATGTCATGTGCCAAATCTTTCACCATTAGGTGCATGAATCATCATTGAAGACAGCTGGCAATCTTACTGTGACATGAGGGGAGGGGTGGGAGGAATCAGCCCTGTGCTAACCTGAGTACCCCATTCATTGCATATCATTGGCAAAGAAGGGAGATCAAGAAACTAAATGCCTGTTTTTTAGGTGGTGCAAGCCAGGATTAACTCGATTCCAAGTGTTTAAGAAAGAACTGCAGATGCTGGTTAAATCGAAGGTAGACAGAAAATGCTGGAGTAACTAAGCAGGTGAGGCAGCATCTGGAGAGAAGGAATTGGCGACTGTTTCACTAAACACCTCTGTTCATTCCGCACTATCCAAGCTGATCTCCCGGTAGCCCAGTACTTCAACTACCTTCCCATTCCCAATCTGACCATTCTGTCCTGGGCCACCTCCATTGTCAAAGTGAGGCCCAGCGCAAATTGGAGGAACAGCACCTCATATTTCACTCCATCGCAGGTGACAGACTACTCACCGACATCTAATATAAACCTACTGACTCCCATGGCTATCTGGACTACACTTCTTCCCACCCTGCTTTCTGTAAGGACTCCATCCCCTACTCCCAATTCCTCCGTCTATGCCACATCTGCATCGAGAATGAGGTGTTCCAAACCAGGGCATCGGAGATGTCTTCATTCTTTAGGGAACGGGGGTTCTCCTCTTCTACTATAGATGAGGCTGTCACCAGGTTCTCTTCTATACATCGTAACGCTGCTCTCACTCCCCATCCCACCACTCGTAACATGGGCAGAGTCTGCCTTGTCCTCACCTTCCACCCTACCAGCTATCACATACAACAAATAATCCTCCGACATTTTTGCCACCTCCAACGGGATGCCACCACTGGCACGTCTTCCCATCTCCTCCCCTTTCGGCATTCCGCAGGCACCGCTCCCTCCGTAACTCCCTGGTCAATTCGTCCCTTCCCACCCAAACCACCCCACTCCTGGCACTTTCCCTTGCAACTGCAGGAAATGTTACACTTGTCGTTTTACCTCCCCCCTTGACTCCATCCAAGGACCCAAGCAGTCTTTACAGGTGCAGCAGAGGTTCACCTGCATCTCCTCCAACCTCATCTATTGCATCCGCTGCTCTTGGTGTCAGCTGCTCTACATCGGTGAGACCAAATGTAGGCTTGGCAATCTCTTCGCCCAACACCTCCGCTCAGTTCACAATAACCAACCTGATCTCCCGGTGGCTCAGCACTTCAACTCCAACCTCCCATTCTGAATCTGACCTTTCTGGCCTGGGCCTCCTCCATGACCAGAATGAGGCCCACCGTAAATTGGAGGAGCAGCACCTCATATTTTGCTTCGGTAGTTTACACCCCAACTGTATGAACATTGACTTCTCTAACTTCAGGTAGCCCCTGTTTTCCCTCTCCATCCCCTCCCCTTCCCAGTTCTCCCACTAGTCCTACTGTCTTCGCCTACATTATTTGTTTGGCCCGCCCTTCCGCTGACATCAGCTGGAAGAAGGGTCTCAACCCGAAACGTCGCCAATTCCTTCTCTCCGTAGATGTTGCCTCACCCATTAAGTTACTCCAGCAATTTGTGTCTACCTATGTGATTCCAAGTAATGGTTTTGGACTACACCAAAACTCTGTCTCTATACACTCTTCTGCCCGAGTTAAGGACATGAAAAATAAGAACAGTAGGCTATTTAGCTCTCATCTCTGGTGTCTTATTCAATTGGACGATTTTATTCACTCCAGTACCATTTACTTCCACTAATTCGATTTTCCTCAATTCCCTAATCGAAATATTCTCAATTCCAGCTCGATATATGCAACTTTTACTCCTTATTCTCGAAAACCTAGTCCAGGCAAAGATCTCTACACCTACTCTAGTCATGAAGACATATACCACTGAAATAGGCCCTTTGCCTCAAATAGTCCACACTGATTACCACTGATCATTAACACTAATCCTATACTAAACCCATTCTGTATTCTCCCCACATTCTTATCAACTTCCCTCAGATTCTACCACTTATCTATACATTAAGAGGCAGTTTACACTGGTCAATTAACCTACTAATCTGCATGTGTTTGGAATGCTGAAGGAAACAAAAGCACCCACAGGAAGCCCGTGCAGACGCATGGAGAACAGATGGCATTCTATATTCTGAAAATATGGGCTTAACCTCTCTTCCTGTGATGAATTCACACTGCTAGGAATTAATCATGCTGCTGCACCCCCTCATTGCCAGTAAATTCCATTGCAAGTACATCCTTCTTCAGATAGCAAGACAAGACCCCGACACAATATTCTAAATTAGTTCTCAGCAGGGTCTTAAATGATAAGAAAAATACATCTCCACTTGTATTCAAATCCTCTTGGAACAAACATTTTCTTTCCCATTAATGCATGTGAACTCTCAGTGATTTGTGATTTGTGAACAAATACACACAGGTTTCTCTGAACACCAATAATTTTGAATCTCTTGTAGTGGCACCTAGTGGTGGCTTGGGGAAATGCGAACCCTCGCTATTGGCTGGCGCCATCACGTAATCACATGTGTGTTTTCACGGGCTTTTCCCCTCGGTCGACAGCGCTCCTCCCGAGTAACAGGAGCTATTATATATTTGGCTGACCCAGCACGCGGTTTTCGAATACTTCCTTTTGTTTGGTGTTTCCAAATAAAAGTCTGTTTTACTCAACCTGCCTGTCTCGCCAAAGTGGTGGCCCCGTCAGTCTGATCGTGATTTTGGATCCCGACTATGATCTGGATCCCGACTGAACGCCGCCAAAAACCTCGACGCCCAGCCCGCCCAGCAAAATGCGGTGGCCCTGAAACTGTCCGTTTCTGGGCGGTACAGCCTCAAGTGTGGTTCACCTACATTGAGGCCCAATTTGAGCTCCGCAATATCGTTGCGGATGCCACTCGCTACTTTTACGTGGTTGGGGCGCTCAGTCAGGAGACTGCCACCTGATTGTTGCCGTACCTGCAGAATCCGCCTGCATTCGGTAAATACAAGGGCATCAAGGCGTCTGCATTTTCGGCCTCAGTCACCGCGATCGCGCTGCCTTGGCGATCACAAGCCATCTGCACTGATGAGTGAGATGCTCACACTGATGAATGGCCATCAGCCCTGCCTGCTGTTTGAACAGGCTTCCCTCGAGTAGATGCCCGACGATATCCGCCTACTCCTTGCTGGATCAGATTTCACCAACCCTCTGCAGCTCGCTGAATAGGCCGACGAGCTGTGGCTCGCCAAGCAGCAGGACAGTGGATCCATCAGTCGGGTGTCCGCGCCCTAGCACCAACCGCTTCGCAGGGATGTCCAGCCCTCCGCTGTCATCGCCGCACCGCAGCTGCCCGTCGGAGACCGCGGTAAGCACCAGTGGTGCTACTATCACCAATGCTGGGGTGCAGAGGCCTGCCGATGCCACACCCGCTTGTTTTCGGGAAATGCCTCGGCCGATCGCGGTCGGCCAGAACCATCGACTCTACCCCTGGGATCGCCATTCCGGGCTTCGCTTCCTGGTTGACTCCGGGACCGTGCTGAGCATCGCCCCTCCGTCTGGACTTGATACCCGTGCCGGTAAGCATGGCCCCGCCCTGACCGCCATCAACAGTAGCCCCATCTGCACGTACGGCACTCGGACCCTTTCCCTCGTCCTCGACTCCCATCTGTACTCGTGGACCTTCACTATCACGGATATTTTCTAGCTGTTGCTGGGCGCCGATTTCCTGCGGGCCTTTTCGTTAATGGTGGACATGCACAGCTGGTGATCAACCCCACCAAGTGTCAGTTTGGCTTTTGCGCGATTTCCTTCCTGAGGCACCACGTCACCACACAGGGGGTGGCCCCTCTACCCACTAAGGTGGAGGCCATTCGGCAGTTACCTCAGCCGCTCACCATCAAGGGGCTGCAGGAGTTCGTCGGCATGGTCAAACTTTACCATCGCTTCATGCCGGCGGCGGCCCGGATTATGGCCTTTGTTTCACTGCCTGGCCGGTAAGCCACGAGACCTAGTGTGGGACGCTGAGACCGCAGCTGCTTTCAACAGTGCGAAGGAGGCGCTGGCCAAGGCCACCATGCTGGTGCACTGCGGGCTGCTGCCCCGACCGCTCTCACCGTGGATGCCTCGGATACAGCTATCGGAGAGGTTCTGGAGCAGTTCATCGCCGGCCGCGGGCAGCCGCTTACATTCTTCAGCCGTCACCTGTGACCTCCGGAGCAGAGCTACAGTGCTTTCGACCGGGAGCTCCTGGCCCTTTATTTGGCTGAAGCCATTTTCGTTATTTCCTCGAGGGCAGGCCTTTCACGACCATCACGGACCACAAACCCCTGATGTTTGCCTTTACCCAGGTGTCCAACCCTTGGGTCAGCTCGGCAACAACAGCACCTGCCGTTCGTGTCAGTGTTCACCACTGACGTTCAGCACGTGGCAGGCAATCTGAATCTGGTCGCGGATGCTTTGTCTCGCCCTGCGTTCCTGTCCGTGGCCTCTGTGGACCCCGGCGTGGATTATTCGGGGCTGGCTGCCGCGCAACGTGAGGGTGGGGAAATGGACGCTTACCGGTCAGCTGCCTCGGGGTTAACATTGGCTCATGTCCTGTTCGGTCCGGCAGGCGTGTCGGTCCTCTGCGACGTGTCCACCGTGAGACCACGCCCTATCGTCCTCGTGAGTTGGCGGCTGCATGTTTTTGATGCTGTCCATGGTCTGGCCCATCCTTCCAAATGTGCGACTTCTGCGTTGGTGGCGGATACGTTTGTCTGGCTGGGCCTTTGTAAACAGTTTGCTGCGTGGGCCAGTATTACATTTCTGACATCGAAAATCCAGCGGCATGTGCGGGTGCCGCTGCAGGATTTCATGGTTACCCCCGGCCATTTCCAGCACATTCATGTCGATTTGGTGGGTCCGCTGCCGACATCTCGCGGTGCCACCCACCTGCTGTCCATCGTGGATCACTTTATGACATGGCCAGAGGCAGTTCCACTCGCTGACACCTCCGCTGATGCTGAAGGCACAGCTCATGGGCCCGGACTGGGTAGACCAGTTGGCTTGGGTGTTGCTGGGTATCTGCATCGCCCCAAAGGCAGATTTGGACAAGTCATCCGCTGAACTTGTGTACCGCTCCGCACTTGCGGGTGCCTGAGGATTTCCTTCCTGCGGCTTGGTGGCTGCAGGAGCCCACATCGTCTGTGTTGGCAAACCTCTGGCCCCCATCCCAACCTCTCAGCATGGGAGTGCTCCGTGCTTTAGGACTGTTTATTTGTGTTTATCTGCAGGGACTCGCATCGGACTACGCTGCAGCGGACTTATGAAGGTCCTTTCTGGATGTTGCGCCCCTGCGTCGCGACTTTTCTCTTGGATGTCGGTGGTTGGGGGGAGATCGTTTCGGTGGCTCGCCGCAGGCCCACCCACCTGGATATCGATAGTCCAGTGGTGGTGGCTCAACCCCAGCATAGAGGTCATCCGCTGGCCGTTCCGGTTGCACCTGTTGTGCCCGTTTCCCCTGTGACTTTGCCGATTGCTGGCTCTGTTCCGCTAGTACCGCCGGTCGTGCCTGTTCCTCTCGTTTCCACTCGGTCCGGCCGCCTCATTCGGCCTCCCGCTAAGTTCCTTACCTCGGGTTCTGGGGGGTGAGGGTCTTCTAGTGGCACCTAGTGGTGGGCCTGGGGAAATGCGAACCCTAGTGATGCCATCATGTGATCGCAGGTGTGTTTTCACAGGCTTTTCTCCTCGGTCGACAGTGGTCCTCCTGAGTAGCAGGAGCTATTATATATTTGGCTGACCCAGCACACGGTTTTCGAGTACTTCCTTTTGTTTGTTTCCAAATAAAAAAAATTGTTTGACTCAACCTGCCTGTCTCGCCAAACTCTCATCATTTAAAAAGCCTAGTTTGCCTTTCTATTCTCCCACTAAAGTAGATTACCTCATATTTTCCTTACATTCATCTGTTACGTCCATGCTTGTCACTAAATCTGTCTTTATCTCTCTGATGCCACAGTGCATTGCCTTCACTTCGTACACCGACACCCAGCTTTGTCCCATCAGCAAAACTGGATATACTGCATTTAGTAAGTTGTGAAGAGCTCCCTTCCCAAAACAGATTCCTGTGCCATTCTGAGCCCCTGGCTATAAACTCTCAATTTCACAACAATCCATTTATTTCCACCGTTTTCTGATTGTTAAACAAATCCTCGGTTAATGTCCGAAATATTACCAGAACAGCATGCACTTTTAGATAGACAAAATCTGGAGATACTCAGTGGGTCAGGCTGCATCTCTAGAGAAAATAGGTAGGTGGTGTTTCAGGTCGGGATCCTTCTTCAGACTGAAGCATTTTCCCCATATTGATGTCAGGTCAACTGGCCTATAAATACCCATCTTTCTCAAATCATGAGGGTACTTTTGCTACCTTCTAATATGTGGGAATCATTTGAAAATGATTTGTATTCTTTATTTTTGGCTGTATGGTGACTTCACTGTGCCAATTGGCACAGGTGACAAATAAAATCTATCTGTATCTGTACCTTTGGCCTGGTTAACAGGAGTGGCATCATTGGTATCTCTTAAAACTTCATTGCCAGAGGATGTGGAACAAGTTGTCAGATGTTTTGAAGGTAAATGAGCAGAGGCAGGTGAGGCAACCGTACATGAGGAGAACATCTTGAATGGTTCAACTATTTTTCTTTTCTTTTTATGGTTACCTATCACCCAATTCACTGGATGAGAAGTTCCAACTTGTCCTCGTGTCAACTTCGTATCACCATTGGCATTTCCAGTGAACTAATCAAAACAGATAATGGAAAACACAAAACTAAAATCTTAAGACAATCCTGAGATAATCATCACAGATACATTTCTATCAGTGTCCCCATTATAAGTGAAAAAAAAAGTAAAATTAAATATAATATCAGCATTTAACTTGAAGTGGTGTACTATTTTACTTGAATGCAAATCTGGTTTGAGACCACTACTAATCACCATCTTCTCAAGGGTATTAAGGTTGAAAGTAACATGCTGATATTGGCAACAATTCCACATCCCATGAAATAAACTAAACTTCTCAACCAATAAACTAATTTACTCCTATTTAGTTGAATACTTCATTACTCTCCCTTCCCTTTGCAAATACCTGGATCATACCGCTTTTCCGATGTTGTGTGTCAAAGGCAGGCTTTTGCTTGCCAGCTACAATTGAGCTAAAGTGCATTGTGCTTACCTCCTTTTCCTGCACTGTACATTTGGCACGTCTTGGTAACGTTTCTTTTGGTGCAATTGGTGGTGTTTCAGTCAGCTGGATTCCAGGAGATTGGGAGGTGGTTGGAACAGACATACTGCAACCTGAGTATTTGCCATTTCCCTCTTTTTCACTGGACTGGGAAATCTTTACCACGGAGCTAGAAATCAGCACACTTCCAGGTGAAGGATCTTGACTTTTTCCATAATTTGAGACAATTTCAACAAGGAAATTGCCAATTCTTATTTTCTCCAAAGGTCTCTTATTGGCAGTATATCGAGCAAGAACTCCAAGAATATTGGAACGTTCTGATTCCCAGTTACAATATGAATTAATTTCAATCAGTTTGAGTGTATTCTTTGTCTCCACTGATGTTTGTGGTGTTTCTGACTGGAGACCAGTAGTCTCTTCTTGTGGACTGTCACAGTGTAATGGCGAATTTGCCTTCTCTTTTTGCTTCCAGTTGCTTCTCTGAGCAGCATTTGGGGACATCGAATTGCTCTCGAAACCGTCCAATTTCCCAGAGTCCATTGCTGGAAAAAACAAAAAACAATTTTGAGAATTTGTTGAAATTTCAGGTCATTCATAGAACATAGAAAAATAAGTGACGGGGTAGGTGATACGGCCCTTTTATTTAGCACCACCATTCAATAGGATCATGGCTAATCATCTAAAATCAGTTCCCCATTCCTGCTTTTCCCCCCATACCCGTTGATTCCTTCCGCCCCAAGAGCTAAATCTAACTCCCTCTTGAAAACATCCATTGAATTGGCCTCCACTGCTTCTGTGGTAGAGAATTCCACAGATTCACAACTCCCTGAGTGAAGACATTTTTCCTCATCTCAGTCTTAAATGGCCTACCCATTATTATTAAATTATGATCCTTGGTTCTGGACTCTCCCAACATCGGGTACATTTTTCCTGCATCTTGCCTGTCTAATCCTCTAAGAATTTTATTTGTTTCAATTAGAAACCCTTTCATCCTTCTAAATTCCAGTGAATACATGTCCAGTCGACCCATTCTTTCATCATATGTTAGTCCCACCATCCCGGGAATCAACCTGGCGAACCTACGCTGCACTCCCTCCATCGCAATAATGTCCTTCCTCAAATTAGGAGTCCAAAATCACACACAATACTCCAGATGCGGTCTCACCAAGGGCCTGTACAACTGCAAGACCTCCTTGCTCCTAAAGGCAAATCCTCTCGCAATGAAAGCCAACATGCTATTAGGTTTCTTCACTGACTGCTGTACACGCATGCTTACTTTCAGTGACTGATGTATAAGCATACCCAGGTCTCTTTGCACCTCCCTTTTTCCTAATCTGACACCATTCAGATAATAATCTGCCTTCCTGTTCTTGTCACCAAAGTGGATAACCTCACATTTATCCACATTATACTGCATCTACCTTGCATCTGCCCACTCGCCCAACCTATCCAAGTCATAGCCTCATAGCATCGTCATCACAGCTCACACTGCCCCCCCAGCTTTGTCTCATCTGCAAACATAGAGATCTCACATTTAATTCCCTCATCTAAATTGTTAATATATATTGTAAATAACTGGGGTCCCAGCACTGAGCTTCGCAGCACCCCACTAGTCACTGCCTGCCATTAATTCCTACTCTTTGCTTCCTGTCTGCCAACCAGTTCTCCATCCATGTCAATACCCTACCCTCAATACCATGTGCCCCAATTTTGCACTGTAATCTCTTGTGTGGGACCTTGTCAGGGGCTTTTTTTAAAGTCCAGATACACCAAATCGACTGGCTCTGCCTTATCTATTCTACTTGTTACATCCTCAAAATATCCCAGAGATTAGTCATAAACATGATTTTCCCATCATAAATCCATGCCACTACTTTCCAAATGAGCTGCCATAACATCTTTAATAATCAACTCAAACATCTTCCCCACTACCGATGTAAACCTAACTGGTCTATAATTCCCCATTTTCTCTCTCCCTCCTTTCATAAAAAGTGGGGTTACATTGGCTACAGTCCACAGGAACTGATCCAGAGACAAGAGAACATTGGAAAATGATTACCAATGCATCCACGATTTCTAGGGCCACCTCTTGGAGTACACTGGGATGCAGACCATCAGGCCCTAGGGATTTACCTGCATTCAGTCCCCACAGTTTACCTAACACCATTTCCTGACTGATGTGAATTCCCTTCAGTTCCTCCCATATTTTAAATTTTGCAAAAACAGCAGCCTCTCCACATAAATGATTGTTTTATTGATATCTCTTATTGTTCTTAAATGGCTTTACTAATCATGTAATTAATTTGAAAATAGCTAGAAAGTACTAAGATTGCAACACATTTAACTATCATATACATTGTACCACACACCAATTTTGCAAGGAAGAATGGCATGTTCATGTGTGATGATAAAAGCAGTAAACTCCAGGTTAACTGGGGGCAGCAGAGTAAAGACAGTAATCATGTAGTAATTGAATATTAACAAAAGGGAGTTGAGCATTTAACAGTTTTAATTTTCACATTCCACATAAACATGAATTATGCTAATTATAGAAATGGCAGCAGAGAAAATTCAGTGTTGAGGCCAGTATCAACTAAAATGCATGTCATCTTGAAATGTCATATTTCAAAGCAGCAAAGGATTATTCAATGTCTTACAGGTAGGAGACTTGTCTGTAATATAAAACTACTAAACGGTGACTACCACAGCCATACTGTTCCCCATCAGTAAGGAATACATAACATTTGCAGATGGAATAACTGTAACCAATTCATTTGTTCATAATAAATCAAAAGAAAAAAACAATTTTAATATTCAAAGGACAAGTGATTCATGACAGAATTTTTACATCTATCGGAAGGAAGGACAAACTGCAGTGGGACAAAGAAAGCAGTCCTGCCTTACAAAAATTTCTAGGAAAAAACCCTTTTAAAATAAAAGCTTCTTCAACACGTTTATTCAAGTTATCAATTTTCAGCATCTCTTCCTCATTACCGTGTTTAATTTTTTAATTTTTTTAAGAGATATTTTTGTCCAGTGCGGCAGAGGATTAACCCGCTTAATTTAAACAAGAAAATTAAGCGGGTTGAAAAGGACTGTAACAAGAAGGTTGATTCAATTCTTAAGACTACTGCAAAATACGATTCGGTTAGGGAAGAAATGGAAAATACGATGACTGAGATGTCTAAGGAGATAAAGAGACTGAGAAAGGAGCAAGAAAGTACTAGGGGGCAACTTGCCAAAATGAATGATAAATGCCTGGACTTGGAAGCAAGATCGAGAAGGCAGAATTTAAGAATAGTTGGAGTAAAAGAGGGAAGGGAAAGTGGAAAAAACCCTCGGGAGTTTGCTGCCAACTTACTTAAACAAGTATTTAAGCTGCCTGAAAACCCGGGAATAGACGTGGCTCACCGGGTTCGACGCAAGGCTCAAGCAAGCCCCCCCCCCCCCGCAAGACAGATCATAGTGAAATTTCACGACATCTCTGCTCTGGAAGAAATTATGAAACTGATTCCATATGGATAGAATTTGACGTTTGAAGAGGATAACCTAAGATTATTTCGTGACTATCCAGCTGAAATTGCTAAAAAGAGGGACCTGTTCACAAAGCCAAGAATGATTTTGAAAGGAATCTCTGGTGTAAGATATGGAATAATGTATCCCGCAAAGATGAGAATCATTTATAATTCTGTTGAACGTGCCTTCACGGACCCAGAAGAGGCATTTAATTATGCACAAGGTATCGTAAAGAAGGTCGACTGATTATCAGGAGTCGGTCTCTCATATTATTACAGAGGAGAAGCAGCGAAGATAAGACTTTTAAATAAAAAAGCCTGCTTTTGTTCAGATGGCGGATTCTTTCACGAGGCGATGGCTAGACTCTTTATCTCTGGAATGTTAATTCAAGGTCGAAGTCTGAATGAAGGACTTGGAAAACAATTGAAGCCGAGGTGGAAAACAAACTGAATTTGGGAATACGAAAAAATAATACTAATGGACTTGTATACAAAAAAGTATGACGTAAGAAACATATTATATACTAACATAAAACAATTAACTAACAGAATTAACTCAACCCCAATAACCCACTACTGTGTAATATTGATGCACAGCGTAATAATGACTGATTCCCATAAGGGGGAAAAGGGTTTATCTCACGATGCTAATTAACTCCAAAGTATAAGGATAATGAGTTAAATCTGATCGATATCTCTTGACAATATACTAACACATTTAATGGATATAGCAGATATAGTCTAAGCAATGCATAAGGGAGGGGGGGAAGAGACTTAGATACTTGGAAACTATCCAAGGGTCTGAATCTGGTTAACCCCCTGGAACCTGCTGTTGTCTAATATAAAAGAATGGGACTTAATTGGGGAGTGAAATGTAATAATTGTGGGTATATAGGCATACACGGGTATATAACTAACATAGTTACTGGTATATTTTAGCGTATACTTAATGTTGGATTTTTTGAAGATGCATTTGAATTGTTAGGTTTGAAATGCGTTTCATCTTATATATATTTTTCAATTTTGAACCGGCCTTTCTTCGATTTAATAATAATTGGTCAAGGGGGCATAGCGGAATGTACACCAACATCTACGGAAGCCTACAAGAAATAACCCAAGGTGGTTTCTTTTTTATATCTTTATTTTTAGATATTATATTATCACTTTTTGTTTTTCAATTACCTTTTCACCACTTTACACTTTCTGGTCATTTTTAAGGTCTATTTTGAAGGGGAGATGCCAACAAAATGTAACAGCTGTGGATGACCACCCATCACCTACAGTTCTGAGGTACTTGGTTGCACCATATGACTTAAGAGTATTAACATGATTTACAATGCAAGACGATAAACAAAAGAAAACTGGAGGTATCACGTTTTGTGGCTGGAATATAAGGGGCGCTAATGAACCAATTAAAAGGGGTAAGATTTTTGCCCAATTAAAAGCACTCAATTCTGACATGATTTTTTTTACAGGAAACACATTTGAAAATTGAAACACAGATAAGACTGAAGGCAAATTGGATTGGGCACACATACTACTCGTTATTTACTTCTAAATCTAGGGGCACGGCTATTATTATTCGTAAAGATATACCATTTAAATCAAAGAATATCATAGCAGATAAAGAGGGGAGGTACGTTATAGTTACGGGAGGAATTTAATCTACCCCACTTACTATGATAAACATTTATGCTCCCAACTTTGATACCCCTCAATTCTTTAATAAAATTCTGGATATAATTTCAGAGTTTAACTATCAAAATATGATAATAGGGGGAGATTTCAATTGTGTTCTAGATCCATATCTGGATAAATCAGCAAAACAAAAAAGGACAGACATAAAATCTAAAGCTCGTGAACTCCTAAATACATACATAAAAAAACACAAACATAACAGATGTATGGAGAATCGCTAATCCAGTTGGAAGGAAATACTAATTTTATTCATCGGTACATAAAACGTATTCACCTATCGACTATTTTTTAGTGGACACAAAATTAATTCAGTACACATACAACTCTAAATATCATAATAGTATTATTTCTGATCACTCCCTGTTAACTTTTTTCTGAAAATTAGAAGGAATGTCTGATAAAAAATCATTCTGGAGGTTTAAATCCCCAAATTTTAAACAACTCACAAGGTTGTACATATTTAAAACAGCAGATGAAATTCATCTTTGAGACTTCCTCCTTACTATGGGAAACTTTCAAGGCATTCATTAGAGGAACTATAATTTCATATCAAGCTTTCCAAAATACAAAAGAACAACACTGAACAATTGCAGCTAGAACAACGAATTAGACAATTAGATCTAGATAATGCCAAAGAACCAACCATAGATAAACATAATAAGATAACAATACTGAAATACAAATTAAATATAATTTTATTGGCAAGGATAATACGATTATTTCAAATTACAAAACAGGAAAACTTCGAACTCGGTGATAAACCACATAAACTCTTCGTACGTCAACTGAAAAAACAGGGAAACGGAAAATACAATTACTAAAATTAAATCAGATAAAGGTGAATTATTAACATTACCTAAAGGCATTAACAAAAGATTTGCTCAATTTTATCAGAATCTATATACATCTAAAACCTCAGCAGATAATATTAAAATTATAAACTTCTTAGACAATTGTAATCTTTCAAAACTCAATACGTTGGAACAAGAGGAATTAGGAGCTCAGATTACACTTAAGGAAATAGAAGAAACAATAAATTTGTTGAAGAATGGTAAAACGCCAGGACCCGATGGCTTCAGTAATGAATTCTATAAAAGATTCTATGAGATAATTTCACCACGCTTACAAAATTTATATATACATGCTTTGAAAGAAAATATACTACCAGAAACACTAACCGAGTCGACTTCCGGTGGCGCCATGTTCTAAGAAGGAACCGCGCCAGATCAGCTCCGAAAAAATCTGGAAAAAAAACGGGGTTAAAGGAGCCTACTAACCGTACTTACCGCAGGAGAACGACTTTAAACGGCTTCGGGTGCGATTGCAAGCTGCGTGACGTCATCAGGCGCGCGACTTCAGTAAGAAATTTAAAATGCATTCCTCCTCTCCCCCCGTGACAAAAAAAGGTCCAAGAAGGGAGGTAGGCCTCGCCAAAGCCTCAGGCTCAAGTTTGGCTGCCTCCCAGGAAGAGATCTCACTGAGGAAAAGTGAAATGGAAGAACTTAAACTCCTTGCTAGGTGAGATGAAGAAACTGATGAAAGAAATGAAGAAGGAATATAAAGATGAAATAAAAATTTTAAGAGCAGATATCCAGGTGTTTCACGAGAGAATTAAAGAAGAATTAACAAAAGAAGTTACAGAGACGGTAAAGATTATGATGAATGAATGGAAAATAAAGGCGGACGCTGAGTTTCAAAACCGAATGGCTGAGGTAAACGACAAGGTTGCTGGGATGGAACAAATGTTGGATGCGAAGATAGATCCTATTTTAATCTCATTCGACCAACAAAATGATGCAATTAAAGAACTGACTGATTTTGCTGTATCAAGTGCTAAGGAAAGTGAGAAGCTACGCGCCGAGAATAAACGTCTCTCAGAGCTACTACGTAAAATAAACGAGAAATGTATTGATTTGGAGGGACGACAAAGACGTAAGAATTTGCGTATAGTAGGATTGACCGAGGGTCGTGAAGGAAATCAAGACCCGCGAAAATTTGCTGCAAAATTCCTAAAGGACATTCTGAATTTGGATCAAGAGCCCCTGTTGGGCCGTGCGCACAGGGCTTTAAGACGGGCCCCTGGGAGAGGTGCACCACCAAGACAAATGAATGTACAGGTGGCCTATGATCACGTCTTTGAAGAAATGATGAAGATAATAATAAGAAAGAAAAATTTGAAATACGAGGGAGACAACATCAGTATCTTCAGAGATTACCCGGCTGAAGTGGCTAAGAGAAGATCTTTATTCACAGAAACAAGAGGTATTCTGCGGAATATAAAGGATACAAAGGATCTCAGATATGGTCTGATGTACCCAGCAACATTGAGAGTGACCTACGACAACAAGGAATATCGTTTCGTTAAGCATACTGAAGCACTGGAATTCGCTCGAGACCTACAGAAGAAGGCAGATGAGGAAGCAGAAGAAGAAGCACGGGAGGAAGAAGAAGAAGACTGAACTTTTATCACCGGCCTGCGGTTAGGAATTATTCATTGAGAAAGAGGGGGAATAATGGACATGTAGTTATAGTTTGGTATTAATTAGTGAAATTTCAATTGTTCCCCTAATATAGTATTACTTATTATAATACTAATTATAATAGAAATTAGTAACTAGTAATTAGTAATATGAATAATAGAAATAATTACTAAGTATTTAAAGTTAGTACCCCACCCCAATATACACAGTATTCTAGATAGGAGCTGGAACATTTAACATCTTTAAAAAAAAAAAAAAACGGAAGTCAGTAGATTAACAGCCACGCTAGTGTGGCTCTCACTAATGCACACTACACAACATATTAGTGTAGTATCTTTTTTTTCTGGGCACCCTATTAACACCCTTTTCTCTTTTTTTATTTACATTTCTTATTTTTTTTTATATATCAAGTATTTGATTTTATGTTATATATTATATGAATGTAGTTATGAACGATATTGTATAATTACTTTAAGAAGACATGTATATGGATTATTGAGGATAGTAATTTTCATCAGGTTGGCGTTTGGGTATACCGTTGGGCTGGAGGAGTCGAGAAGGCGACTCCAAAAAAAACCACCCTAACAGCAAAATGCAAGACATGAATGTGAAGACTGGGGGGGATGGAATTACCTTCTGTAGTTGGAATGTTAAGGGAATTAATGAACCAATTAAAAGGGGAAAGGTGTTAGCTCAGTTGAATAGATTGAAATCAGATGTTACTTTCCTTCAAGAGACTCATCTTAAAAAGGATGCTCAACATAGATTAACAGCTAAATGGATTTCAAAGGTGTATCACTCTTCATTTATACATAAATCTAGGGGAGTTGCAATAATTATTCGAAAAGGTATACTTTTTAAACAAAGTTCTATAATAGAAGATAAAGAGGGCAGATATGTAATAATCACAGGGGAATTATACTCAAAAAAAGTAATTCTTATGAATATATATGCCCCTAATTTTGATAACCCATTATTTTTTAAGAAAATATTCAATAATATTCCTATATCCACTCAATATAATTTAATTATTGGGGGTGATTTAAATTGCACTTTAGATAACTACCTAGACAGATCTTCAACAAAAAGGAAAGCTGCCTCTAAATCGAGTAAACTTATAAATTCTTTTATTAACACATCTAATGTTAAGGATATTTGGAGATTAGATAACCCATCCGGACGAGAATATTCCTTTTTCTCGCCCGTATATGGAACTTACTCGAGGATAGATTATTTTCTAATAGATTCAAAACTACTTCCTTTTACGTATGATGTAAAATATCACAATATTATTATTTCAGATCATGCGCCACTAACATTTAAGATAAAATTAAAAGATATATTTAATAAAACTACCACTTGGAGATTTAATTCCCAGATATTAAAGGATAAGGATTGTTGTAAACATGTGGTGGAACAGATTAAATTATTTTTTGAAACTAATGACAAACCTGAAATTTCACCATCGCTACTTTGGGATACATTTAAAGCATTTATGCGTGGTGCAATAATATCAGCACAAGCATATTTTAATAAAGAAAATCGAAAGATGGAACAAAAGTTAGAAAATGAGATAAAACAACTAGATAGCGAAAATATAAAACATCCTTCTAAAGAGTTAAGTAATAAAATTGCAATAGTAAAATACAGACTAAATAAAATATATTCTAACCAAGTCATTAAACTTTTTCAACAAACGAAACAAGTGCATTTTGAATTTGGAGACAAACCACAAAAATTGCTAGCACGACAACTTAGAAAATTAGAAGATGAAAAAATGATACATGGAATTAAATCTGTGCATGGAGATATATTGACTATACCAAAAGATATTAATGACAGATTTTTACAATATTATCAAAATCTTTATTCATCGAAATTAACAGGACAAACAGATGGTATGGAAACATTCCTACAAGAATGTCAAATTAATAGTTTAGATCAGGAAGGTAGACACTTGTTAAATGCTGAAATAACAGTAAAAGATATTGAAGAATCAATTAGTTTGTTAAAGAATGGAAAAGCTGCGGGCCCTGATTGCCTGAGTGCAGAATTTTATTAAAAATTTCAAGATCTGATTTCCCCAAGATTACATACAGTGTATAGATATGCATATGAACAAGGAAAATTACCAGAATCTTTAAATGAATCCACAATTACACTTATTCCTAAGGTAGACAAGGACTTGGAAGATCCAGGATCATATAGAGCGATTGCCCTTCTAAATACAGACCAAAAAATATTAACTAAAGTTTTATCTCGGAGATTAAGTCTGGTGATTTCTAAATTAATACACTATGATCAAACAGGTTTTATTCCAAAACGCTATTCATCCCATAATCTTAGGCGTTTGTTTAATATCATATATTCAAAAAGAATATGGGACATGGAATTAGCGGTTGTATCGTTAGATGCAGAAAAGGCATTCGATCAGGTGGAATGGTTATATTTATTTAATATAATGGAAAAGTTTCAATTGGGGGATAGATTTTGTAAATGGGTAAGAATTCTATATTCGAACCCTACTGCAAGAATCTTAACTAATCAAATATTATCAGCTAAATTTAAGCTCTCTAGGGGATGCAGACAGGGATGACCGTTATCGCCTTTATTATTTGCTTTGGTGATAGAGCCTCTGGCGGAAAGAATTAGATCTGAACCTGAAATATATGGCTATAATACTGACACAACAACTAATAAAATATCTTTATATGCAGATGACGTTTTGATTTATATTACAAAACCGGAAATTAGTATTCCCAAGCTGTTTAATGTTATAACTAAATTTGGCACATTTTCTGGATATAGGATTAATTGGAACAAAAGTGATATTATGCCTATAACTGGAATAAATTTACATATATTACAACAATACCCATTAAAAATAGTTACAGACAAATTTAAATATTTAGGAATTAATGTAACTAAATCCTATAATTCATTAATTAAATCTAATTATCCTCAACTACTAGACAAACTTAGAAAAAATATTTTATATTGGAAAACACTTCCTATATCTATGATTGGTAGAATAAATGCTATAAAGATGTTTTTTTTAACCACAATTGTTATACTTGTTTCAGGCTATTCCTTTTTTTTCTCCCGAAAACCTTTTTTAAAAAAATAGATAATATTGTTAATAGTTTTATTTGGGACTATAAAAATCATAGAATAAGTAAAAAACATTTATGTAAATCTAAGATAAATGGAGGATTAGCACTTCCAAATTTTTTATATTATTTTTGGGCTGTCCAGATTAAGAATATGAATTGCTGGTGGGTAAATATGGATCATGAACCAATGTGGTTAAAGATGGAAAAGGAAGACTGTTTACCTTTCAATGTAGGCTCGATTCTCTTTGCCCCAAAGGAAGTACAAAAATTTTTTTATAGGGACAACCCTATAATTTATAATAATAGACGTATTTGGAAACAAATAGTTAAGACTTTACATTTAGATAATCTCTCACTTAGACTACCAATTACGAATAACCCATTATTTAAACCCTTTATATTAGATGGGGGGTTTAGACATTGGGATGATTTAGGAATTAAAAGGATAAAGCACCTTTATAGAAAAGGAAAATTTCTTTTATTCCAGGAGTTACAAGATATCTACGGATTGTCTCCACAACACTTGTTTAGATACTTACAAATTAGAGATTATATTAAATCCAATACACAAGATTATAAAAATAAAGAACCAGGATTATTAGATGAACTGTTTAACTTGCACCCAAATACAGAAAAATTAATAGCTTATATATATAATATTATTTTGGATAAGGAGAATCCAATAACTGAAACATATCGTCAAGCATGGGAAAATGAAATTGGTTTATCTATAACAAAAGAAAATTGGGAAGAAAGTTTACAACGAATACATCGGTGTTTGTTAAATGCCAGACATACATTGATACAATTTAAAGTATTATATAGATTACACTATTCGAAAACTAAATTAAATAGTATCTTTCCCAATCTCTCCTCCATTTGTGATAAATGTAAGAATTTAGAAGCAAATTTAATACATAGTTTTGTTACATGTCCCAAACTGAATTATTATTGGATAGAAATTTTTAAAGTTATTTCTGAAGTTCTTAAAGTTAGATTGGACCCTGACCCAAAGTTAATAATATTTGGAATTCCGGATTCAAATTTGGTACTTACAGTAAATCAAAGAAATTTCTTTGATTACTGTTTGATAATAGGGAAAAAAAATCATATTGAAATTTTGGAAGGGAACATTATCCCCCACAATTAAAATGTGGGCAGCAGAGATGTTGGAGACGTTACATTTGGAAAGAATTAGATGTGTCCTATTGGACAAGTATAATTCCTTCGAACAGATATGGTCTCCATATATACAGTATTTAGAGAAGTAGCTGTTCTTGGCATCACAGCTCGGCGGGTACCCCACGGGATTTGATTAGAATAATTTATTTTCATAATAGGATTAATATGCATGTCTCTATTGATATTATTATTTGTATTAGTTTTATTTACAATATATTTTGTTGTTTTTCATTTATATATATATATAATATTTTTTCACTTTTTTGTTAACCTTTTTTCCTTTCTCTTTTTTTTCTTATATATAATCAAATTATTATTTAATCATATCTTTATTGATTTATAACTGCTCTATCTCTTTTCTATCTTTATTTCTAAAAAAATAGAAGATAATAATTATCAATGTGTTATTTGTTCAAATATTGAATTAAGTTGATGTTTGTAAATCTGTATAAAACATTGCAAATTGGTTACTTCTAATAAAAAAATATTTAAAAAAAAGAAACACTAACCGAGTCAACTATTACACTTATACCTAAAAAGGATAAAGATCTAGAAGACCCAGGCTCATAGAGAGCCATAGCACTCTTAAATACAGACCAAAAAATATTAGCAAAGACCCTAGCGTGAAGATTGAGTAAATATGTCAGCAAACTAATAAACCCGGATCAAACGGGGTTTATACCCAAGAGATACTCATTCAACAATTTGAGACGTCTGTTTAATATAATGTACTCAAATAAAACTGAAGAGGAAGACTTATCAATTATTTCACTGGATGCAGAAAAAGCATTTGATCAAGTAGAATGGCAATATCTATTTAAAGTATTGCAAAAATTTAATATGGGAGAGAATTTTATCTCATGGATAAAATTATTATATGACAAGCCGATGACTAGAATACTGACCAAAAATCCCCGAAATTCCAATTATCAAGGGGCAATAGACAGGGGTGTGCACTATCGCCCCTGCTATTTGCACTTGTGATAGAGCCTCTAGCAGAAAGTATAAGAAGTCATCCGAATATTCATGGATATAACACTCAAATAATAAAATTTCATTATATGCAGACAACATGTTATTATACATTAAAAATTCGCAAATTAGCATACCAAATATATTAAATTTAATAGAGGAATTTGGTTCCTTTTCAGGATATAGAATACATTGGAATAAAAGCAAAATTATGACGATAAAACCTCAAGAGCCGACACATCTGTTGAAATTCCCTTTTAGAATTGCAACAGAAAAATTCAAGTATTTGGGTATCAAAATTACTAGAAAATATAAATCATTATTTAATGCAAACTACATGCCTTTATTAACTAAATTGAATGTGTTGATTAAATTCTGGAAAACATTGTCGATGTCCTTAATAGGCACAATAAATGCTATAAAAATTATCTTTTTACCACAAATACTGTACCTATTTCAAACATTACCAATATATTTACCAAAAAAAATCTTTAAAAAACTAGACTCTGATATTACAAATTTCATATGGGACTATAGATCACGTAAAATCCAAAGAAAGCATCTGTGTAAACCTAAAGAATTCGTGGGACTGCCACTCCCTAATTTGTTGTACTACTATTGGGCAGTGAATATTAAAAATATAATTTACTGGTTGGACAGTTCTGCCCAACAAGTAGACTGGATAAGAATGGAGAAAGAGGATTGTTCTTTATAATATAGGAGCGATTCTTCTTTCTCCGATGAAAATGAACAATATAATATATAATAATCCAATTATTCACAGTATAATACGAATTTGGAAACAAATAAAATTAACTTTAAAATTAAGAAACTTATTGCTTCTTTCTCCAATAGTTAACAATCCCTCATTCAAACCATCTATTATTGATAAAACGTTTATCTATTGGGAAAGAATAGGAATTAAAATGATTGGAGATATGTATGAACTGGGAAAACTCATTCCAACAACTACAGCTAAAATACAATCTGAAAAGTAATCAATATTTCAAATACCTTCAAATTAGAGATTATTTGAAAAAACACATACAAGGATATCAAACGCTAACCTGAGATTTATTAGATGAAGGAATGGACAGAAATCAATGAGCAGAATCAAGCAATTTAATATCATATTTATATAATATAATTTTGAATATAGAAACACCGACAGAGACAATAAGAAGGGACTGGGAACAAGAATTATTGATAAAAATTCCGAAAGACAGATGGGAAAAAAACATGTTATATGTACATAAATGTTCGATGAATGTAAGGCATAACTTAATTCAATAAAAAAATTTACATAGATTATATTACTCGAAAACTAGACTGAATAAAATATGTCTAAACGTTTCCCCCATTTGTGACAAATGTCTAACTCAAAATGCCACCATAGCACATTCCTTTGTCTCCTGTACAAAACTTCATAAATTTTGGAATGAAATGTTTGGAACTTTTACAAAACTATTTAATATAAAATTGAACCCCAATACAGAACTGATTATCTTCGGATCAATGGAAGAGGGACGTAAGCTAACTACGTTCCAAGAATCTCTCTTTAATTATGGTTTAATAACAGCAAAAAAACTTATACTTAAATTTTGGGAAAACGCATCCACGCCAACGTTTAAAATGTGGATTTCAAATATGTCGGAAACGTTACATCTTGAAGAAATGAGATTCCTCCTATTAGGCAAAGAAGACCAATTCTTAAAGATTTGGTCACCTTTTATCGACTTCGACAGAACCGGGTGACGGGTGGGTAAAGATATTAAATAGGTATATCTCTCCTAATTTCTTTTCCTTCTTTCTTTTTAAAAAAAAATCTCTTTAGCTTCTTATTTCTTCTTTCTGTCTCTCTTGCTATTCATTTCTACTCTCTTGTCTATCACTTTTTCGGGCTCTTCTTATTATATCATGAATTAGCACCATCACCATTGCTTACGACACTCTATTTTCTTCTTTCTATCACTGTTCTTTTATTATTAAATTAAAAATAAGAAGTTGTACAAGAACTGTAACATGTCTGTATGCATCAGGTACTTGGGTACCACATTACTGTATTTGCTTCTAACAACAAAAAAATAAATTAAATAAAGTTAAAGCTTCTATCTCCTTTTCACTGACAGATTCCCTGGGATCTTGGCATGAGGTACAAGGAGAAACTAAATTTAACATGTTAACAAAATATCCCATTTTTCCAGCCAGACCTCCAAACCTTCATGCATGTAAATGGCGCAAGACTTGTATGAAGTAGATGGGGATCACTTTATCCCAGGGCTCGCACTTAACTTTTTTTCTCTGTTGCCAGCCGGGCAACCTTGGCAGCATTTTAGGTTGCCGAATGACAGTTTAGGTGGTCATTTAAGATGACTTGCGTAACGCGTGCGATAATGTGCTCGGACGAAGTGCGTAGTTACCAGTCGGAATTATGCTCAATGAAACATTCACATATTATTTCTGCTTCAAATAAAGTCACAAACTAAACATATTCACCAATCAAGACATGATATACACCACGATGACATGCAGCAAAATTATAATACAGCATCTCAACTCTTTTTACACATTGCAATTAATGCAATTTCTATTATTTCTTTCCACTTCCAAACAGAAATGTGGTTAGATTATTCAGTGCAAGATCAAACTGTGTCAATAAATCCTGGACCATGGTAACATATATGCTCAACACTACAGATTGATGCAAGCATGTTTTCCGTGAAGGACCGAAAATTATCATGACATGTCGATAGCAAGGGTCTTTTCCTCTTGAATCTTCAATCATTAATCTCTGTTATGCCCAGTCACAGCAAGGTAAGTTGATAAAGAATTGAATCGATCTGTTTGACACCTGTTGACACCTTTGAAGGTAGACACAGTAACACCATCAAGAGGGGAAAAATCAATATATAATATATCCCTTCTGCTCTAGGATTTTGTAATTGAAAAGAAATAAAGAGAATGGAAGTATACTTTGATTTTCTTTTTCTTGTAACATACTTGTGATTGTGTTATTATTATTACCCGACCAGACCTATAACATACTTTTGAATGTACATAGTACCTCTTTTACTCTGTGCCTACCAAGAAGATCAGTCATGGAAGTAGGTGACTATATTGAATCAATCATGGAAATTGGCAAGTGAGATTGCCCAGAAGGGCAATAAAAATGACTGAAGTGGTTATTTTTTTTTTTTTTGGGGGGGAGATATTAACTTTAAATGAATTGAAACATTGTATTTGTGATAACTGCTTGATATTTAAACCATCTCCTGAAAAGCAAAGCAAAGACAGAGCTGTTCAGATGCATCCAAAAGTCACTTTAATTGTCATCTGAGTTGCTCTCGAGCAGAGCATCCTCCTCATCAGGCTTGTCACTGTCAGGGTGAGGTCCTGAGGCAAATGCTGCAGCTGGGTCTTCTCCCGTGTCAGGCCTCCTTGCCCTCATCCCTCCTGCATGCCACAAGCTGTAACTGGGTTCATTCCCGTACATACACACAAACAAACAAACACTGTATGATACGTTCGGTGCTCAGATCAGATTCAATACACTTGGGAATCAAGACAATGACTTGCTGGGAATCAAAACAGTGATTCACAGAATATATCGAGCCCGCACTGCACCACAGTAGCATGTGGCCAAAGCATTCACATAACATGCGAGCATCGTGCACGCAGGGAGGTGGGTCACTTATGCTCGCGAGATGAAGATTGTATTGCGACATTTTCATGTTCATCTTCTAGGTCTGCACAAGTACTTGAGAGTCTTCAAGGAACAACAGAAATCTTTATTACATTACTCAATGCTCGCAGCAAGACAACTCAAAAAATGGCTGCACACACAGAATCTGAATGCACACACACAGGATAAACTATATAGAAGACATCTCCCTTTGTCCTGTGCAGCGCCACCTGCTGCATGGGAGGAGCAACGGGTCCTTGCACCCCTCACAGTCCACCAAACATCACACTCCCCCATTCCAGTTTGAACGTCTCTATTCCTGAATGAGTCGCCTTGGGGGAATACCACGATTGCAACGTGTCCATCGACGAAGGACTACAGGCAGGTCGGTGGGGAGTTTGTCTGGCCCTCCAGTAAAGTCAGGCCCTCCAGTATCCACACAATTCGGCACTGGGGTGCCCGACTGCTTGGTTTTGGTCAGGTTCTGCGCAGTCTTTGTTGGAGGAACGTGGCTTCTTAATTGGTCATCATGCCATCGGCATTGTTTGTCTCGTCCTTGGACGGTGTACATTTTGGTTCAAATGTGATCCATGATCCTGCCAGCGTAGCATTTGGTTTCCTTGGCTGTATAATTGCAGTAATATATGTAGTCGACAATGTCGAATATGGACTTGTTCGACTTAGTTGACTTACTTGGCCAAGCCGTATAAGAGTTACGGGTCAGGTTTAAAACTGATAGGGAAGAGCGCACTTGACATCCGAGCATCATCTCCGCTGGAGTTCGACCGGTAGTGGTAGTTTGGTACGGTTCGATATAGCTGTAATAAATCACGCAATGCTAATCGTTTCGATTTCTTTTCGATTCCTACAGCACGTTTCATGGCTTGCTTGAAAACGCAGATGAGCCGTTCTGCCTCACCATTTGAGGATGGATGAAAAGGTGCTGATGTCAGATGCACGATTGAGTGTTGGTTGCACAAGTCACCGAATATTTGCGAGGCAAATTGGGGTCAATTGTCGCTTACGATTGTTAAGGGCAATCTCCAAATGGCGAACAAATCGTCGAGCGCAGATGTGGTTGTTTTGGTGGTTGGATACTTATTCATTTGGATAACATGCGGCCATTTCAAATGGCCGTCCATGACGAACAGCCACATGTCCTCCAGGAACGGTCCGGCAAAATCTGTGTGGATTCGCGGCCATGGTTGGTCGGGGATATGCCATGCGGAGGTCTCTTCCGGCGGATTTGGCGCTGTTTCGGCGCATGGTGTGCAGTCCTTGCAGTGGTCGGCGATATCGGTCTCGATTTTCGGTCACCACATATGCATGCGGGCGTGCGCCTTCATTCACACAATTCCAATGTGTGTCTTGTGCAACATTTTCAGAATTAGGGATTGCAGTTCTGTCGGAATGATCACGCGACCATCGCGGAGCAGAAAGCCATCCTTTGAGGAGATTTCCGTTTGTGCATTCTGGAATGAGCGGAATTCCTTGTCCAGCTTAAGACTGTTCGGCCACCCCCGAGTGACACAATGTCATACCTTCGACAAAAAGGGGTCTGTGCTCATATAGTTGGCAACCGTCCTTGCGGAGATGGGAAAATCGGTGATGACCCACGTGTTGAGCAAGTTGACGTCCGTCTCAATTTCCATAATTGCCTCCTCTTTATTGAATGTCAGGTCGGGTCCAATCGGTAGACGAGACAGTTCATCCGCATTGTCATGCTTAGCAGAATGTCGGTAAATGATGTGGTAATCATATCCCATCATGATCAGGGCCCAACGTTGTAGACGCTGCAACGTCATGACAGGCAAACTTTTCTCCGGACTGAAAATAGTCAGCAGCGGCTTGTGGTCGATGATGAGCAAGAAATGTCGCCCACTCAAATATTGGTGGAACTTCTGGACACCAAACACGATCGCCAGTGCTTCTTTCTCCACTTGGCTGTAGTTTATTTCGGCGGTCGTCAGCGTTTTGGACGCGATCGCGATTTGTACTTCCTTGCCGTTCGCCACCGTTTGTGAGATCACAGCTTCAAGACCATACAGCGATACATCGGCGGTCAGCGAAATCGGCTTTGACGGTCATAGCGGACCAAACACGTCTTCTGGGTGAGCAGCTCCTTCAACCTGGTGAATGCATGGTCACACTCTTTGGACCAGTGCCATTTGACGTCCTGTTTTCGCAGGTTGTTCAATGGTGCGCACAAAGTCGAAAGTGCCAGTATGAACTTGCCATAGTAGTTAACCTTGCCCATGAAGCTTTCAAGCTGCTTCACATTTTCGGGTGTCGGGAATTTCACAATGGCGTCCACTCTTTCTTCCGATGGCTTCAGACCACTTGCCGAGATCACATGTCCGAGATATGTGACCTGTTGTTGGACAAATGCGCACTTGTCCATGCGCAACTTCACGCTGTAGTTGTTCAGTGCCCGAGGACCTGTTTTAGGTTCTGCAGGTGTTCTTTCTCTGTACGGCCAGTGACAATTATGTTATCCAGGTAGGCGGCTACGTACGGAATCCCGGCAACCAGATTGTTGACCAGTTTCTGGAAGATCGCCGGTGCCGGTGCTGGTCCAAATGACAATTGGTTGTATCTGAACAGTCCCTTGTGCGTGTTGATCACGAGCAGGTTTTTTGTCTCGTCGTCCAGTTCCCCTTGGAGATACGCGTCGGACATGTCCAATTTCGAGAAGTGCTGTCCTCCTTGCACTTGACGAACAGCTCATCCACTCTTGATATGGGGTGTTGATCAATGTGCAATTGAAGGTTTACAGTCACTTTGTAGTCACCACAGATGTGCACCTTGCCACAAGGCTTCTGAATGACAACTATGGGTGTGACCTAGTCTGAATGGTCCACATGGGTGATAATTCCCATTTCTTCAAGACGGCAGAGTTCCTTGTCGACGCCGTCCATCCGACTGAACTTGGTTTGAAGAACTTAGGGACAGGATCGTCTTCGAGTATATGCCGTGCCTTCATCTTTATGCAATGTCCAAGTCCAGGTGCGAAAACAGCCGGAAACTGGTCAAGAACCTTCTGCAGGTTGTTCTCGCACTTGCTGACCATGTTGCAATCCAGGGTAGATGACAATGCCAAAGTTGATCCATCGTAGATCAAGGCGTTCATGTCAGGCTTGAAAGCATGGATCCAGTCGATGAGGCACAGGGATGTACCTTCTTTGCCAATGACGATCAGCGGCAACATCTGTGTTATACCATTACAGGAAACGGCGACAGTGCATTTGCCTTTCATGGGAATGGGCTGTTGTCCGCATCAAAAAGGCAGATGTTGGCCAGTTTCAGTTTCAGCGATCCGATCCTCTCCCAGATGTCCTGACCCACTAGTGACACAGCCGCACCAGTGCACATCAATAGAAATGGTCTCTGTGATTTGTCGACTGTGTTTTGCGCTTTCTTGCCCTTTCTCCGCTGTCCTACGGATTGACACACTGCCTGGAGATGACCTTTTCGGTAACAGGCATAACAAACGGACTTGATATATGGGCAGTCACGGTGATGATAAGCAGTCAAGCCGCACCGGTAGCAGGGTTTCGATCCTCCCCCCACAGGGGGATGGCTCTTCTGAAACTGCCCCACCTTCTCTGGATTTGCTCTGGGTCGATCAACTGGTTTCTTGCGTTGTGGAAAAGTCTGGCGAACTGTATGCACCTCCTGAGGGAGCTTCAACGCTGTTTCGCCAGCCATTTTGTGCAGTTATTACTCAGCAGCTCGGCCATCTTAGCACACTGCAGCACATTCTTCAATGAAGCATCCGATTCCTTGAGAATCGCCTGCTGGATGAATGTGTGCCGGCAGCCCATGACCAGCCTATCCCGCAACGCATTGTCTTGGCACTTTTCACAGCATTGAGTTTTAAAATCCCATGCCTTTGCCTTAGAGCAAAGTTCGGCCAGAAATTCGGTAATCGATTGCCCTTCCTGTTGCACCGTCCGGTAGACATCAAAGTGAGCTGCAAGGAAATTTCGACTTTCTTCAAAATGCAGCAACAAAGCCGTTGTGATTTCAGCATATGAGGCTTCAGTTACTTCTGTCAGTAAATTTTGAAGCAGTGCAAACGTTTCTGGGGACATTAAAGAACACAAGAAAGCCTTCTTACTCTGGTCAGTCGTGATTACCATACTTTCTAAATTAAACTCAGCTCGCATTAAATACAACGACCACCTTTCTCGCTCGGGATCAAAACAATCGAATTGCCGAGACATGTTCGTTTGAGTTCACTACAAAACTCGAAAAAAAATAAAAAAATGTAAAAAGGCTCTTATCTGGTTCTTGGATGCAAGCACTTCTGACACCAGAATTGTCTTATCTGAAAAATTCACGCATTATTTCCTGAGTTATTTATGAAAATGTTCACAAATCTGAAATGTCTTTGAAAATAGAGACCGAGCAGCTTTGGCTTTGACGCAATAATGGCTCTGCGACGTCACAATGGCTCTCCTCTGGGGTCCCCAACCAGGGATCCCAGGCTGCGGACGCCGCCAGCTGGAGCTCCGCAGACCGCGGCGAGGGCTTGCCCGTTCCACGACAAAAGTCCGCGCTGCTCCCGCTGCTGAAGCCCCAGTTTCTTCTCCGGGAAAGACCGCATCAATCCTTGCTATTAGGCCACGGGGGAGGCGACATGGAAAAACGGTTTGCCCCTTACCCCCCCACACCAACCCCACACAAGACACACAAAGAAACATTAAAAACATATATTAAGACACACTAGAAAAGCAAAATACGTTGAAAAAGCTAACACGCTGCTGGCAGGGCTGCCGGCTGGCAGCGCCCCCACCGACCAATCACAAGGTGACAACATTCCTACAATATACCTATTGTCACATAGTGATGGCACCTGAACAATGTGTCCAGGCGCAATTCTGTGTTACTCCTGCAGTGTTTGATATACAAGTAAAATATCTACATTAATGTTGGCCTACATATCCACTAACATCCCATGTCGTCGCTGCCCCTCCCCCCTCCCTCATACTATTGTCATTCTCAACCCCATCCCCATATCTTCATACTAGCCTTAGGCCCCAATCTTCCCTCGCACCCAACACACATATGCACACCACTGTTGATGCTGGCTCTGATCCCAATCTAGCCAAAAATATATGCTGGTCATCCTAAAATACCGTAAGTCACATCTGCTGAAAAATTGCTTGTGGAAATCAGCGTCATGATGGAATAAATTAATAAGAACTTTAATATATCATAAAAGTGGAAACCAAAATTATATTTGGAAGAGTTAAATAAGAAAAGGTAGGAACAGTCGTAAAAAAAGTGGTTAGAAATATACTTTTCATCATTTATGTTTTAGTAATTAATTCACAAGTAATGATTCTGCAGGCATCTAAGTAGTTTTTATATTCCTGTTGACACAAAGAACTGCAGATGATGGTTTACAAAATAAAAGACAATGCACTGAGGCAACTCAGCGGGTCAAGCAGCGTTGAACGTGGAATGGTAATGTTACGGGTCGATACCCTCCTTCAGACAATTGACTGGGGGTGGGGGTTGAGGGTTAGTGTGGAACTTCTTCCCCACTGGATAGGTGGATATAGGCGAGAGTGGGTTTTGATAGGCAAATTAATGGAATGTTAATGTTACGGGTCAAATCCAGCTGTTTTAATCAAATCTTAAATGCTGGAAATGTTCTGATTAAAAAGTCACCAATGAAACACTGACTTGTTACTCAAATGCAGTTCTTGGGGACTACTTTCACAGACTTTATCCTCCATCTAAAAATGATCAGAATATCTAAAATTCTTGGACTATCAGCTCCAGTGTCACAATGTTATAACAGGAAGTCTTTTGCATGTGATAATTTCCTCATTACAGGCCATACCCAAATTATGGACAACAGAATTATGGATACCTCTAAATTTGGACAAAATCCTATAACAGCATTAAATTATCAAGTCCAAAATATGAACATATTAGTATACATTTATTCATGTCACATACCAAAATAGTGAAAAATGTTGTTTTGCATGCTCCCCAGGCAAATCATAACATACCTCCACCTCCACCTTCCCAGTCCTCCCACTAGTCCCACTGTCTCCACCTACTTTCTTTCTTTATCTTACCCTCTCCCCAAAAACAGTCTGAAGGAACGTCGCAAATTCCATCTCTCCATAGATTCTGCCTCACCTGCTGAGTTCCTCCAGCATTTTGTATCTACCAACCTGATTTTCCCAGTCTACCTGCATATTGAAATCTCCCATAACAACCATAGCATTACCTTTGTGACATGCCAATTTAAAAATCTTGATTCAACTTGGACCCCACAGTGCATTCAGAAAAACCAAGCCATGAAGACAAAGGAATTGTCCGTACACCTCCAAGACAGGATTGTTTCGAGACACAGATCTGGGGAAGGGTATAAAACAATTTCTGCAGCATTGCAGGTCCTGAAAAGCACAGTGGCCTCAGTCATTCTTAAATGGAAGAAATTTGGAAACACCAGGACTCTTCATAGAGCTGGCCGGCAGCCAAACTGAGCAATCAGGGGAGAAGGGCCTTGGTCAGGGAGGTGACCAAGAACCCAATGGTCACTCTGACAGAGCTCCAGAGTTCCTCTGCGGAGATGGGAGAACCTTCCAGAAGGAAAACTATATCTTCAGCACTCCAGCAATCAGGCCTTTATGGTAGAGTGGCCAGAAGGAATCCACTCCTCAGTAAAAGGCACACACAGCCTGCTTGCAGTTTGCCAAAAGACACCCAAACAAGATTCTCTGGTCTGATGAAACTGAGATTGAACTCTTTAGCCTGAATGCCAAGCGTCATGTCTGGAAGAAACCAGGCACAGTTTCAATACCATATCTACGGTGAAGCATGATTGTGGCAGCATCATGCTGTGGGGATGTTTTTCCCAGCGGCAGGAACTGGGAGACTAGTCAGGATCGCGAGAAAGATTAACGGAGCAAAGTACAGATATATCATTTGTAAAGAGTCCAAACTCACACAGGTTGAAACACAAGTATCTTTATTGTTCAAGTCATTATCTACTAAGCAGGTCATCACACGTTCAGACTGCTACTCTAACTGGTAGACAGTGGGCAGGATCTTACACTATGAATCTTATAATTAGGCGGGATTATAATTACCAAGCATTCTAATTGGCTAACATGCTATAGCCAATCTACATCCCTTCTATAAATTAAAAGTAGATGAAGCATTATCACTACGATGAATACATAAATTGTTAAATGCAAAATACCATATAAATAATATTGGCTAAACATAATCGGTTAAACATTGATTAAACAGTCGCCATATCTAACAAGCGGCTTGCCAACCCCCCCGGTCCTCGTACAGTATTGCCCCTGTCCCACTTAGGAAACCTGAACGGAAACCTCTGGAGACTATGCGCTCCACCCAAGGTTTCCGTGCGGTTCCCGGAGCTTTTTGTCAGTCTCCCTAATGGTCGAAAGTGGTTTCCGTTTCTTCTATGTTCCGGCTATTATTTCAAAAAATTAAAAACCGGCCGCGACTAAAAATAGGTTACCGTTTAAAAAATTGGTCATTTTTTAGTCAAAGCCGGTTGCGATGCTAGTTGAAGGTGGTTGCAGGTAGTGGAAGGTAAGACCTCCCTAGTGGAATAAAACTGGGTGAAAGGCCACCGTTGATCTCCTCGTAATACTCATTTCGCAGGGGGGGGGGGGGGGGGGGGGGATGATCATCTTATGGCCCTTTCCTATCACGCCGTCCTGTAGCACAAGTTCGTCACGTACCAAAAAGTAGGGTCGCAGTTCAGAGGGGGTGCTGGACTGTTTGTTTGGCCAGCCGCCTTCCCAAGTCAGCAGCTGGGAGGTTTTGTCTCCAGCAGTGTTTTCGATGAGGCGGCGCAGGCAGTCAGTTGGAACGAAAGAAACTTTCAGAAAGTATTTTTTTCAAATGGGTGTTGTTCACTTGTAGCACGTGGTGCTCGAGATAGAGTGTCTGCGATGTGCATGTCTTTACCTTTTTTGTAGACAATGCGAAAATCGAACCATTGTAGCTACATCATCATGCATTGAAGCTTTGCTGGGGATGCATGGATCAGCTTGTTTAGGATAGTAACCAACGGTTGGTGATCAGTTTCTACCGTAAACATTTTGCCGAAAATAAAGTCTTTGAACTTGGATCAGCCAAAAACTATGGAGAGCAGTTCTTTCTCTTTCTGTGAATAGCGCTGTTCGGTAACTGGTATTGTTCGTGAAGCGTAGGATACCGGCATGACATCGCTGTTGAAAGAGTTCTGCAGGCATGCAACGCCCAGTCCATTCTGGGATGCATCGCAGGTAATCGTGACTGGCAGGTTTAGATTGAAGTAGGACAGAGTGGGTGCACTGGCGAGCTGTAATTTTAAGGTCTTGAAAGCTCGCTGATGGTTTGGGTACCAAGACCAGGTGTTATCCTTGTGGGTTAGTTGACGCAGAGGGGCTGACAATTCGCTGAGATTGGGGATAAATTTTCCCAGGTAGTTAACCATGCCTAGAAATCATTGTAGGCTGGTGACGTTAGTTGGTACTGGCAGTGTGTTGATTGCTGCAGTCTTCTGCGGATCGGGTTTCAGCCCATTGCAGGTGAACACGTGACCTACTTAAGTGACTTTGGGAACCCTGAACTTGCACTTCAGAGGTTTCAGTTTTAAACTGATGTCTCTGGCACGGTCCAGTAGTTTACGTAGGTTGGCACCGTGCTTGGTGGCATCGCGGCCATAAACTAGGATGTCGTCAACTATGATGGCACAGGGAAATTCTGCGAACAGTTGTTCCATTGCATGCTGGAAAACTTAGCTGGCAGATTTGATGCCAAAGGGCATTCTTAGGAATCGGTAACGTCCGATTGGGGTGGCGAAGGTTGTTAATACCGATGAAACACGGTCTAACGAGATTTGTCAGAACGAGTTTTTGGCATCCAAGACTGAGAAAACCGTTGCGTTACCGATTTGTGCCGCTACGTCTTCGGTGTTGGCATTTGATTGCTGTGTTCAAATCTTTAGGATTGATGCAGAATGCGCAACTCTTAAAGATTTGCGGCGGCGGCGCGACTCGCGTTGCAGCGGCCCCTACAGCCTGTCTATCTTTTTTTTATTTTTTGTCTAGTTAAATATAGTTGTTCGTGTTTTTTTTTGTACTGTTTCTAACTGTGTATATGTGGGGGGTGGGGGAGGGAGGGGGAAACTTTTAAAATCTCTTCCCTGCACGGGTCTCCATTGTCGTTGGGGCCTAGCACCGTGGAGCGGGCTGTGACCAGATGATCTGGGGGCTCCAGTCATGGAGCCTGCGGAGCTGCAGACTCACCGTCGTGGGGGTGGCCGGCCTTGAAACGTGGGGAGCGGTGGTGGCTTGCTGCTGCGGCCCGACTCCGGAGCTCCAGCTCCAGATTACTGCAGGTGGACTGTCGGGATTTCGGGAGCTCGCAGGTCCGGGTGGGAGACCGTTTTCCGGAGCTCCCGTAACGCAACATCTCCTGCTCGTGTCGCGGGGTTTGAAACGACCCAGCGCGGAACCGTACATCGCCCGGCGCGGCTTTCATGGCCGCAGGACATTCCAGCGCCCGCCGGGTGCTCCAATTTTGTGACTTTTGGGCCTAGAGCGGGGCCGTACATCAATGGCCGCGGGACATTCAAGCGCCTGCCGGGAGTTCCAACTTGGTGCCTTTTGGGCCTAGAGCGGGGCCGTACATCGCCAGGCGCGGCCTCAATGGCCATAGGACTTAACATGCCCGCCTGGGGATTGGACATCGGGAGAGACATGGTGCAGGGGAGAGAGAAGACTTTGCCTTCCATCACAGTGAGGAGGAGATTCACTGTGATGGATGTTTGTGTAAATTGAATTGTTTGTATGTTTTGTAGGAATTGTTTTGTTTGTATGGCTGTAGAAACAGAGTTTCGTTTGAGCCTCTCTGAGGTTCAAATGACAAATAATAAAATTTAATCTAATCTAATTTTTGTCTTTCTTTGTGGTGACAACCATTGTGGAAACCCAATCGGAGGGTTCGCTGACTTCGGCAAGAACTCCAATGGAGACCATATGTTTCAGTTCATCGTGTATTTGCTCACACATACCATGCGGGATGCGGTGAGGGGCACGTACGATTGGGGTGACTGTAAGGTCAACAATGATCTTGTATATTGTAGGTAGTTTCCCGAGTTTGTTGTCAAACAAATCCTTGTAGTTGGATAGCATCTGTCTGGTTGGTTCCTCTGTCAAACAACAGCATGCCCGAAATAGACCAAACCCAGGTCATGGCACGCATCGATGCATAGCAGGGTTTCAGAACTTGGCTGAACGATGTAAAATACCAAGTCCTCGGTCTGTTCATTGATGGTACATTTGAAATGAGCCTTGCGCAGCGGGTGAAGAATTTCTCCTCCGTCGGCATTTAGAGTGAAGGAGTCTTTTTTCATGAGTTCAGTGGTTCTCATCTTGTTGAACACTTTGCGTGACATGACATTCACACGGGCGCCAGTATCGACTTTGGAGATCAGTGGTTTGTTATTGATTATCATGGTCACAGCAGGTTCAGTCACTTTGCCTGGGGTGCCCAGGTTTAGGGAAAGTATGGTAAACTCAGTGTCTGTGTTATAAGAGTCGTCCATGTGGGAAGATTGGTCTTGCTCATGGGAATCACAATCAGACGGGTCTTGTTGAATCAGCTGCAGCTTCGTCCTTGAAGCTGTACTCCCACTGGATCAACAACAATCAGCAAAGTGGTTGAGTTTCTTGCAATTATGACATACGTTCCCATGGGCGACGCAAAATTGGTGCCCCCTGGGGTGGAAATAGTTACAGTTTGTGCTCCTCGTGTGAGGCATGTTCTGATCTTTGCTGGACGTATTGAGAAATCTTCGCTGAGAGTAACTAGCCAGATTCACATTCAACTGTTGATTAGCATTCAGGCTATCAAAATCAGCCACAGTGGTGCCACAATCTCAGCCATCCGGCAAGCATGAATTGCTTGCTCTAAAGTCAGTTTTGCATTTCACAGCAGTTCGGCTCGCAGCTTGCGGTCGTTCATTCCTCCCAGCATTTTATCGCGGATGAACTCATTTGTCAACTCACCAAATCTGCATCGAGAGCTGATGTGTCTCAGGTCACTGATGAATCGTTCCACAAGCTCGTCAGCCTGTTGCATTAGAGCAAAAAATCTTGTACCCTCAAGGACGCTGTTAGACGGCAGGTCACACAGTTCTCTAAACTTCCTCAGCAACACCATAGAGTTGTCAATATATTCAGCTGGCACTATGTAAAGAGTCCAAACTCACACAGGTTGAAACACAAGCATCTTTATTGTTCAGGTCATTAACTACTAAGCAGGTCTCATGCTGCTACTCTAACTGGTAGACAGTGGGTAGGATCTTACACAATGAATGTTACAATTAGGCAGGGTTATAATTACTAAGCATTCTAATTGGCTAACATGGTATAGCCAATCTACATCCTTGATGAAAACCTGCTCCAGAGCATTCAGGACCTCAGACTGGGGCAGAGTCACCTTCCAACAACCCTAAGCACACTGCCAAGACAATCCAGGAGTGGCTTCGTGAATGTCAGTGAATCTCCTTGAGTGGCCCAGTCAGAACCCGGACTTGAACCCGATCGAACATCTCTGGAGGGACCTGAAAATAGCTGTGCATGGAGACTCCCCATGCAACCTGACAGAACCTGAGAAGATCTGCAGAGAAGATTGGGAGAAATTACCCAAATACAGGTGTGCCAAGCTTGTAGCATCATACCCAAGACGAATTGAGCCTGTATTGCTGCCAAAAGTGCCTCAAAGTACTGAGTAAAGGGTCTGAATACTTATGTAAATGTGATATTTCAGTTATTTATTTTTAATTACTCCGCAATAATTTCTAAACACCTATTTTCGCTTTTTTATTATGGGGTACTGTGTGAAGATTGATGATTAAAAAAAAGAATTTATTCAATTTTTAAATAAGGCTGTAACAACAAAATGTGGGAAAAAATGATGGGATCTGAACACTTTCTGAATTCACTATATATCCAGGCTACTGTTTGGGGGCCTGCAGATAACTCCCATTAGGGTAATTTTACCCTTACAATTCCTCCGTTCTATCCATACTGACTCTACATCTCTTCATTCTATGTCACTCCTCACAAGGGACTGAATTTCATTCCTCACCAACAGAGCTACCCCACCCCCACTGCCAACCTGTCTGTCATTTTGATAGGACGTACACCCTTGAATATTCAGTTCCCAGCCTTGGTCCTCTTGTAGCCATGTCTCTGTAATTCCCACAACATCATACTTGCCCATTTCTAACTGAGCCTGAAGCTAATCCACTTTATTTCCCATACTTCGTGCTTTCATATTTTATTATTTTAATCCATTACTGCCCTCACCTTCCATATTAATTCCTATTTCACGGCCATAATCTCCTATCCCTTCTTCCTGAGCTTTCTGCCCCGTTAACTCTAGTGTCTTAACTTTTCTTATACTCTCATTCCCTTTAACTCCATCCTTAGATCTCCAGTTTGTCTCCTCCCACCCACTATTTAGATTAAACCCACCCGTGTAGCATTGGCAAACCTACCTGCCAGAATGATGGTCCCCCGCCTGTTAAGATGCAATGCTTCCCATTTGTACAATTCACCCTTACCCCAAAACTGATCCCAGTGGTCTAAGAATCTAAATCCTTGCTTCCCGCACCAGGTCCTCAGCCACACATTCAGATCCCCTATCTCCCTGTTCCTGCCCTCACCAGCATGAGGAACAGGAAGCAAATCGGAGATAACCATCCTGAAGGTCCTGCTTTTCAGCTTTCTTCCGAGCTCTGTGCTCTTCTTCCCGTCATTTGTGCAGACAAGCACTACCATTTCAGGCTGCTCACATTCACCCTTCAGGATGCTCTGCAATCCGGTACGTCCTGGATCCTGGCACCAGGGAGGCAACACACCATCCCTGAATCCCGCCTGTTGTCAGAGAAACATCGGTCTGTACCTCTCACGATGGAGTCGCCTACTACCACGGTTCTGCCTGACGTCTGTCTCTTCGGTGTTGCTTCAGTGCACCTTTTGACTCGCAGACGTGTCCCCCATTAATGGCAGTGTCTTCTGTCCCAACAGCTTCCAAGAGTGTGAACCTGTTTTCAAGAGGTACACCCCACAGGGTCTCCAGTATTCCAAGCTTCCTTCCCTTCCTCATCGTCATCCACCTTCTCTCTTTGGGTATCTTCTCACTGGTAATGATCTCACTGTTGGTCCTGCCCGGATGATCCTGAGCTCATCAAGTTGCTTCTCCAGTGACCCAACATGGTCCTTCAGGAGTTGAACATGGCCACACCTTCCACAGTTGTAGCAGCCAGAGGCACCACCAATGTCCCTGATCTCCCACATCCTGCAGCAACGCACTGAATCAGCTTACCTGTCATTTCTTCACCACTTCTCCCCCTCTCCAAGTTTGCCGTAGTCTCCTCGCCGAACACACTTGAGCCAAAGACTCGCTCTTTTCTCAAAAGAATCTTGACCCAAAGACTCGCACTTTTCTCACAAGGCACTTCCCTCGACAAGGCCGCTCCCCTAGAGCAAACCTTGCTTATATTGGCTGATAAACTGCCTAATTCGCCAATTTACAAATTTAATTCCTCAGCCAATCCCTGTATTCTTTCACCTGCCGCTCATCAGCCGACCTTGAAGGTATGTGTTGTTGGCTGGTCGCGTCAAGTTTTTAAATTAACCGCCACTGAAAAGAAACTGAAAAAAACCTCTCAAGAGCTTACCTTCTCAGCCAATCCCCGCACTCTTTCACCTGCCACTCCACTGCCAACCTTGAGTTGGCCATTTACAGTGGTAACATTCTAATTTACAGCATATTACATTTAACGTCCATCTTCTGAATCATTTGAAGGGACAGGTACATATCATTTAAGAGCCTCTGTAGCACGCTTATAATATCCTAGAACTGGGTAGGATTACCGGCCAAAAGAACAATGTACCTCCTGCTATTTAATTGTCAAATTCAGCGTACTTAGTTTGGCACTATTTACATTGGTGGCCTGCAGATGCAAAGGCTGCAGGGTCAGAGGAAGAGCTCAGATTTGCAGTGGAAATTCAACTGAGTTGTGCGAGTTGACTGGTCGATAAGAAAGTGGGTGCTTAAGCTTGCTTGCCAAATTTATGATACAAATAGTCTGTAAGCGCCACAAAAAGCCTGTAAGTGCCAAATTACATTGAAAAACGTAATGATGGATAAGATTTGTACAAATTTTCAGACAATTTAATTTACATGACACATTTTTACCTTCTATGGTACTAGAGTTCCTACACTTGTTCAACTTGCATGCTGTAACTGTTCCACTGTTATTTCCCTTCCTGATTTCCTGTAAAGAAAGCAAAAAAGACACAAATAATTCTGCTCTTCAAGAGTTTATTTAACAAGGATTTCTAAATCTGTGAAAAATTGTATAATTGAAAAGATTCAATCTGGTACTGAACCAAGTTAGTTCTATTACTCTATTACATTTTTTGTAAACTGAAAAACTTTTTTATGTAGCCTAACATTTAAATTATTTTGATAAATTATCAATATTGGGTTTGCAGGCACACCATCAGGAAGTCATGCCTACAAACTCCAGAATAATGATCGAGCAAAATTTCTACTGCAGTGATGAGCAAGGCCATTATCTTTTACATGATATTAAATCTTTCAAAGATATATAGAAGAGTCCATAAAACATTTTCTTCGAGGAGTTCTCCTTTGTAACCCAGTCAACTAATACCCAAAATATATAGGAAGGAACTGTAGATGCTGGTTTTCATTGAAGATAGACATAAAATGCTGGAGTAACTCTGTGGGACAGGCAGCATCTCTGGAGAGAAGGAATGGGTGATTTTTCTGGTCGAGATCCTTCTTCAGAATACTCAAAATAGATTATCAGGCAATATTTCAATGAGGTGTGTGAAGTTACGCAGAGTTTAATTAAAATGACTTTGTTGTAACATGTCCTACTTTAAAACTGCTCTGAAGTAATTTTTCCCATTTAAAACAACATAAACATGCCTTTTCTTTAGAGTTCCATTCTCAAACACAGGACAAAATATTTAATAACCAATTACCAGAAGCTATGTAAAAGTTCAATTTGCTTCAAAAAGATAACAACACAAAATTTAGTCATACAGTAAAGCCTTTATTTAGCCAGGCGGGATGGGAGCACAGCTCTCACAGTATGTAAACACAGACAACTGAGTCCCTCTTTCTCCACATGCAGAGGTAATGTTCAGATATATTTATACCCTATTAATCAGCAATTCTTTATCTTACAGAGCATTGTGCAACCTCTTGCCTTGTTCATATATGGTTAAAATCAGAGGATTGGCAGGTTCTTCTGATAGAGGAAATGTTAGCCTATATATGGTTATGCTGATGGAGCTATTTTTTGCAGATTCAAGCACTCGTGTTTGATTAATTGTTTGTATATTACAATTTGCAGAGCAAAGGCTCTGAACCAAGTTGTCTGAACATCTTTCTGATTGTTTATATCATAGAGCAAAAATAGAGAGTCTTATTGAGCTGAAATCTTGCTTGTGTTAGAGAAGAAAGGCAAAACATCCATGTTATTGTGCTATAATCTCGCTAGTGTTTGTATTATAGGACAAGACACTTGGTGTTTATGCAGAACTCTCACTAGTGTAGTAGGAGAAAAGTTAGGCATTCATTTTCTAACTTCTAAATCTGCAGCAGAATCCATTTTGTAACTTATAAATCTTCAAACTGTTTCATTCCTTCCTCTTATAATTACAAGATTACACTTACAGTCCGTGATAGGTACACAATGGTCACAAGAATCTCACAATAAAAATCAGAACGAAAAAAGATAGAGCCATAATGTAACGCAGTACCCCAGAGTCCACCAAACCATCTGAATGGCCACCAGCTCCCACTTCCTCCATTGTACCAATGTATGTCACTGCTAACGTTACGGATCTTTATGATCATACTTATATTATAGTGAGAAAGGATTTTATTATTTATTTAATAATCAGTTGCAGAAATTGAGGCATACGTGTCCGATTGTAATTTGGTTTGAACCAGTCCTTGAAGGGATACCTTCTTCAGCATGCATTAGGATATTGCACAAACCCTGAGGAAGTATTGTATAAATAGAACTGCTCGGATAGTGACTTTTATATAAGCTAGGTAATTTGCAAAAGAAAAGCTTAGGGTTTTCCTGACGGAATAAAGTGCAATTAAGCATATACACACACAGGGAAGGATGGGTCAAGACATAGAAATGGTTAACCTGAACTGACTTTGGTTGAAGAATGGATAGCTGAATAAGAGTCTCATCTTAGGCCAGAGGTCAACTCTTTTCTCTATGGGTACATTCTTAGGTTATGAGGTTTGTGCTGAGTTTGAGATAGAATTCAAGGCTGAGAGATGAGGCCCTGTAGTTAGCCTTGGCTATGTTGAATGGAAGAGGAGTAGTTGCTTGGAGAAGAAGATAATTAGATTGATGGATACTGATGTAATTCTGAGTTGTGATTTTACGATTTGTTCTGTAATATTTGTAAAAGGCCTTGTACAGATTGGATATCCATGTCCCAGAGATAGCAGGAAAAGGGGAGGCTGCAAGTTAAGAATGAAGTTTCTCCTGGTACCAAACACTTATTAAGTAAGTTGACAGATTTACGACCCATGCATGCTTGGGAGATGTGCATGTTTTGAACTTAGAAACTGTTATTCAGCAAACTCATATAATTAATGTTTTAAAGACTATGTGATAGTATTGGAAACTGTGAAATTGTAGTGAAACAAATTATGAAATGTATTGTCTTAGTAGGAATGTAAACAGTAGACTTATAGAAATTATTTAGATTTATAGAAATAACTTTCTTCTTGATATGGGAAGTGTGTATGACGTGTGATAATTGTATTACAAATGTATCTTATATTTTCAGGAGTGTTCTTTGATAATTGGGCCTACTGGGGTTTTGCTGTGTTGAAATAAAATAAGAAAAGTTATACCACAGGCAAACGAAGGTTGTAATGAGGCCAGGGAAGGGGGATCATGTAACTGATTTTGTAAATCACCAGAAGGACTCAGATGATTGGTTACTGGCTTGTCATACCCTCTGTATCTGAAATGTCTAATACCTATATAAATGCCATGAGTTTGTATCAAAGTTACTCCTCTTTGAACCCGCCCCAGGGCATCAGCTCTGTGTTGGATGGTTCAAGAGACTAGTCTCAGCTGAATAAAGAATTGATTTCAACAGCAACAAGTGTTTGAGTCAAGTTGACTTTAGATTGACAAAATAACTTAGGTTAATATTTGGTGTCAGAAGTGGGATTCTTCTATTCTCAGCCAACCAGATAACAAAGTTAAGAGTCGAACTACCTACGGATAGGACCAGAGGAATTGGCCAAAGCAGAGTGAGTAATCACCACTCTGTTTTCCTTTCTTCCATTTTTTCTGTTGGTAGTAGACCTTTCGTTATTGCGTTGTGTGGGATCTCGACAGAATCAAGGCAATCTAACAAACCTTGTTGAGTGGTAAGTTAGACTTTTAAACAGACCTGTCCATTGGGAATGGGGAGACTCGGTAATTGGTAACTGGTAACTAATGGTTGAGCTGCATCCTGTCAGCTAAACACTGACAATGCTAAATTATTCTTGTTCATTTGGAAAGGCAAGGGGTTAAAGATTTGGTAACAGGGTCGGTTAAACACTGACAATGTATTTGGAATGGTGGGAAACAATTGAATTCAGATCCAGTGATGTCACAGTTGCTAAATAAGAAATAGTAAAACGTTAACATCATTATTATATTGTTGTAAGAATAAAGCATAAGAATATTAAAACTGTGTATGGAATAAGTGGTTGTGAATATAGTAGTAATGTGATAAATTTAATAAGTGGAGGTATTGAGACGAGAGTGTGCACACGAGAGGATTAAGCAACAGGAGAGGGGGAGGGGGAGGACTCAAAACAAGCAGGCTGGAGAATCTGGAAGATAACAAAGGACTGTGCAGTTCAAATGGTTGGTCTTCAATAAGCAGAGGGTGACAAAGGGGAGGCATAGGAAAATGATTGGAATTTGGGTCCTAGCGCATCTCCACTTCCCTATCAGCTCCCGGGTCACGTTCCACCCACAACACAGTCCGAGCCCTAGCAGTGGTGGCAGGAATTTACCCAAGTTTACCCAAGTCAGAGTCAGGAACTGACAGTGCATCCACTTCAGGCGTCTGACCCAAGAAGGAGAAGCCCCAGTTTACAGATCCCGTAGCATGGCATACTAGGTCCCAGTCTAGAGACCAGGCGCAAGAAGGAAGGAACAAAAGGAGGTCACACAGTTGGGACTGTAGAAGGGAGCACTTGGCTGAGAAACCAAACCCCAGAAACAACAAGAGAAGGTGCTGAAATAGATGGAATAAGAAAGCATCCTTCAGGCGCCAATATCTTGTCAGAACGGTCCCTAACCCCAGAGTCTTATTACCTCCTCCACCCAGTCAACAACGAAACAGCCATGAATAATGTGTGGCTGCCGTGGAAACCACATGAGATGATGGCAATTTTGTTGGGAGTGCCTTATAAGAATCAGAATCCACAAGCTTTCATTGAATTTTTAAGAACAACGATATCTGTATATCACGCCGATTCCAGAGATTTATGGGCACTACTTCAGCAAGCATATATCAATTGAATATATCAGGCTCTTGGTTCACTTAACCTATGACAACCACGCAGCCCTAGAGGCGGCGCACCCAGGGGCAGGTAACAATGAGGATTGATTATAGCTTATGTTGGCAGTCGTGGGCCTCGCTCTCCAGCAGCCAATCGATATATCAAAGGTTTTAGAATGAAACCAGAGGAAGCAGAGGCTGCAGAAGATTTTCTGGAAAGGTTTAAAACCATCTACTGCAACCAGTCAGGTGCATGTATCATCAAGGAAATGACTCGCCACAGTTTTGTGCGATGCCTATGAATTGTTTGCCTTCCAGTGTCGCAATGGCTTTTTTAAAACCAATAATATGGACTGGTCAGAGTCTTCATCAACCCGTATGTCAAGAGCTGTGAGAGCCTTTTGGAAAGACTGGCCTAGTGGAGACAGGGAAGCCCAGGTAACGATAAAAAACAAAACAACAATCGAATATGTGATGAGAGAAACAAGAGAAGTTCCACCAGTGGCTGTTCCTGACTAAATGGGCTAACAAATCCGGATGTTACCCTGTTTACGGATGGCAGCTCATCCGTTATTGAAAAGGGAGAGTGGTTGTCAGGCTATGTGATTGTTAATCAGGAGGGAACGACCATTGAATCAGCGTCTTTTGAGGTTACTTTCTAGGCCCAGCTAGCCGAACTATTTGTGCTGATTAGAGCCTGAACCCTGGCTGAAGAACTATCTGGAAATATTTACACGGACTGCCAATATGCTTTTGGAGTGGTTCATGATATGGACAATTATGGGAGAATCGGGGGTTTCTAACCTATTCAGGGACAGTGATATCTCACAAAAAATGGTTTCTAATTTGCTACAGGCGATTCAGTTACCCAGTCAGTATGCTGTTATCAAAGTTAGAGCCCATACTATAGGCCAAAGCCCCATATACATAGGAAATTGCCTTGCCAACGAGGTAGCTAAGAAAGCTTTTAGGAGTCACCAAATAGTTGTGCCCCACATGATGAGGCAGATTAAAAATTCTACTAGGAATAAGTCTCCCTTGAAAAAAGGAATTTCAACTATCCAAGAAGTACTTCAAATACAGGAGGACGCTCCTGCACAGGTAGAACAGCTGTGGCAGGACCAGAGTTGTGTGTACAATCCTGTCACTAGCTTATGGGTTACGCTTGCTGCCCAGAATTGCATGTCTGACAAGCTTGCGTTGTGGGTTATTGAATGTGTACACTTTGCAACTCATTGTGGGGCCAAGGCCGTAAGTAATATGCTTCTAGAGACCTGGTGGCATCCGAAACTTCTGGCCATGTCCCAGCGTATCAGCCAGTGATGTCTGAATTGCCAGCAGCATAATCCAGGTAATGGCTTGTCCTGTGAACCAGGCAAGACCCCTTTACCAGCAGGTCCCTTTGAGACCTTGCAAATTGACTACATTTAGTTGAAAAGATGCCAGTGTTAGAAGTATGTTCTTATAATTGTCATTTTCAGTAAATTGATTTTTAGTAAATGGATTGAAACATGGCCGACCACTGACAATAAGGCCTCTACCACTGTAAAAATATTGTTACGCGAAATCATACCACGATTCGGTGTTCCTGCGCGATTAAGTTCAGATAATGGTCATCATTTTATTGCTGCTGTAAACATAGAAATTACAGATACGTCAACAGCTGCATTGTGTGTGTCGATCTCAGGCCACCGGATTGGTGGAATGGGCAAATCAGACTTTGAAAACCAAATTAGCAAAATTAGTGGCATAGACTGGCTCAACATAGTTAAAACTGCTTCCTGTAGCTCTTTTTCAGATACGCACTACACTTTCTGGTATGACACGAATAACGCCTGTGTAAATCATATATGGTCGACCTTTATGGAAGCCATGGAATGACCATGCCCCCGCAGTGGTCCATTTCCACCAGATGACTGATAGTGGTTTCTGTGGTTCAGTGGCTGACAAGGTTCGGGTCAATTGCTGTGCATATGTAATTAATTCATCACTAAGATCCTGTCCCGTCTCAGTCAAGGCTTTACCTAAACTCTGTAACTACTTCCAAGGCAGACCCTTTAAAAATAGACCATTATAAAGAAAAAGACAGTTTAAAAATTATTTCCAATTCATTCAGTCTATATTCCCAAATGCACAATTTCAAATTAACATATTTTTTTTCCTGAGATAAAGGCATTTCCAATCTCATCCAACACCTCAATCTGGATTCCACATGCCCAGTGTGCAATTCAGATCTCTCTTGAATTCAATTCAAAAGGTAAGAAATAGGAAGAAATCAAACTTAAAATACCGACAAGGTCACCAATCCTAATGCCAGGTTACGCAGCAAATAAAATGAAGAGTCTCTTTGCTGAGCCACATCCCGTTTAATAAAAGTTGAGAAGACGGAGAATAAACAGTTAATTTCCACATAGGTATCCAAAGCATTTCCAAAGAACAAAGGAAAAGAAAATAACTGTGTGCAGCTCCACCCCGACACAACTGCAACTTCTTAAAAAGACACTACCTCTTAAAACACATGATACTCCACAAAGATGTATCACGTAAATGAGCAGGCTCATTCCATGACATCCTATTTCATCTGAATTATAGGATTAATTCAACATTCACCCAGAACCGGTTCCACAAACAAGTAACAGTCTTTACACCCTTTACATCACTCTACACCCTTTTTTCTGTCACATTCACTCACAATTTTCCACACCTCATGCAATATGCTGAATCTCACATATTCACTCACTTTAAAGCAATAACATTCTCACAAGATTAAAACACAGTTACACACATCTCAGGGAAATCATGCAAAACTCTTAAAACTTTTCATTATCCCAAAAATGTCCATACTTTGTTCATAAATATAACACATAATGAAGAACGATCTCTACCGAAATACACATTTACACATCCCTTATATCCCACTTGACTCTCTCTCTCTTTCCCTCTGTTACTGCTGCTACTGCTCCCCCCTCTTAGATACGGGTCATTTCATTAAAGCTTCAAAGATTAAGCTACATTCCACATTCACTTCCTTCCTTTTCAGCATGCGTAAGGGAGTGTATATAGTTTAAAGAACGGGCAGGAAAGCATCAGGTACACAAAATTGTTTGAGAGGGGTGACCCAGAGGCCCGTCAAAAGAGTCAACGGTGTAGGCCTCTTGTTTCCAAAGATCTTTTTACGTTGCAGAACTTCATGAATTAACTTTACATTCCCTTTTCTGACAGAGCCGTTCTGTCTACTAGAATCTTTGGTTTTGTGGGGACCAAAGTGCAGAATTCGTAGTCTGCTGTGCGGGCAGTAATGTTAGCTGGGGGATTCCCCCGGGAGACTTCGTTGTGGCCACTCATATGGGCATTGCACTTAATAATGGGCAATTGGACTGGGACAAATAAGGCATGCAGTAGTTGGTGCAGTAGCCAGCACTGTTTTTAAGTTGCGAAAGTCTTCTTCTTGTTGGAGTGAGAGAGAATTGCTGCGGTGCCTTGGCAGAGGCACGAGCAACAGTTTAATGTATCCACTGCCAGTAGAAATTAACCAAGGCAAGAAAAGCCCTCATCTGTTTTAGGGGTGGCGGGGTGGTATGGTTCACAATGGGATTGGTCCGATTCCCTGTAATTCAGGGTCTTGCCACACCTCACACTTGCCCGGTTACTCACAAACTTTCCCCTCTATCTCCATCAGGAAGACGAGCTCTGTATTTGCAAACAGGTCAGAATTTGTTGTTTCAAGTTTGTTTTAAACTGCACCGACTGTTGGCTGCACAATATTAAAGTTCTTAGGGCAGTGAATAGCCTCAATTCCTGCGGGGTAGTTAAGGTACTGTAGATCAGTGTCACTCCGTCCACAGGTTTAATAGAAAGCCTGTTTTATCTTTCTTCCCCAGTCTTGAGTTATGTGTTAAGATGAAGTTACCTATGCTGTATTGCTAATAAAAGTATTTTGATCTTAATCACTGTTCGTGAGTTAAGTCATTTGAACAACAGGTTCCAACAACATGGTGTCAGAAAACTTGGACTCACTCCTTGCCTAATTATATTGCTTTTATTTTACTTTGTTGTTTCATCCAGCATATGTTCTACTATGACTTCTGCTCTCAGAAAACCAGAGATCCTGGTTTGACGAAGACCTCACAGAACGGTGGCGCATATTTGAAGAGGATTTCGCCATTTACATAGATGCGGCTCACCCAGCTGCTGCTCCAGGTGTTCGTGCCTCAATACTCCTTAATCTAGCAGGCACAGAAGCTGCTCGGCGTGCCAGAAGACTTCATTATGAAGCAGCTAGATTTGACCTGGCTGGTGTCCAGATTGCTCCGGCTGAATCTATCTGGGACCCCGACTGCTTGCTATGCAAATTCCGACTGTTATGTGAGTTACAACCAATTTAGTCCTGGAGAGACACTTGTTCTTCTCACAAAGCCAGAGATATGGCAAACCTGTTGAAACGTATGTTAGTGCTTTGAAGCACAATGCTACTCGGTGCGCTTTTGGAGATTTATGTGACAGCTTAGCCCGTGACCACCTGGTCTATGGTGCCCGCAATGATAAATTACGGTTCCAAAGGCGTTTCCTTGGGATGGGTGAGCAAGGGGGGGGGGGGGGGGGGGAAGGGAGGGATGGTGGGACTTATCTCCCTTTGTTATTTTTTTCACTTTTTTTTCTCTTCTTGCACTTCAGGGGTCTTTTCTTCTCTCTTTTTTTTATATCTTTCTTCTTTTTCTTCATTCTTTCCTTTTTACTTTTGTTTTCAGTTTCATGTATTAATTTATAAAATGTTAAAAATGAAGTTGCACGAAAATTGTATAATTATTATGCTGACTGCTTTATTCTTGTACAATTGCTTCTAATAAAATAAACATTAAAAAAAGATAAATTATGGGACGAGTTACTGCGCGATACTGAACTTACACTTGAAAACCGTTGCCGCTTTGCTGAAATGGCTGATACTCATACAAAAGTTTTGGGACATGGCCCCCACTCTGTTTATGACATTAATGTTGCCACATTTTATCAAATCTCTTGCCTTTCTCCTCAAGTGCCCATCACCCTATTGCTAAACTCATAGACAATTGTTTTAACTGTGGGTGTTCGCATGTTGCAGCTCGTGACCGTTGCCCTGCATATGGAAAATGTTGACATTTCTGCAAGAAAAGCAACCATTTCTTCAAATACTGCCGCTCGCTAAGCAACAGAGTTCAAACAAGACCTGTCAATTCACTCAACCACGAGAACCTGCTCTCGGAACGCTCTCAACCAGCTCCCATGGATTTGCAGGCTGCTAGTGAAGATTCTGATTTGGATGTTCACTCCCTGTTTGATTTACCACATAAACATCAAGATCTCAACATTCCTTTGCTCGTTAATGGCAAGAAACTTTTTCTGAAAGTTGATACCGGAGCCAGGTGTAATGTGATGTGTTTATCTGAATTGAAAAATATACGAAAAACAGAGACTATCACTCCTACAGAAGCCTCCCTTCTCCCATTTGCTGCAGGTCCAGTGCACCCTATCGATCAAGTTGAGTAATGCTGCTGTCTTAACACACGTGTCCACAAACTGAATTTGTGTGTTGTTCGTGAGAATGTGCCATCACTGCTGGGTGTCAACTCTTGTACAACAGTTCCAATTTTGTTTCTCTCCCCGAATTTGTTCCTCATATCCCTCTTCTATAAACAGGGTTGCCATGCCAGACAAGGGGTCCCCTGGGTATTTTGCTTAGGTTTCCGTTTTTGCATACCAATTATTTATATTCTGTCGGCCAACCGTATTCTCTTTTCAAAAATCTTTTCGCCTGATCATAACGTAATCTTTGCGTTTTCCCGGATCCAAATAACACATATGCTGTACCGAAACTCCCACATGTACCGGAGCTCCCACATCATTCTTATACAGAGCCTGTCCCATCATTCGACTCTATAAATGATGACTATCTCACCCATTAATTTCAACAGACCACATGTAGTCAGACCATATCAATCGAAAATACGCATTCTGGACCCTCTAATACGTTATCTGCAATCTTGACCCACATGGTACTCCCGGAGCACTAGTTCCCAAGTCTGAGCTGCTGAATCAACAAAAATGTCTTATCTTACGTTAACTCTCAAGGATCTTGGCAGAAACCAGATTAACTTCGGACGAAGGACCACAGTGTTCCCGGGCACTGTCAAGAGTTCAGACTCAAGGGGTCCGATAGTGGACTACCCCATTCGAGACCCCGACCAAACTGTAGCCTCTTACTCAGTATTCAGAAATAGTTTCCAGCAAGATCCTGCCGACTATGCCAATGTTTAAGTTCAATTTGCTTTAAACAGATAACAACACAAAAGTTAATAATATGGTAACATCTTTATTTTGCCAGGCGGGAGTGGGAGGACAGCTCTCACAGTATGTAAACACAGACTACAGAGTCCCTCTTTCTCCACACACAGAGGTAATGTTCAGATATATTTATACCCTAATAATCAGCAATTCTTTTTCTTACAGAGCATTGTACAGCCTCTTGCCTTGTTCATATATGGTTAAAATCAGAGTATTGACTGTTTTTTTCAGCTAGAGGAAAGGTTAGCCCATATATGGTTATGCTGAAGGAGTTTTTCTGTTGTTGCAGATTCAAGCACTCTTATTTTTTGACTATTTGATTAATTGTTTGTACATTACAATCGGCAGAGCAGAGGGTATGAATCAGGCACGTGCCATGAGTGATTACTCAAGGTAGGCAGTCAGTCGGCTTTAAAAATCTTAAACCGCGCATGCGCAGATTGTTCTCTCCGTAAAAATTAAAAAAAGTAACAATTCAATTTGCCCAAGGCTTCCAAATCTCCTTCATTTTTTAAAATTACTGAATGGGTGGGGGATGGAGGGTGAAGGCAGATGGAGAGATGGTGGGAAAAACGTGAGTTCCTTTCACAGCATGCAGAGAGGTTGTGCCAGGGGTAAAGTTGCAGGGAGGGCAGGAGTGTTGTGAAGGAGGGGGTCGGGGATTATGTCAGTAACTCACTCACTGCTGCCGCAGCGCTTCAGGCACGGACAGCAGAACCGGCTGTCACTTCAGCGCCTCTGCTGGCCTGCTTACCTCTGGCAGTGCTCTCCGACTGAACATCTCTCAGCTGCCGCTCACCGGCTTCGCTCATGTCAGCCGCTTCCGGCAAATCCTTAAAGTCTCACATCCGAGTAACCTCAATTGGTCCCTTGATCGTGTTGTCAGAGTTTAAGGATTTGCGGGAAGCGGCTTACATGAACGAGGCCGGCGTGCGGCAGATGAGAGGTTTTCAGATGGAGAGCACTGCCAGAGGTGAGCGTGGGCCAGCAGAAGGGGCTGTCCGGTCCTGGCAGCCACTCGCAACCACCCAAGCTAATTCACTCCCCGGCCACAATGCAGTGGCTCCGTGCCCGGAGCGTTGCAAGTCAGTACTAGCCCCGATCCCCTCCTTCACAACGCTCCTGCCCTCCCCGCAACTTTACCCTGGGCCAGTCTCCCTAAACACTGTGAAAGGAGCTTCCCCCCCCCCCCCCCACCCCCACCCCGAGAAAATATTTAAAAACATATAGCACCACGAAATGTACTTACCACATTATTGGTGCATGAACTCCATTCTTCTCTCTTTCTTTCCAAGATACACTTCAGATAATGGCAATCCATATTCGAAAAACCCGCCAAGGATCTTGCGCTGCGCACGCGCAGTACAGCAAAGGCAGAATTCTAGCTGCCTTCAGCCCCGCTTGTCATTGATGGCTTCAAGCAGCGCCAACAGCACATCAGCTGCACAGACCTTTGCGTGTTACAAGTGCTGCAGATGAAAGGCACGGAGAATTATGCCTACCTAAGAGATCGATCTCTTAGATAGGCACAATTGTCCCATGCCTTTACTATTTATAGTTAACAATTACCATTTCATAATTTTAGTAAGGGTAGGCAGTGCCTACCTTGCCTACCCTGACGGCACGTGTCTGGTATGAACCAAGTTGTCTGAACATCTTTCTGATTGTTTATATCACAGAGCAAAAATATCGAGTATTATTGTGCTGAAATCTCGCTTGTGTTAGAGAAGAAAGGCAAAACATTCATGTTATTGGGCTGTAATCTCGCTAATGCTTATATTATAGGACAAGACACTTGGTGTTTATGCAGAACTCTCCCTAATGTAGTAGGAGAAAGGGCGGGATCTATGTAAACACGTGATTTGATGCATGTCATCCGGGACGGGATGGGAGCAGGATCTATGTGAACACGTGGTAGATGTGGCCCACCATCCGCTCACAGACATGCCACCCGGCCGCTATGCAGAACAAGGTTGCCGCCCCCTGACTTAGTAACTACTTCACTGCTGTGGGAAATAATGCCAGTACAATTTTCATAAAGCTATCACCTTTAGAGCCTCTTCTTTTTCTGTTCTTTTATAAAAATAATTTCAGAAAAAGATGTAGAATTTCTTGGTGTGTTGCTCTCTCCTGCTAGGGCAACCACAATGTCCTTTGGCTGGAGAATTGTGCCATAAGCTGCCTTTCGATGAAAGTGCATAAATCTTCCATCAGCAACAGTGGACACAATAGTCACAGTTTTTGAAATTCCAAAGAGGAATGGTTCTCAGGAGCATCAATGAACGACACCAGATCATTGAAGAGCCACTGGTATGACGACCAAAAGTGCAATCATATAGTGAGGATTTAAGAACTGGTTTAAAGACAAGAATACTAAGAGTGAAACTGACTTTGTTGCAGAGATCAAAACAACTAATTTACATCAACCAAGCTGGAGATAAACTTATCATCAAACAAAATATCAGATTGCAAATGGTCTGGATCTGCCTCTGGTAATTCACATGCCGGGGATGAAGATAATTTTGATGGAATAGGGCTTGCAAAACTGATTGAAAGCAAAGATTTTTAGCTAAGAGGGAATTTCTGCTCAACCAACACCTTAGGAGGCAGTGAGGATTTACTGCAAAGGGTGTGAGGTGTAAAAGTAGAAAATGACTGATGCAATTTTACAGAATGCTGGTCAGCCTGGAGTGCTGAATGTAGTTTTGGTCTGCATATTTAATAAATAAAGATGTCCCTCTGTTCCAATTTGTAATGAAGCCTATTACAACAGTACTATAAAATAATTAGAAAGTGAACTGGGAAAGATTAAAGGTGAGGTGGTAGATGAGCAGTGGCGGAAAGTGAAATTAAACAGTTTAAATTGTCACAGTTTAAGAATAAGGGGTAGGCCATTTACAACTGAGATGAGGAAAAACGTTTTCACCTGGAGAGTTGTGAATCTGTAGAATTCTCTGCCACAGGAGGCTCGAAGTGGTCTGCTTCCTAGTGACTTAGGATGTGGCCACAATGACAGTGGAAGTAATCTATCAACATTTCCTGGATATGAAGGTATCTGAGCACTGGAACACCAGATGTAATGGCACTCCAAAAAGGGCGATCAACACTGGGTGGCGCCACCAGCATTGGCTGCCTCGCCAACAGTCTGTCTGTCCTTTTTTGTTATTTTTCCGTATGTGTTGAAAGTATATTTTAGTGTTCCTTGGTTTATTTTGTGTGTGTGGGGGAGGGGCGGGGTTGGGGGGAACTATTTACAATCTCTTACCTCAAAGAAGATGTGATTGTTTTCCATATCGTATCTCCGTCCCCACTGCGACCTAACATCGTGGAGTTGGTGGCCATTCCTGCAGACCAACAGGAGTTCCAAGCCGCAGGGGTCTGCGGGACTTTAACATCGCAGAGCTTGTAATCCCTTTGCCGGGGATCGAAGCTCCAACCGCGAGGCCTGTGGACTTTTACAAGCGGAAGCCTGGGGTCTCTGGGAAGAAGAGGCTGGCGGGAGCTCCATGCTGCGGAGAAAGTTTCAACCGCCCTAACGTGGGAGTTTCCATCACCCCAACTGGGGCTCCGAACGTCGGCTGCGGGAGCTGCTATCACCCCGACTGCGGATCGATTAACTGCCCCGACCGCGGGCAAACAAAGAGGAGAAGATTGAACTTTATTGTCTTCCATCACAGTGAGGAATGTGGAATCCACTGTGATGGATGTTTATGTTAACTTTCATGTGGTTGTGTATCGTGTTGCTTTTCAATTAGTATGGCTGTAACTCAAATTTCACTGTACCTTAACTGGTACATGTGACAATAAAATGACCTTGAAACCTTGAAACGACAAAACCTATTGGGAACATGTTGGAATACATTATTGAAGAGGTAATTGCAATACATATAGATACTTGTAAGAGTATAAAGCAGTCATACACGGTTTTATGATGGGGGAGTTCTTGACACATTTGCTATACTTCTTTCCTGGTGTAATAAACTGGATTGATAAAGGCAAAAACAATAATGTTTAGTTTGAGATTTACAGAAGATAGATGAATAAAATGTTACTTAGGCTGAGAAAAGGAAGTTCTTTCCTCACAAAGTTGCATTTCTATATTTGAAAGGGGCATGGATGAGCATTATTAAACTCATTTAAGGCCGAGATGGATTTTTAAACTATGGAGAAAATAAAGATTATGATAATCAAACAGGAAAATTGGATAGGTGCAAAAAATAGATCAGACACTAGGTTGCTGAATGGCAAAACTGACTCAAGGAGATGTATGGCTTGCTCTTTCTCTCCCATGTCATGTTCATATTCATTTTGTTTTAAAACTCAGTTAAAATATTTTCTCTATTTGTCCCAAGGCCATACAAACTGATCTATCGTGAACAAAGAGCGGTTTCACAATTCTGAATTGATCTAGTCACTTTCCTTGAGGTTTGCATCCTTCAAGTGCTTTTGTAAAAAACTTTCCTCAGCTATGTTCAATGTAATACAAAACCAGTACCTTTGCTGTTAGCAGAGTAACAAGGGATGCTTCTGCTCGCTCCTCTGTGATGTAAGTCCATGGTTTCCCATGCCAGAGGGCACCATTTTCCAGATTCATTAACTTTATCTGCTTTTTGGATAATCGAGGAAGTCTTGTGGGTGCAAAGGACGGCCGCAAACTGGTTTTAGCTGCTGATTTGGCTGGTGTCGAGGACACCTTTGCACTGTTTGCAGACTTCTGCTTTTTGCTATCCGGGACAGGTCCCAATGTCATCTCAATCTGCTTGGTGTTTTTGGAAACAGAGCCAACAGAAATGGGTTGCGGAGAAGCCAAAGTTCGATTGGTTGTGCGGGACCCTCTACAGTCAGCTTGGGATGACCAGGATTTTAATACACTGTCCAACGTGCGGACATAACTGGAACTTTTGGAAGGTATTTGACATACAACTTTTGATGTTTTGTTCACGCACAGAGCAGCACGCTGATCAATAATTTTCTCTTCGTTTTCCAGATATTCATCCAATGTGTTACTTGAGAAAACCGAACTATTTTTTAAGGAGGACTTTGGTTTTACACCTGGAACAGATCATAAATAAAATTAATCGATTCATTTTTTAGTGCACCATCCAAACAAATTATCATCAACTGAAGTATAACATTAACGTTCCCTCACCGTTTCACAACTATCTTTTGGCAAGTGTGCAATTTGCTAACATGCCTAATGCTACATATTTGGCAAAATAGCTCTGGGAAAGCTTTACTTTGGATGAAGACACAGTACTATTTAAAATATAAATTGGGTTCTTCATGCTATTATATATATCTTCAGGTTCTTAGCTCAAAGGATGCATCAACACAATCCAACAAGGGACTAAGGGCCAATAAGTAAATTGAGCAAATCCTTTTTTCCCCCATCAGGTTGACATGGAGGAGGAGGGGTGGAGAGGTGAGAGGCGAAAGGGACAGGGTAGTCAGTATCTGAAGTCCCTTAAAAGCAGAATTGAGAGGGGAACAATGATAGTTTTCAAATGTGTTGCCTCGCTGCTAAAATATTGGCATGGAGCACATTCATTTTCAGAGACCATTGACCAACAGAAAAACACAGTCCTTGGGATAGGTTGACCTGCCCCACTGGGTTAAGAATTGAAAGTTTACTCAACGAATGGAATGCACCCATTTTTAAACTTACTTGTTTCGGTCTGCTTGGAAGTAGAAGATCCTGAATGTTCTCCAAGTTTTTGTTTCCAACCCTTCAACTTTGCGAAATCATTTGTTTTTCCTGTTCTTGAAACAAAGGAAACTTCTTCTTCTGTGAAATATTCAAATATTATTTTTAAACATTTAAAGACCACCTCTACTTATATCATTATTGGTGTACAATTTCTAGTCAGTCCCAACTGGACTGTTAATTAGTTTAACATATTGAGAGGGATTTAAAAACATAACTGTATGGACCTTGTGGGTGACAAGAAAGCTGGAAAAGCAAGATGGGTTCAGGTGAGGGGGGTATTTGCCCATTTGGTGGGGGGAGGTTAAAGGTGAAAAAGAGACAAAAATCATGTCCCTCCCCAGGCACTTCATGCAACTACAAGAGATGTAACACCTGTCCCTACACGTCCTCATTTACTCCCATGCAGGGAGCTCAGCAGCCCATCCTGGTGAGTCACATATTCACATGCACCTCTTCCCATCTTGTCTGTAGCATTCTGTGCTCTCAATGTGGCCTCCTTTACATTGGGAAGACCAAGCATAGACAAGGTGACCATTTCGCCAAACACTCACATTCAGTCTGCCAAGGATGGCTGGAGCTCCCGGTTACTGCCCATTTTAAGTTCCCTTCCCATTATGTATTTTCTGTCTTTGGCCACCATTTCTAGATTGAGGCAGCATGCAGACTGGAAGAACAGCATGTCCTAGTCCGCTAGGGTATCTTACAATCCAATTGTATGAAAATTGAATTATTTAATCACATAACATCCATCCCTTCCCTTTTACTGCATGATCATCTCCCGCCCCTGGGACCTACTATTTACTTTTACATTTCTTGTAGTCAAACGTTTCAAAATTACTGTTTTCACTTGTCACAAAATGTAAAGAACCACATTAACTAGCAAAATTTGATTGTTCTTTAATTTATATCTGTTGTTACCTAATCATTGTTACAAGAAACAAGGATTGTTTTCAATCTCAACTCAAATTAGAACTGTGATCTTCAGAAGACATAAGGTTAATTCATATAGCCATATTTTGGAAATATCAAGAACAAAAATACTGATCTAGATGGAGTTTTTTTTAAATCATGAGTCACATAATCTATGGTAATAGACATTTTTCCTTGATTGCTCAGATGAATGAGTGAATTTTCCACTGAAGTGCTCTTTTCTCACCGAAAGGTTCTTGGACTTGTTTGATTGGAGAAAGTTCTAAGATGTCTCTTTGAGCAGGTGTTGCAATTGAAGCCGATGAAGGTGATATCACCACTCCTAAGCGTTTCAGGTTGACTGTTGACATCAAGGAATTTGGCTTGAGACCAGCTGTCGGGAGAATAAAAGGTTTATTAATGATAGCTCCGACTAGGTTATGGTTCACATCCTTTGCATTATAATGCAACAACTGGAAAACTAGCAGGAAAGGAATTAGCAAGTCCAAATTCATCATGCTTTGATGTATCTTTCAAATTTTATCAAAATCTTTTTTTTTAATTTTAAATCTTTAAAAAGATATATATCATACACACACTGAACTTTTAATCTATTGTTTATTATATTTTTTAAAGAGTTGTATGTTCTGTCATGCTGCTGCAAGTAAGAATTTCATTGATCTATCTTGGACATGGTACAATAACATACTGTTGACTCTTGAACTGGCACATTGGAACAAACTTCCATTCAATGTCAAACATTCACCTCTTTCAAGCAATGGGTGCAAAATAACTCTGGGGTCCAAATGACTAAGGTCCTCAAGCAGGTGCTCTTCCAGCTGTTCAATTTTCTCTTCACTTTCTTGAGGATCTGTTAAAAAAAGTACATACTCAATATGCCTGATGATTATAGATGGGGAAAAATAAAATCTAAAAACAGTTGCGAGGTATTGAACTTTGGGGGATAAAACGTATGCGGAAAATATACAATTAATGGCATGACCCTTAACCGCGTACAGAGGGATTTTGGGATCCAAATCCACAACTCTCCTGAAAGTGGCAACGCAAGTAGAGTGTAAAAGCACATATGATATGGTTGCTTTCGTAGGTTGGGGCAATGAGTACAAAAATCAGGAAGTCATGATGCAGCTTTATAAGACTTTGGTTAGGCCGCATTTGGAGTATTGCATGCAGTTCTGGTTGCCCCTTTACAGGAAGGATGTGGAGGCTTGCAGAGGAGATTTACCAGAATGATCAATGGATATGGGGGTATTAGCTATAGGAGAGGTTGGACATACTTCGATTGCTTCTCTGGAATACCACAAGTTACAGGGAGACCTGATAATATAAGAGGCTTAGACAGAGTAGACAGTCAGAACCTTTTCCCCAGGATACCAGAGGGCATAGCTTCGTGAGGGGGTCATAGTTTAAAGATAATACACAGGACAATTTATTTTTAAAATACAGAGGGTGAAGCCCTGGAACGCACTGCCGGGGTTGTAGTTGAGGCCATATAGTCGCAACTCTGCGGCAAAACTTTGCTCTGACTCCATTTACAAGTTCGCAGAAGAGATGCAGTGGCTGGATCTCAAACTATGAGATGGAGTACAAGAAGGAGGTACAGAACTCAATAGCAAAGTGCTAAGATAAATATCCTCTGCCTCAACACAAGCAAAATGAAAAAGATAGTCTCTGACTTCACGATGCGGGCTGCAAAACATGCTCGAGTATGTATCAAAGGTGCTGAAGTAAAGATGGTCGTGAGCTTCAAGTTCCTAGGTGCAAATATCGTAAATTTATCTATGACGCAAATGCCAAGAAAGCATACCTTTGGCCTGGAATACATAGCACCAGCCATCAAAATTTGGCAATACCTAGTATTTGTGAGGGCATTGATGTCCACGCCAGGGTTTGCACGCCACTTTTTTGGCAATCGGAGGGGCAAGTGGTACCGCTAGTGGCATGCTCTGCTATTTGATGCAAAGTTCAGAGTGACCAAGAATAACACTCATTAAAGCAGGCGGCATTCTCGGAGGTAGAGCTACCTGGTGTATCTGTGGCCGACATTACTGCCTGCCTGCATTCGCCTGCGCCTCACATCATCCTCGAGTGGCTCTGCATGGGAATTTGACAGAGGATCTACTCTTTTCATTCGGAGGCCCGACCACTTCAGAGACACCCTGTACATGAACTCGACCATCCAGTGATAAGCACCAGCTTGACAATCCAGGGGTTCATCACAACTCTGTGGACCAATGTTTAAGGGAGACAATATGGGAGCAGAACCAGTGCTAATAACAAGATAACCTTGAAGAGCCAGTTGGATCTAACTCAACTCAAAAACAATTTATTACTCAGTAACCAACCAAAATTCTGTTTCCTTCGATTCAGGTTGGATGACCAAGCTGAAGTGTACATCTGGTTTTGGTAATAATTTGTCATGTAGTTCCCTTTAAATGTAAAAAGAAAAGGAAAAATAACATTACTAAAACATTAAATTTAGAAATATATGGCTGACGGCTTACTGTTCAGCAGAGACTAAATAAATGTTGTGTAGTTACTACCTGTCGGATGAATGGGATTGCTCGGCTCTTCTGACACATGTTCAACCAGGTGGGATTGCAGGGCATCCTGCAAAAAAGAAATCCAAGCACTGAGTTGAACAGCAAACATATCAGAACTTACATGTTGGAACATGTTAGGAAAACTTCTAAAGAAATTATAGAAATTAAGATGAAGATAGACACAAAAAGCTGGAGTAACTCAGCAGGACAGGAAGCATAATTGGAGAGAAGGAATGGGTGAGGTTTGGGTCAAGACCCTTCTTCAGACAGGTCTTGACCTTAAGAGGCGGACAAAGGAAAAGAAAACTGCTTTGATTTTTATTTGATCCGCTGTATGCGTTGTTCAGGGTGTGGACCCTTGTCCATTGGCAATACCAAATGTAGACTAGGCGATCATTTCGCTGAATACCTTCTCTCAGTCCGTCTGACCCACCTGATCTCCCGGTTGCCAATCACTTTAATTCCCCTTCCCAGTCCCACAGCGATCTTTGTGTCGTAGGCATCCTCCTTTGTGAGAGTGAGCCCAAAGGAAAATTGGAGGAACAGAATCTCATATTTCACTTGGGCAGCTTACAACCCAGTGGTATAATTGATTTATCTAACTTCATGTAACCCTTGTATTCCCTTTCTCTCCATCCCTTCCCCACCCAAGTTGTATCAGCTTCAAAGTCATCTTGTTGAGTCTCATTGTCTGTACTCACTCTAATGTGTAAGGCCTTTCTGCTCTGCACAAGACCTTGAGCCAAGTACTTGATACAAAATGTGTAGTAAGGAAATGCAGATGGTGGTTTAAACCTGTCTGCAACTCGTTTTCACCAAACACACAGCTAACAATGGCCTGTTTCCTTTATCATCGTTAGTTTTTTGCATATCTTTCATTCAATTGTTCTATATTTCTCTACATCACCGTCTGTATCTCTCGTCTGTCTGTCACTCTGAGCTTTGCATCCGATAGCAGAGTGTGCCAATAAATTGCGATATAATTGGTTGAAAGTGAGAAAAGAACATTCCAATGACTTTGAAATAATTTAAAGTATGTGCTCACTCTAGATCTCTCTGAAGTCTAACTGCATTAGCACATTCCCATTGAAATGGTGCTGCCATCTCATGGCCCAAATTCTGAAAACGAAGCATGCTGGATATCATGGACTGCTGGAGGTGGAAGAGGCACATGTTTTCTGGATTTGTGGTGTTATACACAACCAAAAGCAGGAAATACAGGAAACACTCAACAAGTCAGGCACATTCAGTGTAAAAAGAAACAAAATTGTTTCCTTGAAAATCTTTGCCTGAATTGGAAAAGAGAGAAAAGTTTAGTCTAGTTTAGAGATAAAAACGGAAACAGGCTCTTCGGCCCCACCAAGTCTGCATCGTGCAGCAATCTCCGTACACGCACTATCCTACCACGCTCATCATTTTTGCTTTAGGTACTCCTATCGGACTGATTAGTGGCTGCTTGGTAACCGCAGATGAAGTTGCATCCACTTCATTGATGGAGCTTTTGTTCATAGTTTTATTTTGGAGTTCCCAGAGAAAATACACGCAAGTCATGGGGAGAAAGTACAACTCCATACATACAAGCACCCATAGTCAGGATCAAACCCAGGTCTGGCGTCATAAGGCAGCAACTATACCTCTGTGCCACCGTGTCATCTTTAAAATGTTTTGAAGCTAACTTGTTTCTTTTTTTCCTAATCACGAGTCTTTAGCCTGAAATGTTAACTATTTCTATCTCCACAGATGTTGCCTGCCCTGCTAATTTTTTTGCAGCATTGTGTTTTTGTTTCAATATTACAGTTTATTTCTTTAATTTCCAGTCATTGATAAACATATGATTGGTTGGTCACACACCAGCTGGTGGCCAGTGGGATGTATGGAGAGCTCTGGAATGCCATGAGCTTAGTCTATCAATCGCCATGAAACCTGCCAAGCTACAGGCTTTCACCATCATGTCTACAAACAATACATGTCCATCCACTGAGATGCTCAAAGTGAGAATGAGGGTGGGAGAGGGCTGTAACTTAATCACTATGGACAACTTCTTCACCTTTGTGCCATTGTAGGTGCCGAACCAGGGGTTGGAACATCACACCAGATACTAGTGCCCATGTCTTTCTCAGTGGTACAGACAGTTGGTTTGGGAGGTGCGGTCAGAGTAGCTCAAATGAGTAACTGCAGTATATTTGAATGACAGTATGCACAGTAACTACCACGTACCTGTGGAGTTCTCCAGATCCCAGAATTTAATATATTTTTTGTATATTTTATCTTACGAAATCTGAAACCTTCTCCAGAGGTTTTCTCAGGGGGTATACCATGTGAAGCAGTTGGAATATTTGAAACTGTGGAAATACTGGTTTTATTCACATTTTTTTCTGATGCAGAGCTACTCTCTTTGGGTCCAGAGCATACAGATTTTGAATCTACATTCTCCACTTGAGAATTTTCAGCAGAGCTAGATAAATGGGTAGGTTTTTTTGCAGAATTGGGGGACTGGAGAACAGTGGGTATAGGTCCCCCTTTCCTCCGACAAGAAGACAGTAGCTTTTGTGGCAGTTCAGATATTTTTATGGTTCCATTTGTAAAAGTACACGGCTCCAAGTAAACTACAAGTACTTTGGTACACTCCACCCTCATCATTTTTGCTTTAGGTACTCCTATCGGACTGATTAGTGGCTGCTTGGTAATCGCAGATGAAGTTGCATCCACTTCATTGATCTGAAATCTGAAACCTTCTCCAGAGGTTTTCTCAGGGAGTGTACCATGAGAAGCAGTTGGATTATTTGAAACTGTGGAAATACTGGTTTTATTCACATTTTCTTCTGATGCAGAGCTACTCTCTTTGGGTCCAGAGCATACAGATTTTGAATCTACATTCTCCACTTGAGAATTTTCAGCAGAGCTAGATGAATGGGTAGGTTTTTTTGCAGAATTGGGGGACTGGAGAACAGTGGGTATAGGTCCCCCTTTCCTCCGACAAGAAGACAGTAGCTTTTGTGGCAGTTCAGATATTTTTATGGTTCCATTTGTAAAAGTACACGGCTCCAAGTAAACTACAAGCACTTTGGTACACTCCACCCTCATCATTTTTGCTTTAGGTACTCCTATCGGACTGATTAGTGGCTGCTTGGTAATCGCAGATGAAGTTGCATCCACTTCATTGATGGAGCTTTTGTTCAGAGTTTTATTTTGTAAATCATAATTAGTTCCATCATTCCATCCTTCTGAATCTAAATATTCATTATTTTCTTTACATTTTAGTCCATCACAATCAAAGATTACTGGGTTTGCTACATGGTTATATTCATAGTCATCTGGTGGCTCTTCCTTGACAATAATTTGAAAAAGCTCTTTGTTGTATTCAGATGGTGCAACACTGGATGGATTTGTTGAATAAATACTTGGGAGGCATTCAGCTACTCCCATAGGAATGATTAGTGGCTGCTTGGGAACTGCAGGTGAAGTTGCATCCACTTCATCAATGTAGCTTTTGTTCATAGTTTTATTTTGTAAATCACAATTCGTTCCACCATCCCATCCTACTGAATCTGAAAATTCCTTCTCTTCTTTACATTTTAGTCCATCACAATCAAGGATTACTGGGTTTGCTACATGGTGAGATTCATAGTCATCTGGAGGCTCTTCCTTGACAATACTTTTAAAAGGCTCTTCATGGTATTCAGATGATGCAACACTGGATGGATATGTTGAATAAATATTCGGGAGGGATTTCAAGATGCTGCAGAGAAATATAAACAAAGGACTGAAGCAAAATAAACATTGAAAATGAAATATGATTAAAGATTCTTTACAAATATAAGTTCTAATCCAACCAATGAAGCATTGCATAACACTTTCAAATTAACAGAACATGACACTATCTGAAATGTTACTGGATTGAAAAAGGGATTGCATAAACTAAGAAATTGGAGAAAAAGAATAGTGATGTCCTGGACATCACAAAATTACAGAAGAGGTGGGCTTGGCGATGTTGAAGCGCATAAAGATGGATAAATCCCTAGGGTCTGACCAAGTGCATCCTAGGACATTGTTGGAAATAAGAAATTGCTGTGGTTCCCGGCAGAGATTTTTAAAAATATATAGCCACACGTAAGATACTGAAAAATTGGAGTGTGACTAATGTGACTTTATTTAATAAAGACAGAACAGGACAATGAACCTAAATCAATTATGGCAAAGTTACTGAAGGGAGTTATGAAAAACAAGATCTATCTACATTTGGCGAGGCAAGGAATGATTAGGGAAGTCTGCATGGCCTTATGCCTAGGAAATAATTCCTCATGAATTTGATTTGATATTTTTGAAGAGGAGACCAATCGGATAGATAGAGGACAGAGGTGGTCTATATGCACTTCAGTAAGGCTTTTGACAGGATCCGCCTGATAGGCTGGTCCACATTAGGGCACTTGGAATTCAGGGTGAGTTAGCCAATTGGAATCAAAATTGGCTTGATGCGAGGAAAGAGGGTGACAGAGGAGTTTTTTGTTGCTAGATTGGAATCCTGTGACCAGTGGTATGCCGCATGGATCGGTGCTGGGTCTCGCTATTTGTCATATATATTGATTGAATATGTGATGATTGGCTATTCTGTGTATGACACCAAAATTGGTGATGTGGTACACAGTGAAGAAACATGGAAACATAGAAAAATAGGTGCAGGAGTTAGCCATTCGGCCCTTCGAGCTAGCACTGCCATTCAATGCAATCATGGCTGATCATCTAAAATTAGTATCCCGTTCCTGCTTTTCCCCCCATATTCCTTGATTCCTTTCGCCCTAAGAGCTAAACCTAATTCTCTCTTGCAAACATCCCATGAATTGGCTTCCGCTGTCTTTTGTGTCAGAGAATTCCACAGATTCACAACTCTGCGTTTTCTGAAGCTAAAACAGACTTTAGATCAACTGGGAAATTGAACAAAGGAATGTTGGATGGAATTTAAATCAGACAAGTGTGAAGTGTTGCTTTTGGGAGGTTGGACAGGACATATACAGTGAATGACAGGGCATAGAGCATATATAGTGAATGACATGCATTCTAGCACAGACACCTAGGGACACAAGTACATAGCCCCCTGAAAGTGACTTCTGGGTAGACAATGTGGTGAACACCTTGACAAGCTTGCTTTCATTGGATAGTGCACTGAATACAAGAGTAGTATTCCATTATACAGCTGAAATAGTTCATAAGTCATGTGAGAGGAATTAGCGCATTCGGCCCATCAAGTCTATTCCACCATTCAAACATGGCTGATCTATCTTTCCCTCTCAGCCCCATTCTCCCGTCTTCTCTCCATAACCCCTAACATTGTAACTAATCAAGAATCTGTCAATGTTCGCCATAACAATATCCATTGACAGCCTCCCAAGCCTTATGTGGCAATGAATTCCAGATTCACCACCCCATAACTAAAGATACTCCTTCTCGTCGACTTTCAAGAAGTACGTTGTTTAATTCTGAGGCTATGGCCTCTGGTCCTAGACTCTCCCACCAATGGAAACATACTCTTCACTTCAACTCTATCCAGGCCTTCCACTATTTGGTAGGTTTCAATGAGGACCACCATCATTCTTCTACACTCCAGCGAGAACAGACCCAGTGCCTTCAAACACTCATCAGATTGACTTAATCATTCCTGGAATCATTCTCATAAACCTTCTCTGGACCCTCTCCAACACCATCACATCCTTCCTTAGATATGGGGCTCAAAACTACTCACAATACTCCAAATACGTTGGGACCAATGTTTTATTTACCCTCAGCATTACATCCCTGTTTTTCTATTCTAGCCCTTGTGAAAAAAAAATGTAGCATTGCACTTGCCTTCCTTACTACCAATTCAATGTGCAAATTAACTTGTTGGGAATCCTGCATCAGCACTCCCAAGTCTATTTGCACCTCCAATTTCTGCATAATCTCCCCATTAAGAAAATAGTCTACGGCTTTATTCCTTCTACCAAAATTCACGACTCCACTCTTTGCTACACTGTATTCCATCTGCCACTTCTTTGCACACTCTCCCAACCTGTTGCAAAGTCTTTCTGGCTGAATGGCAGAAGGCAATGTAGTGTGCTAAACTGAATTCAAAACCTGATCAGATGAAGAATGGAGAAGACAGTATCTGATGGTTATTTTTGGCAACCAATCGGGCTTCACAGAGTTTTATGTAGGTTATATTAATGCTTTAAAATTTAAATTAATGGGGCGTTAAACATGTTTGTGGATAATACAAAAAATGTCCATGTGGTTTGCAGCGAGGAAGACGACTCTAAGATGCAGCAAGATATTAATTGACTACTCAGTTGAGCAGAAAATCTTCAAGTGACATTCAATGCCCAAATTTTTAGGGCACTGGAACCATTTCTGGGGGAGGTGGGACCAGTACAAACAGGACGGTCTGCACCTGGGCTGGAATGGAACCAATGGTCTTGGGGGAGTGTTTGCTAGTGCTGTCGGGGAGGATTTAAACTAATCTGGCAGGGGGATGGGTACAAGAGCAGAGAGGCAGGTGGGTGTAAAACGAGAGTGGAAGCAATAGGGAGCAAGGTGAAAAGTAAAAGTGGCAGGCAGACAAAACCAGGGCAAAAATCAAAAAGGGCCACTTCTCAACAAAATTGTATAAGGGGTAAGAGCGTTGTAAAAACAAGCCTGAAGGCTTTGTGTCTCAATGCAAGGAGTATTCGTAATAAGGTGGATGAGTTGAACGTGCAGATAGCTATTAATGAGTATGATATAGTTGGGATCACGGAGACATGGCTCCAGGGTGACCAAGGCTGGGAGCTGAACATCCAGGGATATTCAATATTCAGGAGGGATAGAGAGAAAGGAAAAGGAGGTGGGGTAGTGTTGCTGGTTAGAGAGGAGATTAACGCAATGGAAAGGAAGGACATTAGCTTGGAGCATGTGGAATCGGTATGGGTAGAGCTGCGAAACACTAAGGGGCAGAAAACGCTAGTGGGAGTTGTGTACAGGCCACCTAACAGTAGTAGTGAAGTTGGGGATGGTATAAAACAGGAAATTAGAAATGCGTGCGACAAAGGCAAAACAGTTATAATGGGTGACTTCAATCTACATATAGATTGGGTGAATCAAATTAGCAGGGGCGCTGAGGAAGAGGATTTTTTGGAAAGTATGAGGGATAGTTATCTAAATCAACATGTAGAGGAACCAACGAGAGAGCAGGCTATTTTAGACTGGGTATTGAGAAATGAGGAAGGGTTAGTTAGCAGTCTTATTGTGCGTGCCCCCTTGGGCAAGAGTGACCATAATATGGTCGAGTTCTTCATTAGGATGGAGAGTGACATTGTTAATTCAGAAACAATGGTTCTGAACTTAAGGAAAGGTAACTTTGAGGGTATGAGACGTGAATTGGCCAAGATTGACTGGGAATCAATTCTAAAAGGGTTGACGGTGGATACGCAATGGAAGACATTTAAAGACTGCATGGATGAACTACAAAAATTGTTCATCTCAATTTGGGAAAAGAATAGATCAGAGAAGGTAGTGCATCTGTGGATAACAAGGGAAATCATGGATAGTATCAAAGCAAAGGATGATGCGTACAAAGTAGCCAGAAAAAGCAGCATACCAGAGGACTGGGAGAAATTCAGAGACCAGCAGAGAAGGACAAAGGACTTGATTAGGAAAGGAAAAATCGATTATGAAAGAAAACTGGCAGGGAACATAAAAACTGACTGCAAAAGTTTTTATAGATATGTGAAGAGAAATAGATTAGTTAAAACAAATGTAGGTCCCTTGCAGTCAGAAACAGGTGAGTTGATCATGGGGAACAAGGATATGGCGGACCAATTGAATAACTACTTTGGTTCCGTCTTCACTAAGGAAGGCATAAATAATCTGCCGGAAATAGCAGGGGACCGCGGGACAAAGGAGTACTTGAGTGAAATCCAGGTTAGTCGGGAAGTGGTGTTGGGTAAATTGAATGGATTAAAGGCCGATAAATCCCCAGGGCCAGATAGGCTGCATCCCAGAGTACTTAAGGAAGTAGCTCCGGAAATAGTGGATGCATTAGTGATAATCTTTCAAAACTCTTTAGATTCTGGAGTAGTTCCTGAGGATTGGCGGGTAGCAAACGTAACCCCTCTTTTTAAGAAGGGGGGGAGAGAGAAAACGGGGAATTACAGACCAGTTAGTCTAACATCGGTAGTGGGGAAACTGCTAGAGTCAGTTATTAAAGATGGGATAGCAGCACATTTGGAAAGTAGTGAAATCATTGGACAAAGTCTGCATGGATTTACGAAAGGTAAATCATGTCTGACGAATCTTGTGGAATTTTTCGAGAATGTAACTAGTAGCGTGGATGGGGGAGAACCAGTGGATGTGGTGTATCTGGACTTCCAGAAGGCTTTCGACAAGGTCCCACATAAGAGATTAGTATATAAACTTAAAGCATACGGCATTGGGGGTTCAGTATTGATGTGGATAGAGAACTGGCTGGCAAACAGGAAGCAAAGAGTAGGAATAAACGGGTCATTTTCAGAATGGCAGGCAGTGACTAGTGGGGTACCACAAGGCTCAGTGCTGGGACCCCAGCTACTTACAATATATATTAATGATCTAGATTAGGGAATTGAATGCAACTTCTCCAAGTTTGCGGATGACACAAAGCTGGGGAGCAGTGTTAGCTGTGCAGAGGATGCTAGGAGGCTGCTAGGTGACTTGGATAGGTTGGGTGAGTGGGCAAATGTTTGGCAGATGCAGTATAATGTGGATAAATGTGAGGTTATCCACTTTGGTGGCAAAAATAGGAAAACAGACTATTATCTAAATGGAGGCCGAATAGGAAAAGGGGAGATGCAGCGCGACCTGGGTGTCATGGTACACCAGTCATTGAAAGTAGGCATGCAGGTACAGCAGGCAGTGAAGAAAGCGAATGGTATGTTAGGTTTCATAGCAAAAGGATTTGAGTATAGGAGCAGGGAGGTTCTACTTCAGGTGTATAGGGTCTTGGTGAGGCCACACCTGGAGTATTGCGTACAGTTCTGGTCTCCAAATCTGAGGAAGGACATTATTGCCATAGAGGGAGTGCAGCGAAGGTTCACCAGACTAATTCCTGGGATGTCAGGACTGTCTTATGAACAAAGACTGCATAGACTCGGTTTATACTCTCTGGAATTTAGGAGATTGAGAGGGGATTTTATAGAAACTTACAAGATTCTTAAGGGGTTGGACAGGCTAGATGCAGGAAGATTGTTCCCGATGTTGGGGAGTTCCAGGACAAGGGGTCACAGCTTAAGGATAAGGGGGAAATCCTTTAGGACCGAGATGAGAAGGAATTTTTTCACACAGAGAGTGGTGGGTCTCTGGAACTCTCTGCCACAGAGGGTAGTTGAGGCCGGTTCATTGGCTATATTTAAGAGGGAGTTAGATGTGGCCCTTGTGGCTAAGGGGATCAGAGGGTATGGAGAGAAGGCAGGTACAGGATACCGAGTTGGATGATCAGCCATGATCATATTGAATGGCGGTGCAGGCTCGAAGGGCCGAATGGCCTACTCCTGCACCTAATTTCTATGTTTCTATGTTTCTAATCTCAAGGCGTGAGAGAGATATGCAATAAAAGTAGAGTATACCGAAAGCTGCAGAGCAACAGACTACCCTACGAAGGTATTGACAACAGATAATGAAAATGGTAGTGAAACAGGCTAGGTTGAGGCATGGAATATAAGAGCAAAGAGATTATGCCAGAATTTTATTTGACCACTTAAATACTGCAAACTCTTCTGGTCCTGGAGTCTTAAGAGTAATACAGCACGAAACAGGCCCTTCGGCCCAACTCGTCCATGCCGACCTAGAAGCCTCACCAGAGCTTGTCCTATTTGCCCGCGTTTGGCTGTTATCCCTCCGAACCCTTTGTACGCAAGTACCGGTCAAAGTGCCTTTTAAATTATGTTATAGTACCTGCCTCAACTACCTCCTTTGGCAGCTTGTTCCATATATCCACCACCCTCAGTGTGAAAAAGCCGGCCCTTAGGTTCATATTAAATCTTGCCCCTCTCACCTTAAACATATGTGCTTGTGTTTTTCCCTTCTATTCCCATTATGCATCCATCTCTATAAGATCATCCCTCAACATCCTGCCCATCTAGCCTGTCCAACCTCTCTAGCTCAGTCCCTCAATTCCTGACAACATCTTTGTAAATCTTATCTGCACTCTTTCCAGTTTAATGGCATCCTTCCTATTGCAGTGATAAATTAGATTGCACTGAATAAAATTCACAGGAAATCTATGATAGCCTTGAAAAATATTGGATAGGGTGGGTTTCTTTTCTTTGGAACAAAAGCTGCTGTAGAGACTTAAAAATACTGGAATATGTATTAAAGAGTAGGACTATACATCTATTCCTGGAAGGTGAGATTGGCCAGGATAACACTTACAAACTGCATGTATACATGAATCAAATGGTCTATGTTGCCAATTTTTGAGATTTTCTGTTAATTCTAGTAGTTCTACAAATGTCTCACTCCTCACGGCTTGCATCCATTCAGTTGCCTGCAAAGATACATCGGAAAAGGTTTCAGTACTTCTGAGACAACTGAGATTACCTGGAGATGGAGGGGGCAGCCTGTTATTGGCATGTTAAAATAATGATTTCAAACAACCTGAAGACCTACATAATAAATTTATACCAAAACAAAATCAAGTTTGAGTACTTTACATAAACCTAATCAAATTAAAATGATGTTTCACATCTGTTCCAAGATAACAGCTTTCAACAAGCCACTTGAGGGAGATATTGAATCTGTGACATAAACCATTCATTATTTTAATAATATGAAGATCTAGTGACCAAAACATTTCCCACACATCACATCCTCAAAACACCGCCCAAAACTTATGTTCTGATCACAATCTTAGTTAGACATATCACCACTTCCAACCAAATTAGTATACTACACAAGGTTTCATCTCATACATTTGTTCAGCTATCTCAAACCTAAACTTCCCCCGAGACACCACGGACCTGCCAACACTGCTACTAAGGTTGTAAATGCACTGTACAGACAGTCATAGAACTGTTGCAGTTCAGAAAGAGGCACCTGATTTGCTGCAGTAGTAGAGCTCGGTTTTCCACCGTCTGCAGATTATTCTCATGCGCCTATCCCCTATTTATTTTCAAAAGCTCTGATAGCAACTTCCAGTCTTAACTACCTTTTACTTCAAAAATATTTTCCTCACATCATCCTTTGCAACTTTTGACAAAATGTTGAATCTGTACTCTGGTGCTTGTACAATCTACTAATGGGAACAGTGTCGCAATATGAACATTTACATCAATACTCCAATGTACAGATTTTACAGATGAAATTTGTAACTACACACATTATGTTAACCTGATTATATATCAAATTTATTAAAACATCACAATACTTTGATTTGCTTGTAAGACGAGACGCAGAAGCAGTAAGAAGCGCAATGTTGATTTTCTCAGAGAGTTCCTCCACAGTCGCGATGTCCATTGCCACTTCACCGGAGGTTGAGTCGAACTGTGAAAACATTAAGGTTAGTAAAGCAAAATACTGACCCGTCACACACAATCCAAAACACTACATTTTTGAAGAAAACCATCAGTCCTTTTCACACTTTATAGAAATGAAGAATAAACTTGAAAACCATGAGATGTCATCTTGCATTTTCCACTAAAATAGACTGCCTAGAAATTAGATTTTTAACCTTTTCTAACAAGCTGAACCATTTTTGTATTTTCCCTGCAAGAACTGGAGATATTGGTCCAAAAAATACTCGATGTGGCATTGCCGATTTTCATCTAGAAAAAGTGTAGTTCACAAATCTTCTGCTAATTTACTGCACACACATTCCAGAAAGGGATTACACAAAAAGCTGGAGAAACTCAGCGGGTACAGCAGCATCTAAGGAGCGAAGGAGATAGGCGACGTTTCAGGTAGGGAGGAGGAGAACTTCTTCAAAGTAGGCATACCTTGAGGAGATGCCGCAGTGGAGTAGACAAAGTGTTAAAGAAGGAACTGCAGATGCTGGAGAATCGAGGGTTACACAAAAAGCTGGAGAAACTCAGCAGGGACAGCTACAATAAAGTTAATGACTGCAATGGATGAGTGGGAATCTTGAGGGGAGAGGAAGATTTTAAGAATGACTTGGATATTCTCCAATAGAAACAAATGCCAGGAGGTACAGTGTGAAAAAGGGGAGGGAGACCTTGGTGCTGGTAACAAGTAGGGCCAACATGTGAAAAAGCTGTACAACACCTCCTATGCAATAAAGTAATGATCAAGGAATGATGGAGCCCATGACAGTCCATTGTTGGCTGCAGGCTAGGTGATAACGAGTTATAGACAATGAAACTCAACAGAACACGACTAGGGTGGGAGAGGGACAGAGAAAAAAGGTATGCAAAGGTTACGAAGTTAGAGAGATCAATCAATATTCATACCACTGGGTTGTCAGCTGCCCAATCGAAATATGAGGTGCTGTTCCTCCAATTTGCATTTGGGAATGGTAAGGGAAGTTAAAGTGTCCAGCAACTGGGAGATTACGTAGGGCGGGGCGACTGAACGGAGTTGTTTAGCGAAACAATCGCCCTGTCTATGTTAGCTCTCACTGATGTATTACAGTCCACACCTGGATCAAAGGATACAGTACATGAGGTTGGAGGAGGCACAAGTAAACCTCTGCCTAACCTGAAAGGACTGTTGGGACAGGGAAGATTGCTGAACACGTTATCTCTCGTTTCCCTTTTCCCTGACACTCAGTCAGAAAAAGGGTCTTGACATGAAACATCACCTATTCCATTTCTCCAGAGATGCTGCCTGACCCAGTTACTCCAATCTATCTTAAATATGCTAGAGATTAGAATCAGGTGGAAGCCTTGTGAAAAAGATTGCTTCCAATCACAAGAACCTGGAATACGCAGGATTCAAAACACGAATCTGCAGGCAGAGTACAAATGGTTATTTCTATTAACATATACACTTTTGCATTAATCACACATACTAACTGTGATTACCGTATTTCTCGGCAATGAAGACGCTATTTTTTACCCATAAATAAGGCACAAACATTTACCTGTGTCTTACAGGCTGAAGGTTAGGTTAGCTAAGAAAGATAGACTTGACTATCCCTCAGTACAGCAACATCAAGAACGATGTTGCTGTACGGAGGGATAGCCAAGTCTATCCCTCATTGCTGGCAGCTGATGGGAAGCTGCTGTAAAGTGGAAAGTGGCTGTAAAAGGACAGTGCTACTGGGGGGAGAGGAAAGAGTTCCTTTCACAGCTTGTGGCGAATCTGGCCCGGGTCAGCAGGGGCAGAAGCGTTGCGATGGAGGGGGTCGGGAATCATGCCAGCAACTCATTAACTCACCGCTGCCACGGCGCTCCAGGCACGGAGCCACCGCATTGTGGCCAGGGAGGGAAGTAGCTCAGGTAGCTGTGAGCGGCCGCCAGGACCAGACAGTGAGGGGACCAGCTCAAGAGCAAAGATCATAGAGCGGAACAGGTCAGCGGGCGATGGATAACAGGACAGCGGGCGGTGGAGCTTACTCCTGTGTTAGCATGATCAAGGGACCAATTGAGGTTACTCGTGCTGACACAGGAGTAAGCTCCACCACCCGCTGTTACCATCGCCCGCTGACCCGCTCTGCTCTATGATCTTTGATCTTGAAAGACACGGACTGGGCAGCGAATGCCATGCAGTGGCACCCAGTGCAGCAAGTGAAGCCTTGTCCTAGTCCAGGCCGCAGTCGAATTTAAGGATATGCGGGAAGCGGCTGACATGAGCGAGGTCAGCGATCTGCAGGAGAGAGGTGTTCAGACGGAGAACACTGCCAGAAGAGAGTGGGCTGGCAGAAGGCGCTAAGGTGGAGGCTGGTTCCGCTGTTGGGTCCCGGGGGCTGCTCGCAGCCACCTGAGCTACGTCCTTCCCCGACCACATCGCGATGGCTCCACGCCCGGAGCGCCACGGCAGTGGAGAGTAAGTTGCTGGCATGATCCCCGACCCCCTGCTTCTCAGCGCTCCTGCCCGGGCTGATCCAGGCTAGACTCCCCACACGCTATGAAAGGAACTTGGCCGCCAATTGGTCCCTTGAACTAGTATTGTCATTCAATAAGATCACAACTGATTCAACTTGTCCCGGTTTTCCCCACCATCTCTCCATCTGCCGTCACCCTCCACCCCCACCCCCCACCCAGTCATTCATTCAGAATGGAGGAGATCTGGAGGTCTTGGGCAAATTAAATCGTTACTTTCTTTATTTTTATTTTTTATTTTATTTTTTTTTTAGCGTGAAAAATTCTATGTCCCGCAAGCCTTTTATCAAAATTTAGCAATTCAAAATGGGGATGTGTCTTCGACGCAGGTGCGTCATCATTGCTGGGAAATACGGTAGTTGATAAGATGAGTTATATACCACTTTTTCCTTATCATTTTGCCACTCTGACAGTTCTGGGTTATAAAGAGGTAACCAAATATTTCATAAATCAAATGGATCAACACTTTGCCAAGAAAAATAAAGAAAATTAGCGAGGATGCAGTTCATAAGGTAATCCCCTATATTATTTGGTAAATTGACAACACTACTAAAAAAAATACAACCTATCCTATACTGAGTCAAACAACAAGCTGATCATTACAATGCCGACAAGTGAAACTACTCACCATTCTTTCAACGTCAGTTTTCTCTGCATCACTTTGACTGTCACCATCCATCAGATCACTCTGAGGGCCAGTCTCTTTATCAGAGTCACAATAGTCTACATACAGATGAAAGTCTAGTTCCTCATTCTCTGGATGTTTTAGCATATCTTCTTCCCTTTTAACTGGAACATTAAATGTACTTGCTTCAAACCACCATTTTTTATCTTCCATCTCCACTTCCATCTGTTCATCTTGAAACCAATTTTTCTCCTCCATACTGGCCATTTCCTCTGGTTCCTTATCAACCACTTCATGGTTAGATCTGGAAGAATTTTTATCAACAACACTTACTTTACCAGTTCTTGTGGAATTCTCCAGTGCAGAATTTTCATTTTCATCTTCCACAATCTGCTCTTCACCAGTGTGTGAATGATCAACCAATTCTGCTAGAGTAGGGTGTTGTAATGAATTTTGATGGTTCATAGAATCATCCTCCAACTCATCGTCCACCTCACGGACTGAAGGCGTGGACGGAAAAGCATCAGTCTCCTGTTTAACTTCTGGCAATGGATCAGTATTTACATGGTCCTCATCTGGTACACCCTTAGACACCGTTGTCTCAATAAGTTCAGAATCGGCAGCATGAATCTCTTCCAGCCCAGGTTCAACCAACTTCTCTTCTGATTTGTTATTCTGGTTGGCAGTCTTCTCAGAGCCTAGTTTTTCAAATGACTGCGAATCAGATGACTGATTTGCAAGCTTCAATGACTTTCCAGCAGTTATGATGGTATTTGACGCACTTTTCTGTCCTTGAGGCAGCTGCAGTAGAGCAAATGCCACTGGCTGAAGGGGAACAAGTTGCCAAGCATTGATAGTTTGGCCAACACCATTAACAGCTACAAACGGAGGCTGTGAAGTTGTTTGAACAGGTACCTCTGACGCTACTGCAGAAATGGGTTGAGGAGTGGAGGTTTGCTTCAAAGCAACGCAGGCTGGTTTTGCAACAAGGGTCGAACGTGGCCTTCCTCTTTGTGGTATTATCCCTTTAGGACATAGAGTGACAATGTTGGGAGATGAAGCCACCAAACAAGATTTTATTGGGGTAGGCAGACAATTTCCACTCCCTGAGCCTAAGAATATCAAAGTAAAAAAAGGGGAAATGTTAGATAAAAAACGGAGATTATAAAAATATAGAAATATGTCAAAAGTTTGTGCAGTCCAGTTCCACATTATGGTTGGTGCAATTATATTCTTGTGTGGAATAGTCTGGGTTGACTTCCACTTCCGTTTATGTATCTTCAGCAATCTGTGCTACATATCCAGAAGTTTAATGGTGAGAGCTGAAATTATGATTAGGTGAAAGGGATAGCAGTGGAGACGCAAAAGCGAGGAGTGGCTTTTTGGAGCAAGAATTATATTAGTTGATAAGAAGAATTTATATTTGGCACCTTATATTAAGACAATTATTTAAATTAAAAACTATGAAAATATGACACTAAATGATAACGAAAAGCCTGGAGTGGATACTGGATAATGAAAGGCCTAGAGTAAATGTGGACAGCATGTTTCCAGTAATGGGAAAGTGCAGGACAAATGGGAACAGCCAAAGGATAATGGGACGCACCTTTAAAATGGAAATGGAGAGAAATTTATTCGGCCAAAGGGTGATGAATCTGTGGAATTCATTGCCACTGATGGCTGCAGAGGCCAAGACACTGGGTATTTTTACGGTGGAGATTGACAGGTTCTTGATTAGGGAGGGCATCAAAGGTGATGGGATAAGGCATGAGAATGGGGTTGAGAAGGGAAATGTTTGAAAGGCAGAGCAGATTTGATGGGCTGAATGGCCTAATTCTGCTCCAATGTCTTATATTATGGAAGTTGTGTGTTTATCAGTGTTTAGAGGTTCATTTTTCAATTACGCCATTCAACATTCGATCGGAGAAATCCCATTGACATCATTCTGTTTAATTTCCTCTAATCTATTCCATCTCATGTGCTCACCAATTCCTCCCCGATTCTTCTACCACCCATCTGCACGGAGGGCAATTTCCAGTTACCAATTAACCAAACAGCCAATCCGTTGTCCTTGGATATAGGAGGAAACGGAGTATTCAGACCAAACCCATGTGGCCACAGGGAAAACATGCAAACTCCACACAGGCAGCTCTGGAAGCCACGATCGAAATCAGGTCACGGAGCTATGCTGCACAGCAATACCTAATGTGCTGTCATACAGTTTTTTTTTCATCCTTTTATCTTGGAATCACAATCCACTACAATCTGTAAATCTCAAATTTCTATTTACTTTAACTTTTTTATGACATCAAGTTTATGGTGGTCGTCAGAGCAATTTTATTCTCCCTTGTATTTTTCTGTTCTATTCTCGGAGTAAGTTATTTGGCGCATGCGTGCCCTGAACACAGACAGACAGTCCCTCTCCCCCTCCCTCTCCCCCTCCCCCTCCCTCGTTTTCGTATCGGCGTGAGCTTTCTTTTAATCTCCTTCATTTGCATCTTCTTCCAAATGCTAGGCCACAGCCTTCACATTTTCACACATGCTACTCACGTTTTTTCCGCCGACTGGATAAATACCTTCCCGTCACATTTCAACCTATATTTCACAAGTTACTAACCTTTTAAAAACAGCTTCAAAATACTAAAGTATTCAAAGTTCTCATTTTGAAGAACAAAATTCCAACTGATGTCACAATCAACTTGCAAGTCATGACGATACACTCTGCGCGGGAGGAGGGACTCAAGCCCTTCAACCACAAAAAAAATTCAGAACGCGCACTCCACACGGGACGGGCACTCAACTGCTCCAAACAAAAAAAAAATCAATCCACTTGCTCGGGGTCCTTGGGTCCACACCCACCCGCGGCCTCGCTTGGGTCCACGGGTTGACGCCCGTCCGTGCCCTGGTGCCTGGTGGGGAGGCTGTTGCCATGGGGATCCCAGCGACTGGGCGTGGGTAGGAGCAGAGCCTGGAGCTGGAGTGAGGGCCGAGCTCGGGGCGGGGCGGGGCCGTGACCGGCGCTGAAAAAGAAGCCGCCGGTGGAACCAGGGATGAGCCCAGAGATTAAGTCGTTGCCTGAACTGTTCGGCAGCCAAGCTGACGGCTGCAGTCTACAGCCAGGGCCGGGCTGAGTACGAGAACCAGGGCAAGTCCCAGATCCTGCTCTACGACCTGGGTAGGCGCAGTGGCAGGTAATGGGAGTAAGGGGACGACGATGAGGGAAATGAGGAGGAGGGAAATGGGGTGGGGTCCCTACCATCCTCCCTCTCTGCCACTCTCCCTCCCCCCTCTAATCCCCTCCCTCTGCCTCTCTACCCCTTCCCCCTCTACCCCCACCCATTTCCCTTCCCCTTCCCTCTCTACCTCCCACCCCTTCTACCTTCTCCACCCCCTCCCTCTCTACCCCCTCTCAGCCCCCCCCCCCCCCCCCCCCCCCCGACCACTTCTCCAGGGAGTGGTGAGTATTGGGACCTATGGGTGAGTGGTGGAGCATTGCATTTGGGGACCAGCCCTTCCCTGTGATGTTGTGCACCATCCTACCCCTCAATCTCTACCCCCCTCCCCCTCCCTGTAGTCTCTCTCTCTCTCTAACCCCTCACCCTCTCCCTCTCTACCACCCTCCATCTCCCTCTCCAGCCGTGCCTTCGCAGGTGGGGGCTATGTGTGGATGGGGTGGGGGACGGGAGAAAAGGAGCGAATTAATAATATTAATATAATATCGGGGGGGGGGTTTGTGTGCATGGGGGTTAGTGTGTATGTGACGCCGCAGGCCTCCTCCACCCCTCCCCCGCAACCGCATGTTGAGGGGACAGGACACAACGGGGCCCACTTGGTCTAGTCTATTACTAAAACTCTCACCTTGCTTGTTTGTTAGTGAGTCTGTCATTGTGAGAGTCATGCCCTGAATTACATCCAAAACGGTACACAATAGCGCTACAATTTTTGGACCACCTTACTAACCATTATCCTATGGTGTGGTTGTATCGTTTTGTTCAGATTGATGCAATATTTTACAAGTTATTCACATTTTTAACTTTACAACATCCAGTTTGAGAATCACTTGAACTTGTGGTCGCAGTTGCAGTGGCAGTTAGCACTTGACATCACAATGGAATCTAATTTACATAAACTGCCCTTGAGCAGTGCTCCACCCCACAATGACATCACAAATGGATCTCATTTACATAACAAAAAAAACTTCCACCTCACAATGACATTAAGGGGTTAGGGAGGGGAGAGGGGTTATGGAGGGAGTTACTGAGGGTAGGGAATGCCTGACGGTAGGGGAAAGGAGAGGGGGGGTGGAGGAGGGCAAGAGGAGAGGGGAGAGAAGAGGGGCGGTGAAGAGGAGGGGGAGGGAGTGTTGGGGGATATGGGGAAATGAGCCATGCCTGCGCAGTTGGGAGCTATGTGTGAGTGGTGGAATATTGCATTGGGGCAACAGGTTGCGTTGGGGGAACGAGTGAGTGGTGGAAACGGGTTGCGTTGGCGGAACGGATGAGTGGTGGAATATTGCGTTGGGGCCCAACGGGTCCCACTTGGTCTAGTGTGAAGTTAAACGACTTGTCGTTATTATCGCAACTTCATACATGGTGTCAGAAGTTTTATTCCGGAACTTCAGTGACTTGAGTTGTTTTTTTCTTCTCCAAGAGAGAACAAAAACGGCGTATGCATTCCGGAGACCGGACACGCTCGTCTTTGACAGCAATATGCCGTTGGTGGTGGTTTTGTACCAAGTTCAATGATTACACCCAGGGCAAGCCAGTCACCATAGAAACAGATCACCAACGTTATAAGTAGGATATAGAGGATCTTTTGAAATTTTATACAAGGGGCTAAGTAAAAAGAATAAAACAGAGGTAATAATTTCTGGATTATTATCAGAGTCATGAGCAATTTGGCTCAAAGTTAATAGGGACAGTTAGATGGATATGTGGAGCACAGACTGGTGTAGGAAAAGTGGATTTCATTAGAGAAGGAGAGAGTTGCTCGGTTGCCGAGCACTGCCCCTTAAATATGCTGGGACCAGAGTTCAAGTGATTGCTTTGGTGCTACCTCCTGCACCCACACACACCGACTGACTTCATCCGCTTCACCACTAACTTCCATCCGGCACTCAAATATACCTGGATCACTTCCGACGCTTCCCTACCATTTCTTGACCTCACTATATCCATCGCAGGTGATAGGCTTCTGACCGACATCCACTATAAACCCACTGACTCCCACAGCTATCTAGACTACTCTTCTTCCCACCCTGCTTCCTGTAAGGACTCCATCCCGTACTCCCAATTCCTGCATCCACATCGCAGTGCTCCCAGGATGAGGTGTTCCATACCAGGACATCAGAAATGTCCTCATTCTTCAGGGAACAGGGGTTCCCCTCCCCTACTATAGATGAGGCTCTTACCAGGGTCTCTTCCATACCCCGTAACACTGTTCTCTCTCCCCCCCCCACTCATAACAAGGGCAGAGCCCCCCTAGTTCACACCTTTCACCCCACTAGCCGTCACATCCAACAAATAGTCATCCGTCATTTTCGCCACCTCCAACATGACCCCACCACTCGCCAAATGTTCTCATCTCCCGCTGTCTGCTTTCCTCAAAGACCGCTCCCTCCATAACTCCCTTGTCAATTCTTCCCTTCCCTCTCGCACCACGCCCTCCCCGGGCACTTTCCCTTGCAACCGCAAGAGATGCTACAGTTGTCGCTTTACCTCCCCCTTCGACTCCATTCAAGGACCCAAGCAGTCGTTCCAGGTGCGACAGAGGTTCACCTGCATCTCCTCCAACCTCATCTATTGCATCCGTTGCTCTAGATGTCAGCTGATCTACATCAGTGAGAGCAAACGTAGGCTTGGCGATCGTTTCGCCGAACACCTGCGCTAGGTCCGCATTAACCAACCTGACCTCCCGGTGGCTCAGCACTTCAACTCCCCCTCCCATTCCGAATCCGACCTCTCTGTCCTGGGCCTCCTCCATGGCCAGAGTGAGCACCACCGGAAATTGTAGGAGTAGCACCTCATATTCTGCTTGGGCAGTCTGCACCCTAGCGGCATAAACATTAAATTCTCCAATTTCTGGTAGCCCTTGCTGTCTCCTCCCCTTCTCAGCTCTCCCTCAGCCCTCGGGCTCCTCCTCTTCCTTTTTCCTTTCTTCCCCCCCCACCCCCATCAGTCTGAGGAAGGGTTTCGGTCAGAAACGTTGCCTATTTTCTTCGCTCCATTGATGCTGCGGCACCCGATTAGTTTCTCCAGCACTTTTGTCTACCACTAATGAGTTTGATAATCTAGAGACTAAATTATTAAACAGATGAAAAATAATTTCTGGATTACTCCCCAAGACATATGAAAGGTAGCATCAAAGAATACAGTGGGAGACAGCCATTTCAACTCGTAGACCACTGGATGCAATAATACTATCTACTGGGGCGGCACTTAGAACTAACCGGGAACAAGCCTGTCTTTAAAAAAAAATCTCTCATGTGGGATCTGTTGGCAAATCATAATACAATGCCCATCCTTAATTGCCCGTACATCCAAGTGGTAAAAGGGGCGATTAGGTGTAACTGAATGGCTCGCACTACCATTTCAGAAGTCACTTAAAAGTCGACCACGTTACTGTAGTTCTGGAGTACATGGAGTAAGCAAATGACTGGAGTAAAAATATGCAGGCCAGTTCAAATAAAGATAGCAGGTCTTCCCCCAAAGTCATAAGTTTCAAGGTTATTATTATAGATTGTTGGGTTTTCTCAAATTCCTGATTTAATTAATTAAATTTTAACTCGGGTATCTAGATCTTTTACTTTTAAGGACCCTAATATCAATAGCTGTGTGCAACAAATACCATATTACATTTCCAATGTGACCAAACAGGGTCAAGTCTCAATTTCTTCAATGTAGGGTCAAAAAACCAACCCCAATCCTCATAAAAATTTCAATAATCATTTGACATTATATTTCAGCTAGAGAATCGAGAAATGGGACAGTCTCAGATGGATATTAACCAGTGAGAAAAGGGAAGGGGTTTCTTTACTCAGAGGGGAAGGACGGAGGGGGGGAGAGGGGGGGGAGAGCAGATATTAATATGCAGGAAGTTAATTGCTTAAATCACTGCAAAGTCTGACATTTAAATTCTTCTAAAATATAGTTTAATCCAAGTACACACTGTGCAATATTAAAATAACAGGTCACATTTTTCGCACTGCATCTCTTCAACATTTTATTCAGCCAAAAATAATGTACAATGAGGCAAGAGATGAATAAAAGCAATAAACTCTTCTCAAAGTCTGCACTGAGATGCAAAAGCAGAACTCACCTGGATTCCGTAAAGCAGGAGTGACCTTTTGGTGGAGATGTGGTCGACTCACTGGTCCAGGATTTGGTAGAGGCACAAGTTCGACAACCTGGCCATTTGGGTATTGGAAGAGATTTGCACCTGGACATCTGAGGGGCTGCAGTATCATCTTCTGACCAGGTGTGAGTTGTAGATTCTGTGCAGGCCGCGCAGAAGGAGTAGACTGCAGTGGGGTGTAAAGGAACTGTGGTCTGTCAGTTTTTGTGGCTTGAGACAAATCATGTGGAGTAGAGTCGGATGTTTCAGGATGTTGAGGTACACCTGTCATAACAAAATGCAATATGAAAGCATCAATTACTGCGAGTCGGCATGCCAAAATAGAATTTCTTAGCACTGAAGAGAAATTTTAAACAATGCAACAATACTGCTTAGATTGCATACAAAACAAATGATCAGGTTGGGAGCAAGGTGGCAGGGAGTCATCGTCTCCTGTGGAATCATTACCGCAGCAGTGGTCAGAATCTTCAGGAGCAGAAAGAAATATCTGAGAATTGGACAGCAAGAGATACAGTGCCCTCCATAATGTTTGGGACAAAGACCCATCATTTATTTATTTGCCTCTGTACTCCACAATTTGAGATTTGTAATAGAAAAAAATCACATGTGGTTAAAGTACACATTGGCAGATTTTAATGAAGGCCATTTTTATTCATATGATTTCACTATGTAGAAATTACAACAGTGTTTAGACCTAGTCACCCCATTTCAGGGCACCATAATGGTTGGGGCACAGCAATGTCATGTAAATAAAAGTTGTCATGTTTAGTAGTTTGTTGCATATCCTTTGCATGCAATTACTGCTTGAAATCTGCGATTCATGCACATCACCAATTGTTGGGTTTCTGTTCTGGTGCTGCTCTGCCAGACCTGCATTGCAATCATTTTTAGCTTATGCTAGTTTTGGGGGCTAGTTCCATTCATTTTTCTCTTCAGCATATAAAAGGCTTGCTCAATTGGCTTCAGATCATGTGATTGACTTGGCCACTCAAGAATTTACAATTTTTTTAGCTCTGAAGAACTCCTTTGTTAGCGATATGTTTGGGATCATTGGTTTGCTGTAGATGAACCGCCAGCCAATGAGTTTTGAGGCATTTGATTCAACCTGACCAGATTGGATGTGTCCATACACTTCAGAATTCATTATGCTACTACCATCAGCAGTTGTTCATCAATGAAGATAATTGAGCCTGTACCTTCGGCAGTCATACATGCCCAGGCCATAACACCCCCACCACCGTGTTTCACAGATGAGGTGGTATGCTTTGGCTCTTGGGCTGTTCCTTGTCTCCCCTATACTTTGCTCTTGCCATGACTCTGGTAAGTTAATCATCGTCCACAAGACCTTTTTCCAGAATTGCAGTTTCTCTTTTAAGTATTTCTTGGCAAACTGTAACCTGGCCATCCTATTTTTGTGGCTTGCATCTTGTAGTGTAGCCACTGTATTTCTGTTCATGAATTCTTGACAAATCCACACCTGACTCCTGAAGAGTGCTTCTAATCTGTTGAATAGGTGTTTGGGGATTTTTCATTATTTTGGCGAGAATTCATGTGTCATTAGCTGTGGAGGTCTCCCTTGGCCTGCCAGTCCCTTTGCGATTAATAAGCTCACCAGTGCTCTCTTTCTTCTTAATGATGTTCCAAGCAGTTGATTTTGGTAAGCGTCTCTAACAGTTTTATTCTTGTTTCTGTTTCATAATGACCTTAGATTTTCATTACCACAACGTTGGTCCTCATGTTGATAAACAGCAATAAAAGTTTCCAAAGCTGATGGAAAGACTGGAGAAAAGACTGGGTGCATAGAACACTCGTATGCCTGCATTAAGGCATTATTTAAGCACACCTGAGCAATTACAAAAACCTGTGAACCAATGTGTCCCAAACATTATGGTGCCCTGAAATAGGGGGGGGACTATGTATAAACACTGCTGTAATTTCTACATGGTGAAACCAAAATGTACAAAAATGGCCTTTATTAAAATCTAACAATGTGTACTTTAACTATATGTGACTTTTTCTATTACAAATCTCAAATTGTGGAGTACAGACTTTTCCTACACCAGTCTGGGCTCCACATATCCAACTCGATTTTTACTCTTTGTTCTCGTAAACCTAGTCAAGACAAAGATCTCTACACCTACTCTAGCCATGAAGAGATACACCACAGAAATAAGCCCTTTGCCTCACCTAGTCTACACTGATTACCACTGAACATTATCATTAATCCTATATTAATCTCATTTTATATTCTCCCCACATTCTTAACAACTGCCCTCAGATTCTACATTAAGAGGCAGTTTACACCGTTCAATTAACCTACTAATCTTCACATATTTGGAATGCTGACAGAAACAGAAGCACCCACAGGTAACCTGTGCAGATTCAGGAAGAATAGATGGCACTCGAGGTCTGGATATACCCTGGTCTCTGTCTATGAAGCAGCAGCTCAACTAGCTGTGTCACACACATCCTTCAAGCATTTGAAGAATTTTGTACCTTTTGGTAAGATTGCTTTATTCCTCTATATTCTGAAAATATAGGCTTAACCTCTCTTCCTGTGATGAATCCACAATGCTAGGAATTAATCATGTTGCTACACCCCCTCATTGCCAGTAAATCCCGTTGCAAGTACGTCCTTCTTTAGATAGCAAGACAAGACCTCGACACAATATTCTAAATTAGTTCTCAGCAGGGTCTTAAATGATAGGAAAAATACATCTCTACTCTTGTACTCATGTCCTCTAATATTGGATTAGATTAACACAGAAAGTGGACATAGTAAAAAGTTTAACATCGCTTAAAGTTCATAAATTTCTAGTCACAGACGAAGTACATCCCAGACTACGAAATGAAGCAAAGAAAAAAGACTGCAATTGTTATTTATAATCCTCCCTGGCTGGGGGATTTAATATCTGCTGATGTTGTACTGTTGACTAAAAAAATAATGTAACTGAGTAACCATATGCTAGTTAGTTTAACTTTGATGGTGATAAAAATATTGACACCAATTCTGAAAATTATATAAACACTTAAATAGAACAATAGAAAATCAAGGATAGCCGTCTTAGATTTATTAAGAGAAATGTGTGTCAAAATGACTGAAACTCACGTCAAACTTATTGAATATTTGAGGTTTTAACAAAGCGGATCATTGAGTGTAATGTGTTTGTAGTCATGTACATTGATTTTTAGCAAGGCCTTTGATAAGGTATCACATGATAGCTATTCACAGAAGTAAAGTTCCTTAAAATCCAAGGGAGAATGACAAATTGGATTCAAAGTGAACTCCACCCCAGCAAGCATCAATTAACTGCCATTTTTCTGACTGGAAGATGCAGGTGAAATGCTGATACAGTGATAGTACAAGTTGATGCAATTCTTATATAATAAAATAATCTACACTTTGTTTTAAAGAACAACAGAAAAGCATTACAGGGATCTTAAACTGGTAAAATTGTTTTCACTGTATTTCACAGGAGTACATGACAGAATTTGACATGGAACCAAGTGACGATAGAAAACTGAACATTTGGTCACTGTGGTTTTTAAGAGCAGCTCAAAAGACACAAAGGCTCACTGAAGTTTATGGAGGAATTCCAGATGATGCCAATACCTACAGTGTTGGATACTGAAAATAAATCAGAATTGCAAATTGTATACATCCGATTTCATTTCGGAGTCACATATCGTCGCAACGCATTGCAGTCGACGGCTGGAGGTGGAGCGCAGCTCACCACCAGCCCTTCATGAGGGCCACTCAGGTAAGTATAGGCAACCTTGAGTTGGTTGTTCTTGTTGTGTTGAGTGTTTTTTCTCTCCAGCAGGAACATGGATAGCAGGAGTAAGGGCCGCAGGACGTCCGCAAGGAGTTGCCGGCCACCTATCCCGGAGCCCTTTTCAACGGCAGCACCCGCTAGTCGGGCCGGGAAAAAGGCGCATAAGTCGGGGAGCCCTGTTGTCACAGGACCCGACCCACCAACACACCTTAGCTCTAGCGAGGGTCCCGCAGAGCAGGACATCGGTACAGCGCCGGAGCAGGCAGACCCCGACTCCATCTCATTGTCACCAACGGGATCGTTGGTTGACCCGGGCAAACAGGGTTCACGTGCTGCCGCACGGCCCTTCTCTCTGAGCCCTCGCGGAAGAGCCAGGGATAGAGCCCGTCTACCTAGCCCTTCGTGGGCGGAGATATCACCAGAGGCCGCTAGATTGCAGTCTGGTGGATTGGCGAGACTCAAGTCCACTGGCAGATCTGAGAGGGCCAGTGTGGACTCACCAACCAGCAGGAGGAAGAGGCGCACAGGTGGAGTCTCGCCACGGTCACCGAGTCCCCCGTTGGCAGCAGGACGGGACCGTACGCCGTCTGGGTCCAGATTAAGGACAGTCGGCAAGCCCGCGCGGATGTCGGGTCACCACGCCGCGGCGTTGGGTGCCGACCTCTCACCGCGTTTGCCCTTGGAGGCAGCGGGACCAAGCTCAGCCAAAAGGAGGCGTTTGAGCAGATCCGCGCGGGAATCGCTCAGTTTCGCTGAGGCGGCTGGTAGCGACGTTTCATTCCGGCACCGAGATTACCTCGACGAGGTACGGGCCGATGACAGGAGCCTCAGAAGGTCCTTTGGGCATGAGGACTCCGACCGCCTGTTCTCGCATAGCGAAGTGCGAATTGACAGGATGGAGAGGATGATGGAACTTATCCTGCAGCAAAGCCAAAGGCGGGAAACATTTGGTTCCAGGGGACACATGGATATATCCCCGTCATCAACGGAAGGCCTGACACAGCCAGAAGATGAGGAGATCTTGGTCCACGCACCAACAACACCTGAGGTCCCTCAAGAGGAGCTCCTGGACATGGCAACCAAGTTTGCACTACCTGAATCGTCAGGACAACCCCTCAACTCCAAACTGGCTGCTACCTTTGACTTCCTCACGAACCATCAACTTCAAGAGCAGGTCCTTGCGGAGGCCATGAACAGGCACAAGGCGCCAGGAAATTGCAACTCCCTCAATGTGCCTATCCTAAATATGCCAATTTGGGGCAATATTAGCCCAGGCATCAGAGCTCAGGAAATGAAGTTGCATAGGATCCTGAAGTTGCTCACGGCTGGGATTACCGCTTTCGCGAGGTCGGTGGACGGTGTGGATCTGAACACCAAACAAGAGGATGCTCTGGCACTGCTGTGCTATACACAGTATTGAATTAATGAATTCAGGGAAAGCAGTATCAAGCTCACATTGAACCCCAAATTCACGGGACTATGCAGACGCCACCACCCAGGCAGTTGTTCGGGGAGGACCTCCCGAAGCAGGTCAAGGAATTGGATGACCATGCAAAGGGTCTCATGAGATCACATACCTTGACCAGGCAGCCGGCCAGGAAAGTACCATTCTTCAGGCCACGAGGCCCTGCCATTAGGCCAGCAAGGACCTACGCTCCAGCACCGCCGCAATATCAGAGGGCTAGGCCCTCAGCGGCCAGCATGGAAATTGCGGACTCCGCATTATCAACACAACCCAGCACCTCCACGTCCCGCCAAACATGTCAGGGACCGCCGATAACCATGAAGGTAAGGCGGTCTGGATTTCATGCACTTGCATGTCTAACTTCACATGTTGGTGGTAGACTACGGTTCTTTAAGGAGGCATGGGAAACCATCACTTCTGATGAGTTTATCTTACAAAGTATTCAAGGCCATGAGATTGAATTCATCAATGGTCAAATTCCTCCACCCCAGCATATGCCAAATCGTAAATTTACACTGCCCAGCAAAGAAACGGCAGTAGGCTATGCTGAAATCTCGAGGCTACAAGAAAAAGGCGTGATAGAAATAACCATACACAAACTAATTGAATTTGTATCTAACATATTCACAAAAACCAAGAAGGATGGAGGATGTCGGGTTATTATTGATCTGACCCATTTGAATACTTTTGTAAGATATACCAATTTCAAAATGGACACGCTCGAAACAGCCAAATCTTTGATTTCTGAGGGCTGCTTTATGGCATGCATTGATTTAAAGGATGCATACTATTCAGTATCCATTCAGAAACATCACAGGAAGTTCTTGAAGTTTGCCTGGATGGATCAGCTCTGGCAATACAAAGCTTTGCCAAATGGGCTTACCACAGCCCCCAGATTATTTACTAAATTACTCAAACCAGTGTTGGCTACACTGAGGAGACAAAATCACTTGGTCATGGCCTATCTGGATGATATCCTAATTATTGGGAACACTCTGGAATCAGCAAAACTGGCAGTTTCAGCCACTGTGGAAATCTTTCAAAAAGTGGGATTCATTATCCATCCAGATAAATCAAAGTTCTGCCCTTCACAGGTCATGGATTATCTGGGATTCACGGTGGATTCCAATCACATGATGGCCACCATACCAGCTAACAAAGTTGGGGATGTCATTCAAGCATGTAAGAATCTAGTCTGCGCCAGTATACCATCAATTAGACAAACTGCTAAGGTGATTGGGAAAATCGTAGCAGTCTTTCCAGCTGCCCAATACGGACCTTTGCATTATCAAAATTTGCAAAGAGCCAAGATTTCAGCGTTAAAATTGAACGCTGGACATTTCGATAGACCTATGCAGCTGCCTCTCAAGGCAAAAATTGAGTTACAATGGTGGATTGATAATATCCATGACTCATTTAAGCCCATCATTGTGCCCAATCCGATGGTATACTTACAAACAGACGCAAGCTCCCATGGCTGGGGAGCCACGGACAACTACACTAGTTGTGGAGGCAGATGAGACACCGTTGAATCTACCCTGTTGTTGTCACAAGGGATAAATTATTTGCAGATGCTAGGAGCATTTCACGGACTTAGAGCTTATTGTTCAAACCTTACTGACACTCATGTCCGTCTCCAAATAGATAATACCACTGCGGTGGCATATCTAAATCATATGGGCGGTACCAGGTCAATTTCCTGTGATGAATTGGCAGATACAATTTGGCTCTGGTGTATTCAACGGAATATTTGGATTTCAGCTACCTATTTACCAGGTAAGCTCAATACAGTGGCGGACACCAGGTCACACAAATTTAATGACAACATCGAGTGGATGTTAAATCCCCAAATATTCGCAAAAGTTACAGCCAAATTTGGTAAACCGGATATTGATCTTTTTGCGTCACGGTTGAACCATCAGGTACCAACATACGTATCATGGGAGCCAGATCCTGGGGCAATGGCAATGGACGCGTTCTCGCTAGATTGGGGGAAATGGTTTTTCTATGCATTTCCTCCATTTTGCCTCATCAGTCGGGTATTGCGGAAAATACAGTCAGATGCTGCTAAAGGCATTCTTATCATACCCGACTGGCCTACGCAGCCATGGTATCCGGTGGTCCTTGATATAATCAGTCAACCATGGGTCCTCTTAGAGGGTTGCCCACAATTGGTGACGAACCCTGTTTCAGGGGAGCCACATCCCTGCCATAGTCACCTAAAGTTATTGGCTTGCAGGTTTTGAACAGGCCATTACTGCGGTATGGTCTATCATCTAGAACTATGGATACCATTGGAGCGTCATGCAGGGAGTCCACCAGGTGGCAATATCTTACACATATCAGGAAATGGGAAACCTACTGCAGCCGCTCCCACATTGCATATGACTCCGTTACAATCACCGATGTGCTGGAATTCCTGGCGGGGTTGCATCATGACGAACACCTCAGCTACAGTGCCATCAACAGCGCCAGGAGTGCGCTATCATTCTACCTCAATATTGAGGTAGGATCCAACAAGCTGGTGTCCAAACTCATGCGGGGAATATTTAATTCCAATCCGCCAAGACCTCGTTACAACATCACCTGGGATATTGGGAAAGTATTAACCCTGCTCAGGACGTGGTCGCCCATGGAAGGGCTTGAATTGGGCAAACTCACCCTGAAGCTGGTGATGTTACTGGCACTGACTTCAGCGCAAAGGGTACAGACACTTCACAAGGTCAAGATTGACAGAATGATCTCTACCCCTGACAAAGTAATCTTCTTTATAGATGAATTACTCAAGCAGCATAGACCTGGACACACAGGGCTGCAGCTGAAGTTTCCAGCACACCCTGCTGATGCAAGGCTATGTTTAGCCACCCATATCCGCCACTATATTAAAGTGACGAGGAAATTAAGGGGAATGGAGAAATACCTACTCATCAGCCACAAAAAACCTCACGATAGAGTGACGGTACAGACGATCTCCAGATGGCTCAGGATCGTCTTGAACAAAGCAGGTATTGACACTAATGTCTTTAAATCCCATTCCACCAGGGCTGCATCGACATCGGCGGCAAGGGTCAGGGAGGTGCCCATGGACCATATTCTTGCCACAGCGGGATGGGCGAAAGAAGCCACCTTTCAACGGTTTTATAATAAACCTGTTACCGCTCCTGTATTGTTCGCAGAGACCGTGCTGAATGCGGGTCAAGAGCATACAGATGTCCCCCAGTGAGGGGTTTTTTCTTTGTTGGTGTTAATGAATATTATTATTGTTTTTTCAGTACAAGCAGTCTGGAAAGTTGATTACTCCTATCCATCCTTATAAGTGGTGTGTGACAGCATGGACATTGTCCAGGGCATGGAATCACAGAGCTTTGAAGTCTTCACGAAGTCACTCACGTGACTCCGAAAAGAAATAGTAAGATTAAACGAGAACTTACCAGTTCGAAGGTTGATCTTTATTTTATGAGGAGTTGCGATGAGGGATTTCGTGCCCTCCGCTCCCAACCCTCGATCATAAAGTCAACTGGTAATTAGAGTCTCTTCAATCTTACTACAACAAATCATTTCTCTGTTTGTTGATTCTGTGATTCCACACCGCTGCTTTGAAGAATGTCGCGCATGCGTGCTGGCGGGTTCTTTACGAAATCCCTCATCGCAACTCCTCATAAAATAAAGATCAACCTTCGAACTGGTAAGTTCTCGTTTAATCTTACTATTTTGAATGACTTAGCAAATTGCTTCACTCTACCGCTATGTATTATTAGGGACGTAGAGAACACGTGTGTTTTTGTGAACACTTTAATGCCTGGCAATTTGCGTAGCATTATTTTATTCAGCATTGCGAGCTGAAAATTGATTTTTCCCACATACAAAGCAAGATAATTACTAGACCCAGGATGTTTATTCACTAAAAAACATTGAAATAGGCAGGCAAAAGGACATAATAAAATTACAAAAAAGGCACGAAAAAGGCATTTATTGACAAAAAAAGCTTTAAAAGGCATTATTTCCACCAGCAAAATATGGTTTAAAATTATAATATAAAGGTATGCGACATTTTTAAGTTGCCTGGTTGCACACAATTACTAGCATTTTTTTCAAATTATCTGTTGTTAAACTATGTCTTCTGTCAGACAGAATATGCTTCAGTTGTGAAAAACTTCTTTCTTCCTCAGCTGAGGTCACTGGTGCATACCCAAGACAAGCAACCGGCTCTACATTCATGTCGATATCTAGTACATTCCAACTACCTTTGAGAACTTTACTATGTTTTGGATTTCTTCAAGATCTTTGTTATCTAAAATCACTCTCTCACATTTTCCTTGTATGTCTTTACCAACGTCGCCAGGAACTTTACGAATATCGTCAGTTACTTTATTGAAAACCTGCCAGTTATTCACTAATGTTTCGCCACGTTTCTCAAGGGAAGTGATAGCTTGTGGGAAGTTTGCAAAATTGGAAGCAACAAACACAAGATCGCGGTGGAGGGACATTTTCTGCATGATTTCATTGACGATCCTGACTGCAGCAGATCCTTCTTCCTCAAAACAGTTGACGATTTATTTTATCTTTGTAATTTGCAGCATAGTAGAGTGCAGCAGCGAGCCATGTACCCCACCTAGTCAAAACGGGCTGAGGAGGTAGCGGAATCTCGGGTGTCATTTCCTTGACCAACTGCACACGTGACAGTACTTTGAGGAAGATTTTCTTGGCATTGGAAACTAGGCATTAGACATTTGGAAACAAACTACGCATTTGCTTGGCAATTCTATGAAGTCCTTGAGTTAAGCATGTCAAATGCAACATTTTGGAGAATACAACTTTAACTCAAAAACAGAAAAACATTCTCGTGTTTTATACCTGCTGGCCAAAGTACAGTAAGTGAAGATGTAAACAACTGAGCAATAGTTGAGCTGTGTGACCTCCAATACTTCCGATGTCAAAAAAAACTCCTTTGATGGTTGATCTGCCTCCAGTGTACCAATGACCACATTGGCAACACGTCTCCCCACAGCTTCGGTTGTCTCGTCTATTGAGATCCATATTTTGTTGCATACAACTTCATCTCTAGTTTTCTGCACAACAATGTTGAAGTTGCTGTCAAAATATTTTTTCCATAATGATGACTTGCTGTGTTCCTCTGTGTATTTCTCTAAAATACTTCTGAGAGATTTCCACAGTGGAATTCCAGCATCAATGAATGCCTTGCACAGATCACTCGAAAACTCAGATTTGCGACTGGAGCCAGCAGTAAATGTACTAAGGAGACAAGCTTGGGTATTTTGCTTGGGTAGTCTACACCCCAGCGGTATCAACATTGACTTCGCTAATTTTAGATAGCCCTTGTCTTCTCCCTCCTCCCAGTTCTTTCATAAACAGATCT